>CM062283.1:26384544-27052044 GCA_031216635.1 Dissostichus eleginoides | reverse complement strand
CAGACACCGCTGTGGCTTTAGCCACATCATAGAAGACAAGAACAGGTGCCGTGGTCAGCATCTTCTTAATGTTCTCAAAAGCTGACTGCTGTGAGTGACCCCAGGTCCAGATGTTCCTGCTCTTCAGAAGCTCGTACAGTGGTTGACCTATTGTGGAAAGGTTTGGAACGTACCTACCCAGGTAGTTCACCATGCCCAGGACTCTTTTCAGCTCATGGACGTTTTCTGGTGGGGCCAGCTGATGTATGGCTTCAACTTTATCAGGGTCGGGCCTGACTCCTGACTGGTCGATGAGATGTCCCAGAAAGCGTAGCTGGCTTTGTCTGAGGGAGCATTTATCTTTATTGAGTTTCAAGCCTGCTGACTCAACACGCTGTAGTACCTTCTCGAGTCTGGCGTCGTGCTGTTCTGTCGATGTCCCATAGACCAGGATATCGTCCATGAAGACTTCAACGCCTTCCAGCCCCTGCAGAGTCTCTAGCATTTTCCGCTGGAAGATCTCAGGCGCACTGGAAATCCCGAAAGGTAACCTTTTGAAACAGTACCTGCCAAACGGTGTTATAAAGGTTGTTAATTTACAGCTGACTGGGTGCAGTGGAATTTGCCAGAACCCACTTGCAGCGTCGAGAGAGGAAAACACAGTTGCACCACTTAGCTTGGCAGTTATTTCATCAGAGGTAGGTAAGATGTAGCGCTCTCTTTTTACTGACTCATTTAGTCTTTTCAGGTCCAGACAGATCCTGGCTTTGCCTGTGGTTTTCTTTAGAACTGGCACCATAGGAGCACACCATTCAGTTGGCTGTGTCACCTTCTCGATGACACCGTTCTTCTCCATCCTCTGCAATTCCTCTTTTACCATCTGTAACATTGGGAAGGGCACACGACGTGCTGTATGCACTGCATATGGTTGAGCCCCATCCTTTAATTGGATTTTAACTGGTTCAGTTTTTAGTGTGCCGTGCTCACCATAGGCTTGAAGATGTTCACTGGTAGTGAATTTCACTTCATCAACACGCCTTACCAGGTTCATCTCCACTGACAGATCCCGGCTGAGTAGGTTATTGACACTCTGGCCACGGACTAATATGCTTCAAATAGGTAGTTATTTCCCTTGTAACTAACTGTAGCATTAAAGCGTCCCAGACACAACAGTTCACCTCCTGGGCTGTCTAATGGGATGTCAGCTGGTTTCAGTGTTTTTGGTGGAGTGAGTGTGTGAAATGCATCCTCACATAAGACGCTGACATCAGCTCCTGTGTCAATTTTAAATTCCATTGGAGTAGAATCCACTTGGAGCTGTACTGTCCACTGCTCTTTCTGCACTGCACACTTAGCCTAAGAAATAAGGGGTCTGCTCAGCCTGTACAGTCCCTGTGACCTCATTCACTGATCTATTGCTGTTTCGGCACACTCTGTCCCAATGTCCTATTTTATTGCACTTGTGGCATGTAGCTTTAGCTGCAGGACACCCTTCTTCCTTGCTATGCTGTGATTTCCCACATTTACCACATTTCCTTTCACTTCCCCCCCCATTTTCTGTCTTTTGACTTGCCTTGATGTTGTTGAGGTTTCCATTTGTTATTTTTTTCTTTGAATCTCACCTCCTGTACTGATCCCACTGTGTCTTCCTGCAGACTCACTTGTGCTGCGACCTCCTCTGACTGTCTGACGGTCCGTATCGTCAGTGCTAGTGTTAGGTCCGCCGTTAGCTGCAGCCTGCGCGAGAGCTCTCTGTCTCGTATCCCGACGACAATTCGATCGCGGATATTCTCATCTCGGCTTGTGCCAAACTCACAGTGTTCTGATAGATCATACAGGGCTCGGATGAAACCCTCTGCCTTCTCGCCTGGCCGCTGGACACGCTGGTGGAAACATGCCCTCTCGTGGATAACGTTCCTCCTCGGGAAAAGTAATCGTTGAACTTTCCCACCACAACGGCAAAGTCATCGCCATCATCTTCTTCGGCAAAAGTGAACGACTTAAATATGTTTTCTGCCTCGTTGCCCATGGCATAAATCAGGCAGCTCACCGGCACTCTCCCGTCATCTTTGTCGAGTTTAGTAGCGAGTCTGTACCGCTCAAAGAGTTGCCTCCATTCTGGCCATTCAGTCGGCTTATCAAAAGAAAAGTTCGCTGGGGGATTAAACTTGGCCATTCCGCCGTCTATATTCCTTTACTTTGTCTTCTTTATTTCCTGTGACTCACCGGTCACTTCTGACACCATGTAGAATGATCGAGGGTCGAGTATCTTTTACGACTCAGGTTTATTCAATAGTAAGTCAATACATTACAGTAGGCAGAAACATATCAACTGGCGGGCTTACTCTGAAGTAAAGCAGTCCTTCCCATGCCGTAAAGCATGTCGCAACACTGTCGTAACAGCCTTAACTCTGTATGCATTGCATGCATATGTGACACAATACGATACACTTTATTGTCCTTGTAAGGACATTTGCAGCACATTCACACATGACTTACACTACATGTACACAGATTGCACATTAAAGTATACATACAACATACTGACACTGACGCCCTATTGCACAACCCCATGGCCAACATTAAAACTATACATTATATCTGTCTGTTGAGAAGCTTAATGGATGTTGGTAGGAATGAGTGTTTGTAACGGTTTAGCCTGCTTTTAGGAACCTTGAATCTCCTACGGGAAGGTAATAGCTGGAGCTCTGGGTGGCAGAATAAAAGCATTAACTTTTGCTCTACTCTGTAGGCCCTAAGTCTGCGTAAAAAATAAAGCCGCTGTTGAAGTCTGGTTCAGACACTTTCAACTTAGACCCTTACAGCTTGGTGCACTATCACTGTGGAGTCTCAGGTATTTATAGGAGCTGACCTGAGTTATGGGTAATGTGGATAACCGCAATGTACCCATAACTCAGAAGACATCAGAGAGGTTTTCTTTACATTACTATAACATGATTTTGATTATAACCAAATTATTGTCCGGAAGTCCGACAATTTTCCGACACTTAGCTAAAGCATGGACATGGCCGCTGTCACAGAGAGCCGCTGTGAGTCCCCTCTGTATGATGTGCGCTACACAGAGCATATTATCTCTGTCACTATCATACTGCGGCACTATCTGTTTCTAATGTGCTGTACACTCCTCTGTAACGTAGCACAACGTAGTTGGACAAAATGCCGTTCCTCCGTTTTCACCCCACCTAAGAACAAGTGGTTCTTCTGATATCCGCTGGTCTCCAGTCAGTGCGCGACATGCAGCTTGTGCTGATTCGTCCGCTTTCTTTGCCTTCTCACTTCCATGCGATTCATGGTAAACATCCACACTGCGTTATTTTATTTTTTACGCGTTAAGGTTGCCACATTAATTGCTTGCGTTAACACGTTCATTTTGACAGCCCTCCTTCTTAAACATCGTTGAACTCACAGGCTTTACACTATGATAGTCTGATATTTAGAAAAATGCATCTTATATATAAACACAGAGGTTGCTTTGAGACATGCTCAACCTAGCTGAGCACAAATACTACAAGCTACGAGACAAAGAGCTCACCTTGATGGATTAGAAAAAAAAGTCACTCCAAAGCTGTCTTATTTACAACTTGTATATTGTCAGCTAGGAAAACCGGCATCAATACACACCGAGGAGTCACCTGGGTTTAGATCAGAGTTGGATAGTGCAGAAAGCCAGCGCTAATTAGAGCAACAGGACTATTTATATACAGCATGGCTGTGAATAAGCTAACTGCGTTCCAAAGGACGTTGTCCTGTTTTCTGCTCTACATTAGTTAAATACACATGCAAAGTGTTAACACGCCAGCAGTTTCCACCATCTTCTGGTCTGTGACGGCTAAAGTGGTCAGCACATTTACAGAACAATATTTAACACAGAAACCCCAAGCCCTTCTGAGCGTACTGTTTCATCAGTTTCAGTTTTTCTGCTTGATATATTATATATTATTTAAAGATAGTGAAAGAGCATGAAACTACGGTGCAGCAAACAATGCTTATATAAGCCTAGCTTTGTACAGAACTTAAGAAACCAGTAACACACTGAAGTGAAAGATTGAGCTACACACTACGACTACGGAACACAGAAAAGGAAAAGATAATAATCTTGATACAAGTTTCCTCAAAAGCCAGTGTTTATTATCATAATCAGCAGACGGTCCATGAGTCACTTGCCCACCTTACACTGAGATGTAAGTCAAACAATAAAACTGTTTCTGTTTCATTAAAGCTTGAATCTGAAACCAGGCATATAGCGAGGTTTGGTCTCAGGGAGAGAAGTCCCCTGCAGAGCATACATAATCACATCATCTATCTATTGAAAATCGAATTGAGGCCTAATACCAATAAGAAAGCTAATAGTCACAGCTATAATGCAAAAGCACATCTGCAGAATGTGGTTCAGCGTAATGTGGCCACCGTGCTCTGAGCTGCACTGATTGCTTACTTTTAGCTTTGATGTGATTGACCACGCTCAAGGGTGTAGATAATCCATAATCACAGCCATTACAGGCAGGGCTCCATTTTATCACTCAGGGGGGGCCGAGGTCTGTCCACCACCTGCTGCCAACCGGCTCTACTTCTTTGTAGTGTCTTTGAGCAGGCTGCCAAGTATTTTCAGTAAATTAAAAGCTTACTCTCATGTTGAAATCACCAACATGTCATTTCAATTAAGGAGGAAATTAAAGCAGAAATAGAAATCCAAGAAAGTACCATCAGGCAAAAACGATGGGTCCATCATGATTTATCATTTGAATGGCGACTCACTTGCAATCTGAACTTTTCATAGAGCTGACCTAAAATATCCACACACTGAATAGTTTGACAGCAGATTCAAAAGCGATGCGTGATTGCGCCCCGTGCCATTTCAGCACAAAGGCTTTGAAAAGCACATTTGTGGTCAGAAATAATAATGGTGTGTCCTGCTGCCATCCACAGGATTCAGACAGGGTTATAAAGGAACTCTAAAACAGGTGACATTTACTCTCTGCGGCCCCCAATACACCAGTGTCCTCTCATATATTTGTGACCTTTAGTACAATGTCTCTATCTACCCACAGCCTGCTGTACATAGTATGTGATGTTGGGAATCAACTTGTAGGAATGCCTGCACTTGACTTCAATAGGCTTTTCCAAATAAAATGTAGCATGTTCCCACAAGAAAAGGATTGACAGATATGTCCAATATGTGTTACCATGTTTCTCCACGTCCTTCAAAGGATCGACTCCAGGAGAGAGGATGAAGAACATGGGCGTAGCTGGACCCGACTCTTCAAAGGAGAGCGCAAAGTCCAGTGATCTGCCAATCACGTAAGTGCTCCCCAGTCTCTCCTCCACAAAGTCTCTGCAGGGAGAACATGACTCAAGCTGAAAACCTTGAAGTGGGAATCATCTGTAGTTCAGAGCATTAGACAGGCAGATCTTATAGAAAAACATGACATGTTGTTGGTGGCTCTTTCAAACTGCAGGATTACTTACTGTGGTTACAATTTTTTTTTAAATAAAGAAATCTACATTTTTTATTTTTATGTAAACACCTGATGAAATATTTTGACGATAAAATGTTATGTAAATTCTGTTGATGAGGAAATTCAAATCCCCTAAAAGGGAAAAGGAATTGATTATCCAGACAAAGTATTCAGGTATGTATTGCATGTTAATACCAAGCAAGTTCCTAAAAACTGAGTGAGTGAAGAGTATTGTGTAGGATTATATTTGGATGTTTTAAAAATTGCTGATACAAATACATAAAAATACAGACGTAGACCCAGGAGTCCACTGATGACCAAAAGTCAACAAAAGGCTTATTTTAATTTACATTCCTAACATTTTATCTACACGCAAAACCATTTTTCACTGAACATAACTAAGTAAATGTGTAGTGTTATTTGTTTATTATTTAATTAACTACATGTTTAAAAGAGCACAGGCGGAACAATGTTTACCCTTGAAACATATTGAGAATACAGTTTAGTTATAAAGGAGCAGCCGGAGATCAAAGTCTGATAGGCTGAAAGTCCTTAGACAAATGTTAAAGGTCACCTATCATGCTATTTTTAGGCAATAGCATAGGTCTCAGATATATAAAAAAATATAACAAACATGTCTATGAAGTGTTTTGGTCAAAATACCAAACAGATCACCCATTCTAGCCATGCCTCATATCCTTCTATTTCACTTCCTGTTCCAAAAGTGCTGATTCTTGGTATCAGGTCTCTCTTGAGAATGAGATGTTCACCTCTATAAATAAAGGCAAAAAACTGAATTCTTTTTTTTTTTAAATAAGAGGGGGCGGAGTTTATGCCCGGCTCATGCGGGGACCTGGCAGATACTGTCTAAAATGCTGCGGTGATGAAACGCAAGGATTATTAGATCAAGGATTATTTCTGAAACAGTATGGAGCTCAAAGGCTTTCTCTCTTGCCGGTTATACCACAAGGTGAGTTCCTTTTTATTTCCTGCTTCTTCACACACATGCTCTCCAGTACAGGTTAGCTCTGAGTGTTAGCGATGCTAATGTAAACACCGACCATATTACGTCCAAAACAGTCGGGCATTGTTTCTGATAGCAGCGTTTCTGATAGTGCTGTGGGTCCGCCGCCAATATTACGTCATATCGGCCGCAAATCTGGATCAGCTCCGTTGTATCCCCGTTTTTAGAGATTTGGGTAAGGAGGAAAAGAGAGAAGGTTTTATTTTCTGACGCTGCGTGAGTTCCCTGACACACCGGGGACACATATTTATGTATAAAACACATCAAAAAGTGCATTTTGCATGATAGGTCCCCTTTAAGGCTTATAATGAGGCTTAGGAATAGTCTTTTACAGCTATGTCATTGAGCTAGCTCTAAGCTACAGACAGCGAAACAGCAGCAGCAGTCAGCACGGCGCTGTCACATCAAACTAAAAGCAAAAGGTCTACCTTTGACCCTTTCAGCACACAGCCCGGTTCAGAGAGGCTCTCACCTGACGGCGTACGTCATGCGGTCCGGCCTCAGGGCCCTCATTATGCACAGTCTCTGGACAGGTTTTGTTCTTCCACTCCTGAGGGAGTTTCTCTTTTTCTGGACATTCAGACTCCACAAACTTCTTCCAGCGCTTGGCCGAGCCCTCGATGTCTCGGTCCAGGTGCCAGAACTCTTCCATGGAGCACAGGGACTGGATGTTTGGGAAGAAAAATGAATCATAAAGAAAATCTACTGTATTTCACAAGTGCTGCTACTCTGTGATCAGAGATGCACTTCTAACAGTTCCACCCCTTTAGACACATTTCACAACACATAGCAAAAGGATAGACTTTGTTTGCAAAAGTTTGTAGAATAAAGAGACAAAATACAGAAAGGACTGCTTATCTTTTGTCACGCCAATATAAATAATATTAATTCAAATGGAAATGCTGAGTAACCAGGATCCCTTTCATAAAGTGACAGCGGGGGGGGGGGGGCTGAAAATGCATCCATTGCAGAACTAATACGGGCTCTATTGTGACACCCCAGCTTACACACACCTTATCTCATCTGTGGAGAACAACACACACACACACACACACACACACACACACACACACACACACACACACACTTCATATATGCAAATCTGCATACAAAAAATACTCTGTAACAACTTAAAGTACAGCATTCACAATTGTACTCAAGTAGAAGTAAAAATGTATTAGCATCAGAATATACATAAAGTTCCAAAAGTAAAAGAACTCATTATGCATATTGGCACACTTAAACAAAATACATATTTTAAAATATGTTTTTTAAATTAATTTATATAATACTAGATAGCTTAACCTATAATAGTATATGACCAGGGGTGCACATAACTTTTTGGCCCTGGTTCTCAAAGGAGCACCTGGAGATGTTGCTTGGTGCGCATCCTTAAAATGAAATAAACCGGACCTTTTGAGGGGTACTTGACTTTATGAATGGGGGGGGGGGGGAGGTGCGCTAGTGAGCACGCTCATGAACTGTTCGCCTCGCAGCAGGGTTACTGTGCGGAGTGCATAAAGCAGACCCTTCACGCGATAGCGAGGGATCGCAGATGCAGTCGTGCTCGCGGACGGATTAAAAAAATTAAACCTAAATGGCTCGCGAATTATACTTTGGCGGCCGTTAATATACCTGGGCGGCCCGCCCAAGAAAAGTCTATGTATGGGAAACCCTGCTATCTTACCAGTTCTTATGCAACTCGCAAATATCTCTCTCTCTCGCTCTTCTCTCTTTTCTATCTCTCTCTCTTCTCTCTTTTCTCTCTCTCTCTCTCTCTCTCTCTCTCATCTCTTCTCTCATCTCTCTTTTCTCTCTCTCTCTCTCTCTCTCTCTCTCTCTTTCTCTCTCTATGTTGGTGCGCAAATGCGCTTTTTTCAAATGATCCAGTGCTCCTTTTTTGGCGGGGGGTGCGCATGCGCACCTGCGCACCAGTTATGTGCAGCCCTGTATATAACAATGTATTATTTGATCTCCATCCATCCATCCATCTTCTCCCGCTTATCCGTGGTCGGGTCGCGGGGGTAGCAGTTCCAGCAGAGAGCCCCAAACTTTCTTTTCCCTGGCCACATCAACCAGCTCTGACTGGGGGATCCCAAGGCGCTCCCAGGCCAGCGAAGAGATATAATCCCTCCACCTGGTCCTAGGTCTACCCCTTGGTCTCTTCCCAGCTGGACGTGCCTGGAACACCTCCCTAGGGAGGCGCCCAGGTGGCATCCTTACTAGGTGCCCGAACCACCTCAACTGGCTCCTTTCGACGCGAAGGAGGAGCGGTTCAACTCCGAGTCCCTCCCGGATGACTGAACTTCTCACCTTATCCCTAAGGGAGACGCCAGCCACCCTGCGGAGAAAACCCATCTCGGCCGCTTGTATCCGCGATCTCGTTCTTTCGGTCATGACCCATCCTTCATGACCATAGGTGAGGGTAGGGACGAAAATGGCCCGGTAGACAGAGAGCTTTGCCTTCTGGCTCAGCTCTCTTTTCGTCACAACGGTGCGGTAAAGCGACTGCAGTACCGCTCCCGCTGCTCCGATTCTCCGGCCCATCTCACGCTCCATTGTTCCCTCACTCGAGAACAAGACCCCCGAGATACTTGAACTCCTTCACTGGGTGGGGTAAGGACTCATTCCCTACTTGGAGTGGACAGTCCATCGGTTTCCTGCTGAGAACCATTGGCCTCAGATTTGGAGGTGCTGATCCTCATCCCAGCCGCTTCACACTCGGTTGCGAACCGATCCATGTGATGTGCTGAGGTCGCAGACCAGAAGAAATAGCCATGAAATGAAGCACCACTTAGAACCACATCATCTGCAAAAAGCAGTGGTGCAATCCTTAGTCCACCGAACTGCAGACCCCCCCCCCACGACTACGCCTCGAAATCCTATCCATGTATATTACAAACAGGATCGGTGACAAAGCGCAGCCCTGGCGGAGGCCAACCCTCACCGGAAATGGGTCCGACTTACTGCCGAGGACCCGGACACAGCTCTCGCTTTGGGAGTACAGAGATTGGATGGCCCTGAGTAGAGACCCCCTCACCCCATACTCCTGCAGCACCTCCCACAGTAACTCCCTGGGAACTCGGTCATACGCCTTCTCCAAGTCTACAAAACACATGTAGACCGGATAAGCATACTCCCAGGCCCCCTCCAGGATCCTTGCGAGAGTAAAAAGCTGATCCGTCGTTCCACGACCAGGACGGAATCCGCATTGTTCCTCCTCAATCTGAGGTTCGACAATCGGCCTGACCCTCCTTTCAAGTACCTTAGAGTAAACTTTCCCGGGGAGGCTGAGTAGTGTGATGCCTCTGTAATTGGCACACACCCTCTGATCCCCCTTTTTGAAAAGGGGAACCACCACCCCGGTCTGCCACTCCTTCGGTACTGTTTCCGACTTCCACGCAACATTGATGAGACGTGTCAACCATGACAGTCCCTCAACACCCAGAGCCTTCAGCATTTCTGGGCGGATCTCATCCACCCCCGGGGCTTTGCCACTGTGGAGTCGTTTGACGACCTCAGTGACCTCCCCCCGGGAGATTGGTGTTGATCCCCCGTCATACTCCAGCTCTGCCTCTAACATAGAGGGCGGAGTTGTCGGGTTCAGGAGTTCCTCAAAGTGTTCCTTCCAACGCCCTAACACTCCATCAGTTGAGGTCAACAACGTCCCATCCTTACTGTACACAGCTTGGATGGTTCCCTGCTTCCCCCTCCTGAGGTGTCGGACAGTTTTCCAGAACAACTTTGGTGCCGCCCGAAAGTCCTTTTCCATGGCTTCTCCGAACTTCTCCCACACCCGCTGCTTTGCCTCGGCCACGGCTGAGGCTGCTGCCCTTCGGGCCCGTCGGTACCTTGCAACTGCCTCGGGAGTCCCCCGGGATAACAAATCCCTGAAGGCCTCCTTCTTCAGTCGGACGGCTTCCCTGACCACCGGTGTCCACCAGGAGGTTCGAGGGTTACCGCCCCTTGAGGCACCTAAGACCTTGAGACCACAGCTCCCTGCCGCGGCTTCGGCAATAGAGGCTTTGAACACCGCCCACTCTGGTTCAATGTCCCCAACCTCCACAGGAATGCCCGAAAAGCTCCGCCGGAGGTGTGCGTTGAAGGCCTCCTGAACTTGGGCCTCCTCCAGACGTTCCCAGTTCACCCGAACTACACGTTTGGGCTTACCAGGTCTGTCCAGAGGCTTCCCCCGCCACTCGACCCAACTCACCACCAGATGGTGATCAGTTGACAACTCCGCCCCTCTCTTTACCCGAGTGTCCAAAACATACGGCCTCAGGTCGATGATACGATAACGAAATCGATCATGGACCTTCTGCCTAGGGTGCTCTGGTACCACGTACACTTATGAGCATCCTTATGTTTGAACATGGTGTTTGTTATGGCCAATCCATGACTAGCACAGAAGTCCAGTAACAAACCACCACTCCGGTTCAGATCAGGGGGGCCGTTCCTCCCAATCACGCCCCTCCAAGTGTCTCCATCATTGCCCACATGTGCGTTGAAGTCTCCCAGCAAGATTAAAGAGTCCCCTTCAGGAGCCCCATACAGGACTCTTTCCAGGGTCTCCAAGAAGGCCGTATACTCTGAACTGCTGTTTGGTGCATAAGCACACACAACAGTCAGAGTTTTCCCCCCATAACCCGCAGGCGTAGGGAGGCGACCCTCTCGTCCACTGGGGTAAACTCCAACAACGAAGCACCCAACCGGGGCTTGTGAGTATCCCCACACCCGCCCGGCGCCTCACACCTTGAGCAACTCCGGAGAAGAATAGAGTCCAACCCCTATCCAGAAGTAAGGTTCCAGAGCCGACGCTGTGCGTAGAGGTGAGCCCAACCAGATCCAACTGGTAACGCTCCACCTCCCGCACAAGCTCCGGCTCCTTCCCCCCCAGAGAGGTGACATTCCACGTCCCCAAAGCCAGCTTCTGTCGCCCGGGTCTGGTCCGTCGAGACCCTCTGCTTTCACTGCCACCCTTCTGGCAGTGCACCCGACCCCATCGCTGTTTCCCGTAGGTGGTGGGCCCGCGGGACGGAGAAGCGGAGGTGTTGCCCATGTTGCCTTTTCGGGCTGTGCCCGGCCGGGCTCCATGGCAAGCCCGGCCACCAGACGCTCGCCGACGAGTCCTCCTCCTGGGCCTGGCTCCAGAAGGGGACCCCGGGCTTCCTCCGGGCCGGGTATCCTCACTTCTAAGTTTGTCTTTCATGAAGTCTTTGAACCAATCTTAGTCTGGCCCCTTGCCTGAGACCAATTTGCCATGGGAGACCCTACCAGGAACACAAGGTTCCAGACAACACAGCCCCCAGGTTCATCAGGGCACACAAACCTCTCCACCACGGTAAGGTGCTGGTTCTTCAGAGAGGCATTTTATTGATCTACATTTTATAAAGTAGGATTACATGAAAATACTCAAGGAAACTACAAGTACCTCCATTTTTTACTTAAGTACAGTACTTGAGTAAATGTACTTAGTTAAATTCCACCACCGACTACTGCTCACCCCTTGGCATACATGGTGAGGAGGAGGAGGAGGAGGAAGAGCATTCCCACAGGAGGTCAGCAGGGGAGAACACACTGCTCTCATGGGACTCATGTGCCAAACCACCGCAGGATCTTACTGTCCTTTAAAGCTCTACAACGGATTATGTTTCAATGCGATAGGTAAACGGAACAACATCATTTGATTAGAAGGCCTAACCATTCACAGTAGGTTTAGTGCTGTTGGGGAAAGGTGGTCTCCAAACCCCTAGAGGGGTTTAGGTTGAGACAACATCGTAGGGAGAGTGAAAAATTCATGAGTGTGAGAGGCTAAGAAACATGCTGCCGTGAGGGTTTAGTTTGCTGCTAAAGAGATCTGACAGAGAGGAGCTCTGCTGCTGCTCCACAGGCTGCTCCGTCAGACGTCCGTTCTTTAAGATGAAATTCGGCTATGCAGAACTCTTCGTTGACCTTTTAATGTTAAAAGGTCACAGAGCAAAGCTGAGTGCTGGAGAGACCTGTCAGATTGGAGGTCTGGCTGCATTGTTGCATGCCTCATACCCCTCTATTTCAGCCCTGTTACTAAAGTGCTGATTCTGGGTCTGGCCCTTTAAATGTAACCGAGCTGCTGCTGGCCACGCCCCCTTGGAGCTGCTGCTGGAGCGTCCACATGCAAGCAGTGAGCTCTGTGAAGAGAAGGCTGTCTACCAGCAGAAACTCAGCTAAACACTGCCGTGATTAAACGGCATATTATGTTCCAAACCACATCAAGCATTATTTCTGAAACAGTATGGAGCTCAAACGCTTTCTCTCTCGCGGGTTTACCACAAGGACAGTACCTTTTATATCCTGCTTCTTTACACATATTCTCTCCAGTACAGGTTAGCTCTGAGTGTTAGCGATGCTTGCTAATGTAAACATAGACCATATTACTTCCAAAACACGTCGTGCATTGTTTCTGATACAGCAAAGTTTCTGATAGGCCCGTGGGTGTAAAGCCAGCCCACATTTTAGTAATGTTGTCATGACCGCAGGAAATCTGGATCAGCTCCGTTGTATCCCCGTTTTTAGAGATGCGGGTACGGAGGAAAAGAGACAGGGTTGTATTTTATGACGCTTTGTGAGTCTTCTTACACACCGGGGACACATATTTACGTATAAAAGACATCAAAAAATGCATTTTGCATAATAGGTGACCTTTAAAATGTTTTACTACAAGACTGGGGGGCTGAAATAACTTGAGGGATATAGGGGCTCTCGGTCATGCCCTTCATACAGGAAAGTCAGAATGAACACAGTTTGGAAATATTTGGGAGTAAGTTTAAAGGTCACCTATCATGCAATTTTTAGGCAATAGCATAGGTCTCAGATATATAAAAATGAATAAAAAACATCTCTATGAAGTGTTTTGCTCAAAATACCAAACAGATCACCCATTCTAGCCATGCCTCATATCCCTCTATTTCACTTCCTGTTACTAAGTGCTGATTCGGGGTATAAAGCTTTTTTTTTAAGGGGGCGGAGCTTATGCCTGCTCATGCGGGACCCGGCAGATACTGTCTAAAATAAATGCTGCGGTGATGAAACGCCAAAACCACATCAAGGATTATTTCTGAAACAGTATGGAGCTCAAAGGCTTTCTGTCTTGCGGGTTTACCACAAGGTGAGTTCCTTTTTATTTCCTGCGCTGTGCTCTCCAGTACAGGTTAGCTCTGAGTGTTAGCATGCTTGCTAATGTAAACAAAGACCATATTACGTCCAAAACACGTCGGGCATTGATTCTGATAGCGAGTTTCTGATAGGGCCGTGGGTCCACCACGTTGGTGCCATCTGATATGATGTAAATAACATCATATCGGATGGCTAATCTGGATCAGCTCGTTGTAGCCCCGTTTTCAGAGATTTGCGCACGGAGGAAAAGAGAGGGTTTATTTTCTGACCAGTATGTGATTTTAAATATAGAGCTGATGAATGTTTCTAATAGGCTACATCTGCAGGATGTGTTAAAAGCCTACAGTACAAGTATGCACACACACACACACACACACACTCACACACTAAGGCCCAATTCCAATCCACCCCCTACACCCTACACACTACCGCGCGGAGGGTCCGCCACATTAAGTGCTGTTCCAAACCAACGAGTGTGGAGGGGGAGTGGGTTATCAAGCCCTCAAACAGCGAGTCTGCATCGGTGCTGACTTCACCTGCTGCCCTACCTGACCGGACTCTACCTGACCGGACTCAACGCTGTGTGTGTCCGTCATGAAACACGCTGTTTACAAACAGTTCCTGCAAACATTCCGTGATAAAATGCAATGTTAACAACCTCATGATAACCTCATATGTTTTTAACTTAGGATCATACCTGTGTTTAGTCTAGAAAAAGGTAAATGTGTGCATTTTATTATAAAGTTGTGTATATTTACAGACTGTTGCAAAAACTAAGAAGCTTATAAACATCAGGTTTCAAACTAAAAGAGCTTTACAAAAAAGTAACACAATTAAAGATGTTTTATTTTAGTTATTAATTTTATTTTTTGTCCAAGAGATGCTGATTTGAAACCGTTGGTACATACAGTTACGGCATTTCCTGTTTCTGCCGGAGAGAGTGGAGTTTGTTCCAAAGCTTGCCGCTGTATTTATACCCTCCATCTGACAGGAGGGAGCCTCGTTGAGCTGCGAGTGTCACTCCGCCATGGAGTGGGAGTGGGTAGGGTGTGGTTTGGAATTGGGCCTGAATGTACTATAAGCAAACCCTCTTGGCAGTGTTACCTTTGATGGAACGGAGAGCCAAAGGGTCCAAAATAAAAAACTAACTTTCATATTAGCTTTGTCATAACATCCACTTTATAAAACCCTGCATGGCTCCGCAGGAGGAACAGTTTGCAGTTTGTTGTTGTTGTTGATTTAAAGATGAAAACAATATCTTATGCTTCATTTTCTGTTTGAGCCCTAGCATCAGCCACAGCATTAGTCTCCACATTCCCTATTTCTGGTTCCTCCACACACCTAGATGTCATGTGATCTGGGGCCTCATTTATAAAACTTTGCGTAGGATTCACGTGAAAAGATGGCGTACGTAGGAACAAAGGAAGTGCTTACACACAAAAATATCCAGATTTATAGAGTGCACGCACGTCCTACGCCGGTTTCCCGGCCGCATCTTTTGCGGGCTTCATGTAACGTCCATATTTGCCTTTAAATAGTCAAATAAAAGGCCCGTATTAATATTTATTTAGACTGACTGCATGACGACAATCGTAGGAAATGCTGACAGAACAGCTAAAAGAAAACATTTCACACCATGTAATATGTTTATTCTTGTTGGGGAGGTGGACTCAAGCAAATCATATTGTTTGGTGGCCGCAGTTTGAACATTACAAAGAGTTGCAGCATGCGGAGCACTCTGTGAACACTGCTGCCTCAGAAGCTCAGATCGTCACCAAAACAAATAAATAAGGGGTCCGAAAAAGTTTCTAACACACAGGATAACTCAGATGTAACGTAATGTTCTTCCCTTTTTTGAAATGACAGTAAACCAATTGCAATCAAGCTGGGTTTGAACATGTACAAAACAGACTTTGTTTACAAAAAAGATTTCTATTTATTTGGTGGTTCGTGTTCCGACTGTCTCCACTGCACCCTGTGAGCTTAACCCCCCCGCAGCAACTCTATCCAACAGTTAAAGGAAATAAAACAGATGTGTGAAATCAGCTGTACAATTTACCAAATATATGTTGTTCTTAGTTTACAAACCTTTTGTGTTTTAGGAGCGACCCATCAAGTTTTAGCAAAGGCATAATATTAATTAACTTTATTTGGAAAGGACCGTTCAAAAAAAACCTTTGAACATGTAAGAGAATTGTTTGAGATAGTTTTCAATAACATTATGCATTTTTATTTATTTCTCCAAGTTATGTTGTTGTATGCACTCAAGAGTATCAAACAGGTGTTTGTTTAATCATTTTCAGATTGCCATTCACCTTTTTTTGCAAATGAATTCTTCATATATGATACATGAGAGGTCATATTTAGATGTATGGTACACTCAAAAAACTGATTCTTGGTCCACATAAATATGAAGCAATATTTTCAGATATAATATAACTGAAATCTGTCAAAGATAAAGTAGATTTGTTCAAGCAATTGAACACAACGTGAATATGTTGAATATAAACTGAATGTAAGACAATTAGTACAGTTTATTCTATTAAATCCCATAAAGGGAAGGCAGACCCTGAAGGGAGGTAACGCGCATGCGCAAAGCATGACGTTACTGACGTTGACTGTTCACACTGGACGTAGACTTGGTGTTTTCTATGTGCTACCCGCCATTAAACAAAGAAAAAGAAGAAAAAGACTTGGCGTTTCAACCTACACCGTCGATCGACGGACTTTAGGTAAGTCTAATTGTTTAATATTCCGCTGCTTAACCATACGTTATTGAAAATGAAAAGTTATTTTAACGTGTTTATGCTATACATAGACGATAGAATTGTCTGCATTCGTCGTGCAGTTAGGTTCGCGCTTCACAATGCTGGCTAGCTAGCTAGCGAAACGAGGCCTAGCTAGTTGGGTGCTGCTTGTACTAAGCATGAACCAGAGCCAGCAACACCTTTGTGCTTTGTTGCCCTCCAAACATAAGCCCGAATGCCCTATTAGGAGGGCTATGTATGTTTCTGTCGCTTAGGTTGCGTCAATAATTACAGTAGTAGCTTAGCCTTAGCCACATTGTCGTTCGCTAGTACTTCCGGTCTGCCTCAATGCGGTGATCGCAGCAGATACACACGGGAATTCGTGACAGTTAGTAATTCAAGTTACATTGGAGTTCCTTTCGTGCCGTATTTTTAGCTAACACTCTAATACTTTCTTATATCAACTCTACTCTTCGTTAGTCCATGACATAAGGCTTAGCTATAGCTGTTGCTCGAGCCAGACAGAAAGGAGTAGAGTTAGGATAGGAAAGAAAAAAGAAATGCATAAATACATGGATGAAAATAAATAAATGTAAGACATATTGGAGCCCTCTTCATTTACCAACTTCTATTCATGCATTTATGTACTTGATTTATGTATATATTCATGAATGACTTATGTATTTATGCTTTATTTTACTCTTTGTATACATTAATTTACTATTTATTTCAATGTTATTTTTCTTCCAATTTTTCTTCATTCTCTCAAGTATTTATTTACTCCTGCAATTATTTATACTATTAATTATTTCCCTATTTTCTCTTATAGTTATTTGAGCATTCATTTTAGCATTTATTTATTTAGTGATTATTTGATTGATTTATTGATGATTCATTTTGTTGTCCTCCATACTAGGGTTGGTGTGAATAATCAAATATGACATAATACTAATTAGTGATTAAAAACCGACATTCTCTACCAAGTAGCATCATTTTTAAATCAAGCTGCTGCTCTGCATCACAGAAATCCATCAGAGGCCTTATTTATTTCCATAATATTTCAATATCTGGCTAGTTTGCTGCATTGTTCTACAATGCCAAGGAATAGCTTATTCCTCACCTTTGGAAACTAACCTTGTGCTATTTTTGTTATAGATCTAGGAGCTAAATCAACATTGGATGGGCAACCTCTCTATATAGGTAAGTAATTTGAACGTGATGCAATCATTTCATTTCTTATACTTGATAGCATTGAGAAGTTTTTGAAACTTGTCTTTTTTTATTTTTTTTTAGGTGTAATATGTGAATGGGCGTGTGGCAATGTAAGGTGTGTGGAAAGTCTGTAGCAAGTAGATACGAGCTGCTTAAACATGGCAAATTAAAACATGGGAACAGGTTCCGGCATCCTTGCCCATACACTAATTGCCCCTGCACATTTAGATTGTGGAACAGTCTTTTGAGTCATATATACAGTAGTCATAAAACCCAAACATCCCCAAAGCCATCTGAGTTGTCTACATTTTCATGTCAGTTGTGTGCTTGTCCTGAGCTTTCAAATGAACAAGCTTATTTCAGTCATGTAAATGAACATCTACGGAGAAATGAAACTGTAACATGCATGTTTAAAGATTGTGTTTTTAAAACTAACATCTACAATACATTTCATACTCATAAATACAGGAAACATAATCCCCATATTTTAAGTGATTTCAAAGCTGAGGTTGTTACTGTAGTTGTTGGATTAATTGAATCTGACAATTCTGTTATTGATGGTGCTGCAGATGCAGATGTAGAATCTGATACTTGTATAGATGCACATGGTTGTTTTGATACTGAAGATCTACCCAAGGTTATTGAGCAGAAAATTGCCTCTGTTTTACTGAAATTAGAACACATTTTTTTTGTCCGGCAACAGCAATTGACGAATTACTGCAGGAACTCCACTTTTTGTTAAGCTTCTCATCTGTTCCGATAACCTTTAACGGCCTATCGGACATTTCTAAAAACCACTGTGTTGAAATTGATGAGTCCATTGTGAAAGAGCTTGCTCAAGAAGTGTGTAAATCTAATCCCTTGACCAAAGCCTTTGCAAAAGACGGCCCCCTCGCTACATCTTTCAAAAGAAAAAAGTATTACAAAGAATATTTCAGTGTGGTAAATCCAGTTGAGTACAACCTCGATCCTAGGAGTAAAAGAACATATCAGTATATTCCTATATTGCGTTCTTTGCAGCATCTGTTAAGTAACAGTGACATACTAAAAAGTGTAATTCACACACATGAGACACAGAAAAGTACACAGTGTTTAGGGCAGTATAAGTCGATAAGGGATGGAAGTTACTCAAAAGAAAATGGCCTTTTTACTGGGGAGGATTTGAAATGATCATTATCACTATATGTTGATGACTTTGAGGTGTGCAACCCCATAGGTACGTCCAGAAAAACTCATAAACTTTGTGGTGTGTATCGGATTATGAATAATTTACCACCTGGATCTCACTCAGCTCTTTCTTCCATCTACTTAGCTGTATTATGCAAGACTATTGATGTGAAAGAGTACGGATATGAACACATTTTAGATCCCCTTTTACAAGACTTGGTCATTCTAGAGACACATGGTGTTTTTATTTCAGGTCTTGGAGCGTCTGTGAAAGGCACTGTCCAGTCGGTCATTGCAGACAACCTAGGAGCCCACGGGATAGCAGGGTTCATTGAAAGCTTTTCTGGTGTCTACTTCTGCAGATTTTGTACAGGTACAAGAGCAGACATCCAGACTAAAACGGTTCAGTCAGGTTATTTTGAAAATCGTACAAAAGACTTGCATCACACGCACATTACATTTGCAAGAGAGAATGCCACCATCTGTTGTGGGGTAAAGAGAGAGTGTGTTTTTACAAAAGATTATCTTATTTTCACGTTACTCGGGCTACCCTCCTGACATTGCACACGACTTATTTGAGGGTGTTGTTCCAGTTGAGATTGCCCTTTGCATTGGTTTGTTTATTTCCAAGAAATATCTATCTCTTAACACTTTAAATGGGCTTATCCTGAGCTTTCCATACAAGTGGGGGGACAGAACTAACAAACCTCATACCATACCGCGCACTTTTGCCGCTTCCAAGACCATTGGAGGAAACGCCCACGAAAATTGGAATCTGTTGAGGTTGTTGCCATTTATAATTGGAGACTTGATACCAGAGGCAGAGCCTGCTTGGCATGTTTTGCTTGATTTAAAAGAAATCGTTGAACTCTCTGTCGCCCCTCTTCATAATCAAGAAACTATTGCCTACCTGGACTGTAAAATCGTAGAACACAGAGATAGATTTTTGGAGCTTTTCCCTACAAAACTGTTACCAAAACATCACTATATTGAACATTATCCTCAAATGATTGAACGTTTTGGACCTTTAGTTGGGCAATGGACCATGAGGTTTGAGGCAAAGCAGTTTCTTCAAGCAAGTTGCTCGTCACACAAATTGCTTCAGGAATGTACCACTCACATTGGCATTCAAACATCAGCAAATGATTGCATATCATATCACTGCATCCCACCTTAAATCCACATTGGAAGTTTCAAATGTTTCCATGCTTCCTGTGGATGTACTGAACCAGGAAGTAGTGTTACACCTCAGGCAAAAATACCCCACTATTAACGAGGTACATTTTGCAAAGCACGCAACCCTTAAAGGAATCTCCTACAGAGTTGGCATGCTCATTCCTTATGGCTCAACTGGTGGTCTGCCTGATTTTGCTGAAATAATTCAAATATGCATTGTTGAAAACAGTGTGAGCTTTGTTGTAAGGGTATTGTGTGCATGGTATCACGAGCACTTCAGAGCGTATGAGTTGACCATATCTCCGAATAGAGAGGTTGCCGTCGTTGATGCTGAACACCTGCTCGATGCTTATCCACTCTGTGACTACACTGTCGGTGTAAGGCGAATGGTTACCCTGAAAAGGCATATCATTGTTTAAGGTTAGTCTGAATGTGACTTAAACAGCTGTGAAAGCTGAATATTCTGTTGATATGTCTTTATTTAAAAGGGACAATGGACATTAACATGAACAACGTCCATCATGTAAAGGTGCCAAATTTCACCTGCAGTCTCTAGCAGGATGATTGCATTTGAGAAAACATTAGAAAGCATACAAAAACACGACATGTAAGCGTAAAACATGAGCACATGCGCATATAAAGAAGTAACAACCATTATTCCATGCCATTACAGCTATCCCTGTGTAAGCACAACACAAGCATAAAATAACAATTAATTACGTAAATGTTACAAGTTAATATTTAGTGATGGTTTAGTACTTGTCCTAACGTTGTTTCCCTGTATTTGTTTCCTAGAATACATTGAGGGGAAAGATGTCATGTCCTGTCCACCTGCGAGTTGTTCTTGGTGTAGATGATGCGAGAAAACTTACCCTCAAGTCAGGAATGCCATCATCTGTGGATCAACTTGTCCTTGAGATAAAGACTTATTTTGGACTTGAACAACAGTTCAGGTTCCAATACAAGGATCTCGACTTTGGAAATGAGTATTTTAATCTTGAGTCAATCAGTCACATTGAACACAAGGCTACTGTAAAAGTGGTATTGTTTCATGTGAAGAAACTAGCTCCAGCATAACAGAGACATCACTACCTTGCAGCACCAGCACACCAATAACTTCAACCATGACATGCAACAGCTCTGTGATCCTAGAGCTGACCTCTGTAAATGCCGAAGACGGCTTGTCTTCTCAGCACTTATTTGACAGTGGAGACAATGTCATTCTAGATCCAGCTCCAGAGACAAGAACCTCCTCCTGGCCACCAATCTTCTTTGTTCCCCGCTTTTCATATTTTGCTGAATTTCAGCTCCAAAGAGCAACTGCTGATTTTGGAGCAAATGGCACTCTTCTTACCCCTTCACCTAAACTGAGAATGGATATCCTTGAAGGCATGGCTGAAGAAATATTCAAATACACAGCATATCCCAGTGATTCCCAAATCGAAGAGGCTGCTACAGTCCTGGTGCATACCCATCCATGCTTGAAGGAGAGAGGAACTCGTGCTGGCCATGAGGGATGGAAGCAGTATCTAAAAACAAAGGTTGCCAATTTCCGCACAAAACTAAACAAGATTGGACTAAACAAGTGGCCTGCCTTGTTTACAGTGAGTGAAGTGAGTATTGTTAATAATGATATTTTGATATTAATATTGCTCTGCTGATGTAGAGCTTGCTCACACTGTTTTGTGCAAGTATACTTGAAGAACATGACGTTTATTTCATTGTTTGTCTCAGATAAATGCAGAATTCATGCGAATCACAACTTTGCCACTCCAAGCCAAGTTCCTGGCAGAGCTTGACAGATACTCGCCTAACCTACTGAAGGTCTTCCACAATAGAGGAGGAGATGCTGGAAGGAAGATCCGGCTTCTCATGGCGCCGACAGCTAGGGTAAGTGCATTGTGCATTACATTATTACATTATTTAGCCATATGAGCATCTTTTTGCCATCCGACACTGGTTTTAACAGGTTTAAGAAATCCTTGAAAATATATCGATTTATTTTGTACAGTTCATGTAAACAGGTTAGCACTGCCACACCACCAATGAAGAGCAATCTGAAGCGCAGCTCATTTTAAAAGTTGTCCTTATTTTTAACACAACATGAAGGTTTCTTGAGATGATGGTTTTAAAAATAGATGAACACAATGAAGTAATATTTGTATGTCCTATTAAAGGGAAGCTCAATGTAGAGAGAAAGGTGTCCCAAGTATTTTCAGATTGAAAATATTTCTAATGCACGCAAAATATTGATTTCACATTAATAATAAATCCCAATCATGTCAGTTTTCTTAAAACTATTTGGATGTTGTTTAAAAGTATTCAGTATGTTCAATCTACATTAATAAATTGTTTGTCGTATCTAAACTCAATTACTATCGTATGTGGGTGGTTATAGGATCCTTTATAAAGGCTAAATTAATTTTCACAAATGTATTTATTTCAGCACGCAATGGTCAATTTGAATGTGATCACATAGCTATACACATTCAATGCTGTACATGCGTGGTCTGTTTAGCAAATTAAACTGAAATGTTATTTATCCAAGGCTTGATCTTTTCAATACTCTTTAAATGGTGTGCTGTGCTTTTACTAATCTTTACATTAGAATTGACATTAATGCTTTTGTGACTCTCAAACACCCACCCACAAACACAGTTCACACATACCAAGCGGTTTGTATATGATATGAATAAATGTAACAACATTCTGATATTAAAAACTACATTTGAGTTTAAAGCACATGCATTTTGATCAGACTTACATGCGTCAACCTTCTTCTCGCATGTTTTTTACATTAACAATAACTAATATACTTGTGCATACATTTTTGGTGCAAAGTCTTGGTAAAAATGTAATGTCCTTTTGAAATATTTAATGTTCCTTGTTTTTATAGAGTGAGGACATTGAGCTCAAAAGAGACTCTGTCCTGAAAAGTCTGTGTGCCTATCTGAAGGAGGACAGCAACAGTCTCGTCAAGGAGTACCTGGTAAGTAATTTGACTGTAACATTTTTGTATTAAAAGTAAATAACAATGTGTTAAGTGTATAATGACTTAAATATAAGTTTGTTATTTTTATTACCCTAGAATTATCATTTCTTTTGTCTACATAGGAGTGGGTACGTGCCGCCATGTTTCTACAGTAGCACAGAACGGACAAACTTAACGGCCATACACGTTTTTATACATAGTAGGTGCCTGCTAGAAAAGCCTTAGTTATTGAGCTATAACATATAGTACTATAGATAAATAACTAAGTCCATCTTCAGCTCACTTGATACTGAAAGACTTGAGGCAGTGGTGGATGATGCCATCTTCAGTTACTAAATGGACTGTCCTTGAAGGCCACCATACTTTCGGAACATTTTCCCAAAGGGAGGGTGGAGTAAGGGAGCTTTGCTATCTCCGATATTACACACTGAACCTTTTAAACTTACTATGTCTACTTTTTCAAAATAGTCAATGATCTCGTTTTCCACCTTTTTTTAGAATGTCAGGAGTGAGGAAGCCGAGAGTGCAATCCCACAGACTACCATGGGACTTTATGTGATCCGCAATGAGGGCGCTGATGAAGAGGACGGGCACAGGATGTCGGAGTGATCATCGAAGGTGTGGAAGTGCTATCCAATCTGCCAAGTATTTCGTTTGCCATGCTTTTTGGGTTGATTTACAATCTCAACTTGAGCTATCCACAGGAACTCAAGTTCACTTTCCAGTTTGTACAGAAAGTGTTGATGAACTTGGATGGCAACAAGCTGTCACCAAAGGTCCAAAAGCCTGACAATCAAGATGCTTCAGTGAGCCCATCATTTCAGGGCTGGACAATCAAGCTGTGACAAGAATTGTTCTTGTTGGACAATATACGTTTGATGACTACTTACTACTTAAGGCGGTTGAAGTAGGAAATATGAAACTCTGGGACAGTTATTTTTTGGCACATTCACTTTAATTGACCTTTTTGGTGGAGAAAACTGTTCTTTGACATGTACATTTTTCGATGAGATTGCATAATCTTTTGTTGTTGCAATAGATGAGAACGAGCGATGGAGATCCCTTTTTTTTATCGCCATAAACATCTCATGGACTCGCCACTTAAAAAGCTACAATGCCAAGTGAGATTCCTCTGAAAGTCAGTCTGGAAATGTTTACAATGGACAAATGTGATGTTCTTAAAAGTTGCAAGGTGTTGAATTTGAACATTTCTGTGTTAATACCTAATAGAGTGAGCAGTGATGACGTATTTTTGTAGGCTGACCCTGAAGTAAGGTGCGCAAGGGTTCCCTCGACAAAAAAGCAATGGGATTTCTCTGTGGGTCTGTGGAAAACGAACCCGTTTGATAAATGCACATTTTGTTCAGCCGGATAATCTCCACGTCTACCTACTTTTATAATAAAAATTATAATAATTACAATTATAATAATAATAATTAAAAAGATAAAAGTAGGTAGACGTGGAGATTATCACAAAATGTGCATTTATCAAACGGGTTGGTTTTCCACAGACCCACAGAGAAATCCCATTGCTTTTTTGTCGAGGGAACCCTTGCGCAGCTTACTTCAGGGTCGGCCTACAAAAAGACGTCATCACTGCACCACTCCATATTTTAAAATGTTGCCCTGGAATTTGATTCCAACGCTTTCTGAAAGCGTCAGGAATGGAGCAGCTCAAGGTAGCTTAATGGGTTACAAACTTGATCCAGGGGACTGCAGTTGCCTCCTGTTTATTCCAGGCTCTTGCTGTGAAAACAAAGCTGAGTGTTCAGTGTTTGCAATGTTGTTGTGAAATATTTGTGGGTTAAGGTTTAGTGAACAGCACTAGGTTGAAGAAAATACCATCATAGTTTGAGCTCAAAGTCATGTTGAAGGTTAGAAATGTGTGCATATGTGATTTAGTTGCACAATGACGCATATGAAAAGCATTTAAAACATCCCTTAACCTTTATGTGCAATAAGTGAATCAACACATTAGGTTTATTTAAAACGTCCCTTAACCTCTATGTGCAATAAGTGAATCAACACATTAGGTTTATTTAAAACGTCCCTTAACCTTTATGTGCAATAAGTGAATCAACACATTAGGTTTATTTAAAACGTCCCTTAACCTTAATGTGAGTATTTACATTAAACATACATGATAAAATTGAATGGAAAATGTACATGTAATTAAAACACTTAAAGTCAACGCTTTTGGCTTAATTATTTTTTTGAGTGTATTATGTCCTCATGTTTCTCTCCATTCTTCCTTCTGCCAACGATTTTGCAGTTTCTCATCTCTCCGTTTTTGTGCGTACGGATGGGTCAAAATGTCCGTCAAGTTTGTTTTTTATAAATCGCTAAGATTTCTTAGAAATTGGCGTACGCCGTCTTTTGAGTGTACGCCACGTTTATAATTGAGGTCCCAGGTCATACCTCTTTGCATTTCATAACATTACATTTCAGTATTCATCTGTGTCTCTCTGTACCTTGAGCCCCCCCCAGGAGTGGTTGGAGATATCACAGCTGGTTGGACAGGGTATCTCAGGAGGAAGTCCAGCTCTGCAGGATTTATTTCTTTATTCATCAGCAGGATCTGGGGACACAACAAGCAGCAAGGACTTGGAATTGTTCTATTTCAGTACAAACCACATTTCATTTTCACTTGATTAGATCCAAACAGGCGCTTGTCTCAGGAGCTCCTGATTCAATGGAAGGCTTGTTCTGAAAACCAACCATGCAGAAGATGACATCCTTCTCTCCTACCTGGAAGGTGAGCTGAGCGCTGTACGTGAGCTTGTCACACTCAAACAGGCCTCTGGTGGTATACTGGAACACTGAGGAGGTGATGCTGTCTGTTAGGTTGGACAGCCGCTGCTTCAGAGCCTCGCCCGGCTCCGCCCTCAGAACCGCTCTCTGGAACACCACCCTGAAGGCCTGCACACACACACTGGATCACTCTCTGACATCAAGTACTGATCTGACCATGAAGCTGCATACACAGTTAGGTTCTACCAAATAGAAACTAATGATCAATATTACTCAGTGACTTGCTCATATTGGACAGTTGTTCTTTATCTTAATATCACAATAATAGGAATAAGATGAATTGATCAATGTTACTTTGGCCGTGTGCACAGTAGAAAGCCCTTCACTGTGATCCACTGAAATGTGCTAATAATTCATGCAAGTATCCCTGATTGTGTTTTCATGCTTTGAAATGCCTACTTTAAAATGCTGACTCATTTCTGGGTCCTTTAAAAGACCAAAACCTGCTATATCTTCTTCCTCTGTGCCATAGTCACAGATCAGTAAGCCACACTGTGACATGTTCCTTCATTAGCATTTACACAGTGTGCTGTACAGAGTATCTACTAACATCAAGCAGAATATTCTCCACACATACAGCTTACAGAACAAGTCTAGCTACATCACCCTTAAAATAATCGCATGCAATTTAAGCTGACCCATCTTACTTGTGGTTACTACAGCAGAAATGATGCAGTGTGCTGTGAGAGCTACACATCTAAATATGAATCAAAGGTTCTAGAACTGTAATCCATGTAAGAATTGATAGCCGTAACAACAGTACAGTGAAACTTTAGAACAATAGTTGTCAGTAATCATAGACTGTGTCACACTTTGCTCTAAAATAGAGTGAAGAACACATTATAATGGGTTTCATTTGATTTTCAAGGTCAAAGGTATATGCTGTCTGAATGTGTTTTCATTTGATTATGTTGGAAATAACTGCAGAGTCGGAGTGATTGCAAACCATATCTCAGGCTGCCTCCTCTCAGCGATGCTGGCTGACAATATGGAAGACATTATGCTCTACATAACCACATTAGGGAGCAGCAACACAATAAAAGCAGAGCAAAGAGCATAAAACACAAGGAGCAAATGGAAGAAGGAGGGGAAGAACGGAGAAGTGAGTGTAAAGAGGGGTCTCGGAGGGGGTGGAAACATGGCATGTCAACAGACAGGCTACCTTGAGAGAGAACTGGTACATGGGGTGAATTTTATTGAGGTAATTCATTATGAAGTACAATAAGGAAGCCCGAGCTGCCGCTGGTTTGTATAGCTCCCGGGCCTCGTTGATCCTGGCCTCTGTCACCTTGGCTTCTTTTACCTGCAGTAAAGAGAGTTCAAACACACACTGAGTCATACTTATACACACAGGCATAAATCTAAGATACGTATGTATACGCTCAGCTAATGGTGATATTGTGCACCATCCGAATAAACACCCTCAGAGCTATTTCACTGTTCCAGCCAAAATGTTCTCACACTCCGTGGAACACGTTAATTATGAGCCGTTTATCTTTTTTTTGGGTTATAGTGTCTAAGACTGAACGCCTGCAAAGCATCTCCTCACTGACAGGAGGCACACTCACATCAACCAATCACAGCGCTGTCCTGTTCTCACTGATCTAATGTGCTGACCAACAGGAAGACGCAGCAGAAAGGGGCGGTGACAGAGAGGGAGGGGTTCACACTCACTACTCTTTTAACAGTTAATACATGTCGATCACCAGTTGTAAACTAACAGGGGTTAGTGGTTAACATATTTGCATTTTAAATCACAAATATTTTATAGTAAGGTTATAGACAGACTACCCTCTTACAATATCTGTGTAAATGTAAAGCAAGACTATATGCTATATTAGGGCTGTTGTGTTCTACTTTGCTCCTGTGGGTATTGTCCACAGTATTCAATGTACTATATGTCTAATATATGTAATATCATATATAATATACGCTTTGACGCTTGGAAAAGCGCTAAAATAAATACCATGAATTATTATATGCGTGGTTATTTGATCTTGTAAAAATAACTATTATAGGCTTCAATATAAAATATTTATAGATTAACTTTTGAAACCAGAAAATGGGAAAATAGAGAAATATTCGAAATAACAGTGAAATGAAAATGATGGTAAATGGTAGCCGTCAGCGAGAGCCTGATGCTGCTGTAAGGGATCATGGATAGACTGATCTAATGTGTTGTTGGGACGTTTGTTATGTTTTGCCACCGACACAAAGAAACACATGTATACAAAATGACACATGTGAACAATGGACACGGTTTAATTCAAAGTTCCATAGAAAGTCTATGGTTGAACACATAAATAGTGATTTTTGTCAGGTCTCTGAGGTACTGTAGTGCTCTGCCATTTTTTTTTCCTGATTCTACAGCAGTATGACAGTGACAAATGATGATTGGCTTTTGCGAGACAGTGTCATGTCAATTTGTCGCACATTTTTAACTCTCACGGATATGGTGCAAAATGTGTGTCACTCGCGTCATTTGTGCTGCACATTCACGTCATTCAGTCTGCTGCGAATTAGCGGCTATTCGCTTTGCTCAGCAAGTCTTCCAATCTGCCCCTGCATATATGTTTAGCAGTTTAGACACCATTTGTATTCACTTTACTCTAAAGAGTTAATAGGAGTGACAAAGTTATAATAAATAAAGGAAATAGAGAGTTGTTAAGTTAAAATAAAAAACCTTTCTATTCAATCTCGCCGGCGGTGCGTTTAGTCGTCTCCAAGTTTTCCACCAGCTCTGTGTCTCACAAGAAATTCCCTGAAGCCAAGGACAGACGGGACAACAGGCTGTCCTCCAGCGTCTTAAGAGTGATCTTGAAACCATTTTGCTGCTTGGTCAGGTCGTACTAATAAACACAGAGACACTTTATTTCGACAGAATCACATGCTGAAGATAGATTCTTGTTGTCAGCTTCCTTTCTGGCCTTATCATCATAATCTGAGGTGGGGGGAGACGTTCAAGGTGTCGGTCAATATGAGGACATGCATGCTGAAGGGCACCACAAAGGCAGAACCAATCAATACGCTCTGCTCTGGCTGTCCGGTCCCATGAAGGCAGCGCTGTGGGCGGGATTAGAAGCTTGCATCTGGCTGCAACATCAAACCTCTGCTGAGCGACCTGACCATCGATGTGAAGAGACGTCGATTCCAGCAAGAGGGGGAGGAGCTTTGACACACACACACACTATGTTTCCTCTGGTATGAGACATTATGTGATCTGTTTTAAACCAACAATATGCACAAATGGACACAGCTTGTTCATTACGCGTTTGCTTCCACCTTACCGTATTAATTAGTGTTCCCTGCTAAGTTTGCACTCAAGTGTTTGTTCCTGTCTTTGGTCAGCCTAAAGAAAGCACTGACAGAGACGTTGACTTCGAAAAGCGTGCTGTCTGAGAGAACAAAGTGGACAGGGCGCGTTACTTCTCTCCTCATCCTCTTTTGTCCTTCATTAAAGTCTGTGCAGCTCCTTGTTTCTGCTCCATAATGACTTCTTTTTTTAAGTTCCCTTAAAGGGGACCTATCATGCTATATTTAAATAATATATAAGGTATATATATATATATAAGGTATATTAATACATTTTAATTTTCAAAATACGAAACAGATCATGCATTTTAGCCATGCCTCATTTTGCCTCACTCCAGCTCTGTCTTTGCAAGGTCTGATTCAGCTGACCACGCCCCCATGCGGAAGAGGGGGGCGTGACACGGCCCCGGCACAGCGTCATGTTATCATGCTTGCTGTGATTACGAGTGGAGAGTCAACATGGCCCAACCTCTCATTCCCCTGATTGGTGGAGAGTTGACCAATCAGGCAGAGTGCACCTACATTACATCAAAAAGTTGCAAATAAAATAAGGATGCAGAGTGATAATTTCCTCCAATATTGTGATTTATATACTGCACACTGCAACTGATGATACATCTCAAATTCCTTCCTGTCCTCATTTGTGATACCATAAGGGCAACATTGGACAGAGAAAGGCTGTTATTTTCCCTCAGCTCCTATGCAAGCCATAACAGTGATCGTTCCCATGATTTTTTGTGTTTTCTAGCTACAAATAAATTGGATTTTGGCCCACAAATAGACCTCCAAATAATCTGATCTCCAGAGCCTAATGGCATTCTGGCATTGAGAGCAGGTGGACATTAAGACACCACCAGTTTCAGTGTCGAGAAATACAAATGTTTGTATTATCTGCCAAGAATTGAGGGCTTGATGGGAAGTATCTCACACGGCAGGACAGGAGGAGGAGAAGCGAATATATTGGGTTGTGATGGTTGTGAGTTAATTCAATCAAATCTTACAACAAAGGTATTCAATGAGAGATACTGCTGTCTCTGATAACAGCTGAGGGTTTGGCATGTGGCATGATCCCTGATGCATAACTTGTCCCTGCCAAAACTGCCCATCAAAAGAAAGATTGGTGGCATTCTAAGGACAGATCATGAGTATGCTTCGAGCATAGAGTAAAATCACAGAATGGTTTTGAGTGATGACTTCTCACTACTAGGCTCACTACTCTGCGCCGTGAAAGATGGCCGCATTGTCTTTTGGCTCCTCTCCAACTTTGCCCTTTTTCGTATTTTTTCAGTGTTTATTTACTTTTTGCTGCTTTTAACATGGTTCGCAACATGCAAGCCGACCGCGCCAACTCTGCTATACAATATAGCAGAGAAGAACTTCTTCACATCAGAGACTTTGTGGAAAATAGCCCACCGACAGACAATGGAGATTCGCCATGGCTACCTGTTGTCCTACCTGAGAGACGCAAGAAGAAGACCAAGCGGGGGTCCCGCACCGGGCTGCTGGTCAGACTGAGAAAACGAGAAAACTGACCCCCTCTTCCGAGTATTTTTCTGGCTAATGTTCAATCGATTGAAAATAAGCTAGATGAACTCAGAAGTCGGATTGCTTTTCAACGGGAGATTAAGAAATGTAACATGTTCATTCTCACCGAGACTTGGCTAACCCCGCTATCCCGGACTCCACCATTGTTCCTGACGGATTCACTATTGTTCGCCAGGACCGGACAGTTAACTCGGGGAAAAGTAAGGGTGGCGGTGTGTGTCTCATGATAAATAAGAACTGGTGTACAGATGTGAGGATTATTTATTCGGACTGTTCTGCTCATTTAGAGCACCTCATGATCACATGCCGGGCTTTCCACCTGCCGAGAGAATTTACATCCGTTGTGATCACAGCAGTGTATATTCCGCCGCTCGCCGACAACAACACGGCACTCGATCAGCTGTTTGGGATTATCGACAGTACGGAGACTTCACGGCCAGAGGCGGCGTTCGTTGTGGCCGGGGACTTTAATACCCCCAACATCAGTTAGTCAAAAACGTCATCACCTCCTCCCTCCCTGACTCTCTGGACCCCCTGCAGTTTGCCTATAGAGCAACCAGGTCCACAGATGACGCCATAGCCCTCACCATCCACACTGCCCTCTCACACCTGGACCAGAGGAACACATATGTGAGAATGCTGTTCATTGACTACAGTTCAGCCTTCAATACCATTGTGCCCTCCAAGCTGGTCATCAAGCTCAGAGACCTCAGGCTCAACAGCGCCCTCTGTGACTGGATCCTGAACTTCCTGACGGGCAGACCCCAGGCAGTGCGGGTGGGAAACATCACATCCTCCACCCTGATCCTCAACACCGGAGCCCCTCAAGGCTGCGTGCTCAGCCCTCTCCTCTACTCCCTGTTCACACACGACTGCGTGTCCACAAATAGCTCCAACACCATCGTGAAGTTTGCTGACGACACGACCGTCATCGGCCAGATCACCGACGGCGACGAGACGGCGTACAGAGAGGAGGTCGAAACCTGACATCTTGGTGCCAGGATAACAAACTCCATCTCAACGTCAGCAAAACCACGGAGCTGATTGTGGATTACAGGAAGCAGCAGAGAGAGGGACACACCCCCATCGCCATCAATGGGTCTACGGTGGAGAGAGTCAGCAGCTTCAGGTTCCTCGGTGTCCACATCACTGAGGACTGACATGGACTCTTCACACCACCACCATCACCAAAAAAGCTCGACAGCGGCTCTTCTTCCTCCGCAGGCTGAGGAGGTTCAACATGGACTCCAGGATACTCTGCAAAACTTCTACAGGTGCACCATAGAGAGGATCCTGACCTTCTACAGGTGCACCATAGAGAGGATCCTGAACTTCTACAGGTGCACCATAGAGAGTATCCTGACTGGCTGCATCATGGCCTGGTACGGCACCTGCACCGCCCTCAATCGTAAGGCTTTACAGAGGGTGGTGAAAACTGCACAGCACATCACCAGGACGGAGTTGCCATCCATGGAGGACCTTTACTCCCAGCGCCTCAGGAAGAAATCCCTCCGGATTATAAAAGACCCCCATCACCCCAGCCTCAAACTGTTCTGTCTGCTGCCGTCTGGTAGGCGTTACCGCAGCATCCGGACTAAAACCACCAGACTCAGGGACAGTTTCATCCCACAGGCAATAAGACTGTTAAACACCTGAACTGTTGAAGCAAAATCTGTTAAACACCCCAACAGTTGAAACAACGTCCTTAATATTCATCTGGCTGCTACTTAAAAAATATTTTTTAATTATTTATCTATTTGCCTATATATCATATTTCAATAACTTGCATATAGACTCTTATTGCACTATTTCACTTTTTAAACATTTTTCTTTTTGTATTACTATTTACTATTTACTTGCACTATATTTTCTCTGTATCTGTGTTCTGTGTTGCACTGTTGGAGAAGCCTGTGACACAAGATTTTCATCGGCATAACTACACTGTAGCTATGTTCGTATGACTAAATAAAGAACCTTGAACCTTGAAGGACATTTATTTGTGTGAGTCAACTGTGACCTTCATGCACAGACTCAATACTCGGGGGGGGGGGGGGTGCACTCCGCACTCAAACACTCCCAACTGGAGCTGGTAATGAGTCAGTTTTTAGCAATTAGCCTTCCTCTGGCACATTGTACTTGTAATTACTCTTGCCTAGGAAAAACAAACAATTAACCAGTCAGCAGAACACTCTAATTGGGATTAAAATGAGATATTAGATCTATCATATTTTTAGGCAAATGATTAGTGAGTGCCGCACAGAGCAGCCCTTTTAGGGTAATTTGGGAAGTGGAGCATTTTAGTTCTCAATAATGCTGGAGGGAGCAAACACACATGGATGTACACACGAGGAAGGAGTAGAGGAGGTAGGTACTCTGCTGATCCCACGTGCTCTCTCCAAAAAGGCGACTTATCTCGTCGTTGGCTTGGTTAAATGAGAGCTCTTTCACTCATGTTGCGGCTGAGTAGCAACGCTAACCTCATTAAAGGTATAATAGCACCAAGTCATTCAAAGGATACAATAACAGGTAGAGCCAATTTACACTCTGCTATCACACTGATGATTGTTATCAGTCCGGGTTGTTTACTGGCAACAGAATCCATTCAGAGCCTCATTCTTTGTGATGGGAAGTGTACACAGCTACCCCCCCCCCACTTACACTTTTAATTAGAATGATATTAAGTGAGTTCCAGATATTGGTTTTGTCTTAACATCCGATCTCTGAAATGAAATAAATTAAACAATCTTCATTGGATCTTGCTGAGGGGACACAAGGCTTAGAATACTCTCCATTTGTCCATGGATGAAAGCCTACAGGTCCTAATACAGCTCTGAGACCTAGCACAACTCCAGAAAACCGTCAAAATGCAAATAACATTATGTTGGATCTGCCTGACCCATTAACAGTTCCCCGTTATCTTGAATTCTGATCTGTCAGAGACAGAGCCGTCAGCCAGTGTTCACACCGCAGAGGGATTGCAGATTTTTCTTGCCGCTCAACTAACAAGAGACGCATTTAAAGAACAGTGTAAGTGTGTCAATAGCCGCTTTCACACCAAGTACTTTGCCGTACTTAGTGCCCAGCACTTAGTACCCAGCACTTAGTACCCCCATGGAACTAAGTACAGATCGCGTTCACACCGGAATAAGATTACGCAAATGAAGCCGCTGACGTCACTTCTTCTTCTTCTGCTTTGGGTTTACTGGCAGCCCGCAAACAACTTCACGGCGTATACTGCCACCTGAAGTCCCCGGCCGGAAGTCCCCGTAGTTGGGGAGTGGCTTCAGTACTCCCAGCAGCTTCCGAGTAAATCGCCAGAACGCCGACACCTCCTCATCACTCCACCGCTCCCATGTTATTTTTTTTGTTGCCATAAGTGAGTCTCTCTCCGTTGCTGCGCTGGGTTAATGCTAATGCTAATAATGCTGATGCGAGGAAATAAAATGGCGGCTTCACAAAAACTTTTCAGAGTTTTACGGGGCGTGGTTGCAATTCGCCCAGCCAATCAGAAATTTGAACTTTTTTCTCCCCAGGATAGTACCACCTCTCTAGCAGGCACTAAAAATGGGGGTAAAAGTTCTCTGAACTAAGTACTCTTTTTGGTGTGAACGCAAAATTCCAGGAACTATCGGAACTAAACAGAAAAATTACGGGGAAAAGTACTCCGGTGTGAAAGCGCCTATTGTGTTGTCTAATTGCTGTGGAACAGCAGCGCCACCGTCTAATCCATTTCAAACAGCTGACATGAAAAGCACAGATTGTGGACGAGACGAGCGCAAGGCCTCATTAGGCGCCGGGGCTTTGATCAAGTGAGTTTTCACTTAATCACGAACATTTACATTCACACCATACTGTGGAGACGGTAACTGTCTGCTGCTCATTATGGGGCCGTGCAGCTGCAGGAAGCTGCTGTCTGTACAGAGTGTCAGACAGAGTGTCACACAGTGGGACCAGCACTGAAGCTCCAGCTGAAGGCTCATCACTGGAGAGAGACCAGTGAAGCTCCAGCTGAAGGCTCATCACTGGAGAGAGACCAGTGAAGCTCCAGCTGAAGGCTCATCACTGGAGAGAGACCACTGAAGCTCCAGCTGAAGGCTGAAACCCCGCTCAAAGCGTCTCATGTCTGCCTGACCCCAATTTGGAGAGGTGGACGTGTGAACTAAATGAGATAAAGTGATGAAACTCCTTTTGGAATAGCATCATGACATTAATAAACAATTCCTGCATCTTCATGATTATTTCCAGTAAGTTTCAACAGAACAAATGCTTAACTATGTTGGGCAGGAATGAGAAGACAAAATGAAAAGTGATCCTGGCCATTATGGCTGGACAGAAAGACCGATTGTATTGAGCAGCACTTTTCAAAGAAGTGAAATCATAGTAACTTGTGTTTAGCAGCATCATGTCAGGGTGTTTCCTCAGTCTTCGCAGGCTTTACTTCTGTTTGAGCTAGGAAAATACACTGTAAGAAGAAGGCTACAAGCTAGCCTTCTTCTTCTACCCTATCTTTGTTAGCACATGTGCATCTTGAAGAGTTACCTCAACCTGTAGATCAGTGGGATAACGCCGAATCAGTGGCTAGTGCGTTCTTGTACCCAGTGTGTGAGAATGTGTGTGTCCAGTCACACTGCTACATGACCAAGAGCTTTCAAAGTTTTAGCTGTCTTTTTCACTCTGAACCTGTGACTGCAAAATAAAATAACCTGACCGATTTACTACTTTCATCAACCTTAATTATTGTTTTTACATTGATTGGCCTTATGATATCATCCACAGTAGGCATTTGAATGTACAAATTGCTGATTACCACTTTCATTGAATTTTGAGTGGTTTAGTTGACAGACACACACACACACACACACACACACACACACACACACACACACACACAGTGTCCAAGTGTCTGTTAGAAAGGGTGTTATAATTTTCACATACCCACTGAGTCTGCCGTTAAAGAGGCACCAGCTCATCACAGAGCTTGGAGCTCCTCTTGTGACATAAATGTTTTGTGGGTAATGCTGATCTTCTGGAGGATGACTCCTCTCACTGTTTCTTTGAATTACACCTTAACAGAGATGTTAGCAGCGCAGTGCCTGAAGAGAGTGGCAGATACAGCTTGCATGTCTGCTCAGATTCACTTTTAGATTCCGGGAACATGATTCCTCTCTGTTGTTTTGTATCTGGATCAGGCAGTGTTTCTCCTCTGAATGCTCACCTTCAGCTGCTCCAGGTCCGGCCTCTCCATGCTGACGGTGGCGGCCAGCAGCTGCTCCACCAGGCCGCCCCGGGTCACGCTGAAGTTGATCAGCGTGCACTGGGCCTGCAGCTCGGGCTGGTAGTGGGGGCAGGCCGGCTTGGTGTGCAGGATGAGGAAGTACTCACACTCCTTGTCGCCAATCTTAATGTAACTGTTTGGATCATTGAGTACAGAAAATAGAAGCTCGGTCTGGAAGATGTGAAGATGTTACAGACAGCAGAATGTATCAGAGCTATAATTATGTCATATGGCAGAGGTTTTCATATATTCAGACTAATAAATGTGTAGTACAGTCGTGTAATCAGTGGTTCTCTCAGAATGTCTTGTCACTTTCTTTAATAGTAAGAAGCTTATGTTAATCTATATTTGTATTTTCACGAAAACATTGATATACACATGTTAGTCCATCCTTCGATGTGTTCTGGTTATATAGTATGTTAATGCTTTCCATTTGCTCCTACTGACTACTTTCAAACTTATCGTAATTATACCGTTTCTTTTATATAGCATGTGTTTTTAAAAGCTCAGTATATCCACCAAACAGCTGACTGTTCAAAAGGAACCCTGAACCGGAGGTTGCCCTCCACTGAGGGGGGGATGGTCACCAGACGTTGTTTGTGACTCTTGGGATCTAAACGCAGGCTGGAGAACCACCTATGCAGGCGGCGCATATGCAGTAACCCGAGTGGGACCACAACGTGAGCAGCCGCCATGAGACCCAGAGTCTGCATGACAGTTAAAGCTGTCACTGTTGCCCCCTGTCGGAGCCTGCGAACCGCCCGAAGCAGGGACACACGTCTGCTCTCTGACAGGGTGGCGCGCCTGCATCGAGCACCACTCCCAAATACAACGCCTGTTGGTGAGGTATGGGGGTGCTCTTTTTCCAATTGATCGCAAAGCCCAACTTGGTTAGGTGTAGGATCAATTGTGCTGTGCAAAACATTGCCTGTTCCCTGGACCTGGCCATGACTATGAGGTCGTCCAGGTAAAAGAAAACTCTCATGCCATGGACGTTCAGCGGCTGGAGCGCAGTGGCCAAACATTTGCTGAACGTGCGAGGGGATGGGGAGTAGCCGAACGGTAATCTGTTGTACTTGTAGGCTATCCCCTGGAAGGCAAAATGCAGATACTTTCTTTGCTCTGGGGCAATTTCTACATAGTACATAGTAGTATAGTTCTTTCAGGTCGATGGCAGTGAACCAATCGCCCGGCTGCACTAGCCTCAGTAACTGTTTTATAGTTGACTATATATAGGAATTTTCTGCAGGCAATGTGCCGATTCGGCTGCGGAGATCTAGAATAGGTCTGAATTCTTCTATCTTCCTGAGGGCAGGGAGACACCCAACACGCCGAGATTATTCGCCGCAGCCGCCATCTGTGCCCCGAGCCTGAATATTTTATCCAAATATTCAAAGGTGTCTCGGCCCCGCGGCAGCGGGGTCAGAGGTTTCTTTCCCTCCACCCAACCAGCTGCCTGCGGGAGCAGATGGGCCGCCAGGCTCTTGTCGAGGGGGGGCACACCGGGACACGCCGTGTCCGAGCAGCCCTGCACCCTGATGATACCTGCCATGGCTGCTATCGGGGCCTTCGTCCTCAATGGCTGCCGCCACGTCGCCTCCACAAACTGCCAGATATCTGGAACCGGGGGCGAGACGAAGGCCGGCTGCGCCGGATGCACCAGGCCATAAAACCCCTGTCGAAAGCGGCTTACTGGCCTCAGTGGCAGCGGTGGGGGGAGCAGTAGGCCCACACGCTCCGCCGCCAGGGTCATCACCGCCGGGAAGTCCAGACGTGCAGACCTGTGAGCTAGACCCTCCTGGCCGCCGGACCCGAAAGTACCGGACAACGAAGCGTCCTCGTCGTCTTCCTCCTCCGGGAACGCGGCCCCCTGGTCCCTCAGGGAGGGTGAACATGAATGGCACCTCGTCATCCTGTTCCCCCATCTCCACCACCTCGAGGTCCTGATCCTCCGGCTCCTCCTGCGGGCCGAACCTCACCCGAAAATGATCCCCGCGATGTTGGTGGCTTAGCCGAGGGTTTAGGCTGTCTTTGGCATGGTCCGGCCCCAGGCACTGGAAGCACAGGCGGTGCGGATCAGCCCCCGCGATCAGGCCAGGGCATGTCGGGCAGGTCCGGTGCACTTTTCTCTTTTCACGTCTCTTGCTCAGTGTTTCACTTCCGCTCGCTGAAGAGAAAGGGATGACAGTCAGGAGGCGAGGCCTCCTTTTATACGGTGAGATGCGCACGCATTCAGGTGAATGCTTGCATGATAAGGTAGTACCCATAGAGTCCAGTAGAGGGCGGAGCCTGTGAGAGATATAACGATAAAAACGCTGCTGAAGGTTAATCCATAGGTTAATCCAATGTGTCTGTGTCACTTTGAAATGATTACTGATAATCCATCATTCCATTTTTATGTCAATAACGGAGATTTCATATTAGCTGCTACGAGAGTGTATGACAGCTTCCGGTATTGGGCATTCTGGCTACGCAATACTCATTCACCAATGGGTAATGCTTAGATGGATTTTAGGAACTTCCCCTCGAATCAATTGGCTCTAACGGTTAAAAAGAGGTGTAAATCATCAAAATCGACCGAGGGGGGGGCCAGACATATGGAAAATGGACCCAAATCCAGAAGTGTTTCTTTTTCTTCTGAATCTCTCTAAAAAGGTCAAATGTCACTTATTTTGCATCAATCTTGATACAGGGTACTTATTAAATGTTATAGTTTGGATTCCGAAAGCTTTTAGTCTACTATCCCATCATTCAAGGGTGGTTTTCACTATAAGTAATGTTTCTGAATCTGAATTTACTTTAAAAAAAAAAATTCTATATTGATTCTGACACTTCTACATCCAACTCACAGGTTTATCATTGCTTTGAGAAAAAAGATTATTAATTTACCCCTTTTAGAAGTGAAGATATAGTCAATTGTTCTGGGAATGTAATTTTCGAGCCTGAGGCCTGAAAAACAGGCTCGGGGCTTAACCCTATAACGCCAAGTGTATCATATTTGATACATGAGTTTCTGAGACCTCTACGTCATCCAAATGACTAGTACGTTCCTAAAAGACCTGTTGTTTGCAATCTGATACATGTCTTCTTCCCTCTGGTGGATTATCCGGGCACTGCAGGCTGTAGAGCGCTTTTAATGACCAAATCCAAAATGGCTACCGTCATGTAATGGTTCAGACGCTTTTGGAAGCGACATCTTTGCCAATATTGAATAAATTACGGTAAAAATTACATTTGTATTGTTACTGATATTTCACTATGAATATTTACCGTATTGAAGCAACTTATAATCAGTTTAGCTTATTTCATAGAAAAATCGTGTTGAAAATGTATGTATCAAATAGTATACAGCAGGTATTTGAGTATATTTCTCCAGAAAATAATCAGAATCAGAATCAGGTTTATTGCCAGGTACGTTCGCACATACTAGGAATTTCACTTGATGTCATGGTGCATACATAAAATATAAAAAACAAGAAATCTAATATAAAACACAAAATCTTTTACACCGTAATAAAATACAGTTAACCTGTTAGACCCCGAGCCTGTTTTCCAGGTCTCAGGCTCGAAAATGACATTCCCAGAACAAATGACCATAACTTCACTTCTAAAAGGGGAAATTAATAATCTTTTTTCTCAAAGCAATGATAAACCTGTGAGTTGGATGTAGAAGAGTCAGAATCAATATGTTTTTATTTTAAAGTAAATTCAGATTGAACATAGTAAAAAACTGTAAATTATACTTTCCGTGCAAAAATATTTTTTTACTTATAGTGAAAACTACCCTTGGATGATGGTAAGGTAGACTAAAAGCTTTAGGAATCCAAAGTACAACATAAAATAAGTACCCTGTATCAAGATTGATGCAAAACAAGTGACATTTGACCTTTTTAGAGAGATTTAGCAAAAAAAACTCCACTTCTGAGGTGATCTGGGTGGAAAACGCCTTTTTTACCGTTTCTCTGGAACCCATTGGTCGATTTTGGTGATTGACATCTCTTTCTGACCGTTAGAGCCAATAGAATCGAAGGGGGGCTTTCACATACACACTAACGTTAAAACAAAAAGGTGGGGGTTTCGCACATACAGTTTTGCATGAGAGTGAAGCTGTCTCACGCTCTGACATCTGAAAACGGAAAAGCAGGGTTTATTCCTTATGGATTATCAGAAATCATTTCAAAGGGACACAGACATTGGATTAATCTATGGATTAACCTTCAGCAGCGTTTTTATCGTTTTAATGCCATTGAAGACCACTTTTGACCAGACAACGACACAGGTAAGCCATTTTGCCGTTTTAGCTACCTAGCGCCACATGTTTTGATGTATGTTCTTGTTAATATCCTCGCGAGTTCTTATCATGGAGTGATAATGTATGTACCTATCGATTCTGTGTCATCTCACGATGCTAGTCGATATCTTGGATGTGCAGCTACGATAAGTAATAAGGGTGTTATGAGTGAGTTGCTAATTCAGAGGCTCAGTGTGGGGATTTAAAAAAAGAAAAAGAAAAAAAAGATCTGTTAGCTGAGTTTCTTCCCGTTACATGAATATAAAACATTCATAGTTTATTAAATATTAAGATGCCCTCAGACACTGTTTCATGCAGATGACGCGTGTTTCCGCCCGGGGGCGGGAGGAAGGGGTAGAACAGGTTAAATAGCAGTAAAAAATAAATAAAGCAGTAATTTACATGTAAATAGAATGCTATGAATGAATTTTTGCATATAAACTATGAAATGTGAAATCAGAATATGTGCAGAAAGGAGTATGAACATTGTGTGCATTAATGTAACCTGTATAACCTGTTTCAATAATTATAACCTTGGCCCGACATATCTTAGGCGCCAATAGTCTGTGTAAAATGTATGCTTATGAAACTAGGGCAAATGTTCTCATGATGGTGTTATTTTGCTTGCTGTGCTCAATTGTGTGTGCGTGACTTAGGAATGTAGAGAACCCAGTCGCCCCCCCGGGTTTTTAATGGACTGGATGGGAGCGTGGGGGGGTTGCATGGGAAAGTACTAAAACTGACAACATTGAGACCCTACAGAGATTGTGCAGAGATAAAGATTGGGATACGGAGAGGTACTGCCAGGTGCCGAAGATAAACGAAGATAAAGATTGGTACTTCACCCCACGTTCACCCCAGAATTGTTTACCCCATGGCTGCCATAAAGATGGCCTGGGAAACCTCCCACGCTATGGCTGACTCACTCTGATTCGCTGCCTAGGGCTCGCCCAGGAGTGAATCCACCAGTAGATAAACACCTAGGGAGGAGCAAACGACACAACTCCTCCCACGCTATGGCTGACTCACTCTGATTCGCTGCCTAGGGCTCGCCCAGGAGTGAATCCACCAGTAGATAAACACCTAGGGAGGAGCAACCGACACAACTCCTCCCACACAACTCCTCCCCGTTTGTGTGCATAAATATTGTAAGTTCTGTACACTCGGGGCCTCTGTTCTGTCTGACTGTCTGATACGTACATCGCACGGTAGTAGAACCAAGGCCCGAAGTACTTTGTTATATTGTATTGTTGTTTTTACCATTAAATCAGCTTATTGTTAACCTCATATCTCTGTGTCTGAGTTCTTCCTTTTATAGCAGACCACTCATCAAACGAACGGCGCGGAGCGGGCTCGAACCTTCAACCACTCCAAAAGGTGCCCCATTCCAACATGTAATGCATATAGTCTATGATGCAGCAGAGGTAAAGTGTCAGTGGGGGGGCCGGGCCTTGTTTAAGAGGCCGGTAGCGGAGGGGAAGAAACTGTTCAGGTGGCGAGAGGTTCTGGTCCCGATGGAGCGCAGCCTCCTGCCAGAGGGGAGGGGGGTGGACAGTTTGTGTCCAGGGTCCTGGAGGCATGCAGGTCGTGGAGGGATGGCAGATTGCAGCCGATCACCCTCTCTGCAGAGCGGATGACACGCTGCAGCCTGCCCTTATCCTTGGCTGTGGCTGCGGCTTACCAGATGGTGATGGAGGAGGTGAGGATGGACTCGATGATGGAGGTGTAGAAGTTCACCATCATCGTCTTTGGCAGGTTGAATTTCTTCAGCTGCCTCAGGAAGAACATCCTCTGCCTGTGCTTTTTTGGTGAGGGAGCAGATGTTACATTACATTACATTGCATTTAGCTGACGCTTTTATCCAAAGCGACTTACAATAAGTGCATTCGACCAACAAGATACAAACTTGAAGAAAACAGAATCATTTAAGTACATCAGGTTTCATAGAGCCAAAAACATTTCAATTGCTACTCAACTGGCTTTAGATAAGCCAGTCCTTTATTAGTATATAAGTGCTTTGTTAGCAATTCTTTGTTAGTAATTCTATCGCTCGAAGTGGAGACGAAAGAGATGAGTTTTCAGTTTGTGCCGGAAGATGTGTAGGCTTTCTGCTGTCCTGATGTCAATGGGGAGCTCATTCCACCATTTTGGAGCCAGGATAGCAAACCGGCGTGTTTTTGCTGATGGGAACTTGGGTCCCCCTCGCAGTGCTGGTGCAGCGAGCCGTTTTGCCGATGCAGAGCGGAGTGCACGTGCTGGGGTGTACAGTTTAACCATGTCCTGGATGTAGGAGGGGCCAGATCCATTCGCAGCATGGTACGCAAGTACCATTGTCTTGAAGTGGATTCTAGAAGTTACTGGAAGCCAGTGAAGTGAGCGGAGGAGCAGAGTGGTGTGGGAACATTTTGGAAGGTTGAAGACCAGACGGGCCGCTGCATTCTGAATGAGCTGCAGAGGTTGGATGGCACATGCAGGTAGACCAGCCAGGAGGGAGTTGCAGTAGTCTAGGCGTGAGACGACGAGAGCCTGGGCCAGAACCTGCGTCGCTTTCTGGGTCAGGAAGGGACGTATCCTCCTGATGTTGTACAGCGTGTATCTGCAGCAGCGGGTTGTAGCAGCGATGTTTGCAGTGAAGGACAGTTTGTTATCTAGGGTCACACCCAGATTCCTTGCAGTCTGAGTCGGGGAAACAATAGAGGTGCCGATGTTGATTGTTAAGTTAAGAGTGGGACAATATTTTCCCGGAAGGAAAAGCAGTTGAGTCTTGTCAAGGTTGAGCTTGAGGTGGTGAGCAGACATCCACTGAGAGATGTCAGCTAGACAAGCAGAGATGCGTGCGACGACCTGGGTCTCTGAGCGGGGAAAAGACAGAATTAATTGGGTGTCGTCAGCGTAGCAGTGGTATGAAAAACCATGTGGGCTGATGACAGATCCGAGCGAGTTTATGTACAAGGAGAAGAGGAGGGGACCAAGAGCAGAGCCCTGAGGGACTCCTGTAGTTAATTGACAAGGGTCGGACTCGGACCCTCTCCAAGTTACCCTGTAGGTACGGTCTTTGAGGTATGAGGTGAGGAGGGAAAGTGCAGAGCCTGAAACTCCAAATTCTTGGAGAGTGCGAAGGAGGATCTGATGATTCACTGTGTCGAATGCAGCAGACAGGTCCAAAAGGATGATGACAGAGGGAGGCTGCTTTAGCCGTGTGCAGTTCCTCAGAGACAGCGAGGAGGGCAGTTTCTGTTGAGTGACCTGCCTTGACCATGTTGCTTGAACCTTATTTTAAATAATAATAATAATAATAATAACTTGAATTTATATAGCACCTTTCATAACCTCAAGGTCGCTTTACAAAGAAACATACAAGGAAAATGTTGTCATTTTGTTTCTCCTTGCGATGTCCGCGTTCTTCTTCGTAAGGTGTTCGTTAATGTAAACATTGGTCCTTTTTAATTTCCGTCCTTGTCTGAGGAGTGCATCTTATTTTTTCCTGTTGATAAACCGGATTATTATTGCTGGTGTGGCTGTTGTGTTCTTGCTCCGCAGGGCATGACAGGCTTCAATATCTCCGCTGTCAACAGATATGCCCTTGCTGTCCAAAAAGCAAAGCACCTGTTGCTCCACGGTCCACCTCCGGAGCATCGCCCCCCCCCCCTCTCTTTGAACACACCTGTCGGTCGTTAACTAAATCCAGTGGTGGAGGATCAAGGGCGCAGCTAGATGAGGTCATTGCTGAGATGATTTTTGAAAGCTCAGCTTGTGTGACCTCCGTGAAGCAGTTTAGGGTTGGTGCATTTGATGGAGCAAGTACAGGATGTTGGGGAGAGACAGGTTGGTTTGAGGAGGCTTTGGCGATGTTAAGCCTGATGTTTACAATTTTTTGTTTAAAAAAGTTCCATAAAGCGGTTGCAGTCATCAGTTGTAGGAGTGGTTGATGAGGGATCACTAGCCTTGAGCAACTAATGTATTGTGGAGAATAGATGCTTGGGTTTGCTACAATTTGTCTAAATCAGATTGGATTAGTAGGCTGACCTGGTTGCTCTCAATGCCGAGGAATAGGCCTTCTAGTGATCTCTAAAAGAGAGCAGGTGGACAGTTAGGCCAGTTTGCCTATATCTGCGCTCAATCTTCCGACCCTCTGATTTTTGCGCTCTGAGCTGGTCAGTGTACCATGGGGCAGAGCGATGGAAAGACACCACTTGGGTTATTTCAAGTGCCAACCTGTCTAGGCACTCATGCAGGGTGTTATTATACCGGTTCACATGCTCTTCAAGTGAGAGTGCAGCATGGGGCCTGGATAGGGAAGAGGAGAGGGCAGACGTTAGCTGACTATGGTCTATGTCCTTGGTCTTACGGAAGGTTATGGTACGTTTTTTGCCAGGATCCAATGGGTGAGACATGACATCCAGCAGCACCATCCGGTGGTCAGACATGCCAAGCTCAAGAGTGTGGGTTTTGGTAACCGTGACATCACCAGTGATGGCAAGATCAAGGGTGTGGCCATGTTTATGAGTAGGCTCTTGTATATGTTGGGTAAGAGGGAGACAGTCCAGGAGGTTGAGGAAGTCTGTGGCCAGTGAGCACTTAGGGGCATCAACATGAATGTTAAAGTCCCCAAGGATAACCAGCCTGGTGAAAGTAGGGCATATAGTTGTGAGTAGGCTTGAAAAGTCTGAGATGAAGGTTTTATTTGCCTTTGGTGGTCTATAGATAGAGACGATTAGTAGGGGTTCTGGAGCTAGGCATTTAGCAGCTAGACACTCAAATGATGGCAGATCAGGAACCTGGATTTCAGCCATGCCAAAAGTTTCCCACATCACCGAGCTGGATAAGTTTGAGGAATGAAACATCAAAATCAACATAAGGTAACTGAATACACACTGAAATGAACACACTAAGAACACCCATGATAAGCTTGGACAGAAACCACTCACCTGCTGAATATGAAAAACTGGACTTGAAATGTTTCAAATACACGGAACATAAATCACAAGACATTGAAAAGGATATTGACCCTGAAAATAATTTCTACAATAACATCCATAACCAATGTGAATACTGCACAGAAGATCAACTCAAAATAAATGGAATAATGGATGGATCAATATCAATATTACATTTCAATAGCAGAAGCCTCATTTCAAATGTATCAAAGATCAAACACTGTTTAAGGCAACTGGAGAAACAAGTTACACCCCTAGCAATATCAGAGACCTGGCTTAGTGAGGAGCAAGCTGACATGGTTGAAATTGAGGGATACAAAATGTTAGAATTAGTCTAATAGGACTAATTCTAAAGGTGGGGGGGCTGCACTTTATATTAACAACATTTATAAAAGTAGATATGTCGGTAATATGTATTTTGCTATGGACAACATTATGGAATGCATAACAGTAGAAATTGAAATGGAAAAATCTAAAAACCGTCTGATAAGCTGCGTGTATAGAAAACCAGGATCATGTATTGACACATTTGAGAAAAAGCTAACTGAACTTTATAACTACACAAGCAGCAAGAAAATGCTCTTTGTATGTGGAGATTTTAACATTGATTTTCTGAACCCACAAGAAGAGCCAAGTGTTGAAGAACCAGAATAACATCACACAGGGCTACACTCATTGACAACATATTCACAACTGTTATGGATAGGAAAGTAATAAGTGGAATATTAATAAATGACACAAGTGATCACCTGCCAGTCTTTGCAACGATACAGAACTGTACTAGGATCAAAAAAGACACCAGAAAAGTCAAAATAACCAGACACAAAACACTCTGGTGTTTTGTGTCTGGTTATTTTGACTTTTGTCTGTTAATTCTCTTAAAGAAGAATTATCCAAACAAGACTGGAACAAAGTGTATGTACCAGATGTAAATGAAGCCTATGAATCATTTCTACATACTATATCAGGGCTGTATGAAAAACATTGTCCTTGTGTAAAGAAAATAGTGAAACAAAAATATGCTGAAAAACCATGGATCACTAAGGGCATATTAAATGCATGTAAAACGAAAAATGAATTATATAAAGACTTCTTAAAGAATAGATCAGTAGAGGCTGAACACAAATACAAGACATACAAAAACAAACTAACAAAGATAATACGATGTAGCAAAATGGATCATTACAACAAATTATTGGAGGATAACAAAAATAACATCAAAAACAAATGGAATGTATTAAATACCATTATTAAAAAAGGAAATGGAAAGGCACAATACCCAAACAGTTTTCTGTCAAAAAACAACACAATAATTTCTGACATGACCTCAGTTGCTGAAGATTTCAATAAGTACTTTGTCAATGTTGGTCCTTGTCTAGCTGGGGAAATCCCAAATACTGGTAGTAGTGAAGGCGTAGAAAGTAAAGATATATATGTGAAGGAAACTATATTCTTAAGAGGGACTGATGAAAAAATGAAATTATTGACACAGTTAAAAACTTAAGAGTAAAAGGTCTACAGACTGTCATGATATTGACATGTATACAGTTAAAAACATTATTGAATGTATAGCCAAACCACTAACTCTCATCTGTGATCAGTCAATACAAACCGGTGTATTTCCAAATAAAATGAAAACTGCTGAAGTCATACCAATACATAAATCTGGAGATAAACATGTACTGTCAAACTATAGAACAATTTCATTGCTCTCACAGTTTTCTAAAATACTGGAAAAAATCTACTATACAAGACTAAATGAGTTCATCACCGAACATAACATACTCTACGAACAACAATATGGTTTCAGAGCAAACAGAACCACATCATTTGCAGTTATAAAATTTATGGAACACATTACTAAGGCAATAGAAAAGAAAGAATATGCAATAGGGATATTTCTGGACCTTAAAAAAGCATTTGACACGGTAGACCATGAATTAATAATAGAAAAACTACAGAGATATGGCATTAGAGGTGTTGCACTATCATGGCTATCCAGCTACCTACATAACAGGGAACAGTATGTTGAACTACAAAGCCATACATCACAACTACTGCAGGTTACATGTGGGGTGCCTCAGGGCTCTGTCTTGGAGCCATTACGACTCAATGGAAAAGGAACTGAGCAGGATGAAGATCTGGTTTGACCAAAATAAATTAACATTGAACCCAAGCAAAACCAAACTTATAATATTTGGGAATCGATCAACCAATACAGAGAAGAAACTCACTATAAATGGCGTCCAATTAGAAAAATTATCGGAAATAAAATTCCTTGGAGTAATCATAGACAATAAATTAAGTTGGAAACCACATATAAGCTATATCAAAGCCAAAATATCCAAATCAATAGCAATTCTGAATAAAGCCAAAGACCTAATTAATCAAGCTTCCTTGTTTATGCTGTACTGCTCCTTCATACTTCCATACATGATGTACTGCTCCTTCATACTTCCATACATGCTGTACTGCTCCTTCATACTTCCATACATGCTGTACTGCTCCTTCATGCTTCCATACATGCTGTACTGCTCCTTCATGCTTCCATACATGCTGTACTGCTCCTTCATACTTCCATACATGATGTACTGCTCCTTCATACTTCCATACATGCTGTACTGCTCCTTCATACTTCCATACATGCTGTACTGCTCCTTCATACTTCCATACATGCTGTACTGCTCCTTCATACTTCCATACATGCTGTACTGCTCCTTCATGCTTCCATACATGCTGTACTGCTCCTTCATACTTCCATACATGCTGTACTGCTCCTTCATGCTCCATACATGCTGTACTGCTCCTTCATACTTCCATACATGCTGTACTGCTCCTTCATACTTCCATACATGCTGTACTGCTCCTTCATACTTCCATACATGCTGTACTGCTCCTTCATGCTTCCATACATGATGTACTGCTCCTTCATACTTCCATACATGCTGTACTGCCTTCATACTTCCATACATGCTGTACTGCTCCTTCATACTTCCATACATGCTGTACTGCTCCTTCATACTTCCATACATGATGTACTGCTCCTTCATACTTCCATACATGCTGTACTGCTCCTTCATACTTCCATACATGATGTACTGCTCCTTCATACTTCCATACATGATGTACTGCTCCTTCATACTTCCATACATGCTGTACTGCTCCTTCATACTTCCATACATGATGTACTGCTCCTTCATGCTTCCCTACATGATGTACTGCTCCTTCATACTTCCATACATGATGTACTGCTCCTTCATGCTTCCCTACATGATGTACTGCTCCTTCATACTTCCATACATGATGTACTGCTCCTTCATACTTCCATACATGATGTACTGCTCCTTCATACTTCCATACAGGATGTACTGCTCCTTCATGCTTCCATACATGATGTACTGCTCCTTCATACTTCCATACATGATGTACTGCTCCTTCATACTTCCATACATGCTGTACTGCTCCTTCATACTTCCATACATGCTGTACTGCTCCTTCATACTTCCATACATGATGTACTGCTCCTTCATACTTCCATACATGCTGTACTGCTCCTTCATACTTCCATACATGCTGTACTGCTCCTTCATACTTCCATACATGATGTACTGCTCCTTCATGCTTCCATACATGATGTATTGCTCCTTCATACTTCCATACATGCTGTACTGCTCCTTCATACTTCCATACATGCTGTACTGCTCCTTCATACTTCCATACATGATGTATTGTGTGGAAGTTTGGGGGAACACATATAAAACAAATACAGATCCTATCTTCATCCTGCAAAAAAGAGCCATACGAGTTATACATAAAACTACGTACAGAGAACCAACAAATCAATTATTTATCAAACTAAAAACACTAAAACTACAAGACCTGGTTGACTATAAAACTATTCAAATGATGTTCAAAGCTGCAAATCAACAATTACCTCATAATATCCGGGGACTTTTCACACGGAGAGAAAGCATGCACATGTTGAGAGGAAACTGCATTTTCAAAAAACCACCCGTACGAACAAATGCCAAACTTCACTGCATCTCATCAAAAGGTGTTAGTCTGTGGAATGACTGTACTGATGCACTGAAATATTGTACAAGTCTATCTAAACTGAAACTATTATTTAGGAGCCAAATCATTAATGGATATGACCAGGACCTGTAAAATCACATTTGTTATTTCTTGTAATTGTAAAAGCTATTTCTTTTTGATTGTTTTGTAAAAAAAAAACACTAAAAAAACCTCACGAACATGACGCTGATGACGATGACTTAATCTTTTATTTATAAGGAGAATGTACGCTAGAGGGGGTAGGACCAGAAAAGTTTTTTTAGGCTTCTTTTTGCCCCTGTTGAACTTGACAGAGACTATTTGAGAATTTGTTTTATTTAAAAAAAATTTATACCATTAACTTTTTTTTTTGTTATATTTAATATTATAAGAAAAAAATATATATTATTATCGTTGTATGTTTTGTTTCTGACATGTTCAATAAATTGACATAAAAAAAAAAAGTCAGTTTGATTAAATGAGCATATCGGTGCGGCCGTGACACATTTCCCTACATTAGAATCATCAAATTATGTATGAAAAGTGAAAATTGTGGCCAGCCCAGCAATAGTTGGAAAAAAAACTCTTGAGATTTGATAGCTCCTCTCCCCTCTAGCCGTGATGTCACCCACTCTAAGTCTTAACTCTCCCATACACACCTGTTGTAAAATGTGAAACAGTGTGACATTTTCACAAAACGTTTGCTGCGAATACATGAGAATCTCTTATAAAAGACATAGCAACCCGATCCCGGTCATTCCGCACGTTTTGATGGGTTTCTTGTGTGTTTCGTGTCAACTCTGCCGGACGAGTAGCATGACAACATTTGTGGCAGAAGAAGGAGAATAAGATGAGATAAGTATGTTGAATACTATACTGTGTGTAGCTTCGCCAGTCACACAGAATTATGTGTTAACCATGTAGCAACATTTATCAAATATAACAGCTAATAATGAATACATCAACAAGATTTATTCTGCAGTGAAAAACATGTAGTGAATACAGATGAAAAATGATTGAGCATGCCCGGCGTCTAAATAACGACTCTGTTTTTTTTTGTTTTTTTCACCAGGCAGTTGGCCAGCGAGATGGTGCAAGCGGTTGACTCTGCTTCCTGTTGGCACTTCAGCTTTACTGCCGTGGCTTTCTCAAACTTGGCTGTCAGCTTAGCAGGGTTCTCCTTGAGGAGCTGATGGGACATTCACACACACACACACACACACACACACACACACACACACACACACACACACACAACACACACACACACACACACACACACGAGAAATACAGATGGCATACAGAGTGGTCATAAAGTATGTTGGAAGACAGAACAGACAGAGCTGGGTATGAAAGGTAGTCTTCATAGGCTAGTGGAGCCTCGCAGATGGGGGTGCTGCAGCCCCCTCAGCATCCCCCCCTTCCCGCGTCCATTCGCGATGTCTCACTGTCTCGCAGACCCCACGCAGCAAGCAGGAAATGAACCCAGCTCACACTGTCCGCTCCTCGCAGCAGCGAGCCGCGCAACGTCCCGCCCACACGGCACCCAGACCCCACGCAGCATTCTCATCTGTTTGTCATTGCTGGTATCATTTTCTGGTTGCTAACAAACGCCATTGTAACACATAATCACTGATGTTCCGCTGTAACGGTAGTGGACTCATCAGAACAGAGTGGGCGAGCTGACCAATCAGAGCACAGTGGGCTCACAGGGAGGGGGGGGCAGGAGCTCCAACAAGCCGTTTAGGACAGAGAGTGAATACACATACTATACAGAGATGCTGTTTGAGAAACCAATGTGAGTTTGGAAAATTGCACAATATAAATCTATTCTTGTAGACCTCAACAATGGAATTATGATCAGTAGAAATGGCCATGACATGGGACCTTTAAGTAAAACGTATAATTCCTCCCAACAGATCTAATTGGCATATGGAAGCAATTAGCACAAGGACAAACAGGATTAATGGCAGGAGATCGCGCAGGTTCGAGTAGATTAGCATGAGGATGGTTAATCCCCCCCGCTCTGTGCTCAGTGACAGCAGAGCGTCACTCTGAAGGCTGATGACTGAATGTCAAACCCCAGAGAGAAACTATTATTTACAGCTGCTTTTATCAATAGCCTTTTTAGGTTGATGGATTTGGCTTTAGATTAATGAACAGTAAAAGCCTTTAATAGCACTCCCAGCAGCTTTGTATTGATGAAATGAAGATTGTATATCACTACTGGCAGAGCTCATGTGTCAACTGTCACTCAAGACAATACAATAATTCATAGTGTTTGTCTTATGGCTTAGTCTTTGGCTTATGGCCTCTAGTTGTTTTAATTCGATTTCTGTGGCACCAAACTGTGGTAGTCGTGCATATCTTCTGGGTTTGATAGAGTTGTTCTTGAGGACGTGAGGACCCAGGAGTGTCAATCCCCCCGTACTCTACAGTATGGGGGCCCCCCAGGGGACTCTTCCCCTGGGGGGGAAGAGTTTCTCTTCCCCCTCTACACTTTCTCTTCCCCCTCTACACTGCAGACTTCACCCACAACACTGCAACCTGTCAACTGCAGAAGTTCGACGACTCCGCCATCGTTGGCCTCATCTCCAACGAGGACGACAGGGAGTACAGGGAGCTGTCGCAGGACTTCACCCTCTGGTGCCAGTAGAACCACCTCCAGCTCAACGCAGCGAAGACCAAGGAACTGGTGGTGGATTTCAGACGGCGCCAACACCCCCCCCGACACCAGTGAACATCAAGGGAGCGGACATTGAGATCGTGAAATCTTACAAATACCTGGGTGTTCATCTGAACAATAAACTGGACTGGACTGATAATTCTGCTGCTCTGTACAAGAAGGGACAGAGCAGACTCTTTCTGCTGAGGAGACTGAGGTCTTTCGGGGTGCAGGGGGCACTCCTTCAGACTTTTTACGACTCTGTTGTGGCATCAGCCATTTTCTATGGTGTGGCCTGCTGGGGCAGCAGCATCTCGGCTGCTGACAGGAAGAGACTGAACAGACTGATAAGGAAGGCCAGCTCTGTCTTGGGGAGTCCTCTGGACACTGTGGAGGTGGTGGGAGACAGGAGAATGGCCCAGCTGTCCTCCCTGCTGGACAATGTGTCCCACCCCCTCCAGGACACCCTGTCCTCACTGTGCAGCTCCTACAGCGACAGGCTGCTGCACCCCCGCTGTCTCACGGAGAGATACCGCAGGTCCATCCTTCCTGCAGCGGTCAGACTATATAACCAGCACGGCCCCAAGTAGAACCCCCCCCCCCCACACACACAACAACACAGACTATAACACCGCTTGCTGTTAAACACCAACCAACTATGCGCAATATGTGCTATATGTGTGATAATGATAATGTGTGATTGTTTTTGTATATTTTGACTTTAACTTTAACTATATATATTTTATTTGTTGTTCTTTTCTTTTCACTATATCTGTAAAGCGTCTTTGAGCACCTGTAAAAGCGCTAACAAAATAAATCTATTATTATTATATGTGCAATATATATATGCCGTTAATAACTGCAATATATACCTGGCTGCTAAATCCTAAGAACTGTTACAGGATGTGTATTTTGTAAATTGTGTAACTTTTTATTATATTTTTTATTGTAACTTTTTTTTTACTTTAATACTTTTTAATGCATGTAACATATTGTGGCAGCGGGGTGTGGTTAGGGCGCCGGCTGCTAGAGTGAAGGGAGTGGCTCGGCCGGAGGCCAGACAGCTGATCGGAATCAGGTAATCAGTCACTGAAATGAGTCAGGGCTGGAGTTAGCACTCGCCTTACGCACCCTCTAATTTTGGGAACGAATTGGCCGGGGTTTGCTAAGCTAGCGGGGGCTATGGGGGTGCGTTCACGGACGGCAGGGAAATGTGAGTTGTGTGCTGTGTTTAGTGGAGAGTCGGAGGCGGCTGACGACGTCGAGGCCCTTCAGCACGCCTTCGACCAGGTGGTGAGTATTGATGGCTCCCAGCTACACCCAAATGCAGCACTCACTCACCCACACTTTACGGTGGTTAGGGACAGGCTTTATCGTGTGAGCCGTGACACACAGACGGGAGATATAAATACCCAGTTGTTGGTGCCAAAAAGCCGTCGGGAAATGGTTTTCCAGGCGGCTCATTATAACCCCATGTCAGGTCACCTAGGGTACGACAAATCACTACACCGGATAATGGCCCGATTTTATTGGCCGGGCATTCGCGCAGATGTGAAGCGGTGGTGTGCATCTTGCCGTGAATGTCAGCTGGTTAACCCGCCGGCCACCCCCAGAGCGCCTTTGCGGCCGTTACCATTGATTGATGTGCCTTTTGAGAGAGTTGGTATGGACCTCATCGGGCCATTAGACCGGAGTGCACGGGGATATCGCTTTGTACTAGTCCTAGTGGATTATGCAACGCGATATCCCGAGGCAGTGCCGCTGCGTAATATCTCTGCAAAGAGCGTCGCGCAGGCACTGTTTCACATTATCTCCCGAGTCGGGATCCCGAAAGAGATCCTGACTGACCAGGGCACACAGTTTATGTCACGCACACTACGCGAGCTGTATGAACTATTGGGCGTCCATTCAATCCGGACTAGTGTTTACCATTCTCAGACCGACGGCCTGGTGGAACGGTTTAATAAAACACTAAAGAACATGGTTCGTAAGTTCCTTCACGAAGATAGTCGTAATTGGGATAAATGGCTAGATCCTCTGTTGTTTGCAGTGCGGGAGGTGCCCCAGTCCTCCACGGGATTTTCTCCCTTTGAGCTGTTATTTGGCAGGAAGCCCCGGGGTGTTTTCGACCTAGTTAAGGAAAACTGGGAGGAGGGTCCAAGCACCAGTAAAAACGAAATACAGTACGTTATGGACCTGCGAGCAAAACTCACTGGGGCAGATATCACGGGAGAATTTGCTCCAGGCTCAGGATGTCATGCCGTACCCGGAACGAAATGGACCAATCCGGAAGAGCTATGGCCACACCCAGCGGCGCTGGCCGCACCCTCTGCCAGCCTAACATTTACTGTTGGAAACTCTGGTTCAGTTCACAATCGATCCAGTCATGCCAAAGCCAAGGACCTGTTTCCTGAAATGTGAGGGGAAATCTGAGCTGTTTCTCCTACCAACGGAAGAACCACGACGAAGTCAGTGGTTGAAATGTCTGTTTAACACTGTTCCTTCAGAGGTTCGAAGAACGTTACTGTGTGCGCAGCATTTCACAGACGAAAGCTTCAAAAACATTGCCCAGATTGAGGCCGGATATGCACAGCTTTTGAAACTGAAGGACGATGCTATTCCTAGTTTGTTTGGACCGTTTGGAGCAGGGGAAGATTCGGGTACACAACCTGTAAGTTTGCATTGTTATTTGTGTATTTATCAAACAAGGTATCTACCACGACTGTTTAAATGTGTAAACGTGTTTCGGGCTGCTAAGCCATTGACACAGTGCTAACTGGGCTAACTAAGTTGCTAGCGTTTCCATATATCAACTCCAATTTCAGGAGATGGCCTTACATACATGTATCTCATAGCAGGAGAATGTCTGCATTCACATACGAAATACTCATATACCTCATTCACACCAACGGTGTTTCAGGGCCGGTTCGGAGCTGGAGCTTGAAAAGCACCGGGTTTTCCTGTTCACACCGCAGCGGAGCAGCCTCTTAGCTCCGGAATCCGGTTTGTTTCAAGCACCAAAAAATTCTCCGGCTAGAGCAAAAGCACCGCATACGTCACGCTTACGTCGAGGCGGGGGCAGGGGCGGGGGCAGGGGTGGGGGCAGGGGCGGGATCAACTCCTGAACAACAACAAAAAGCCCGCGTTTTATCCAGTTTGTACACAACGATGGAGAAACTTAACAAGCAGCAGTGGTCCACTGAAGAGACCAGCTACCTACTGGAGGGGAGCACGCGGTCCAAAGCAATTCTCCAACAATTGCAGAAAGAGATGGCAACCGCTGGTTTTTACCAAAACCAAAACGAGTAGTGCTTCAACACAATCGGCCATTGTTGTTGTTGTCGGTGTGAGCTGTGAGGGGTTTCCGCGCGGTTTGGCTTTATGAAGCAGGCACGCAAACGGTTACGTCATGACGCAAACGAGGACGCAATGACACAGCACCAGTCGGGCCCTGAGCGGTGTGAAAAGAGCCGGAGCTAAACCGAAGAACCGGTTCTGAACCTGAAAAGCTCTAGCACGGAGCTTGAACCGGAGTTGCGTTGGTGTGAATGAGGTAAGTGACAGTATACTATACGTGATTTACCGTACGGTCAGTCGCGAAACGTAATTACATTATAGCTGGCGTTCCTAGCGTGTATGCTACCGACTTAAACAACAAGTCTACTAAGAGCTAGACATGAGTTTGCTCGGGAAAACATTGTTTTTATGCCAGCTACAATGAATGTAGCAGACTACCCGTATAAGATTGCAATTGTAAACATGTTCTTGATAGCCTAATATGAACCACTATCTGTTGTTCATAGTATAGTATAGTATAGTATAGCATATTACACTGAACAACTAGCAAATGTAGGTTAGCATTGTAATCCAGCTGGCAAGCTGACGAACATAAAACAACTAAGTTTCAATAATATTTTATGATTTGCACTTCATTTCGTTAGGAATGTCTCCCAGAAAGTGTTGCTTTTAGTAAATTGACTCTTTTCATCGGATTCAAAATTAATTTTATGAATGTTATGTGTATCTTTCTTAGAGTACATCACAGCAGGACCCCGGTAACCACCACCGCTCCAGTACAGTCGGATGCCAAACAGACCGTACACAGACTGTTTCTGTGGTAACTCTACAGAGGGCTGAGACACGGTCTGTGGGAACTCTACAGAGGGCTGAGACACGTCTGTGGGAACACAGACAGTGGAATTGAAAGTGTCAGTTGCTACACAGTTGTCCCGAGGAACACTGAAGTCGGCACACGTGAGGAGCAAACGTAGACCATAACACTGACATTGACTGTTTTTTTCATTTGAGATACATTACCTTAATTGTGCTTTTATTACATGTACAGCACTTTGGCTCGACCAAAAATCGTTTTTAAATGTGCTCTATAAATAAAACTGTATTTGATATTATTGTATATCACTGAAATACTGTTATGTGGACTACAGGAAATACAGTGCTTTGTGTAGTTCATTCTAAATATTTCTAAATATTTCATGAATTAATCTGTCAGATGTACACAAGTTGTTGGCCTTTTACAATGTATTATATAATGTACAAAGTATTTATGCACTTCTCCCTTTTATTAACAGGCATCCAGGCCACGGTTTCTTTCCAAAGTGTTGGCACTGAAACTTCCACCTACCCAGATTTCCCCATGGCCTCTAGACCAATAAAGGGCCCAGGATTGGGACCTAGGAAGAGACCTCGACTGGAGTTGGAGGAGGAACAAGGAGAGACTTCAACTGAATTTGAAGAGCCTCTGGAAACGAGTTACCACCCTGATGATTCTGTACTTGCAGAAGAATCTGACGTATCGTAAGTTTGATATATTGGGTATACATTACTATTACTGTACTTCAGAGTTGAAAAAAAGAATATTGGAAATCTAACATGTATTGTTAATTTTGTTTTGTTACATTAGACTTCAGACACGATCCACGCACAGTGACGCAAAGTACATTGTGTTTGAAAGCTGCCTCGGACAGCTGTTTGAAAAATGTCCGGTGTGTCGGACTGTGATGTCCAAAGACGAAAACTGGGGACTTTTGTGGCGTTCACAGTTCACCAAGCTGCAGTTACCTCAGACAATGGGATAGCCAGCCCGTCGTCAGAAGTACCCCGGTTGGCAACTTACAATTATCCGCTGCTACCTACTTTGGTGGTGGTTCCTTCTTCCAACTACAAAAGGTATTTTACCATCTAACATCCATAGCATATGAAAATTGACAGCAGTGGAATTTTTCAAAAACGTTTCCTGTTTTTCTATGTATTCGTAGATATGCAGAGCCATGCAGCTGGAGATCTTCCAGTATGAGACCTTCAGGAGGCATGCCAGGAATTACCTGGAGCCTGCTATTATCCACAAGTGGAAGACTGATCAGCTGAAGATTTTCCAGCAACTACACCACCAGGGGGGGAAATGTCACAGTTGCAGGAGATATGAGAGCAGACTCTCCAGGTAATCAGAAACAGACAAGACAGTCTAGTGCCAGAGTTACTGGTGTATATTACAATTCATCTAACTTATCCATTGAAATTCTGTTGAAAAGCCTTGAAACCTCCTGTATTATATTTTCTTCAGGGCACTCAGCAAAGTTCGGAAGCTACAAACTAATGCACCTGGGAAGCAACACCATTGTGGACTTCCAGCTTGTTCAGGTGTGAATCTCTTTCTGGGTGTTATAATTTTATGCTTACTGGCTGTTGATGCATGTTTCAGTGTATTTATTCCCTATGTATTATTCACCAACAGAGCAATGAAGTAGCTGGGAGTTATCACATGGAAAAGGAGGGACTGAAAAGATGCCTAGATCATCTGGAGTCAAACAATTTGGCGGTTGAGTACATTGTGACTGACCGTCATCCACAAATCCAGAAGTTTCTGAGGGAACGCAACATAGAACAATTCTATGATGTGTGACACTTTGAAAAAGGTATTTATCCCTATATGTTTTAATGGAAGAATACCAAATCAGAGACACTGTCCTTTGTTAAGATATTCCTTTGTTTTACTATGCAATTCATCCTGAGCTTCTAATCAGCAGCAGACATGACATCATGTCTGGATAGATACATGAATTATATCCCCCTACAATTTGTCCCTCTAATCTGATCTTTCCTCTGTTATTGTAAACTGTCTGCCAGACCACTTGATCACAGCACCTTTTGTCATTGTAAATTCAATTTCACTCACTAATCTTAGGATAATGTGAGTACTCTTTAGAATGGGAATTTACAGTGATGTGTATATGAATATGTATGGAGGTTTCCTGGCTATGAAATGTTTTCAGACAGAAGGGCTTCGCACTGACCATTGTCAGGCAATTATCATATGTATGTTATGGTTGATGATATTAAGTGTGGAATTTCCACCACACCCTTGAATCTTGAATGTGGTCCATCACAGCAATTCATTTCCACACTATGGCTTGAATATTCACTTGTGCATGTGCTTTTTTTATCAGGTTTGTCCAAGAAACTTTTGAAACTTTCACAGAACAAGGACTCTAAGGTGTTGAAGAGGTGGCTGCGCAGCATAAAAAACCATGTATACTGGAGTGCGACGAGCACAACCTCGGGGCCGGAGAAGGTGGCAAGGTGGACGTCAGTGGTCAACCACCTACAAAACATTCACGTGCATGACGACCCCCTATTCCCCAAGTGTTCACATCCTGAAAGAGCCTCAAGCGATGCAAATAAATGGCTAAAACCTGGTTTGTTCAATATTTATAAAACAATTGGAAATAACAAGTGAAAAATTTAAAAACACTTCACTTCCTTCATAAGATCAACAATATTTAATGTAAATATAACATTGTTGTTATGGCAAATTATTGTTGTAATGTTCTAATGGGCTGGTGATTTAGCTAATGTTTTTGTAATTTTACTCAAGGGTCAATAACACTCCACAAAGTTGAAAGAATACTCATCAACAAGAGAGTTCTCAAAGATGTGCAAAAGCTAAGCCATCACTACCAGACCTCATCCCTGGAGTCCTTCCACAGCTTAATTCTGCGTCTTGCACTAGAACATGGCGGCAGCGTGAAAAGCTGGGTAACTCTTCAACCCCACAAGAAGGATAAGAAGAAGGATATGGTGGATTAAATATCTCTGTTTTTTCGCTCACAACTAAACATTAATAGGGGATGAATTTGAGATTGGGTGTAACTGCGGAAAAAATAACTTTACCAAGCAGAAAACGGACGAACAAACAATTCGCGTCACCTGTCCCCACAATGGCGGAAGTAGGAGAAATAAAAGATCTGATGCTTGAAATGAAGGAAGCAATATCGAAAGAGATCAAAGACTTCAGAATGGATTTTAATGAATTTCGAGCTGAGACGGATAAGGACATAAAGAAAATTATGCAACTTACAACAGAACTACGTACCGATCAAACCAAAACGAGCGACAGAGTGGATCAGGTGGAGTGCCGTGTCGGTGAGATTCATGACACAGAAATACTTCACCAACAATCAATAAAATATCTTGTAAATAAAGTCTCAGAGATAGAAGAACGCAATGACTACCTGGAAAATAAGACCAGGCAAAACAACGCGCGTATATTCAACATACCAGAAAAAGTGAAGGGGAAAATATGTCAACTTTCCTGAAGAAACTATTCAACGAGGTGCTTAACATACCGGGAGATTTTAACATCACCAGAGCGCACCGGGAGTACAGAGAAGTCAAGGATCGTGCCAGACCGATTATTGTTGCTTTCCTAAACTGTGAGACCAAGAAGCAAATACTACAAGCTGCATGGGGAAAGAAGGAAGTAACTTATAGCGGTATGAGAATCTTCTTTGATCATGACTTTACCTTTAAAGTAAGACAACAAAGAGCCTTGTACAGACCGATCAGAGACCAACTAAGGCTAAACATATCAAATCGCACATCTTGGCCCCAGCAAAATTGAAAGTTTTCAGCGAAGATGGGACCACACAGACATATGCGAATCCGAAAGCTGCGGGGAAGGCTCTCCTGGAACGGGGCCTAGCTGGTGTGCCCCCACCGCGCGCCCAAGATACCGGAGCATGGAACAGGACACCGGGCAGCGACAACGATGGGAAGTGGATAATAAACAACGGAGCAGTCGGAACATTACTGAACTGGTACAGGAGGCAGAGAAGAACCTTGGCATATGTGAGTGAAAACAGTATGCAGACCACGGTTGAACCGGTTATTATGTTTCAGAACTATGGTTAGTCTTTCTCACATGTATGCCTACTTATGTTAATTAAGGGTAAACGTATGAGCCTGGTTAGAGGCATTATTTATGTTTTCCTTATTAGACAAGAAACCCTTTATGGCATGGAATGTTTGTTTTTGTTTTCTGCGTCATTTTTGGATTATTCTCTTTGTTTAAGCCCATATTCTTCTTCGATATATATATGTAGAAAGTACATTGAAAGGGGTTGTGACCGCAAACATGCCAATTAACTCCATGGCAAATGAAATACAGGCATGTTATATTGTTTTTGTTACTATGTGTACGTCAGTAGGTGTTATATGTTTTTTAGGTTTACAGTTTTGGGTCCTTATCAAGTATTTAAAGAAGGTTGACGCAGTTATGTCACTCATTTTAGATGACACATGACATGTACTAGTACTACGATTGCAACTTATAACTGTAACGGCTTGGCAAATGTCTCAAAAAGGAATGAAGTTTTTACTTGGTTGAAAGATAAAAATCATATTAAAATTATTTGTGTGCAGGAAACGCATTGTAATTTGGAAAACGAATTGAAATGGAAATCAGAATGGGGTGGAGATATTTATTTCAGTCATGGCACTACTAATAGTAGGGTGTTATGATTATGTTTAAAAAAGAAACTCAACACTTATTTCATTCTGTACAAACTGATGAGGATGGAAGGTGGATTATGTTAGAGGTGACAGTGGATGACTTGCACATAAATATCATTAATATCTATGGGCCAAATGATGATAATCCAAACTTTTTTGAGGAGATCCATAAAGTTATCTCCTCCCTAAAAGATAACCAAAATATTATAGTTGGAGATTTCAATACGGTGTTAAACATAAGCAAGGATCGTACAGGTACTCACTCTTTTAATAATCACCCACAGGCCTTAAATGAAATTCAACAACTCAAGGCATCCTTAGATTTAGTGGATATTTGGAGACAAAAAAATCCAAATTCAAGCAGGTACATGGCGCAGGGGACAACAAGCTAGTCGTATTGACTACTTTCTTATCACCTTTTCCCTGGTTCACAAAGTATTAAAATGTAGTATTGGTGACCGATTAAGATCTGACCATGCCATCGTAACACTGCAAATTATTACAGCAGAATATCCCAGAGGGCGGGGGTTTTGGAAATTCAACCTATCACTTTTAAATGATACGGATTTTATTGAAAAAAACTAAAGAACTAATCAAAGATTTTTTTCAAATTAATAATAATTCATCGGACCCGCACAACGTCTGGGAAGCCTTTAAGTGTGTTTTTAGAGGACACGCTATTAAGATGGGGTCATGGAAACAAAAACAATATTTGAAAAAGGAGAAGAGTCTAATAGAGGAGGTGAATGAATTGACTAAAACGTTGGATGAAAAGCAATCGTTATGCATAGAAACAACTTATTTGATAAAAAATAAACAACTAGAATTGGAACATTTATATTCTGAGCGTGTGAATGGTGTAATTTATAGATCACGAGCCACATGGATGGAAAAAGGGGAAAAATGCACAGCTCATTTTTTAAGACTCAACCAAAGAAAATCTTCCAAAAAAAACATTATGAGCTTATATACTCCAAATGGTACTTTGATTACATCTCCACAGGAAATATTAGGTGGATTATTTTAAAACTTTATATGCTCTGGCTCCAGAGTCTTCTGTAGGATCCAATATTGAGTTATTTTTTCAAAAGAATTATGATCAGATACTGTCAGTAGATCAGCAACTAAGTTGTGAAGGAAACATTTTAGAAGAAGAGTTACTGGATGCTATTAATTCCTTCGCTCCTGGTAAATCACCAGGGATTGACGGTATACCTGTTGAAGTTTACAAAACCTTCTACACAGAAATTAAAAAACCTCTATTGGCATCCTTTAACTACTCCTTTACACAAGGAATATTATCAGATACACAGAAAGAAGGCATCATCACATTGTTACTGAAGCAAGACCCAGAGGGGCATTACAAGAATCCTGTTTATATGAAGCATTGGAGACCACTGACACTACTTTGTTGTGATACCCGCATTCTGTCCAAATGTATCGCACGGAGAATCAAAATAGTAATTGGGAATATAATAAAACATGATCAAACAGGTTTCATAAAAGGGCGTTTTATTGGAGATAATATTCGCCATCTGCTTGATATGATAGATAATCACGAAGAGGATGGAAAACCAGGGCTTTTATTTATTGCTGACTTTGAAAAAGCCTTTGATACAGTAAAATGGGATTTCATTCAAAAATCCCTCCAATTCTTTAATTTTGGGGAAACCATTATACAGTGGGTGAAGGTTTTATATAACCAACCTACCAGTAAAATAGTTAATAATGGATATTTATCAAAAAGCTTCAGCCTGTCCAGAGGCGTACGTCAAGGGTGTCCACTGTCTCCATATCTGTTTCTATTGTGCATTGAAATTCTTGCTATCAGAATTAGAAACAATTCTTGTATAACAGGCTTAAGATCAAATGGTATTGAAACAAAAGTAACATTATATGCAGATGATGCAACTTTCTTTCTACAGCCTGAAAAAACATCATTAGATGCCCTCATAGTTGATTTAAATAACTTTTCAAAATTAGCTGGGCTAAGGCCTAACTTTGATAAATGCTGTATTATGAGAATAGGAACATTAAGAGGCACAGATTTTGAGCTACAATGCTCAGCTCCAGTCAAATGGTGTAATGGTTCAGTAGATGTTCTGGGAATTCACATTCCAGAAAATCTCAAAGATCTAGTTAAGGTAAATTTTGAGCGAAAAATGCAGAAAACTGAGAAAATAATTCAACCTTGGAAAGGGAAAGCTCTCTCATTACAGGGAAAGATTACATTAATTAATGCTCTTGTGATTCCACAGTTTGTTTATCTTTTAATTTCACTTCCCTCCCCAGAGGCGTCTTTTTTTAAAAGCTTTGAACAACGAATGTTTAAGTTCATCTGGAATAATAAGCCTGACAAGATAAAAAGGCAATATATATATAATACACTTGAAAATGGTGGACTAAATTTAAAAAAATTGGCAGCAATGAATTCATCCTTAAAAGCATCTTGGATTAATAAGATTTACCATAATAGTCTTTGGAGAACAAGTCAGAACTTATTTTTGGGGCATTTATTTTTTGACTGTAAACTGTTTCCCTTTTTCCAATTAAAATCTCACCACTGTGAATGGTTATTCAAAGAAATATTAATTCTGCGTTTTGCCCCCAAAAATGTGGTTCTCCCCTTCATGGGAATGTTGTGCAGGTAATACACTGTATAATTTATTCTGTAGCATCTTATAACACAGTCACTGTTTAGTGGCATGAGGGTTTTATTCTGTCATAACACAAAGTCTCATTTTATTTTGCTATTCTATAGGTTGTGTCTAGCAGCCATGCATCACAATGAGAATGCTGACCGTGAGCAAGCCACAACAGCTGCAGGACATCTCATGTGTTCAAAGTGGCCTATCCGAAATCAAAGAGAGGAGAATGTACTGCAAAGCCTGAAAAGAACGACCCTACATACAGTAAGTTGTGAAATATTTTTGTTTTTATTACAAACATAACTTACATTTTAAATGATTATAGCCACACTGAATTATATGTACAATAAAAGTGTTACATGAAATAAAATAAGTGAATTAAAATAATAAATTATTATATGAATGCTATATTTTTCAGTGTACGTGGGTGAGCTGATGAGGCTTGTGTTTGAGGAAGTCTTTGAGGACCCAACACCCTTTGTGGAGGAGATGAATACAATCCCCATCCCAAAGGACCTGTCCACTCAATTTGACAAGCCCTCAAAGGAGGAAGTGGTTGCCCGCCATGTCTCCCGTTTCAGTCAAGGGGAGGTCGGAAGCCAACATACTGTCCAGCCAGATCAGGAAACTCCTGGCCAGTGGCGGCGCCAGGGTATGGCTGGGGTAGGCTACAGCCATACCAAGAAATGGCTTAGCCCCACCTTAGCCCCACCATGAAAAATTATGTTAAAGTAGGCAAAAAAAAGTCCACCAACTCGCGCGGAGTAAATTGCACAGACAGCAGCTAGATTGGTTTCAGTAGCCACTTGTCTGGAAAAGCTGAAGACTAGAAACAGTTTTGAAAACTTTTGTCAGATAGTGATCGTCTTCTCAATAAAACATCTTTGATAATGTCTTCTGGCCAATCAGAATCACGATAACGGTGTGGTGTTGTTGCAAGAAGCCCCGACGGAGAACAATTTTGCGGTAGTACATCTCTATATACATCGATACAACATTACGTGTTGATAGAAATCAACACGTAATGAAATAAGACCCCACGGTTTGATGATTGATAGGTGTGTGGGCTGTCTTTCATTTTGACACACAGAACAATGGGGGCTATCCACCCTTATCCACAATGTAAAGTAATCCACACAGCCTCTTCCCTCTTCTCTCTGTGAGGAGCAGCAGGTTCAGCTTTCAGAACAAAGTAACAAAAAACAAAAATGGCATTATTTTTTTAAATATGTAGTAATAGATTTATTTATTTTTCTTCTCAAGAGAGTACCAGAATGTGTATTTTATGTTAGTATTTCAAATAAATAGACCCCCCAGACCCCCCTGCAGGGGTTGATTTTCAGCATGTCAACTCTTACACCTGTGGGGAAATTGCAGGATTGGCTCCAGGTCGCCCTTTTTATTTACTACAAGACAAATGTGCCTTTTTATTTCATTCAATTTTGATTGAGACAGGGAAATAATCTAAACCTCACGCGTGGCGTTTCACTGTCAAGGGGGGCGATATAGCGTGTATGTAATTACATTGCAAATACTGACTTGAGCCCCACCACTGTATGGGTTAGCCCTACCATAGATTACCCAACAAAAATACTCTGGAGCCGCCACTGCTCCTGGCGTATCCGGCGGACAACACATGACGGGATGACCACTCTGATGCCTCGTCCTAAAAAGCCCCGGCAGCAGCTTACAAAGCTGCGATAGGCAAGATGCCGAAAACGCCTATAAGGGGAGGAATGGATGGATGAATGGATGCCAGGACGCAGCAATGTCAAGCCGGCGTGGAGACACCGGAGAGTGCTTTTACCACGCACGTTTCGGGACAATGGCGAAGAAGTGCGTCGCTCCATGCAGCTACAAACCTCCGGGAAACGGAGGTGCCGGCGCTCAGTAGTGGCCCTGAGCGTCGGCGGCACGTGCAGGCTCCTCTTTGTCAGCGACAGCGTTTCGGGGAGCCTGTTTCTGTGTGACACGGGCGCTCAACGGAGTGTGGTTCCCGCGTCGAGGGAAGACGTCGCTCTGGGAGGGCACGGACCGCGGTTGACGACGGCTAACGGCGGTCCCATTCGCACGTACGGCGTGAGGCCTATGTGTTTGTGCATCGGAGGACAGCGTTTCAGCTGGGATTTTGTGACAGCGGACATTTCTTTTCCCCTCCTCGGGGCAGATTTTTTGTGTGCTCATGGACTCTTAGTGGACGTTAAGAATAAACGCTTGGTCGATGCCTTGACGTTTTCTTCTCTTGTGTGCACACTCGGCAGCGCAGCGTACGACAGGCTGTCGGGCTCGCTGTCGGGGGCGGACACTTTTCTCAGACTGTTGGCCGAGTTTCCAGACCTGTCGCTGCCCACCTTCTCTGCGCTCACCACCAAGCATGGCGTGGAGCACCACGTCACTACCGAAGGTCCCCCTGTCTACGACAGGGCCCGGCGGTTGAACCCTTCTAAGCTAGCTGTAGCGAGGGCGGAGTTTGCAACCATGGAGCGCCTGGGCATCGTCCGCCGCTCCGACAGTCCTTGGGCCTCTCCTCTGCACGTCGTTCCCATGCCGAACGGCGGTTTCCGCCCGTGCGGGGATTACCGCCGACTCAACGACGCCACTACGCCTGACCGCTATCCGGTGCCGCACATTCAGGACTTTTCGGCGCATCTGGCCGGTACGAGGCTGTTTTCTAAAGTGGACCTGGTGCGTGGATACGTCCAGGTGCCCATGCACCCCCTGGACATTCCCAAGACAGCAGTGATAACGCCTTTTGGACTTTTCAAGTTCCTGCGGATGCCTTTTGGACTCAAGAATGCCGCTCAGACGTTCCAGCGCCTGATGGATTCGGTGCTGCGGGACCTTCTGTTTGTGTTCGTTTACCTGGACGACATACTCGTCGCCAGCTCTTCAGTGGAGGAGCACCTGTCCCACCTCCGAGACCTTTTCATGCGGCTCAACGAACACGGATTAATTATCAATCCTGCAAAGTGCCAGTTCGGGGTGTCTGACATTGACTTCCTCGGGCACCGCGTCACCAAGGGCGGAGCGGCACCTCTGCCGGCGAAGGTGGAGGCTGTTGCGGCTTTTCCTCGCCCGCTCACAGCCCGGTCGCTCCGGGAGTTCCTGGGGATGGTGACGTTCTACCACCTTTTCATCGCCCGAGCCGCCCACATCATGCGGCCGCTGTATGAGGCTTTGAAAGGCAAGACCCCCGTCCAGGCGATCGACTGGACAGCAGGAGCGGAGGTCGCAGTGTATATATGTATATTTACACATGTTCATTTTGTACATTTCAAAAAACAAAGTTTGATGGAAATACTTAGTAGCCTTTCTTCCCTGAATTATTTGCTCCTATAACATATCATTCATATATAGCAAACCATGATTTGATTAATCATCAAACACAGTAGTATTTTATTACAGGTAAGAATAAATTACTCTTCTTCCGTTGTACGCCTTAAAGGTCCATAATCGAATCTGTAAATGTTATGGAGGTTCTGCAGGGTGTATTGGTTGAGACAGTTTGGCTCTAGTCCTGGGTGGTGTACCATGCACATAATAGGTGCTGGGACTTGGTTCATTCGTGTTACAACCTATAGGAAGGTAAGATATTTGTTACATAACACGTTTAGCAATTAAACCAACTATGGCGAGGTTTACAAAATAAACATTCAATTACTAGGGAAGAAATAAAAGGGCATATAATAGTCTATTGACTTGACAAATATGTATGGTGTATATATTGGCATATAATGTTGTGTGCTACTGTTGGTGTTTTCAGCTAGCTGGCTACATAATGTTGTAACTTTCAACTATGCTACCTTTCTAAAATCTTTGCAGCAGACGTTTTCCACTTCGGTAGGCATCATGGCGCAGTTTCCACAAGTGCAACTAAATAACAACAGTTGTAGGTACATTTCGGTAAGTTAGCGGACAAACTTGTTACTGTGATGTAATGATAATAATAATAATGGCTTTAATTTATAAAGCACTTCATATTTGAATTCAAATCCCGAAGTGCTAACATGGTAAAAAGAATAAAAAGCAATAAAAAAATAAAAAATAAATAAATAAGTAAAAAGAATAAAATAAGATAAAAGGGTGGTAATAAATAAATAAAAGGTCTAGGGAAAGGCTCTATTGAAGAGGTGGGTTTTGAGGCCTTTTTTAAAAACCTCCACGGTCTGTGGTGCTCTCATGTGGTCGGGGAGAGCGTTCCAGAGACTGGGGGCAGCCGAGCAGAAGGCCCGGTCTCCCATGGTACGGAGCTTAGTCCTCGGGGGTTTGAGGAGGTTTGAGTTGCTGGAGCGGGTGGTCCGCATGGAGGTAAGGGGGGTGAGGAGTTCCTTGAGGTATGGAGGGGCAGTTCCATAGATACACTGGTGTGTGAGGACGGAGACCTTGAATGCGATCCTCAGTTCCACGGGGAGCCAGTGTAGTGATTTCAGGATGGGGGTGATATGATCATATTCGCGCACCCTCATCAGGATCCTAGCAGCGCTGTTCTGGATGTACTGGAGCTTCTGGATGCTTTTCTTAGGGATCCCGATGAGGAGTGCATTGCAGTAGTCCAGCCTTGAGGAGACAAAGGCGTGGACTAGCTTTTCGGCGTCAGACAGAGTGAGTGAGGGGCGGAGTTTGGCGATGTTCCTGAGGTGATAGAAGGAGTTTTTGCACAGCTGTTTAATGTGGGCCTCAAAGGTCAGATGGGCGTCCATTTTCACACCCAAGTTGGTGACTGTTGAGGAGAGGGTAATGTCCTGGCCGGAGAAGGTGATGGTGGTGATGGTGGATGACCGAACCTGATGTGGGGTGCCAACTATAATGGCTTCGGTCTTGGAGCTGTTGAGTTTCAGGAAGTTTTGCTTCATCCACGCCTGTATCTCCTCCAGGCAGGTAGTGAGTGTGGGTGAAGGCAGGGCTGCAGAGGAGGTAGGGTTGATCCTGAGGTACAATTGGGTGTCATCAGCGTAACAATGGAATGATACTCCATGTCGGCTGATGATAGAGCCAAGGGGGAGCATATAGAGTGTGAAAAGGGTGGGGCCGAGAACTGATCCCTGAGGGACACCACAGGTGACGTTGTGGGTACCCGACTCTGCCTCACCCAAGGAGACGTACTCTTGGGTGAGGCAGAGTCAGGTACCCACAATGTAGATAAATGATGCAGTTCTAACATCTGAAATGTAAGAGCGATACTAAATAAAAACTTTCCACTGTGAAACCGTCTGCTCTAGTATAGTTTGGGACGGTGGATCAGGTCTATCACGTTGGTTTGTCTCACTTTCAGGATCGGACTCCGGCTCAAACATATACGGCTGTACCGACGCCATTGTAAAACTGATGTTCCGCTCAGAGCCGAAAAATGCACTGTGTTAGACATGGGCGGAGCCTCTCTGGTGGTTGACTAATCAGAACAGAGTGGCCGAGCTGACCAATCGGAGCACACTGGGCTCACAGGGAGGGGGGGGGCAGGAGCTCCAACAAGCCGTTTAGGACAGAGAGTGAATACCGGCGAATACACATACTGCAGAGATGCTGTATGAGAAACCAATGTGAGTTTGGAAAATTGCACAGTATAAATCTATTTTAGTATACCTCAACAATGGAATTATGATCAGTAGAGATGGCCATGACATGGGCCCTTTAAGAAGCCCTCAGACGCCGTTTCCTGCAGATTATGCGTTTTTCCGCCCGGGGGCGGGTCGATGGGGTTCAACAGGTTAAAGATCACCCCGCCATTACTTAATCCCATCTGGTAGAGTCCATTGTGTTCTTTAAAATCTCTTTGTTCTTCAGGTCAGAGGTTGAATTAATCAGTATCCATCTTGTTTTGACCCCATGAGGAACGAAAACATTTCAGTTGCCATTTTGTGAAAGGCGAACCAAAGGATTCCTTTGTTCTTTGTCATCCATTTAGTTTGACCCCATGAGGTCAAGTCATTCTTTCTGACCTCCATCTTGTGAAAGACAAATCATTCTTCTTTTGTCACATTTGGAATTAGAAAAAAGTTAATTTTGCTAAATCGGTTTATCTATACATATTGTAGTTGGAGTTTTGTGTTTGTTAAGAAGGATTATTGTATTCCTTATTCCAGTGTGTTGTCAGATATTGGATCTTTAGCTCTCCAAACTGAATGTGGAAATATTTGTGCTTGCTAATGTGTTTTGTAATTATTGTAATTTTCTTCCCATTTGAAAGATATTTTTACATAGAAGTCAGCTTTACTACAGCTACCTCTAGTGGATAAAGCTGAAAATTACAACAGCGCACTCTGCTGGTTGTACAGAATTGTTGCACATTACAGGAGTAAAAACTTATAAATACAACACATAACACATTTTAGACAGAATTACAATTATATGCTGAAGTTTAATCTCAAGTGTTATAAATTAACACATACTTCACCACACACAGATAGAATTACATGTGGGTTCTAATTTTAAAATAAAAAACCTTACATAATAGGTTTCGACCTAGACTGTAGAGTACACAAACACATTGTTTTTTATTTGAAGTATTGAAGTTAACACATTTTATGACATTAGCATAATTTCATACACTTGAGTATACACTGTACACAGCATATTTGGATTTTCACCATATTCCTATTTTCATATTTTAAAGTCAAAACCATACACTGTTCATTTAAAAAATTCTGATAAAATTATTTGCATAATTTCAAAATTTTAATTTAGTTTTCCAATTTCTGTTTTTTACATTAAAATAAAAAAATAAAAAAAATACCAGATTTTAGAGCTAAGTTCAGATGACATTATACTTTTATAAAGAATACAAAGGTACTATTCAGTGGATTAGTAATTCATCTTTGATAACTTAATATTTGGGATCCAAGTATTTAAGAAATATGTCACCAAAATACACTAAGTTAAGAGCACTCGCAGTGCCAGGCTCAACTGCAGATATTAAGGAGAGGGTAAACATAAGATCAGATGCTACGACAAATCCAAATGATAGACAGAAGATATGGAACCAAATACAGGAATTGTTGAAACAGTGGCAAACACGAGGATTGATTCCAGCAGATGATCAACCTGGACCAACGAAAGCCCATAGAAAAGCTGTAAGTGCATATGAGAATGAAAGATACCTACACCAGCAAGAAGCATGGATCAACACCAGACGAGCCTCTTGGTATGGACCTGAAGAAAGCGCTATGAACAAAGCTGAAAAAAGAAAAACGACAGTTACAAATCTGCTACTCCATCTAAAATATGCCAGCCAAGGATTGACAAACAGCATACAGGTGGTAGAAGCAGCAGATCTGCCAGTAAAGGAAGACACAGCAGAAATAACAGAAGAGGCTCCAGTTATCCAAACTCCAAAGCAGAATCCAAGTCTGACCGAAGTGACTCCTTCCGACATATCAGAGAACAACCCTTTTCACCAAGCCCCAAATGTTGTATTTATAGGAGAAGTATTGGAGTTGAACGGTCTCCCCACAGCTACACGTGTCAAAGACTTGGAGTATGAGGTAAGACTCCTATCTGGTGAAGTCAACCAGCTGAAGGAGGAACTCCACAGAAGAATGGAAGAACTCAGCAGAAGAATGGAAGAAGAACTCAAGAGACAAAGAGAAGAAAGGCGAAGAGAAAAAGAAGCATACAACGAAATTACAGAAGAAAGGCGACGAGAAAAAGAAAGACAAAGGAAAGAACGGGAAGAAAAAAGACTAAGATGGAAACATGATGGAAAAGGATCACGAACAAATTACTCTCCCGAAAAAACAGATTCCACAGAAGAAGAAGACATCATAGCATGGAAAAGTAAAATGCTACCATAGATAGCAGCTGGAAGAAAAGGATCGACATACCAACCATGGAATCACAGGGACATGGAATCACTAGTAGCAAAGCTACCCCCACTCTCCGGGGGGGGTCAAAAGTGGGTAAGTGACCTAGAGAAGTACACTGCTCAAGACCACCTATTCTTGGGAGATCTAAGGGCACTGATTGAAAGTGTAGAAGGAAGACCAGCGGCCAGACAGATAGATGCCAAGTCCCAATGTAGTGACGAACCAGATGACACTCCATTTAACCATTATAGGCCGAAGTACTGGGCGGCCATCCGTCTCACCTACCCGACAAAACTCAGTTTGACTGCCCTCCCCAGCCTGAAGAAAGGAACGGAGGAAGGAATGCATGCCTTCTTGAAAAGATGTGAAGAAGTATGGATGGACAGCACGGGACAACGTCATGATTTTTCTCCAGCTGTTACAATGTTGTGGAGGCATGCAGTCACCAAAGCCCTGCCGACATCTGTGCAGGATAGCTTGGAAGACGGGAGTGGGATTAGATATTAGATACTGAAGCTAATAAAATCAAGAAATCGACAAAGCAGATGGCAGCTAAGATAGAGATGGCCATACTAGCAGAGGAGTCAGGGCGGACACCTCCAACAGTTCAAACTCAGGTAGTGCCAGAGATTCAGATGCAGAATTAACAAAGAGGTGGAGGAGGTTTCCGAGGAAGACAAAGTGGCAGAGGAAGGGGACATTTCCAAGGGAGTTATCGATCAACAGGAAAAGGTTTCCAGGATGAAGGATGCTTCATATGTGGTCAGTTCTCACATTGGTTCAGAGATTGTCCGCAACACAGGATGCTACAAGTACCAGAATATTGCGGCCCTCCACACATTTACCCCAGGGGAGGTTTCCATGACTACAATAGAGGCAGGGGGTCTCAGGGATGTCCGAGAGGAACAGGATTTCCAAACATGAATCAAATGCCACTGACAGCCTGGTATCATCCATACCAATGAGGAAGCCCAGAAGGGCATTTTGAAATCCAGCTATATAGAGCCATATCTGTCACCACAGGAGGGAGAGGTTGAATGTTATTTAAAACAAATCAAAACTATTGTGTCCACACAGCTAGTGAGGTCAAGACGATGGGTTTTCACCCAAAAGATGAAGACGAAAACCTAGTACTCGCCCAAGACAGAGGGTCCTTCCCAAGTCCTCCTGTTTACACCGACTGCAGTTCAAGGGGCGAAGATACACCTGACGTGGAGCTGTTGAGACCTGAAAACAGAAACTCGATTCTGCTGTGGTGAAGTCTGGCTACAAAGGGAGGTGTTCCGATAGGGTCGCTTGTCTCAAACCAGTGAAGTCAACAAGAACCCAGCGGAGCTAGAGAGTGACTGTTAGCGGGAGAACAGTGACAGAGCGACAGAAACTGACACAACAATTACCAGCCAGTACAGATAGACCCCGTCAGAAGACCGGGGCTGTGTTTAAAGGGGAACTTCATTTATTATTAGTTGAAGTATAGTTTTTTCTAGTAAAACAATTATGTGATATATGGAGTCAGATTACATTTTCTCATAAACACATTTTTATAATCAGTCTGAAGTTTCTGTTTTAAGGCATGAGCTGCCAACTAAATTAAATAACACTAATTGAGAGCTGAGATGAAAGGTTGTGGTGGTTTTTACAGCAGTTTCAAGAATCAGGCATAATTGGCGTACGTTTGATTGATTTCGCTGATTTACAATTTAGTGCATAAGGCAACATATCTCACTTTCAGTGAGGGGCCAATTTATATTTACACCATGCAAGGTTATGGGTTTTCAATGTCCTATTCATGATAGGGTAATCATTGTAATATTAATTGAGCATTTTATGCTCAAAGGAGGGAATGTCATGATTAATCAGATAATTGATTTCGGTGACGTTGTAGTTAATAAATAATAACATGTTGTCAACAATAGGTCTCAAAACAACAAAAGATGTGCCAAAGCTTGGGCCTCCTCCAAGGAGGGAGTGGTCCAGTTTTAGATATTAGACAAATAGAAGTGGATGAATATGTCAGAGCTCTGAGTAATATTATCCAAGTTTTGTCTACACAGGCTGGAAAAAACTGCAGAGATACCAGACGAGACACCAGAAGAGACTCCTGTTCGGCCAGGTGATTGGGTGAGGGTGAATGTCCACAAAAGAAAGTGGGCTGATCCCCGGTGGTCGGAACCGTGAGAAGTTGTAACAAACTTCACACACGCTCCGGTTTAATGGTAAAGAAAAAAGGAGCAAATTGGCACCACCTCACACATTGTCACCTTTCACTGGACTGATTTGGCAGAGCTGGAACAAAACAATACATAGAAATACGATAAAGAGACATTTAGATAGAAACAGCACAAAAGACGAATTGTTTTTAGATTTTTATAGATTGTACACTAAAGTGAAAACCTATTTTTTGTTTTACACCTGAAAAAGAGTCCAACGTTTTGTTTCTATTTTTGTATACGTTATTTTTGTACTCATCATTTAAATTCTGTAACTGACACAACAATGGATAAAATAGAGATTATGTCAAGAACAAAGCCAAAGCAATTGTGGGGTCCCCTAGGGATAAGAGTCAGAATAGCATTGTTGATTGTGTTCATTACACTTGGCAACTTTCTGGTTGGATGGGGAGTACAATATCATGAAAGACATGGATCCATTAGTTCACTCATAGAAAATGCCCACATCACTAACAAAACACCAGCTGTGTTTCAGAGACTTTCACTTATCCCCAGAGCCAAAAGATCAGCTGAGCAACAAGAGGAGGAGTTAGAAATACTCGTTCCCAATGGTTTCCTCCGTACCCAAATCTTTTAAAAACGGGTGTACAACGAGCGGATACAGATTCCATCCGAGCTGACGTCAGCCCGGAATAATCGGTGGCGGACCCACAGAAAGTTGCCATCAGAAACAATGCCTGACGTGTTTTGGACGTAATCTCGTCTTTGTTTACATTAGCAAGCCTCGCTAACACTCAGAGCTAACCTGTACTGTGTAGAGCACAGTCCCTCCTCACCTGTGTCTTGTTTGTGTGATTAGTCTTGTGTGCATTTAAGTTCTGGTTTTTCTGTCTGTCATTGTTAGATCCTTGTTAGTCTTTGACTGTGTTCACTGTGAGGAGTTCTGTATATATCATTTGAGCCTTGGATTAAAGGTATTTTTCTGTTGAATCTGCGTTTGGGTCCTGCATGCTTTGCTCTACCGTGACAGAAGGATCTAACCAGAAATGGACCCAGCAGATGATCCATTTGAGGTGGAGGTACTGAAATGTTCCTTTGCATTGGCTCGTTGTCATGGTACGTGGAGGGGAGCGTCCAGTGTTCAGCAGAAGGAGGCTGCTCTGGCAGAGGCGCACCAGATGGCAACAGAGAAACCAGGGTTGGTGAAGTTCTTACCTGGCTGGATTATGGACTTCCTCCCGACATGGGATTCCCGGCCTGCTAGCCCCAGGCATGCTAGCCTCCTGCCTCCCAATTCCCTTCCTGACACCATACGTCTCGGTTTGTTCTGTCTGGAGTCAGCCCCTGCTTCTTCCTCATTTCCGGCTCCAGTACCGGCCCCTGCAGCTATGGTTCTGGCTCCCGTTCCGGTCCCTGCAGCCATAGTCCCTACTCCAGTACCGGTCCACACAGCCATGGTTCCGTGCTCCAGTGCCGGCCCACTCAGTCATGGTACCGTGCTCCAGTACCATCCCACACAGCCATGGTTCCGTGTTCCGGTTCTGTGCCCAGCAGCCATGGTTCCAGCTCAGGTACCGGTCCCAGCAGCCATGGTTCCGGCTCCAGTGCCGGCCCCAGCAGCCATGGTCCCTGCTTCAGAACCGGACAATACAGCCATATTTCCGGCTCCAGAACCGGACAATACAGCCATGTTTCCGGCTCCAGAACCGGCCCACGCAGCCATGTTTCCGGCTCCAGAACCGGTCAATACAGCCATGTTTCCGGTTCCAGAACCGGCCCACACAGCCATGATCCAGGCTTCAGTTCCGGTCCCCACAGCCATGGTTCCGACTCCAGAACCGACCCATACAGCCATGGTCCAGGCCTCTGTTCCGGTCCCAGCAGCCATGGTTCCGGCTCCAGTTCCAGCCATGGTTCCGGCTCAAGTACCGGACCCAGGAGCCATGGTTCCGGCTCAAGTACCGGACCCAGGAGCCATGGTCCCGACTCCGGCTCCTCGTCACCTGTTGGCTCTCCGGCCGACGCCAGCTCCCTGTGTCCTGTCGGCGAACCGGCCGACTCCAGCAGCTCGTCTCCTGTTGGCTCTCCGGCCGACGCCAGCTCCCCGTGTTCTGTCGGCGTACCGGCCGACGCCAACTCCATGTCCTGTTTCGTTGGGGGTCCCATTGACTACTCTTCTGCCGGGGGCCTGCAAACCCTATGTCTTGTGCCGTTGGAGTTCCCGCCGACTACTCTTCTGCCGGGGGTCCTGCCAACCCTACGTCCTGTCCCGTTGGGGGTCCCGCCGACTGCTCTTCTGCCGGGGATCCTGCCAGCCCTGTGTCCTTTGCCGTTGGAGGTCCAGCCGACACCTGTTTCGTCGGGGGTGCTGCCAACTCCAAGTCCTGTTTCGTTGGGGGTTCCGCCGGATTTCATGCCAACACCTGATCCTGACCTGTTGGGGATCCCGCCGACACCTGTCCCGCCGGGGGTCCCGCCAACACCTGTTTCGTTGGGGGTCCAGCCGACACCTGCTCCGCCGGGTTTCCTGCCAACACCATGTCCTGTCCTGTTGGGGGTCCCGCCGACACCTGCTCCGCCGGGTTTCCTGCCAACACCATATCCTGTCCTGTTGGGGGTCCCGCCAACACGTGCTCCGCCGAGTTTCCTGCCAACACCATATACTGTCCTGTTGGGGGTTCCGCCGACACGTGCTACGCCGAGGGTCCGGTTGACACCAGCCCATGTTCCGTCCAGGGTCCCGTCTACGCCTGACCTGCCAGGGGTTCCACCAGCTCCTGCTCTTGTTCCCAGTGCTCTGGCGATCCAGCTGACACCGGAGGGGCCCCATCGTGGCCTACGCCATTTTCCTGCCCGTCCTCCGGAGCTGTCCCGCCTCCGTCCTGCCCGTCCTCTGGAGCTGTCCCGGCGCTGCCTTCGCCCTCGAGCCGGGCCCCCTGACTTTCCCAGCCGCTGCCTTCTCCCTCGAGTCCGGCCCCCAAATTTACCCCGACGAGGCCTTCAACCCTGTCTTCGGCCCCCTGAGTTTTCCCGCTGCGGACTTCCCTGCTCTGTTGCTGTTCCCCCGGGCCGTCCGCACGAGTCCCCCTTCTTGGCCTCTACCTTGCCCCCGGGCCGTCCGCCCGAGTCCCCCTTCTCGGCCTCTGCTTTGCCCCCGGACCGTCTGCCCGAGCCCCCCTTCTCGGCTTCTGCTTGGCCCCGGGATGTCCGTCCGTTCTTTTGGTTCCCAGAACGTTCTTCTGAAAGGTAGGATAACGTTCTCTAAAAACATTCTTAAAATGTTTTTGATAACCTTCTTAAAAATGTTTTGATAACACTGTTAGAACATTATGCCCTACTGTTCTTAAAACGATTTCAGCTGCAAGTTAGATTTGTTTATGTTGCCAGAATGTTATTATTTTAGAGAAGGATAACATGCTTTATGTTTAAAACATTATGCAAATGTTCTGTGGTAACAATTTACTAAAATATGTTTACATTATTAGAACATAAAGACATAATATTCCTGTAATTGTTCAACTCAAAATTCCTGGGTAAGTGGACTGACCACTGTGGTCATTAGGATGATTTTGATAGTTTACTTAACTATTGGAATTTGACTATTAACACATGTAAAAGGATGACTCGGAATCAGCTGGTGAAAGTAACATTTGTTTATTAGAAAAGGGGAGCTGGGAGTGGAGGTTGGTTATGGCAGCAGTGGGAAACAGTTGTTCCAGGGTGGAGAGGCCTGGCTGGTCTTGGGAGTGTGGAAGGCCTTGGATTCCTCCTGGGAGAGACACAAAAATGAGTGTGAGGCAAAAGCAGGCAAAGTTGTCAAAGAATATGCTGGCAAAAAGCTAGAGCGGCACGCAACAAACCTTTCACGGCAACAATCCGGCAGGGAATGAGTGCAGGCTGCAGGCTTTCATAGTGTGGCTGATGAGCGGGGGGAGAGAGAGAGACACACACAGTAGAAACAAACACATACAAACACTAACTGGGGTTACGTACTGTAACCCAGTTTCTATGAGTATAGGCGCAGCCCTCTAAGGCTATCGCTATTGGGTAATCCCCCTGCGCATGCGCAGCACTGACAGACTTAATCCACGCCCAACCTATGATGTGGGCCCCACCTACGGACTCACTTCCGTATAAATAGGAAGTAGGCCCTACAATCTGCTCCCACACAAACAGCTTTTCTTCAGCTATTCGCGGAGCCAGTGGGGCCCGAACCTTAGAGGGCTGCGCCTATACTCATAGAAACTGGGTTACAGTACGTAACCCCAGTTCTATATCGTATAAGGCTTCGCCCTCTAAGGCTATCGCTATTGGGTTAAGGGCGAAGCAGGATGTAGTCTACGCCCCACTGGTCCGTCCGTTATCAGAAGCCCAAAACCACACCTACTCAATGAATAACCCATGTCCATTTCGCCATGCGTAATGGAGCATCACATTCCCAGGAAAAATAGCATTAAAAATGAATATTCTCCATACGGGAATGAAGGTAGGCTAAATAGGCTACCTGTCGTTATAAAAAGTATAGACCAAAGTCCCACTTGTTAAAACGATCAAAGAGGGGAAAAGGCAGCTCTCTGAGTGCCAACAGGCAGGAGAGAGCAGTGTTAATTTTGGCAGCTGTTTTTGATTTAGTCTTAGTCTTTAGACGAAAATGGTTATAAGTTTTAGTCACATTTTAGTCATTCCTATCCTTCATAGTTTTAGTCTAGTTTTAGTCGACGAAAACTCAAAACGTTTTAGTCTAGTTTTAGTCGATGAAAAATTACATTTTAGTCAACTTTTAGTCAAAATGTTTTCTCTCTTTAAACCAATTCAGTTAGGCAAATACAGGTTTCTGAAATCGGAATCAATGGAACAAATGTTGAGGTACTTTACTGGAGTATTTATATGTTTTGCAACTGTGTACTTATACTCCACTACATTCAGAGCTACATGGTGTACTTTTACTCCACTACATGTATTTAATACCTTTAGTTACTTTACAGATGTGGATGAATGATGTGAAATATAATCAAGTGTTAAATCAGACTTTAGTTCCACCTGGAGTAAATTCACAAGCTACCCTGCAGTATACAAAGTCATTCAAACTAGCTGCACCTTTACCAGCTTTGAGAACACTTTAATGATCAATCATTAGAAAACATATCATATATATTATTCTGAAATGGACCAATCTGCACAATCACTACTTTAACTATATTTTGATGATCATACTTTTATTTGAGGAACTCTTCCTACACTATGGTATTTTTTTTACTTAACTACAAGATCTGAGTAGGCCTACTTCTCCCACCTCTGCGCACCTGATGTGATAACGTTAATCGTAATTGGGGCAACAGAGCTACGAGTTGAGGAAGTCGAAAATTGTGCATTTCTCCGACTGAATATGACGCCTTTTGGCCGGCTGCTTGGACAGACTACTCTACTCGTGTGAACGCGCTAACGCGAAAACACTAATGGCAAACGAGCTTTGTCCACATCGAGCCTTGTAGAGTGTCTCTATACTTCTGAACGCGCCGTCCCCGGCAGATCTCTGTGTGCCGCTGCAGCGTGTGTTAGGCCCCGCCCCCCGCACACAGAGAGACACAGGGAGATCGCTCTTCTGGAGTGAAGAGAGCGGAAATAATGATATTGCAGGTTAGAAACGTAAGATGCATTTTGACAGACAAGACGGACAATTGGGGGAAAATACCCTGCATTTTGAATGTCCGATAGTCCACCATTAACACCTTAGTCTCGTCAACGAAAACTAAATATACATTTCGTCAAAGTTTTCGTTATCAAGAATCTATTTTTAGCTCGTCATCGTCTCGTCTTAGTCATGTAAAAAAGGTCGTTGACGAACATTTTTCGTCATAGTTTTCGTTGACGAAATTAACACTGGGAGAGAGGGCCCGTAGTTGAGTCCCCGACATTACCACTCTGACAGGACACTCAGTACTGAGTGTGTCAGAGAGGAATGGGAGACATCCCTCAAATAGAAACGAATAAAAGAACAGGGGGAAGACCAAGATGCAGCAGTGCAAATGTCTTCCACTGTCATTCCTCCGTGCAACGCCGTAGAGGTTGAAATTCCTCTGGTGCTGTGCGCTTTGATGTTCTCCGGGGGATCCAACCCAGAGGAGACATACGCCTGTGACACAGCCTCACACAGCCAGTGTGACAGGCGTTGTGCAGACAGAGGCTGCCCTAATGAGCACTCTCTGTAATGCACAAACAGACGCTGGGACCTGCGTAAAGCAGCCGTGCGTGCAATATGGCATGACAGTGCGCGCACAGGACAGAGGAGATGAGATGTGGCTTCTTCCTCTGATGTGTGAGGAGGAGGAAAGAAGCCATCCAAAGTTATCACTCTCGATCTCAACAAGCTTGTGATCGCCTTTGGCATAAAAACCGGGTTAGGGCGCAAAACAGCTGAACTGCCATCTCCTTGGATCTGGAGACATGACGGAGCCACAGAGAGAGCAGACAAATCACTCACCCTTTTAGCTGATGTCAGAGCCAAGAGCAGAGCTACTTTGGCTGACAAAAACTTCAGGGGAACCTGATCTAAGGGTTCAAAAGGAGCTTTACTCAGTGCGCGCAGCACTAAAGCCAAATCCCATTGAGGCGCTAAAGCGCGTGACACAGGTCTGAGTCTCTGTACTCCTCGTAGAAAACGTTTTGTCAGCGGGTGACTAAACACCGTGCTGACCCCAAAACCTACGTGGCAAGATGAAATGGCAGCAGCATATGTTTTGACCGTGCTATAGGTCAAATTCCTGTCCAGCAACAGCTGGAGGAATGACAGCACGTGAGGCAGGGAGCACGTGATGGGGTCCAAGCCTTTCCCTACACACCAACTCTGGAACGCTGTCCATTTGGCTGTGTAAGACGCCCTGGTGGACGCGGCCCTTGATCCCTGAATAGTACTCACAACATCTTGAGAGAGGCCAAGCCCCTCTAAGTGTTCCCGTTCAGGGGCCATGCCCACAAACGCTGGCCTAACACTGGGTGACCGCTGATCGCTACCTCCACCTGGGAGAGAGCGTCCCTGTGCCACGGAATTTCCCACGGTCTCCCTGACAGCATCTGCTGTAAGCATGGAAACCAGGACGCTCCCGTGCGCTCCGGGGCTATTAAGACCGCTGTCAGTCGCTCCTCCTGCACTCGGTCCAGGAACCGAGGGATCAGAGGGACTGGCGGGAAAGCGTACAATAACACCCTGGGCCAAGGTCTGTGTGCGAACGCGTCCACCCCCAGGGGGGGGTGATCCTGCGTTCTCAGGGAGAACCAGAGAGCACATTGCGCGTTCCCGCGTGCAGCGAACAGATCCACCTCCGCTCTCCCGAACCTGCTCCACACCTGGGAGAACAGCTCGGGGTGGAGGCTCCAGCTCCTTGTCGAGGACCTCCTCTGGACATGAGGTCTGCCCCTCTGTTCAACTCGCCGGGAATATACACTGCTCTGACAGAGAGTACGTGTGTGCGCGCCCAGCACAACAGTCGCCTGGCTATGTTCAGCAGCTGCGCTGATTGTACACCTCCCTGACGATTTATGTAGGCTGCCGCTGCCTTGTTGTCTGTTCGAATCAACACATGTTGATTCCACAGTAACGGGGCGAAGTGCTGGATTACGATATTCCCTGGAATGAGAAACACAGGAATTTCCTGTGTTTCGGGATGATGGTTATGTGGAAGTAAGCATCCTTCAGGTCTATAGAGGTGAACCAGTCTCCCTGGTGAACACACTCCAGTACCTGTTTGATTGTCAGCATATGAAAAGGTCTTTTCATTATAACCCTGTTGAATGCTGACAGATCGAGGATGGGTCTCATCCCCCCGGTCTTTTTCGGGATAAGAAAATAACGGGAGTAAAACCCCCGATTTTCTTCCCCTTGAGGAACCCTGGAAATTGCTCTCTTTAACAGGAGTTCCTGCAGCTCTGACTGGAGCGCAAGACACTGTTTTTGGGATGACAGGAGTGTTTCCTGAATCCCCTCGAACTGCGGGGGGGGTAAGGCAAACTGCAGAGAGTACTCTCTGCTGATCAGCCTGCTCATCCATCCGTCCATCAAACATAGTTGCCGCCACTCTGAGAGCGGGCGTACCTGTTCTTGGTGTGCTGTGGTAGTCATGGTGACGAGCCATGCCAGAGCCCTTGCCGCTGTTGCCTGTGAAGCAACCCAAGGGGGGCCCCGCCCGAAAGGGCTGTGAAGGGGTCTCCACACGCTGCATCTCACACCAGCTCTCATCCTGTCTCTGTTTAGGAGAAGGCTCATAAACAGGACCCTGAGGCGTGTTCAAGCTCAAACTCGCGGAGGTGTGTGCAGTGCTATTCACTCCGTGCGTAATAACCGCGCTAGGTTTATTACGACAGTGTGTAGGCACAACTGGGACAGAGAAAAAACCGTGCTGCCTGCTACCCGAATGGATAGAAGCAGCCGATTTTAATGTCAAGCCCTGCTGTCTATTAACCGACTGGTTAAATACAGCCGGCTTATACAGCGAGCCTTGCTGTCTGCTAACCGACAGATTAGAAATAGCCGGCTCAAACGGCGAGCCCCTCTGTCTGTTAACTGACAAGTTAAAAACAGCTGGGTTATGCAACAAGTCCTGCTGCCTACTAACCGATAGATTAACGGCAGCCGGCCTGACTAGTGTGGGGGATATGTGAGAAACAGTTGCTACAGACACACTGTTGGAATTTGAATCATTTTTATTCTTAATTCTTTCTTTCCACATAACCCCCCCAAAAAGTCATCTTCGGTTCTGCTTCCTCGGAGGCTCTCTCGGAGGAGCAGACCAGGAGCGGGGGTTCTTCGTTCCCCTCCGACTCGTCGCCTGCAGATCCTGTCTCTGCGGCGGAGGAGCGGAGACTTGGGACGGTGCCCCTGCAGCTGCCGAAGGGCGATTCTGACGCCGTTGCTGATCTCGAAGCTGCCCGCGTTGCCCCCGCTGAGACTGCTGTGGGTGCTGTCGTTGCTGTCGCTGCTGTCGCTGGGGACGTTTGTCCTGAAGCCAGCCGACGTGACGTCTTATGTCGTCTGCCTGTTCTGACGCAGACTTCATAGCCTCCACCATGGTGTGGAACTGGGGACCGAACAGTCCAATCCGCCCCTGCGAGACTGCGACTGACGCACACAGGGTAAGTGCAGTGCTGGCCGCCTTACCAATCTCCACAGCCTCCCCTGAGGACATGGTTTTAGACTGCTCGGAAATTTCCACCATGGCATTGGACAGCAACGCTATGTTGTTTGCCGCCGCTGACGCCTGGAACGCACACTGGTGTATGCGGTCGGTCTGTCGGGCGACAAACTGATCTTTGGGGGCAGCCAACATGGGTCGCCGTCCGGCAACCGTGGTGGCCTGCTTAGCCCCAAAGAACGCCGTGAGGTTCGGCTCTAGAGGAGGCACGGTCGGGAAGCCCACATCCGTGAACCCCTCCACCCTCGTGAGGGGAACGTATGTTCCAACCGGAGACTTCATTGCCCCAGGGTCCGCCGCCACCCCCTCTTGGTACTTCCTAATGGCCGGGAAGCGTGGCCAGATCGGGTCACTCCTGACCCTGTGTACCCGGGAGAACACTCCGGACATGCCATCCGGAGGCGAGCTCTCCTGAGCTGGAGGAACGGGGAGATTTTTTCCTTAGAGATAATCTCCGGGAGTTCCAGGAGAATTCCGCCAATCGACGGCAGAGCCGTGGCGGCGGAGAGAGGGACCACTGATTCGTACGCCGGACCGACGCCTTGACCCATATCTGTCTCCTCCGTCCGGAGGGGAGAGATGATGGGGTAACCACCTGGTGATCCATGAATGGAGGGAACGAAGTCATCCGACTCATGCCCGCCATCTGGATCCAGGAAATCAAGGGCTTCGTCCACGGAGTAAGACCCCTGGACGGGCCAATCATCCTCGGCCGCAGCAGCAGCGAGAGCGTCCGCTCTCTGCTGTCTGAGGGCCAGAGGGAGACGGGCACAATGTGAGCATGACACCCCGGGAGAGAGAGCCGCATTCGCATGCTCTACTCCCAGGCAGGACTCACACTGTGAGTGCCTGTCAAAGCTCATAATGTAGCCCGACCCGCATGAAAGGCAATCCCTAACGCAGCCTTGATTTACCTGCCCAGTCTCCATTTTATTACGAAAAACAAAGCTTTTAGGAGGAATGTTTGCTCTTTAGTAAACAGCTCTGAAAAGAACTTGTGCCTGACAGTGCTTCTGCAACGGAGGGCTGAAGAAAAGTGGGAGCAGATTGTAGGGCCTACTTCCGTAGGTGGGGCCCACATCATAGGTGGGCGTGGATTAAGTCTGTCAGTGCTGCGCATGCGCAGGGGGATTACCCAATAGCGATAGCCTTAGAGGGCGAAGCCTTATACGATATAGAACAAGGGTTTCAGGGACGGGCAGTGACAGTCGGTCTGTTCTTCTATATGTCTGTCGGTCTCAAATCTAAAGGGTGCAATCACGATTTTTATCCAATATGCATAAACAGCGGACACTGTTTATACGCAGCCCTCACAAACCACACACGGCCAGATCGCTTATCTAACAGTTAGAACCTTCATACGAGACACAACCTATATAGTCAGAAAAAAGTGTGATTATTTTCGGATATTTTACACATATGATATTATGAATACTGTGGGCCTACATACCTTAGTGTGATTATAAGTGCATGTGAGAGAATATTGGCATGCAAATTCGTTTTTATACGTCCTATTCATTGTCTCAATGCGCTCATACATCTTAAGAAAGTTATCACCAAAAATGTTAAGAATGTTTTTAGAGAACGTTATCCTACCTTTCAGAAGAACATTCTGGGAACCAAAATAAAACGTCCGGCTGAAAACGTTTTAAGAACAGTAGGACATAATGTTCTAACAATGTTATCAAAAACATCTTAAGAAGGTTATCAAAAACATCTTAAGAAGGTTATCACCAAGCATTTCAAGAATGTTTTTAAAGAACGTTATCCTACCTTCCAGAAGAACATTCTGGGAACCAAAATAAAACGTCCCGCTGAAAACATTCCTAGAACAATGAATGGTAACAAAAATGTCTAGCTGGGAACTCACACATGCCACCGCAAACATGCAATATCAGCTTACAATTTATCATGAATTACGTGCTTGTTTGTTTTTTTCCAAAGGAAAATATGGTGACATCAGATTTTTTTAGAACGTTCCCCGCTAGCTGGGTTGTTTATATCATAACCCCAACATGATTCTCTCTATATTTTCTTGGATTTCATTTAAGCAGATAAACACTGGCCGTTTCTCAATGTCAAGTAGACCTGCTGCAGTGCCACTATTTCAAGTATGCTACGTCATCGAGTGGCGCCGAATGCTGGGCATTTAACATGCATTTAAACAGTCCTTCGGCACCACTCGATGACGTAGTATACTTGAAATAGTGGCTCTGCAGCAGGTTTACTCGACATTGAGAAACGGCCAAAGACTGCTCATTACTTAAGTGCTGTTCTTTGTCAGATTAAAAAGTGGCTTATTATTTCTTGTAGTGTGATGTTTGTTGTGTGAACATCATTTTTGTTTAAAATCTCTATTAAATATTAAATGTCTTTATAGACATATAAAGTGATGTTGCATCACTAGTCTGTGAATGTTGTTCTGATCTGCTGCACTGTCCACCCTCTGCTCCTCTAAACTTCCGAATCAGGGCGACTGTGTACCGCTGCAATGACTGCAGGGTAATCTGCGGCTGGCTTTGGGACACTGCCATATTGTGCCACAGTCACGATAGTCATGCTAATTCTCTGACTTAATATATATTTACTTATAAACTGCAATGACTGACGCTTGCAGGCCGCTCACCTGCAGGTAAGGCTGGATGGCTTTCAGGCAGGCCTCTGGGATCTTCTGCTTGTTGAAGTTGATCAGAGAGTCCATGAATGCGTCCACTTTGGCCATCATCACCTTGGCGGCCTTCCAGCTGCGATCCTTCGGGACCCTGCCGCCAGGCGCCGTCAGCACCAACTCTGTCAGGTTGTTTTGAAGAAGGCAAGATGGAGGGAATAATGGATTAAAAATGAAAGAGCTGTGATTTAATTGAGTTTTAAAAACGACATATCTCTGCTGTTGGCTGCGGAGTGAAATAAAGGATGAGATGAGACTAAAGGAAGCAGAACCTGTTCTGACTTTGAGAAGAAAACAGAGAATTCTAATTAGGATATCTTTAAAGAGCTGTGAGCACTGATTGAACTGTCTGTTCTGCTGGTTTGAACAGAGCACACACAGCAACAGGCTGCTTAGAAAGACTACAAGGGATGCCAAGATGAAGGGAAATAGCCGCAGAACATAGAGAAACATTTTTTTAGCAAAGACCTGGTTAAAGCCTGTGATTCAGTTATCTGTTCTACAGTTGAAGCTGGCCTGTGTGCACATAACTTATTCTGCTAAAGCTGGGAAAAAGTACAAAGAGGAACGAACCCAAGGCCTTTTAAAAAAGATGAAAACAAAGAGAAGAGTGTGATCAATAGGACAGAGAGGCTGACCTTGTTGAGGGTGTGCAGGGCATCCTGAGCGGCCAGCAGCGTCGGCTCAGCCTTCTGCAGGTCCTCCTCACAGTCTCTCTGTTTGCCGCTCACCACCACAGCTATAGCCGCCACCTTCTGCTCCTCCTCATCAGCTATTGCTTTCTCCTTGGACACCTTCTCAGTTTCTATCCCGACCACCTGAACACACAGGGTTTATTCCTGGGTTAGTACTACAACTTCAGTAAGAGGCTTATTTTACACTGCATGGACACAATGCAATAAATAACATCCCAAACAAGGCATGATCTATTGATATTCTGTACAAACTTGAAGTCCACTGATACAAATGTAACATTTGTGATATTGGGCTATATAAATAAAACATTGATTGATGAACATAAAGAACCGAGAAACCGGCTCACAAGATCCCTACATTTGCAACTTAAAATGTGAAGGTCCTTCCTTTCTGCAGCAGTCACACCTTACAACCATCATGGCCCCTGGTAGACCCCCACCCTCAGATATAAACACAGACACCACTGTTGTGAAATAAAACTTGTGTGCAGTACGTAAATTGGAAAACTTTATTACAAATGTTTCTTGTAAATTGGAATAACTTTTACATTTAAATTATTAGGTGCATGCCCTCTATCTAATTTTTTGTGTTTTGTATTTGTGTCCATCTACACTTTGCTGTGTAAATGTCCCCTAAGTGGGAAGAATAAAGGCTTCTGAACTTTAAATGTTGTTGGCTGCAACGAAAGTTTACCGTACAGAAAATAGAAAACGTGAGCAGCAGAACACCGGGTATCTGCAAGGCTGGATATCACTGGTGCACTGTATGACATACAGTGACCAATATCTTTATTAAGTCTGTGTAAAAGGAGCAGGACTGGAGATCTGGATAAGGAATTCCATAACAAAAACTGCAGTGGAAAATACATCTTTAAGTTTTAGTACAAGTTGTATTTTGGCTAGGTACTAGGCATTTTTTAAATATACTTTCTTTACTTTACGACATATTTCTACTCTATGTATTTTAATGCTTTGTTCTTTAAAGATTATAGATATTAAAGATGCACAACAATATGATGCCTGTTTCAAAGCATTATTTTTTTGATACAAAACAATGATCCACAGTACATAAAGTTTGGACTAAAAGTTATCTCCGCCTTAGTATACATCATTATTTTGATGTTGTGTGACTTTATTTTATCAAAAACCTAAAAACAAGGTTTCTTCCATCTTTACAAGGTCAATGGACTCTACTTATATATCTCTTTATCAGGTCTTTCCGACCCCTCAAAGCTCTTTACATACTACGAGTCATTCACACCTCATTCATGCAGAGCAGTACCACTTTCTCTAGGGAAGCTCACACACACACACACACACACACACACACACACACACACACACACACACACACACACACACACACACACACACACACACACACACACACACAATGTTAAATAACAGCACTTAAAGCAGCACTGGGAGCACTAACAAACACAGGATGCATTAATGGTGGCGGGCTGCTGTAAAGGGGGTGCTCTCTAATTAAAAGGCTTCTCAGTCTCCAAACAGACCCTATATATATGTGTGTGTGTGTGTGTGTGTGTGTGTGTGTGTGTGTGTGTGTGTTGGTTTTACATTCACTTCAGCGTGCAGAGCCTCTATAATTAGGGCTGCCTCACACACAGACCTGGTGCTGCATTATTCATAGAGCTGTCTTCTGCAAAGCTGTGGAGCTGGCAAATGGATCCAGGTGTAGATATTAAAGATGGAAACATCAAATGATGCAGATAAACATTTAGGAAGGCCAAAAGTGGACAGGTATAGCTTATTAAGGGGATGGCTGTGTATGGAGACAAAGTATGCTTTTTCTACTTCCTTTTTCTGTAGGAAGGATACAAACCTGGGATTTAAAAGGACTAATAAACCTTGGCACTACGCTTACTAACACTAATAATAGTAGTACTACTACTGGTACTTTTAATAGTCTACAGCATCACAATCCAATAATACTTGCATATAACTACTATTACATGTACATGTTCTACTACTGTTACAAAGCCCACTGCCTATACTCTATTATTATAATGTTACTACTGTGATAGTATTCCTACTGCTACTGCCTGTTACTTCCATTACTTTTTCTCCTGAGCATTTGAATGACTTCTTATTGATGTTAGTTTAAATGTATTTAATCTGATCTATTTTAACTAAAATTTGAGACAAAACAAACAGACAGAAATCAGAATTTAATCAGAATAGATACTTAATGGACCTTGTCTGGTGTTACTATTCAAACCGTCAAATGTTTAACATCAGCTGTTCAACGGCCAAGGTCATGGGAATTATGGGACGTTAGTATGGTATGATGCCTAGTAAGAAAATGTATGTGTAAAGGACAATCGGACATGTGGTCTCTGGTGCAGTTCTTGTGCTCAGTGTGTGTGAGCAGTACCTGGGTGGAGGTGCTGCTGAGTCTCTGCAGGCCGCTCCATCCTGCTGGTCAGCTCGCTGCTCTTCAGGCGTAGCAGACTGCCGTACAGCTGGATCTGCTCCAGGAAGGATTTGGGGGTGGTGTAGTTGTACCGCCGTTCGTTGGCCAGGTACTCTTTGGATGTGTGATTGACAGTCGTGTGGACGAATGCCATGAATTTACTGACCGACTGCTTCACCTGAGGCTGCCAGAGGGAGGAATCACAGAAGCGGTTCCTACACGTTAAAAGAAGATGACTTTGCATATTTGGCTTCCAAGCAATATTTCTCCAGGCTCCAGCTCTGGATTTAATTTCCAGGGACTCCAGTCTGCTCTTGAAATCAATATCCCTTTATTTGTGTCACAGTGCCTGACATTTGAATTATGTAATTGTTGAGCTTTTTCCCCATATAATAATATATACCTAAATTAATATATTCAAACATTACACTTACACATTATACACTACATATTTTGGTATTAGAATGTCCTTTTATGTTGACTTGGAATATTGAGGTGCGTCTTAGGCCAGTGCTGGGTTACTCCAGGCAGATAGTAACACTGTGATGTCACTCCTAATGTAGTGTAGACATCTCCTGAGTGTCAGTTAAATATGCAGTGGCATACTGTTGGGAAAATACTGAATGTTCTCTTTCTATATCAGAGTAGCACACGATAACAGAGGCCCTACGTAACTGTGTACGTAGCCGGATGTATGATTACATGGATGACGCTCATGAGACACTGTGTTGAAGTTATGATAGCTATGTTCCTAAGATTGGCATGATGACACAGCCCCTAGAGAGATACGCATATGACTGTGATGTATTCCTCCATCTTGTGACTGTAACACTCTCTTGTATATAAGAATGTCAAGGACACTATTCAGGGAACTATTTTGTCCCATGCAGCTTTGTATGTGATGACTACTTCCATTCTTGCAAGGATAATAAATACATTTATCCTGATATTGAAGACCAAGCAAGTGACGAGTGATATTTTTCTAACACCTACAGTGTGTTCTGTTTGTAATGGCAGTGTTTGTTCCCTTGGCCGAGCTTTTAATTAAACCTTCAGTGTAGCGAGACCTCAGCTCCAGCTTCCAGGAGTCTCTTTGTGTTTCCAGTATTATTACTCAAAAATAATTGTCATCACAATCTGAAACGATATTTTGGGAGTGTGAACATCATCCCTGTGTGTATATTAAAGTTATTCTCACTTCAATCTTCTCCACATCCTGGAGGAACTTGAAGCTGATCGACTCCAGTGCCTCCTGTGGCCACTCATGGAACCAGTCGATGGCCGTACAGTTCACCAGAGCAGGGAACCTCCTGCTGTGGACCCTCACAGAGCTTACTCACAGCGGCGTGCGTTGAAGCTTCAACGCTTCTGGCCATTCACTTTGAATGGGGTGACGTCACGTTTTGCCGAACTGCATTGTGGGAGCAAAGCGTAGTACAAGCGCTAGCCAATCAAACCGCGTGTATGCTGGGAGAGCCTTACCGCGGTTCATTTCCTCATGTGCCAAAAAATGGAGGACAAAATCATCGTAGCGGTAGGGAATCACCCGGTGTTATATGATCAGTCCCTGACGGTCCCTGTTCACCTACCGGGATACAAACCAGAGGAGCCAGGCATGGAGGGAGGTGGCAGAGACAGTGGTTGAAACTGGTAGGTTTTCGCCTGTTTGGGGAGTTTATATATCCAGTTGGTTGCGTTGCTCGCGTTAACTCCCCAAGCTTCAGACACGCCCACCGCCAACGCACGCCGCCGTGTGTAATCTCCGTCAGTGTACTCTCCGTCAGTGTACTCCCCACCGGAGAGCAACACAGCCACCTGCCGACACACACACACACACACACACACACACACACACACACACACACACACACACACACACACACACACACAGGTCAGACCAAAGTGATACAGACAGATCATGTTCCTCTTCTCACTGTGTGAGTACATGGCTACACAGCAGGGAACTCCCGCTCCGCTCAGGTAAGCACTTCTTCTTCACGGTCAGCAGGGGGAATGCAAAACTATGAGGGGCCGTGTAGGCCAAAATTCAAACTAACCTCGCACACACACTACTGAAAACATCTGGCCTTGCACACACACTACTGAAATACTCTCACATTCACTACTGAACACCTCACACACACACTACTGAAAACAGCTGGTCTTGCACACACACAACTGAAATACTCTCACATTCACGACTGAACATCTCGCACACACACTACTGAAAATTAACCTCACACACACACAACTGAAAACATTTTTACTTAAAGGTTCTCAGTAGGGAATGTGCATGTGTTTCACCTATATGTGTGAGGGGGATTCTTGCTGTAACGGAAGTCATTGTAATGAAACGGAAGTCATTGTAATGAAACGGAAGTAACAAAGAACAATGCTGCAGTGAAAAAACGGGGAGCTCCGCCTATATGGGGAGCTCCGCCTATATGGGCAACTCTCCACCTATCAGGAGCATGGATGTATAATAAGAACTGGATACAGCGTGGGAGGCGGGGCCTCATTCATTCCTATGAGAGTTGCTCATTGGCGCATGAAGATAAAATGGCCCAACTTTTGAAAGAGCGAAACGTCACAGATTACCCGTCATGCCTGAGAAGTACCCGTATGTGCGCTCATAGAGCATGCGCAACTTTAACCACGCCCCCCAAAAGGCTCGTTCACATCAAGCACGTCACACATGTACACGTAACAGCACCGCGCGTTCATGACAGCATGGTACTGGATCGTTATGATGGATTTGATATTAATGAGGCGGCCGCGGCAGTTAGCAGCTAGCGGCTAGCTAGTAATTATGCTAATGTAACCATAAATCGTTATGTACTTTTATATTACGCTGATAACAGGATCTAGTGATATCCAAGCAGCAGCTTCATTTAGCATGATACTTGTGGGTTGTACACATAGACTGTATATATAAGGTTGTACATGAAACCACTTGGTAATATACAAATATATATGTATTTTGAGTTATGATCAATTGTGATTTAAATCTTTATCTAAAAAGTAAAGCTGATGATGGATTACTGTGGTGGAGTTAAAATAACAATAGCCTATTTCTCTTTGAAATGTGATGGAGTAAAAGGATAGTAACTATGATTATTCATGTTAAGTACCCCACAAGTAACTAAAACATATAGTACTTGAAGGAAAGGCGTAAAATGTTTCCATAAATACCAATATCACACACTACAACACAGACTATAACACCCCTTGTTGTTAAATACCAACCATGTGCAATATATTTTTAATTACATTTTCGTAGAGCTTTGACTTTTTCAGCTGAATAAATATTATAACTAGATGGTTTTGTTCAGCATTGCCAGCTTCACTGTTGAGCTTTATGCGTTCCCCAGCATTCTCCTGTCCTGTGCTCTGAAATCAAAATGTGGAGAAGCATAAAACAACACTAAAATAAACACTACAATACAACTTGTTATTTGTTTTTTGACAACAAAGGTTGTTCATTTGTGTGTATAAATATACAACACAGGCTATATACATATACATATATATATATATATCAGGGATGCAAACTCATCAGGTATGAAAAAGGTGACAAGGATCCGAGCCCCCCACCCCACGGAATATCGGCTTTAAAATGAGGAATAACAGAGGATTTTAGCAGTCAGATCAACTAAAGCAGCAGTGTTAATAATAACAGAAACGCCAAAGAGTCACATCTAATAGAAATATATAAAAGCATTTATTTTAATTGTGTAGCATTCAGTTTATAATTTTGGCAGCACTGTGAGCATTTTGAAAATGTATTTTGATGCCTCTGTGCAAAGCTTAGTCTTTCTATCTTTATAGCCACTGGTGTAAAGTAACTAAGTTCATAGACTCAACAAGTACTATACTTGGGTACAATTTTGAGATACTTGTACTTCATTTAAGTATTTCAATGTTTTGCTACTTTGTTCTTCTACTCCTCTACAATTCAGAGGTAAAACGTGTACTTTTACTCCACTACATGTATTTAATACCTTTAGTTACTTTTCAGATCTGGATGAATGATGTGAAATATAATCAAGTGTTAAATCAGACTTTAGTTCCACCTGGAGTAAATTCACAAGCTACCCTGCAGTATACAAAGTCATTCAAACTAGCTGCACCTTTACCAGCTTTGAGAACACTTTAATGATCAATCATTATAAAACATATCATATATATTATTCTGAAACGGAACAATCTGCGCAACGAATACTTTTACTGTCGCTTCTTTAACTATATTTTGATGAGAATACTTTTCTACTTTTACTTGAGGAACTTTTACTGTAACAGAGTATTCCTAGACTCTGGTACTTTTACTGATCTGAGTACTTCTACTTTTACTCAAGTACAATATCTGAGTACTTCTACTTTTACTCAATTACAAGACCTGAGTACTTCTACTTTTACTCAAGTACAAGATCTGAGTACTTCTACTCAAGTACAATATCTGAGTACTTCTGTTTTACTCAAGTACAATATCTGAGTACTTCTACTTTTACTCTAGTACAAGATCTGAGTACTTCGACTTTTACTCTAGTACAAGATCTGAGTACTTCGACTTTTACTCAAGAACAATATCTGAGTACCTCTACTTTTACCAAAGTACCAGATCTGAGTACTTCTACTTTTACTCTAGTACAATATCTGAGTACTTCTACTTTTACTCTAGTACAAGATCTGAGTACTTCTACTTTTAATCAAGTACAATATCTATACTTATACCACCTCTGTTTATAGCCTATGAAAAAAACTATTAGAAAACGAAGGCTAAAGCTAACGTTAGCAGATAGTGACAATGTACGCTAGTTAGCTAGCTCAACGATTCCTTAAATAATATTGAGACAGAAACATTTTTCGGTTCACATCACGCTCTGCCGCTCCAACAGGGAGCTCTGCTCTGAACACCCGAACGGTAAGGCGATATTGGTCCGTTCTTATTGTGCATCTATGGGTAAAGGTAAAACGCAACACATAACATGAACGTGCCGGGCGGCGCGGTCCCGTTGGTTAGATGCGCGTTCATAATGCCGAGGAAAATAACTCTCAGAATAACGTTATTAGCACATTTTACAACTTGAGGACCGAATGTTTTTAATAAGGGCTATACAAACGTTCATACTGGGTAGTTTATTTAGTTTAAAAAAAATTATCCAACGATTTACAGACGTCTCTTTCCCAATGTTAGTCAATGGGAAAAAGTGTTTCCGGGCCCAGCAACCTAATGGAAGTGTAGTACCGCCGTTTGGCCACAACGAATATTTTCCTCAGAGTCCGGCGCGCTTCCTGGGGGCTTGATCAGGAGGAGACCATTATACACCCATGGAGGAGACAGCCACGGCCATTGCCGCTCGAAAGCGCTGGAGACGCTGTAGTACATATGCCAGGCCTGTAGGTGGCGCTGTAGTCTGCCACAAAAGCAGCGAAGAAGACTTCTCACAGAATAAGCCCTTGCAAAAACAGGGCTAAAAAAGAGCAAATAGAGCGAAATGAGGCATGGCTAAAATGCATGATCTGTTTAGTATTTTGAAAAAAAAACTTCACAGACATGTTTTATATAGGTATGGCCCTACAATATATTATTCAAATATAGCATGATAGGTCCACTTTAAGGTAAGTGAACATGAAATTATTCAGCAAAACTTTCAAGGATAATTTAAGGTATTGAGTTTTTTGGATAATACTTGCAAACAAATCTACAAATGCCTTCAGGTTTGTAAAATATATAATGTAGCATTTCCCTCCAAATAATGGTCGTAGACTTTACTAATGAATTAGAATTTATTTAAACTCCAGAGTCAACGTAAGAGTTTGAGCCTCTTCGGGGGTGCCAACATTAACCGTACACTTTATTCTTCTCTCTCTCCGTCGTTATATATAGAAGATATTGCTTTCTCCGTCATGTTGTTTCTATAGAAACAACAACTTCCTGTCACCAGCGTAAACTCGCCTTCAAAATAAAAGCATTTACATAAAACAGGAAGTTAACCTAAATTATATTTAAGACGTATATAAAACTGCAACGAAAGCAACAAAAACAATGCAACATCCCCTTCAGTCTAACAACACAAATTGGGTTACTTACATATAATGTTGTAAATTCAACAGTGGATCCAGCAAAGATTCACATTTTTGCATGATTTGAGTTATTGATTTTTTGCTGTTACTTAATTCAACTTTTAATAAATTCAAGTCAAGCTTAGTTACATGTGATGGTAGCTAGTGCTCTTACCTGTGTGCCTCCTCCACAACCAGACTGTATTAAAACTCTCAACTACCAGTTATATCTACTTTAAACAATTAAAAAGACAAAATCAACTACATTTATTGATATACCAATCTTTATTTTTGGGGCCTCTTCTTCTTTTAAATTAAACTTTCAGACGTGAGATATTAAAATACAGTAACAGTATTGTTTATTTTAAAGAACTGAGCCACTCCTTACAGTTAACTTCATATTTCTTTTTGTCTAAAGCATTTATTACACACATGTTCCCCTCTCATATTCACAGTGTGGATCAATTGAGACAGCGTGGTGTCCAGAGAGCTGCAGAGACTTTGGGAGAAACCTCAGTGTGACGGATGTCCTGTCTGTGGGTTTGGCTGGAGAGGACTGAGGTGGAGACGTCTTTCCCTGGGAGGAGGACCAGGCCTGATGGAGGAGGACCAGGCCTGATGAAGAATCCACCTAACTGCATCAGTAAGCCCATACTGGGCACAGCTGTCACAAACAAATGATGGTCCTGTTTGAATTGTCTTCACAATAAAAGTGTAGTTTCCTAGTGAATGTCCTGTATTGGTCTTTAATCCCATATCAGCTTTTCATTTTCTTCTGGCCCCTCGGAGAAAAGGGTGAGGCAGTTGTGTCCTTCAGGTATGTCCTTTCCTAACAGAGATGACAAGAAACATCAAACATATGACATTATTGCAGAGCAAGTGTGTTATTTATGAAAGAGGTGTGTTTGTTTATTAAGCGGCTGTAGAAATAATATATTTTTTTTTATTTTAATGTGTTTTTTAAATTCATCACTTTGTACAACAAAGATAATCAGATTATGAATGAACAGTCTGCAGTTAATCAACATTATTAGGGCCTGAGCACGAAGTGTGTGAAGACCTATTCTTATTCGTAGAATTCATGTTATGATTCCTGTGCGCTTTAAAACCTGATTTTGAGGGCTTTACGAGGCCATTCAAGCAGCGAAATTCTGCACGGACGGCAGGATGGTGAAAAGTTTGACATTCTGGAGTCCATGGGTTCAAAATTGCCAACATGCTCGCTAGCGCCACCTATATGTAAATCATTTTTGAAAAATGTACATAGCCGCACCGTAACTCCCATGGACCTGAAATGTTGCCCACTTATCCGGGTGGACCTGCTCTACATAAAGTCCTCTTGAACCCCTAAGCTCCGCCTACTTAGCATAATGTTAAAAACAGTGAAATATTATCCTAAATTTCACTTTTTTGTTTATCAACACCAATCTCAGTATACAGCATCGGTGGAGGGTCAGACACATTACAGTAGGAAATGAGCGTGTTCAGGTAATAAAGATGGCCGCCATTTATGCAAATGTATTAGCGAAAAGGTGTGGTTTAGAAAGAAATGCTCATAACTCATCAACAATGTTGGTGGATAGGTTCAGTCTGTGTTGGGGAATAGGCACACCAAAGCATTTTCATTTGGACTATAGGGGGCCCCAAAAACACCGCAAATTTCTAACTCAAGAACGGATGGACGAAATAATTGTTTTTTTTTATCGACATACTCTGGGGGTGAGTATGAACTGAGATTCAAAGTGTCGCAACGAATGACGAACGTGGGCGTGGCCTATACCATTTTTTTTAATTGCGATGTGCTAAAATGAGCTACGGACGCGAAACTTGGAACACACGTCACAGCCCACGAACTCTTCGCGACTGTACAAAAAAATTGTGTGTTTTAGCTAAAACGGCTCAGTAGCGCCCCCTGTTGTGCGATAGTCACATATAGTTTCTTCGAGCTACCCGAATCATGGCACAGATTTTCCTCATGGCATTGCGGACATTTTTCAAAATGGCTTCCATTAGCCCCGCCCCCCATGAAGTCGGCCATTTTGAAAAAATTTGCGTTTTCAGCACATTTTCGGCAACTCCTCCTAGGGAAATGATCGGAAAAATTCCGATCCAGGACAAGTTCAGCCCATATCCAATGTGATGCTAAATTGCGAAGGAATAGTCGATCGCTAAAATGGGGTGCTCGTAAGCTAACGGTGAATTTACCATTTTTGACGATTTAAATGTCAAAAATTCACTAACATGAGCTTCGGACGCAAAACTTGGGACACACGTCACAGCCCACGACCTTTTCGAGGATGTAAAAAATAAAACGTAATCTTTTGTTAAAACGGCTCAGTAGCGCCCCCTATTGTGTGGAAGTTACATATAGTTTCCCCAAACTTCACGATTCTTGGCAGAGACATTCCTCATGGAATTGCGGACATATTTCAAATTGCCTTCCATTAGCTCCGCACCCCATAAAGTCGGCCATTTTGAAAAATGTGCATTTCTCATACATTTTCAGCACATTTTTGCGAGCTCCTCCTAGGGAAATGACCGGAAAAATTCCATTCCAGGACAAGTTCAGCCCATATCCAATGTGATGCTAAATTGTGAATAAAATAGTTGCTAGCTCAATCGGGGAGGTTGTAACCCAAATCATGGCACAGATTTTCCTCATGGCAAAATCTGTGCCCTCATGGCATTGCGGACATTTTCCAAATGACCTTCCATTAGCCCCGCATCCCAGGAAATCGGCCATTTTGAAAAATGTGCGTTCTTCATGTATTTTAAGCACATTTTTGCAAACTCCTCCTAGGGAAATGACCGGAAAAATTCCATTCCAGGACAAGTTCAGCCCATATCCAATGCGATGCTAAATTGCGAAGGAATAGTCAGTCGCTCGAAAGGGGAGCTCACAGGCTACAATATACCATTTTCCACCATTTAGATGTCAGATAAGCTACTCTGCCTTCCACATCATCTCTCTCTCACCACACACACACACACACACACACACACACACACACACACACACACACACACACACAGACACTCAAACACTGCTGGCAATGATGTTGAGTGTTAGACCCCATTTACACGGGAACGTTTGCGTTTACGCACCGTATGCGTTTTCAAAATAGTCTTCCGTTCACACGCATTCGATTCTTTTAACGTGTCCGATCAAACGAGACCGCTGGAAACGCTGGAAACGCTGGAAACGCTGTAGTACATATGCCAGGCCTGTAAGTGGCGCTGCTGCCGCCACAAAATACTGGAACAGCAGCGAAGAAGACCCCGGAGCATGGTTGCCATGGTTGCCCTTCTGTTTATTCTCCACGGTGGACAGCGTGTTCTCCTGCTGTATATCTCTCCGGTATACAGATGAAAAACACCCACCTCTCCGCCTCTTCCAAGGGACGAGGGAACCGTGCTGCAGAGTTTCCGTTAACATTTTTTTCCGCCGGTCAACATGTCCGTTAAAGTTTAAATCTTCCGTACAAAATTAGAAAAGTGCCGGTAAGAGGTCTTCTTTGTTATTTATTGAGCTTTAAAACAAATTGATAACGACTCTGTATAATAATATAAGAATAAAACACGGAGCCTCTCTTTTCCTCCCCTCTTCTAACAGCCCAGCAGCTGATCTCCGAGCAGGAGACGTGCGGAGAGGGAGACGTGGGGAGAGGGAGGCGGGGCTATTTCATCGTTATCAGAAAATGATCGTATAGAGGCGATTACACGGAGCCGTTTGACCCCCAGAGCGCTCCGTTTGCAGATCTATCCACCTTGGGACCCGTTATCGTTTGCGGGGTCCGTTTCTATCGTTTTGCTACGGCCTCGTGTAAACGAAAGGGCTATACGCAAGAGAAACTATGCAGATACAACCCGTTTCGTCCTCGTGTAAACGGGGTCTTAGTCCAGCAGCTCCCTCTGCTGGCGGCACAAGCAATTACAACAGACACATATACACTCCAAAACATACACATACAGCTCTTAAAGCATATAATATATATCAGGCTACAGCCCATGTATATGTTATGATGTGAAGCACTATTGGTTTCATGAAAAATATCAACTGTTTATTTGTACAGATGTAGCGCATCATTTCGGACGCCTACCCATGTGGGTCCGTGATCGGCACGGGGTGGGCCCTCGCTGAAAGGAAAACCCCCCGCATGACTTGATACGCCCCCTTGATAAATACATTTAATTATAACGAAACCAGTTGCAATGGATCATGGATCCACCAGGGGGAGCAGTGATTAAAAAGCTGCCAGGCTGGAACTCATGTGAAATAAACAGCTGATAGATCTACAGGTATCTGATATAGCGGATATTTGTTAAGATCCACATGTCACGGATAGGATCATATTCTGTGCTAAATAAGAGACATGTAATCATTTACAAAACATCACCATGTTTTTATTTAACAAAATAATGTTGTTTAATCCACGTTGGCGTAAGTACAAAACCATCGCTATGTTTTTTCATCAGGAAATGCAGACCGGCTCAAACAAACGATTTTTAATCATCATCCTCACGATCATTTAATGTATCATATGTTCGCCGAATTGACATGAAAGCACTAATAAATGTAGTTTAATCCACGTGAGTTTACAACTACAAAAATAATCGGTTTGTTTTTATATCACATCCGACGGGAGGAAATGCAGTGCTCATGGCTCTCACTACCGATTTGTAATCCTATTTTAATCATCTTCACCACGATCATTTATGTTTATGTTCGCCGAATTGACATGAAAGCACTTGCCCAAACTCAGTAATTCACAAAAAATAGGTTTATTTTTAATGAAGCCTCGTCATCTCACCATGGGAATATGAAATAAACAGCTGATTCCTCACACACACAGAAGCCTGTTGTTTATATGCATAAAATAGTGAGAAACATGCCTCTGGTTAATTATTATATAACTTGTTTTCTCCATAAAAGCTGGTGTGGTGGCTTTATCTGAAAACTGACAGCATAATTCATTTATGGCCCGGGACACACATTTATTTAGATATGTTTTATAATGTTTATTATAGCCTACATCATGTAGTCCGCTGTATAGAAAACTGTAGTTTCCCCACAGCAGCAGACGCACATTCATGACGTCCGCTGGCGCATCATAAATACGTCGATATTGTAAGTGCAGTCGGATTCTCAAAGAACTGCAGTCTCTTCTTCTAAATCCTTTTGAATTCTCCTATCCACTATTCATGAACCCTGAAACGGTGTTACAAAGCTCTATCCCCCCCTGTTAACAAGAGATAGTAGCCTATGTTGCGGACTATTTGTTTAAAACTAATTGCCCATCGGAATGTGTGGAGGAAGTCTCCCAAGGGGGATGGTCACATTTCGATGGGCAATCGGAATTACCAACAAGTCCTCCAACTAATACGACCAAATAGGTTGATTGTTCCGACCCATAATACGACCCACAGGAGCGTTTTCAATCAACGGGAGCGTCAGCCTGTCAACCCTGTCTCCTAAAAATTACGTTCCCACAGAACTAAACTGCATTCTCAATTACGTTTAATTAGAAACGTATTTTCTCCCACGTTACATTTGTTATGAACGTATCTCAAATACGTTTATTTTCTACATATCTTCTAGAAACATATTTTCTCCCACGTTACGTTTGTTATGAACGTATCTTAAATACGATTATTTTCTACATATCTTTGCCATTTATTGTCTTGCTTATAATAATGATAATAGTAATTTAACAAATATCATTTTAGAGCACACATTTGAAATCGACAATCGGGTTCGATATATGGTTAAATTAAAATCAGTAGGCGAGGCTGTAATTTCGCCAGCTGTTACTCTCATGAGCGAGGCAGAAAATAATAGTTTTAACATGCCAAAAAGCTGCTGTGTCGTTTATTGCACCTCAAACATTAAAACAAATCCAGAGTTACGTGTTTCTGTACTTCCTCTAAGAAGAAAGGACAGTAAAAGAAGAGCTCTGTGGCTTCAGGCTGGATCGCCGTTCAAATGACAGCGTTGGTTTCCCCAAAAGTGGGCGGGGCTGTAAAGTGACGTCGATTTTACTCTCGTCTATTATTCAAAACCATTCTATTTATTCTAACGTAAATTACATGCCAGTGTTTTATCTTTTTATTTAGCGATTTGTTTTTGCATGTTTAACTGTTCTTTCTAAGCCCCACCTTTTTGCAAACAGGTTTAGATTAATGACGGCCATATTTATCGACTGAACATGCTCATTTTCTACGGTAATGTGTCTGACCCTCCACCGATGCTGTATACTAAGTTTGGCGTTGAAAAACAAAAAATTGAAATTTAAGGTAATGTTTCACTGTTTTTAACATTATGCTAATTAAAAAAAATGAAGTAGGCGGAGCTTAGGGGTTCAAGGAGATAATATGTAGAGTAGGTCCACCTGAATAAGTTTGCAACATTTCAGGTCCTTCAGAGTTACGGTGCCACTTTGTAAAGGTTTCCAAAAATTGAAATGTAGTAGTTTGGATTAATTTGTGACATGTAAATTGTCAAAAATGGTACATTCTCCGTTAGCTTACGAGCTCCCTGTTTGAGCTAGCAACTATTTTCTTCACAATTTAGCATTATATTGGATAGGGGTTGAATTTGTCCTGGATTGGAATTTTTCCGATCATTCACCTAGGAGAAGTTTGCAAGAATGTGCTTAAAATGCATGAAAAACGCACATTCTTCAATATCGCCAACTTCCTGGGGGGCGGGGCTAATGAAAGCCAATTTGAAATATGTCCGCAATCATAAGAGCAAAGTGTATACAGCGTTTCATGAATATTGGAACTACTGTATGCGAGTAGTTTGGAGTAATTTGTGACATGTAAATCGTCAAAAACGGTGTATTCGCTGTTAGCTTACGACCTCCCGATTGAGCTTTCAAACATTTTCTTCGCAATTTAGCATCATATTGGATAGGGGCTGAACTTGTCCTGGATTGGAATTTTCCCGATCATTCCCCTAGGAGGAGTTCGCAAGAATGTGCTGAAAATGCATAAAAAAACACACATTTTTCAAAATGGCCGACTTCTTGGGGGGCGGGGCTAATGGAAGCTAATTAGAAATATGTCTGCAATTCCATGAGGAATGTCTGTGCCAACATTTGTGAAGTTCTGAGAAACTATATGTGACTACCACACAATAGGGGACGCTAGTGAGCAGTTTTTTTAGAAAAATTACGGGGTTTTTTTACATTCTCGAAAATTTCGTGGGCTGTGACGTGGTCCCAAGTTTTGCATCCGAAGCTCATTTTATGCTATCGCAATTTAAAACAAATGTATAGGCCACGCCCACATTCTGCATTTGTTGCGACACTTTAAATCTCAGTTTGTAGTCACCCCCAGAGTATGTGTAAGAAAATTAAAAATAAATTTGTCCATCTGTTATTGGGTTATAAATTGGTGGTGTTTTTGGCGCCCCCTATAGTCCAAAATGAAAATGCTTTGGTGTGCCTATTCCCCAAGACAGACTGAACCTATCCACCAAAATCTGTGATATATGGATACATTGTTGATGAGTTATGAGCATTTCTTTCTAAGCCCCGCCTTTTTGCGAGTACGTTTTGATTAATGGCGGCAATATTTATCGTCTGAACATGCACATTTTCTACGGTAATGTGTCTGACCCTCCACCGATGCTGTATACGAAGTTTGGTGTTGAAAAACTGAAAATTGAAATTTTAGTTCACATTTCAGTTTTTGTAAATTATGCTCATCTAAAAAAAAATGTGGGCGGAGCTTAGGGTTCCAAGAGGATTATTTGTAGAGCAGGTCCACCCGGATATGTGTGCAAAATTTCAGGTCATTCGGAGTTACGGTGCAACGTTGTAAATTTATTCCGAAATGGGATTATGTTAGGTGGCGCTAGCGAGCAGGTTAGAATATATATTTATTGACTCCAGAATGTTGAATTTTTCACCGGTCCTGGCGTCCGTGCAAAATTATACAACTTTTGAAGCGTCCTAAAGCCCTCAAAAACAGGAAACGCCAGCACCATAATAATAATAGGAATTCCTCCAAAAACAATAGGTTGCTCGCACTTCGTGCTAGGAAGCCGTTGGGTCCTAGCGCTCCGTGCTCGGGCCCTAATAATTCTACCAATTACAATAGGTCTTCGCACACTTCGTGCTCAGGCCCTAATAAGGTGATTAAATGCTACAGTATTCAGCAAACACAACTGCAGAGCTGCAACATTGCAAACAGACTAAGTTCTACAACACCAAGTTGTCTTTGTGTATTTGTGAATGAAGCGCCATCTCATGGTTAAATCCTGTAATTGAACAAATGGGGAAATTTGGCAACGCCCTCTAGCAATTTGGCAACGCCCCCAGCCACTGGGATCCGTTGGGTTTTTGGTTGGAATCCGCTGAGTGGAGTCCTATCTGGAGTGCTACATCTGTAGATATCTGCTAAAGCAGGGGTGCCCAACCAGTCGATCGCGATCGACCGGTCGATCGTGGGGAGATTCCCAGTCGATCGCGAGATGTGTCTAAAAATAGAACAACAATATTCTGTTTTATCGTTAATGTCCTATAACATAATCTTCCTGTGCCAGAATAATGCACTTGAATGCATCAAAGGTTTGTGATTGGCGTGATCCCATGTGTCGGGGCGTGGCTGGTGGGCACTAGTTTGCTGACGTTGTCCGTGGCAACAGGAGTGACAGTCCGCACACACACAAGACCACAATTATGGCAGAAGCATAAAAGCCCAAAATATATAATTTTCACTCCGAGTGGGAGGATGATTATTTTTGTATCTATTCCAATTCAAAGTCCATCTGTCTCATCTGCAATGCGAGCGTGGCTTTATCGAAGAAGGGTAATTTAGGAGCGGCATTTCAAAACAGTGCACAAACGCTACGAGACGGAATTCCCTCCTAATTCTGCCCTACGCTCCCAAAAGGTGAGGGACCTGAAAGGACAGCTAAATGCACAGCAGTCCATTTCCACCAGGCCCAACAACCAGAGCAAGGCTGCTACCATAGCATCTTATCGTGTCAGTCACGTTCTTGCCAAACACACGAAGTCCTTCAAAGACGGCGAAGTTGTGAAAGAAGCATTCCTGGAGGCTGCCGACGCGCTTTTTGGGGACAGTCAAAATAACTAGCATTTCAACAGGTTTTTGATATAAAAAAACTCAAGTTAGATACCGTTATTAATCAGCTGTAAGTTTTAGTTTGTTTGAACTTATTCATTATAATTATTGTACAAAATGGTATAAGAATGCAAACATTAAGATATGTTCTGTTTAAATTCATTATAGTCTATTATCAATTCAGGTTAAGAAACTAGTGTTGCTTGCATCCTATTTTAAAGGCATTTCTTTTTATACTCTACTAAAATGCAACAAAAAAAAGGGTTTGATTCTATTAATTTTGTCTTTTTTATTGCACTTTGGCAGCAGATTCCTGTGTAGCTTCAGATCTGAGTTGTCTTATTAGTAAGCCTAATTTATACTTTTGTAGCAACACTATTTTTATATAATGGCAAAGAAAGGGTTCAGTGTCTTTTCTTTTTTTCCTGTGTCATATGTGGCAGCACTGTTCAATGTTTCTTGAAAACATTACCCACTGTAGTATGTGACGTGTGAATAAATAATAATAATAATAATAATAATAATAAATGGAATTTATAAAGCGCCTTTCAAGGAACCCAAGGTCATTGTACAAGGTGGACAGACAAACAAAACAGACAATGAGGAGCAAACAAAACAAAACAAACTCCAACTCTGTATCAACAACACTGTTGTGTAACTTCAGTTAAATACTTGTATGTGTGTAGATTAGAAAGAGGTAAGATAAAGGATCTGCAGTATTTTATGAAGTATTAATCGTACAAAGGTCAGTTTTATAAAAGTAGCAGTGTGTATTTACCTGGTAGTAGGCTGTCAGTAATGGCTACGCCTCTCTATTTGGACTGGTAGATCTCGGCAGACTGGCAACTTTAAAAGTATCTCTCGCTTCAAAAAAGGTTGGGCACCCCTGTACTAAAGGATACAAATAAAGTGTGTAATGTAGGCCTGTTACATATGTTATTGAGTGATATTTATAATACACTGTTCTGCTTTCTGCACTGGCCTCAGCAGCTGTTCTCACTGTAAATGTCAGCTCACAATTAAAGCAAAAAATACATAGCCTAATATCCAGAGGAGATGCGTTCAGTGAGTAAACAAACGGTAAAGGGCAGAAAGTCTGATGCACATTTGATCATGTTAAATAACTTATAATCACAACGGGAACAGTTTGCAGAGCTGTGCTTCCTTGAAATTAGCTGCGTGCGGATAAGTCCAGCTTTGTTTGACAATGTTGGCAATCTAATGTTTAGATGACATATTAACCTGTTATATTGTACGTTGAAGGAGCTATCTGTGCAGTATATTACATGTTTATATTTGTAATGGTTAAATTACAACCTGCATGTTGAACAGTTAATTAGCCTTTGAGAATATGTGTCATTGCAGAGAAAGTTATGCTTATTGTTTGCTGTATAATATATTTAAGTAACTGATTCTCATTATACTTGTACATTTTGTATTTCTCTGTTATAGACCACACATACATATAGTCCAGGGCTGCCATCTTTAGAGTTCAGCTTGGAGTGAGATGACAATATTAGATTTTGGTACACTGATTAATTGTGTTGCTATTAATTGTGTATTGCACCTATTCCATTAACCTTTACTCTTTTCAGTGAACATATTATATTTTCTACTGTTGATATGTGTCTATGAACTGTTAACGCTTATCTTTATAGTTTAATGTCTTTTAATTACACTTAGACCTGTTTACATCATACTATCTCGCAACTATAGCCTGTTGTGAATAAAGTTTCATTTCATTTACACCCGGTCTCTGTGGCCTGAAATCGACTATGGAGGATACATCAGTTAAATTGGTTAAAGCTCCTGCAGAGAGCCTCCTCTCTCCTCTCTCTCCCGTCTATCCCCTCTCTACTCTCTCCTCTACATCAGTGTACCCTCGGTTATAGCTCCTCCAGAGAGATTCCTCTCTCCTCTAAATCAGTGTATCCTCGGTTACGGCTCCTCCAGACAGCCTCCGCGATAATCGATCCTCGATGAGCCTTTAGAGACATTTTTTTTCCTTCGAGGCAGCGCGCCGACATCCGTTTCCGGGTCGCTGCCGGAGGACCGAGCAGTCGAGGACGCGAGCATTTGAGAAATGACAAACGGCTCATTTCGGAGCACTCCTGTACGTCGCCTTGACACCGGGACGACCGGCGACCCTCCCCGACAGGCGCACAGACGCGAAGGCCCGCCCACAACTGCGTGCACGTCTGTGACCGCAGTTTTAATTATATATGTTATTATTAAACAATGTTCAACTGTTATCAGAACTTAGTGTAAATGTAGAATCATGCTGTTCGGTTGTCTCACTGCAAGAACCACTTTTACCACGTCTTTTACAGACAATATGTAGAGACAAATGGTAGTAATTTTCACAAAGTAAAATAATAATTGCCTTAAATACATTGACATGTGAAAGCTGTCAAATCATGTTGCTTGGTAAAATCGAAATGTAACTTTTTGCAAGGAAGGAACAGTCAACTTCCCTGATGTCAGTATTTAGTCATGTTTAATGGCATGTATATCAGTGTATTATAGTTGTTACTTTATCTGTTTAAACCAGAACGTTTCTGGATTCTTTGTACAGTATGAAAGGGGTCTTTGTACCTTTGAGTCCATGCTGAAGTTCACTGATGTCAGGAATCTAGGTCTGTCTCTCGTGGTCAGCATCCTCTGGTCTGTCTGCATCACCTGGAAACTTTAAACAAACAGATAGTAAAGTAACAATGTGTTGGTCACAGACTTTTTAACATGCAAACGTCATGTGATAATCTTTTTGTTATCCTTTAAAAAAAGTGCTGGATATCACAGCCCTTACTGTATCTTATCAGTTGGATTGTGTTTATTGTCTAGTTGGGGTCCTTTTTATTTTACTGTTATTTTGGAATCGTTTTTCATGAGACAGTCAATTTAAATATTTGTCCTATACCATATGCACATTCATTTGTAACACACACGTAAGGTTCAAACATCTTTAATAAATGTAATGCAATGAATAAGCTTAATTGTCACAGAAGCACACATAACGTCATATCTAATATTTAAACAAATAATTTCCTTGTCACTAAAGCATTGACTACGCTATTTGTCGTCCTTAAATGCAGGCATTCAGCTACATGTTCACGTTCTGCTGCCGCAATAAGTCGGTTTCTCCAGTGTAATGATAATGCTAAGTAAGTATTGGTAATAATATGAACGTATGATGAACGTTAACCAGTAAACTTCAATAATCAACTCCAGCTCAACAAACCATATTGCAATATCTACGTTAACGTAATTTCTGGAACCATCTGGAAATGTGAGATTCATATTTTTCAGATACACAGATCTTATAGTGAGGTTAATCTCAGTACGCTGCTCTTCAACACTACTGTGACGCTATCTGTCTGCATCGTCGAGCATAGCTATTTTAAATGAACAATAACAATGCATACAGTTACCTAACTAGCAAACTAACTAATGTACGAGGATGACCTTATTTTACCAACCTCACACAGAAGCCTTTTGTTCTACAGTATAATCCTTCTTAATGTTTTACACTTCTCTATTATGTTTTAACTTGTATGCTACGGATAGCATCGTTAGCACAGATGTAGCTTCGTCTCGCTTGTTAGCTGAATAAAAAGACCAGTAAGAAATAAAGTGCTTGAATTTCACTTACCGAAGAAACTGCATTCATGGATGGTCTGTTTGAACCGCAGAGCCATAAGATAAGTGCGATATTTCAATGAAGAATACTCCACCAGGCATCAACACAACAAACACGTCCGAGTGGCAGCCTGGAGCCAGAGTCCTGCATCGGGTCGGGTACCCGACGGGTGACCCGCAAAAAAAGTGATTCGCGGGTGGTATTTTTTCAAACGCTTTTTTCCGGGTTCGGTTCTGGGTAAAACAAAGATGATGCGGGTCGGGTCGCGGGTCTTGCATAATAAATATATTAAAATGATAATAATTTAGTTTAATGTTTAAATCCTCAGACCTCTCCCCCGCGGGACCGCGCATAACCATAACCTCTGCAGCGCATCAATCTGCTGCTGAGCGCGTCACATTCGAAATGGCTGAGGTGAAGGCGAAGTTCTCTTAAGGAGAATACAGCATTGTCAATAACTCTTCCTCAGGAGCGAAATCCAACGTCTGGGAGGCTTTTGGTCTCATCCTAGATGGAGAAAATAACCAACATCCCAAGCTTTTTGAGACAAATATGCAACTGCGTGTGTTAATAATTGCACGTTTTCACTGCTCATATATATGCGGGTTCGGGTCGGGTTGCGGATCTTGTGCCGACGGGTCGGGTCGGGTTGCGGAACGAATTGGCAATATGTGCGGGTAGCGGGGCGGGTTCGGTATTGCACGTTGCGGGTGCGGGACGGGAGCGGGTCTTGAAAATCAGACCCGTGCAGGACTCTGCCTGGAGCTAATGAAGCTAACGGAGCTAGCAGAGAGACCACTAGCAGTTTGGTACTTCCGTTTAATTACAATGACTTCCGTTACAGCAAGAATCCCCCTCTCACACATAGGTGAAACACATGCACATTCCATACTGAGAACCTTTCAGTAAAATGTTTTTCAGGAGTGTGTGTGTGTGAGGTTTTCAGTGAATGTGAGAGTATTTCAGTAGTATGTGCTTGAGGTTAATTTATAGTTGCATGTGTGAGGTTTAATTTTCAGTTGTGTATGCGAGGTGTTCACTAGTGAATGTGAAAGTATTTCAATAGAGTGTGTGTGAGGTTCATTTTCAGTTGTGTGTGTGTGAGGTTAATTTTCAGTTGTGTGTGTGTGAGGTGTTCAGTAGTGAATATGAGAGGATTTCAATAGTGTGTGTGTGAGGTTAATTTTCAGTAGTGTGTGTGCGAGGTGTTCAGTTGTGTGTGTGCAAGGCCAGATGTTTACAGTAGTGTGTGTGCGAGGTGTTCAGTAGTGAATGTGAGAGTATTTCAGTAGTGTTTGTGCAAGGCCAGATGTTTTCAGTAGTGTGTGTGCGAGGTGAGTTTGAATTTTGGCCTACACGGCCCTTCATACAAAACTGTGAATTAATTATTTGCACTACATCAGTAGGCAAATAACGCCTCCAGCAGGCATGTGCATGGAGGAGTTTGGGGAGCTGCGGGCCGCGTCAGACTCCACTGAACAGCTGGCTTTTTGAGGAGCTGGGCCAGATGCTCCATGCCTTTAGAAACAAACATCCAGAAACCCAAAGCCACTACTGATAATATCACAAAGGGAGGAAGAAGCTTATCGTACAGTACACACATAAACATGTAGAGGCTGTGGCTCAGTGGGATAGTGCGCTGATCTTCAGATCAGGGGAGCACTGGTTCCATCCCCCTGCAGTCAGCATGTCGTTGTGTCCCTGAAGACACTTCAGCCCAGATTGCTCCTGTTTGGACTGCCCACAGTACTGAATGTATGTAAGTCGCTTTGGATAAAAGCGTCTAACAAGTGACATGTAATGTAATGCAATGAGGTTACAGCACTTATAGTGGCAAGTGAACCCTACATTCATGTATGAATTTGTTCTCAAATACGGTCTGACCCTCACCTAACTAACAATAATCAACAAAACAATCCGTCTTTACTCGCCAGCAAATTGTTTTGGCTTGTCCATATTTAAAACATCATTCAAACATTCACAGTAGTTTTTAATCCCTAGACCTCAACAAACGCTAACTGAGGTAGGAGTTAGCAAACCTGACTTTACTCTACTTTGACTTATAATAATCACTCTAACATTGTAATATGCTATTCACCAGAAGCCTCTGCTGATGAGAACCATGCCTCAGAAAAAACGATCTCAGATGACCTACGATCGAAAATTGTTGATTTGCATAAAGCTGGAAAGGGTTACAAAGTAATCTCCATAATTTAAGTTATATATCAAACAATATTTAGACACATTTTCTATAAAAGGAGCCAATGTAGTAGTGTGGCTGAGCTCCCTAAGTGGGCGCCGAGCAAAGATGAGTTCAAAGGCACAATGCAGAATGAGATCAAAAAGAACCCCAGAGCATCAGCTGGAGGCTTAGGTGTCATTAGATCTGGTTACCATCTCTCTTCAAAAGTTTATTATACCCAGAACATAGTACAGCAATAGGGACCATGGTAGCAGTGTTAATTTTGGCAGCTGTTTTTGATTTAGTCTTTAGACGAAAATGTTTTTTAGTTTTAGTCACATTTTAGTCATTTCTATCCTTCATAGTTTTAGTCTAGTTTTAGTCGACGATAACTCAAAACGTTTTAGTCTAGTTTTAGTCGACGAAAACTCAAAACGTTTTAGTCTAGTTTTAGTCGATGAAAAATTACATTTTAGTCAACTTTTAGTCAAAATGTTTTCTCTCTTTAAACCAATTCAGTTAGGCAAATACAGGTTTCTGAAATCGGAATCAATGGGACAGTACAAATGTTGAGGTACTTGTACTTTACTGGAGTATTTAAATGTTTTGCTACTGTGTACTTCTACTCCTCTACAGTTCAGAGGTAAATGGTCTACTTTTAATCCACTACATGTATTTAATACCTTTAGTTACTTTACAGATCTGGATGAATGATGTGAAATATAATCAAGTGTTAAATCAGACTTTAGTTCCACCTGGAGTAAATTCACAAGCTACCCTGCAGTATACAAAGTCATTCAAACTAGCTGCACCTTTACCAGCTTTGAGAAACCTTTAATGATCAATCATTATAAAACATATCAGATATATTATTCTGAAATGGACCAATCTGCACAATGACTACTTTTACTGTCGCTACTTTAACTAGATTTTGATGATCATACTTTTATTTGAGGAACTCTTCCTACACTATGGTATTTTTTTTTACTTAACTACAAGATCTGAGTAGGCCTACTTCTCCCACCTCTGCGCACCTGATGTGATAACGTTAATCGTAAATGGGGCAACAGAGCTACGAGTTAAGGAAGTCGAAAATTGTGCATTTCTCCGACTGAATATGACGCCTTTTGGCCGGCTGTTTGGACAGACTACTCTACTCGTGTCAACGCGTTAACGCGAAAACACTAATGGCAAACGAGCTTTGTCCACATCGAGCGTTGTAGAGTGTCTCTATACTTTTGAATGCTCCGTCCCCGGCAGATCTCTGTGTGCCGCTGCAGCGTCTGTTAGGCCCCGCCCCCGCACACAGAGAGACACAGGGAGATCGCTCTTCTGAGTGAAGAGAGCGGAAATAATGATATTGCAAGTTAGAAACGTAAGATGCATTTTGACAGACAAGACGGACAATTGGGGGAAAATACCCTGCATTTTGAATGTCCGATAGTCCACCATTAACACCTTAGTCCCGTCTCGTCTCGTCAACGAAAACTAAATATACATTTCGTCAAAGTTTTCGTTATCAAGAATCTATTTTTAGCTCGTCATCGTCTCGTCTTAGTCATGTAAAAAAGGTCGTTGACGAACATTTTTCGTCATAGTTTTCGTTGACGAAATTAACACTGCATGGTAGGACACCACGGAGTGTCTGCAGAATAACAATGGCGTGTCATGATTTGGGCCTGGACAGCCTGCTATCATCAAGGAAAATGATCATTCTCAAGTTTCTCCTAATACCCTACAGGATAATGTCAGGGTAGATGCCCACCAGCTGAAGCTCAGCCGAGGTTGGGTGCAGCAGGACATCACTTGAAATATAGAAGTCAATGTGATACAGAATGGCGTGTACTGCTGTTTTGTGTACTGCTATACTACCTGCAGCCATGTCATTATTTTGTGGATATTGGAACAAAGGTACATGTAACTGGGAATGCACACTTTTTAATCAAGTACGTTTGAGTTGTGAGCAATTCATTCATAGATTTTCCAAATTTTAAAATACATCAATAGTTGAAAAATATGCAGGACTTCAAAATAAAAAATTAATAATAATAATAAAAAATGTTTTAGAGTAATCTACTGACAGTCAGGTGGAACTGGTCTGATCTATGTAGTGATGGCTCAGGATTAAACTCCCTCTGTATCAGATTGGCACATTATCCTTTCCATCAAGGGGAATATCCAGAGATCCACTCTTTGTGAGGCGGGGTGAGCCTGTGGGGGGTGGTGGTAGTGCACGCTGTCATAATTAAATAAAAGAGCAAGCCCTTGGAATCCCTTTCTCCCAAGAAAGGTGAAACGATCTGAAGCTAAACAGCATGAGGACAGCAAATCATCTAGGGAAAGGCTTTATCATAACGCCACATGTTTATCCAAGTATAAAGGTTTTTTATTTTTAAATGGTCAGATAGTGTGATGCAGTATTATGGAGGTTATTCCCTATCTTTATTCAAGAGCGTGGTCTTTCAATTTCTTCCTCCTGTGTCCTCGTCCTTTCCGGTCACCTATGACCCCTTTTATACACCCGGTGCAGCTAACCCCCACCACCAAGTGTCCAAAATAATATTGCAGTATAAATATAAATTAAATAAACTGACACGCCAACTACACCCATAAAATGGCTCCTACACACCGGCCCCTAATTGGCTTGAGTGTGAAACAAAAAACAATTAATAATAAATAAATAAGGAGCTATGTAAAATAAAAATGGTGTGTTCTATGTGTTGGCATTTAATCGTTAATGATTTTTCAGTTTCTTTTCTTCTCCCTTATTTTAAGGGTCACCATTCTTTGCTGTACTTTATGTCTCAGCCTCTTGGAGTAGACGTATCCTGATTTGCAGTTCTTAGGTTGAAACAGTCGTGTTGCCAACCCGTCCAGCGCTGAGAGAACGCGTGGGTTAAATTGTCATCCAACTCCAAGCCTTTTCTTATAGGGCTCATGCATTAATGTGTTTTTCACCTCTGCTGAAAAGTGAGTTTTGTTATCTTCAGCAGTGTTCTTTATTGCAAAGTTTTGGTTCGAAGAATTAGCCTGTTTCATATTACCATCAGGTCTGTCACTTGGATTCAGCCGGTGGCCGGATACCAAAACAGCAGAATCGCTGCAGATGAGCTGCTCGGTAACGTGTTTGTTGTTCGGCAACCCGGGATTTTCTTGTCTGAATGGCAAGTCGAGGCGGCAATGTTCATCAGTCATTTTCACAGAGTGATCCCTATTATCCAGGGATTTGACAACTTCTCTGGATATTTTCTCTGTTTTCTTGATGGATCTTTTGCTCGGGTTGTTATTGTGTTGGTTGACCTGTAGATCCTCTGTGCTTACAATGGATACTTGATTTACAGCAGCAGCAGCAGCCGCAGGGCAGCCATTCTTATCCTGATGATGTTGTTTTTTCTCAGTGGACCATAGATGACCCACCCCAGTAGGGTCCTTAGAGCGTATGGTCCATCTCGCTGGCTGTTGACTAGCTCCCAAGGTTCCAGTACCTTGGATGCATTTATCCCAATGAGTAGATCAATGCCAGAGTTTATGGATTGAATCTTGATGTCTTTCAAGTAAGGCCTTTGTGTCAGGTCCTCTTGAACAGGAATGGTGTGCTTGGAAACAGGCATGGTCTTGTGTGTGAACACATCAGGTAGTTGGTTGAAATTGTCTTTGTCAAGAGTAGATACTTCCAAACTTGAAATGTGATGACTGGTTGCCAGCTTCACTTGGTTTACTGTCCTCAGAAGAATATTTGTCTTCTGTCCTTTAATGTTCAGCCTTCGCATCAAGCTCTCCGTGCAAAAGGTAGATGAACTTCCAGGGTCCAAAAAGGCATAAGTTTGCAACACTGTGTTCCCCTTGTGGCTCTTTACTTGTACTGGTATGACGGCGTACAGAGAGGAGGTCGGAAAACTGACATCTTGGTGCAAGGATAACAACCTCCATCTCAACGTCAGCAAAACAAAGGAGCTGATTGTGGATTACAGGAAGCAGCAGGGAGAGGGACACACCCCCATTGCCATCAATGGGACTACGGTGGAGAGAGTCAGCAGCTTCAGGTTCCTCGGTGTCCACATCACTGAGGACCTGACATGGACTCTTCACACCACCACCGTCACCAAGAAAGCTTGACAGCGGCTCTTCTTCCTCCGCAGGCTGAGGAGGTTCAACATGGACTCCAGGATACTCTGCAACTTCTACAGGTGCACCATAGAGAGTATCCTGACCTTCTACAGGTGCACCATAGAGAGTATCCTGACCTTCTACAGGTGTACTATAGAGAGGATCCTGACCTTCTACAAGTGCACCATAGAGAGGATCCTGACCTTCTACAGGTGCACCATAGAGAGCATTCTGACCTTCTACAGGTGCACCATAGAGAGGATCCTGACCTTCTACAGGTGCACCATAGAGAGGATCCTGACCTTCTACAGCTGCACCATAGAGAGTATCCTGACCTTCTACAGGTGCACCATAGAGAGGATCCTGACCTTCTACAGGTGCACCATAGAGAGGATCCTGACCTTCTACAGGTGCACCATAGAGAGTATCCTGACCTTCTACAGGTGCACCATAGAGAGGATCCTGACTGGCTGCATCACGGCCTGGTACGGCAGCTGCACCGCCCTTAATCCTAAGGCTTTACAGAGGGTGGTGAAAACTGCAGAGAACATCACCAAGACGGAGCTGCCATCCATGGAGGACCTTTACTCCCAGCGGCTCAGGAAGAAATCCCTCAGGATTATAAAAGACCCCCATCACCCCAGCCACAAACTGTTCAGTCTGCTGCCGTCTGGCAGGCGGTACCGCAGCATCCGGACAAGAACAACCAAATTCAGAGACAGCTTCATCCCGCAGGCAATAAGACTGTTAAACAACTGAACTGCTGAAATAATTTCATAACATTCATCTGCTACTTAATAATTATTTATCTATTATCTAATATATCATTCCAACAACTTGTATATAGACTCAGATTGCACTATTCCACTTCTTTTTTTTTCTCTGTCACTTTTTTTAGAACTATTTTTATTTTTTGTATTACTTTTAATATAATATACTTTAATATTGTTTTAATATTGTCTGCTTATCTGTATTATTGTGTTGCATTGTTGGAGAAGCCTGTGACCTAAGATTTTCAACGACATAATTACTCTGTAGCTATGTTAGTTTGACAATAAAGAACCTTGAACCTTGAACCCTTGACCTTGGGAAGAACACCAAGCTTGTGGGAGCTAAAGTTGCGCGAAAGCTCTCCAGAACGTTCTTATCTTCTGATCTGACACTGAGACTCTTTTATCTGCTGTTGGCAGCAGGGTTCATACAGAGGGTGTATGCTGGTGCAGAGATCTGCTGTAAGTGACGGGGGTGGGGGGGGGGACATGATACATAATTCAACTAATAAATAATATAAGTTATATTTGGACTACTATTGGCTCTGCATGCTATCATCACAATATTGCAGATCACACTTTACGATTACATTTTAAACCTTTGGACTGATACCATTTGAACCATAGTGAAAGTCACTGCTGTGTCAATCTGAAGAAACACAGAGAAACTTGAGCAGGATTGTCTTTTGCTTTAGTTTAGAGTATTAACAGACAGACTGGAATAAACACATAACATCTTTCTCTATGTTGACATAGGCACAACATTGGGGATCATTCTATATTCATATTCCATAATATTAGGCACTGTTTGTATTTCAATTGGGAAATCTGAATGAATGCATTGCATGCTGCTTCCTCCTGATGTGTTGTGGATGATGGGGAATGCTGCAGAAACGTCCTTACAGTGATTTGTTGCTGTATCAAAGCAAAAGCATTTCCATAATGCAAACATGACACAGTAAAAGAAGCATCCCTCACCCGATGCCAGCAGATCGTTGACCAGAACCAGGAACTTGTCGTCTGACACCTGGGTGTCAGTCAGCAGGAACACGGTGCCAATGTTCTTCACGCCGGCTTTGAAGCAGAGAGACGCCAGGTCAGTCTGTGAGACAGGCAGGAGGCAGAGAGAGTGAGACGGGCTGGTATTAGGCAGTGAGGCAGCAGTGTCTGTGTGTCAGGTGAGAGAGGTGAAATGCGGAGCAGCTTTTAGGCTTCACTTAATGCCCATGTTTGCCTATAAATGGTCAGTAAAACGCCCCATATTAATATTAATTTAGACTGACTGCATGAAGAAGATCGAAGGAAACCCTGACATTTCCCACCGTGTTATATATTAGTTCTTGTTTGGGAGGTGGAGGTTTTTGTACGCCATCTTTTGGGCATGCACCACATTTATAAATGAGGCCCCTGGACATGAGGGAGATTATGGAAACACATGTGTCTCACCTGAGCTAAGAAGCCAGTTCAACATGCCAAGGATATCTTGTTTCTAATCTGCAACCCCGGCAGTGGGAGACAGACTTTGTGGCAAATCAGCGGTATGTAAGGCAAGGCAAGGCAAGGCAATTTATTTGTATAGCACAATTCATACAGTGATGCAATTCAAAGTGCTTTACAGGATCAAACAGATAAAACACAATACATTTTTACGATGGTCAAAGTGAGAAGAAATACAAAAACACACAAAACAATTAAAAGAAAGAAAACCATGATTAACAGTTCGAAAATTTAAATTTAAAAAGCCATGTTAAAAAGAAATGTTTTTAGACCTGATTTAAATGATTCTAAAGTGCTAGCCATTCTCAGATGTTCTTGGAGTTTGTTCCATGCATTAGGAGCATAGATGCAGAAGGCTGCTTTCCCACGCTTTGATCTCACAAATGGAACGGTGAGCTGGCCTGCGCCTGAAGACCTAAGGGGTCTGCTGGGTTCGTACCGCTGAAGGAGGTCCTTGATATATTTGGGTCCTAGCCCGTTTAGTGCTTTATATGTGTGCAATAAAATCTTAAAATCAATTCTCTCACTTACTGGAAGCCAATGCAGCGATCTCAGCACTGGAGTGATGTGATCTGTTTTCTTTGTCCGGGTTAGGACTCTGGCAGCAGCATTTTGAATTAGTTGGAGTTTACGGAGTGATTTTTTTGTGAGGCCTGTGAAGATGCTGTTGCAGTAGTCAAGCTTGCTAAAGACAAATGCATGGACAAGTTTTTCAAGGTCTTGCTTGGACATAAGGTCTTTAATACGCGAGATATTTTTTAGATGGTAGTAGGCTGATCTGTTGATTGCTTTGATGTGGCTGTTAAAATTGAGGTCAGAGTCTAAAATTATACCTAAGTTTCTTGCTTGACTTTTCAGTTTGAGTAATAGTGATTCCAGGTGTGCAGTGACTTTAATTCTCTCTTCTTTGGTTCCAAAAACAATTACTTCGTTTTTTTTTGTGTTGAGCTGTAAGAAATTACGGCACATCCAGTCATGTATTTGTTTTAGACATGTGATCAATAAATCAGTAGGACCGTATTCATCTATGGAAAGTGATATGTAGATTTGGGTGTCATCCGCGTAATTATGATATGAAATATTGTTATTTCTAATTATTTGAGCAAGTGGCAGCATGTACAAATTGAATAGAAGAGGCCCGAGGATCGACCCCTGGGGAACTGCACATGTCATTTTGGTTCTGTCCGATGTACAGCTACCAATGGAAACAAAATACTCTCGGTTTTCAACATAGGATTTAAACCATTTTAGGACAGTGCCAGACAGACCCACACATTTCTCTAGTCGTTCTATTAAAATATTGTGATCTACGGTGTCAAACGCCGCACTGAGGTCCAATAAAACTATAACTGTGGATTTCCCACAGTCGGTATTACAATGAATGTCATTTAAAATCTTTAATAAAACCGTCTCTGTGCTATGACGAGACCTTAAACCAGATTGGAAGGTGTCTAAAATGTAATTGGAGGTAAAAAAACTGTTAAGTTGTAGGTAGACAACCTTTTCAATTATTTTGCTTATAAATGGTAAATTTGAAATTGGCCTGTAATTACTGATTGTCAGCGTATCGAGGGTGTTCTTTTTTTAGCAGTGGCTTAATAACTGCAGTTTTCAAGCCCTTGGGGAAGTCACCTGAATGGAGTGACATGTTCACAATCTGCAGTACATCTGAGGCAATATAGCAATAGACACTTTTAAAAAAGTTTGTCGGAAGACTATCAAGGCTACATGTAGTTGTTTTTAGATGGAATATAACGTCTTCTAGTGTTTTATGGCTGACTGGAACAAACTCTGACATGTTTGCTTGGTTAATTATTTGTCCTTGCAACGGGAACATAGGGTCAAGACTCGGAATTGAGGAATTGATATCTTGCCTGATCTTTAAGATCTTTTCTGTGAAGAACAAAGCAAACTCATTACATTTCAGAGTGGAGATGAGTTCAGGGGCTATTACCATTCTGGGGTTAGTTAACTTATCAACAGTAGAAAATAATAAACGAGAGTTATTAATATTTTTGTTGATAAGATCAGAGAAAAATGATTGTCTAGCTTTCTTCAGTTCAAGACCGTAGGTGAATAGTTTTTCTTTGTAAATATCATGATGTATCTTGAGTTTTGTTTTCCGCCACCTGCGTTCAGCTTTCCGGCATTCTGTTTTTTGAAATTTCACTGATGGCGAATTTCTCCATGGTGCTTTTGTTTTACCAAAGCTTTTTTTAACTTTCACGGGCGCAATGGCGTCAATGATATTGGTCAGTTTTGCGTTAAATGTATCCACCAGATTACTAACAGGGTTCGGTGTGAGAGCAGGCGCGGCTAAAAAGGCATGGATAAATGATGTATAGGTATTTTCATTTATATACCTTCTCAAAGTTACATCTGACCTAGTGTGGATCACATCAGTGACAGACATCTCAAAGGAATACAGTAATGGTCAGAGAGAGCGACATCAGAAACAAACACTTTACGGATATCAAGACCTTTGGACATAAGTAAATCCAGTGTATGGCCTTCAGAATGAGTGGGCCCTGAGACATGCTGAGTCAGACCAAAATTCTCCACAGTATGGAGCAATTCTCTAGCATTTTTATCGTTGGTGTTATCCACATGAATGTTAAAATCTCCAGCAATAATTAATGCGTTAAAATCAATACATATGATAGAAAGTAGCTGTGTGAACTCATCTAGAAAGTTTGCTGAGTATCGGGGGGGCCTGTATATGGTTATTAATAAAACACGTGAGGAAGATTTCAGTGTAATTGAAAGTATTCGAAAGTGGTGAATATTCCAAACGATATTTGCTTGCAATTTAGAACATCCTTGTACAAGGAAGCCACTCCGCCACCTTTCTTCTCAGCTCTGACCTCACTCATAAAGCTGTAATTAGGTGGTGCTGTTTCAATAAGAACTGCAGCACTATTGTTGCTATCTAGCCAAGTTTCAGTAAGAAACATAAAATCTACTTGCTGTTCTATTATAAGATCATTGATTAAAAATGACTTACCCGCTAAGGACCTAACATTAAGTAAGGCCAAATGAATTTTATTCTCTCTATTTTTAGCTGAGGAAGCCACTGTATCACCATCAGCACAGGGAGCTTTGACTATTTGTACAACTGGACTGATCACTCTCGCACCACGACAATTGTTATTATAACAAGGGCGTGACCGCCGGTCAGTGATTCTGACCGGGATGTCGATCGGCATTAAAGTGGAAGCTGAAATACGCACAGGTTGGGGTATAGTTGTAGGGGACCCACCAAGCCACAAGGGGGAGCTAGTGTGGTTTGTAGGGGAAACAGTGGCCTGAGATGACACCGCCGGAAAGGGGGGTGTGTGAACATGGAGCGGGAAAAGTCAGGGAGACGTCTGAACAGTAGTGATGGCGAGATGAAGCCTTATGAAGCTTTGAAGCTTTCCAGCCAATTGGTTCGCAAAAGGGTTCATCTCATGAGGCTTCGTCATGGGCTTCATCTGAACACAAACCCCCTGTTGGTCAAAGTGTGTAAAACAGGCAGATTGGACATCTCAACAGTGTGCTCTATCTCCTACCGAGTTCCCAATGAGTAAAGCCTTAGAATAACTCTAAACAACAAACATAAAATCATATTTTCATGTTAACAATATTGTTTTTATTCCAGTTTAATGATTGTGATTGAAAAGCCTAAGGAGGCTGGTAAACATTGCAAAGAGGGATTTGTATTCCTTAATAATATTCGTGAACTTAACCATGTTGTAGCCTGAGAAAGGCTAAACCATATCAAAGACTACATTTATTAACTGCATTATCTCATTTAGCTGTAGCTTTTATTAAAAAAAAAAAAGACGTATTGACGAGTCGTTGAACCAGGGACCCTGCGGTGTGAATCTACCTGAAAACACTCTAAGCTATTTATTCCTGTATTTATTCATTTATGTCTTTATTCATGTTTTTATTCCTACATTTATTTATGCTTTTATTTATTTATACTTATGACATGTCCCGACCTCTATATGAGTGAGGGTCTGAGCTCTCTTAATTCCATCGTGTCACCGGTCCGGGTACAGGAGGGGTAATATGGTTCATTATACATCCATGGGTAATATGAGCGTTGTGGTTCAACCGATCTGAATCGCTTCCTGAAGCAGTCAGGTGGTATCGACAGGCAGCGAGGCTTCGTTTGTCATCGATGACGTCACTGGCCCAAAACGATACAAGCCTCGATACAAGCTTCACAAAAAGCTTCGGGGATTACTCGACACACGCTCCGAAGCCTCGGCGCAATACGTAACATCACCACTGAACAGCGTGCTGCATGTTAGCCGCTAGCATGCAGCCACCAAGCCTGCTGGGGTGGATTCCATCAGTGCCGAAGAGTGCGGGTCGGTCCCAAAATAGATTAAAATTGTCAATAAAACCTAAATTGTGAGCTCTGGAGGCGGATTGGAGCCAAGTGTGGAGGCTGAGGATCCTAGTGAACCGCCCTGCTCCGCGGGCCAGTGTTGGGATCGGACCTGAGATAAAAACCCACTTTTCACAGCTCCGTAAAAGAATAAAAAGTTTCTTAAAATCTTTTTTTGTCAGCTCCGACTGCTGGCGGGCTGTGTCATTAGACCCAACGTGGACAATTAGTCGATTGACAGAGGACGGGAGTGAGTGCAGCAGCCCCGGGAGTTTCTCCAGGATAACCGGGACTAAGGCTCCAGGGAAGCAGCGTGTGGCCGCGTTGAAGAATCTGATGTTTCTGATTATGGAATCCCCGATTATCAATGTGGTTGGGGCGAAAAGGGGACGAGGAGGTGCCGGTGATTGAGGGTCCGGTGACCGAGCAGGAGAGTGTTGTGGTGTGTTGATATGTGTTGATTCTCTCGCGTCCCAGGAGAGAAGTTAAAATAAAGACACTAATGGAGTCTCTGAAAAGGTTCAATTTGGTACTTTAATTAAATAGCGTGGTAATGAAACAAACAGAGGTGTAGTGGGGGAGAGAGCAGCTGCAGCTGTCCTCTCGCAGTCGCGCCCGTGGAGAAGAGACCCCAAGACCCCGTCACCTGACTATATATATATGTCATCATTTGGCTCCTCCTCTTCAATGGCGGCTGTGGTGACGCAGGGGGACCTCCCACCTCGGTCTTCTGTCTGATATCGCGTAAATCAGAGGATTTAGACATTGTGTCTTCATTGTAGAACTCCACACGCCTTTTCTCCTCATACTCTCTTTCATGACTTTTTACTTAATGCATTTTAACGGCTCTAATCGTTATTTACGTAAAACCGGAAGTCAAGCTTACTGTTGGTATTCCGGAGACTTCTTCCGGAATAGCTTTTCAAAATAAACTTTAGCAACAATGTTAGCCACAGACGAATGCTAACCGGTAATCTTTTCAGAATAAAACAGTTTTAAACTTACTGTGTGTTTAAGCTAAATTACGTCATTAAACATTGATTTTAATTTCTAACAATCCCTCCTTACATACCTTTTAAGGTATGTAAATAATACTGAAATCAATGAGTTCTTCATCTGAACTTTGCATAGTACATAACTCACATCAAAAACATACAATCAAAAATGGAATGGTTCAATAACCGTCATCAAAAATACAAAAAGTACTTTGGTTGGTCTTCAACATAAAAGTTTTTCACTAGAAGCATAACTTCTAGTTTTAACATTCAATATCACTCTTCAAAATAGCAACAATTAGCTTGGTATCAGAACATTTCTTACTCCCTCCTTTCACAGAAATCGTTCTCATACTACATTGGTGTTAAGGCACTCGTTTTTACAAAGTATAGAAACAAACAAACAATTTTAGAATAGTACAAAGTACTACTACTACTTTGTAGCTGGTTCTTCATTCTAATGATTTCATCATTTGAAGTATCACATCATTTGGACATTCTTTGAACAATCTCATCATTGAACATCCATATCTGTATATGGGGGTGGGTCGTCTTGTTCTGCTAGCTTTTGTAACCGTTTCCTTATGAGAAATGTACCCTCCCTCCTTACATACCTTTTAAGGTATGTAAGTAATATGTTCTCTAGAAAGGGCCGTGGCGATTAATCGGTTGTACAAGTGCACAGATCCCAGTCCAATTCTGTGGCAAGACTGGGTACAAGGTTTCAGTTCCACGATACCACCCAACATCTACTCTGGGATACTGCATGTTGGACATAGTTATTTCTGGGAGAAGATTTTGGCCAGTTACAGCAGTTGTAGAATCGCATCACTTAAAAGTTCCTACTTCAGTACCTTTTAAGTGGTCTGTTATAATGCAGTGATAAAGTCCCTGAAATGGTGTGACAACCGGTGGAATATCACTAACTCATTATACTAATTTCTCTGCAATTCTGGTCTACTTAAAGAACTATACTAACCCCTTTAACAGTGTGTGGAACCTTGGTGTCCGAGCATGTGATAATTACTCCCTCCTTTATCAAGGATTTTAAAAACAGAAGTCATTTCATCAATGGTTTGTAGTTAAATTTAGGAATTTTCACTTATGGCAGATATGTTTCTACTTTAAATAACATCTCTAAATTTCAGGTCATCACTGATTAAATGGATGACCATTAGGAGGTGGTGGCGCTTGTCTTTTAAAACTCATAATCTGGTGCCGTGCGCTCCCTGTGAAGCTGCAAGTAAGATTTAAACCATCTGCAGGGTGGGTTGAGTGACCCCTTCTCCCTATCAGATATTGGTTGTCAAAATATGCACCATTACAATGAGTAATCCAAGGCCCCGCATGTATTTCTCCCAATTATATTGCTTTTTCAAAATTAAAATTTGCAGTCGCTCTTTGCCCAGCGTCTTTTAAACTCTACATCTTGGACGACAAACAAATGTTATTTCCACCTTAACAGTTCTCCTATGGTAATAACTATGCTACAATGGTGAAATCAATACTTTAGATTGGAATACTATATTTAGCTTGGTACTAGCTCTACCTTTACCATTTTCCATACAAATAAGGATTTGTCTGCTCTTATAGAGTGGTTACTAAAACTATCCCTTTATCCCACAGTACCCTCAGTGTGTTTTTAGGATTATTTCCTCATTTTACCAATTGATTAATTCTTGGCTAATAAATCTTTTTTCTTTACGTATTTTCAAGTCTGTTCAAGTTCTTTAAATGTGGTCCTTTTTATGTGCGTTTGTGAATAAGTGTGTTTATGTATAAACTCACTCACTCCTGTTTTCCTTTTCTCCCCCTCTGGTTGTGTCAAGCCACGACCCCCTCACATTCTGCTAGACCATGCCAACTCCTCTGATTCCGTCTTCTCCTCAGTCCATCCGCTCTAGAATCCTTCCGCTGTAACTCTTTTCAGTGGCCCAACTGCTTTGCATTTCATCTCCTCCTTTTCAGTCTCTTCGCTGTTGCTCGGAGGGCGTATTCCGCTCTCATGTCCCACACTCTGCTCTTGTGCCAAATCTCGTGGCTCAGCTTGGAACTTCTTGTCCTGTCTGAGGGACTGATGAGAGTATGCCTCTTTATGTCAGCATGCTGTTTGGTTCTGGATGCCTCAGGTGGAGATGGTTCTGGATGCAGTCTCGTTGTTGTTGGTTCAGCTCTGGTTCTCTGTCTGTTCGATGGAGAAGGAGGAGTCTCCTGTAGTGAGGTCTTTTTTCTGCTTGGAAGATAGGGGTCGTAGCGGTCTGACAGGCAGAGAGAGAGAGTCCAGGTCTCGGGACGCATTACCTATAGAAAATTCTAACACACTGAGGTAAAATAAATCCAATGGTTCCACTCTATTTGTCTAATCATACTACCTGTCTTAGATGTTAAATGCCATCTAATAACAATTAATGTCTACTAAATTTTACCATATCCCTAAACATTGTTTTCACCACTGTAACATGTTTACTCCAAATAACTCTTTCAGGAAACCATTTTTCTATAAATTGAAATACCCACTGGTTTCAAGCATCACATGTTTCACACACTATAAAAGAACGTCCCCATATATTCTCCAATATCTTAAATCTCACTGTTATTTAGAACATTAGTAACTTTTGTGACTGGATATATCTGTGGTGTAGCCACAATCTGCTGGGAAATCTTGTTCATAGTTTGTACATACACAGCTGTCGTCGTGGGTTAGTAGCCTATTTCTACTGTAATACTTTTTCAATAATTGTGATCAGATAGGTCACCGGTCGGTTGTCCATAGACTTAAAGGGGGGTGTTTCTGGTACAGACTAAAACATGGATCCAGTGTATTTGGAGATTCCCCTAATTTGTAAATCCCCATCACTTAAATATCCCGATCACTTAAACCCATCTCATCATTTGATACAAGATCTGCATATAGGGGGGGTGAATCATCTTGATTATAACCTCCTCACCTTTGGGAACGAGTATTTCTAACTCCTCCTCTTGTTGCTCAGCTGATCTTTTGGCTCTGGGGATAAGTGAACGTCTCTGAAACACAGCTGGAGCTTTGTTAGTGATGTGGGCATTTTCTATGAGTGAACTAATGGATCCATGTTGTTCATGATATTGTACTCCCCATCCAACCAGAAAGGTGCCAACTGTAATGAACACAATCAACAATGCTATTCTGACTCTTATCCCTAGGGGACCCCACAATTGCTTTGGCTTTGTTCTTGACATCATCTCTATTTTATCCATGGTTGTGTCAGTTTACAGAATTTAAAATGATGAATACAAAAACAACGTATTCAAAACTAGAAACAAAACGTTGGACTCTTTCAGGTGTAAAACAAAAAATATATTTTCAATTTAGTGTACAATCTATAAAATTCTAAAGACAATTCGTCTTTTGAGCTGTTTCTATCTATATTTTTCTATTTCAATCTCTTGATCTTATTTCTATTTATTGTTTTGTTCCAGCTCTGCCAAATCAATCCTAACTTCCAAGAATTGTCTGGAAGTTGCCAGTGAAAGGTGACAATGTGTGAGGTGGTGTCAATTTGCTCCTTTTTTCTTTACCTTTAAACCGGAGCGCGTGTGAAGTTCGTTACAACTTCTCACGGTTCCGACCACCGGGGATCAGCCCACTTTCTTTTGTGAACTTTCACCCTCACCCAATCACCTGGCCGAACAGGAGTCTCTTCTGGTGTCTCGTCGTTTTTCGTAGCCTGTGTAGACAAACTTGGATAATATTACTCAGAGCTCTGACATATTCACCCACTTCTATTTGTCTAATATCTAAAACTGGACCACTCCCTCCTTGGAGGAGGCCCAAGCTTTGGCACATCTTTTGTTGTTATGAGACCTATTGTTGACAACATGTTATTATTTATTAGCTACAACGTCACCGAAATAAATTCATCTGATTAATCATGACATTCCCTCCTTTGAGCATAAAATGCTCAATCAATATTGCAATGATTACCCTATTATGAATAGGACATGGAAAACCCACAATGTTGTATTAAATAAATATAAATTCTCCGTGTACCGACAAGGCGTACAAAAATATTGTGTGATGTATCGTTTTCCGATGGTTATAAATGCATATTTACTAAAACCCTGCCATTAGCACAAATAATAGTTTACATGTTCTTAGTTCAATAATGGCTTTCGTCATGGTATTATGGATCATTGTTGTTTCGAAAAACAACTCTTGGTGTAGCCAACGCGTCTTAAAGTGCCAGTGAAGTGCATTTTTTTGCGCCAAAATGAAATGGCAGTTTCATTTCTTACATATAATTGTACCTGTTCATGGCTAAAATAATTTTTTAGGAAGTGCGAGGGACGAGATAAACATCGCAAATTTTTCATCCCGTGAACGGCCGTCTGAGCCTACCGCTGCTGCAGACGATAGCGGCTGTGACGTCACAAGATGGGCCCAGTTGTGATTGTAAACATGGCGGAGACTTCGGAAAGTGATACTGGTGCGAGAGAAATTAGTGATTTTGACAGCTTTTCGGACAGGATAGATGAGGAAAGTGGCCATGGAAGTCAATTTAGTTGAGGACAATATTTTGTCATAGATCTAGAGTAGATCTACACACAGGATTGGCCATCACCTGATCATACATTCATCTGTTCATAGCATGATGCAACATTCATGTTCACATGCAGTGTTGTGCTAGTTACTGAAAACCAGTAACTAGTTACAATTACTAGTTACTTCACTACTTACACCAAAAAGTAATGCGTTACTGTGAAAAGTAACTTTTTAGTTACTTAAAAAAGGGCACCCATTAATGCCCTTATACTGTAGCCTTCATTTCAGTACTGTTATTGCATCGGAGAATAATACAACCTGTTGATCAACTTGACATGCATTTGCATCACTGAACTCTGCTAAGCAATGTGGTCTATACAAACACAAACACAAAGATATGTTTCAAAGTGCCAATCCAGCCGCTGTTGCTTAGGTGTAGGTGGAGGTGGCGTCGGATGAGTCTGGGTCTGTGGTCTTAGCTACTAGCTTCGTCCCAGCATGTTGTTTCTGCAGATGTTTCAACAGATTTTAATTGCTGTTTTGGGCAGTCGATAGGATCTTTGACCCGCCAAGACACAACTTACATTTAACTAAAACGTTCTTTTCTTTGTGCTCGAAAAAGTGAAATAGTGAGAATATCTCCAGGCGGAGAAACTCGACTTGAGCTCTGCCGCCGCCATGATAGTCTTGTTAGTAAACACAAACACAGTGGCCTTTATTTTTCATAAACAATCTACGAATCTACGAAACAATGACACCAGCCACTCACCTTCATCTTTTGGGAACAGAAACATCGCCACTTCGGCAGAATTGACATTACCACAGCCAGCGGCAATGCATCGCTTCCCGTGTGTTTTTCCTCCCTTTTTCTTCACTGTCGCCTCCATTGTCAGGTTTCCTCGATTGGCAATCACTTCCAGTCGACTGCGAAACACTTTCCAATAAAATACTCGCTCAAAAACGTTGGTAAATTCCACTTTGAAACAGAGACAAAATGAACGGTGGTGAATGTAAACACTTCGGCTGAGCCCATCTTCTGACGTCACGCAGTAGATCGCAAGCCACGCCCACGAAGGCGGAGGTCGACTGCGGATTTCCCAGCGGAAAATTCCAACTCGTCAAATTCGTTGCTATTCCAACATCTTTTATATGGGTTCCAATGGACAATTTTGGTCATTACTATACGTATTAGCATAACAGATCATGCACCGGCGCACACTTCACTGGGTCTTTAATAGCTCTAGGACTAGAGGCTTGGCTGACACTGCCGAGTGCAGCTGAACAAACATATCATGACAAATAATATTTCGCTAACCTAGAGGGAAAATTCGAACTATTCACACAGAGGGTTACATACAGAAGAACATGAAGGGCTGGGCCCCTCACTGAAAGTGAGATATATTGCCTTATACACTACATTATAAATCTGCAAAATCACCTAAACAAATAAAGACTGATTCTTGAAACTGCTGTAAAAACCACCACAACCTTTCATCTCAGTGCTTAATTAGTCTCAGTTTATTGAGTTGGCAGCTCATGCTTTAAAACAAAAGCTTCAGACTGATTATAAAAATGTGTTTATGTGAAAATGTAATCTGACTCCATACATCACATAATTGTTTGACTAAAAAACTATACTTCAACTAATAATAAATGAAGTTCCCCTTTAAACACAGCCCCGGTCTTCTGACGGGGTCTATCTATGTACCGGCTGGTAATTGTTGTGTCAGTTTCTGTCGCTCTGTCACTGTTCTCCCGCTAACAGTCACTCTCTAGCTCTGCTGGGTTTTTGTTGACTTCTTCACTGGTTTGAGACAAGCGACCCTATCGGAACACCTCCCTTTGTAGCCAGACTTCACCACAGCAGAATCGAGTTTCTGTTTTCAGGTGTCAACAGCTCCACGTCAGGTGTATCTTTGCCCCTTGAACTGCAGTCGGTGTAACCAGGAGGACTTGGTAAGGACCCTCCGTCTTGGGCGAGTACTAAGTTTTTCCTCTTCATCTTTTGGGTGAAAACCCATCGTCTTGACCTCACTAGCTGTGTGGACACAATAGTTTTCTGTGTGGGGGAACAACATCACTCGTAATCTCTTTCCTTCTCATAATTACAAAAATAGTCTGCTAAATGTTCTACTATGTTTTAATCTTCTTCTACTAATCTGTGGATGCTTTATATTTAAATGCAATATGCTACTCACGATTGTTTAAATAACATTCAATCTCTCCCTCCTGTGGTGACAGATATGGCTCAATATAGCTGGATTTCAAGATTCCCTTCTGGGCTGAAGATGAATGACCTGGTGGTCTGGCCCTCTGAGCTTCCTCTGTTCCTTTTTGACATCCCTGAGACCCCCTGCCTCTGTTGTAGTCATGGAAACCTCCCCTGGGGTAACTGTGTGGAGGGCCGTTGTTTGGTGCGTGTTGCTGATATTGTGGCGGGGGCTGCGGACACTCTCTGGACCAGTGAGATAACTGACCACATATGTAACATCCATCATTTTGGAATCTCCTTGCTCCTGGTTGTTAACTCCCTTGGAAATGTCCTCTTCCTCTGCCACTTTGTCTTCCTCAGAAACCTCCTCCACCTCTTTGTTGATTCTGCATCTGAATCTCTGGCACTACCTGAGTCTGAACTGTTGGAGGTGTCTGCCGTGACTCCTCTGCTGGTATGGCCATCTCTATTTTAGCTGCCATCTGCTTTGTCGATTTATTGTTTTTTATTAGCTTCGGTGTCTTTCTCAGCTACCTGTATCTTGAAAAGTATTCTAGTTAGTTTTTTCACTTCTTCATCATTTTCTCTCCTTGTCTTCCTTTGCTGTCGGTTCTGCTGCTTGAACCACATGCATGCTATTTGTCGATCCTTGGCTGACATATTTCAGATGGAGTAACATACGTGTAACTCTTGTTTGTCTTTTTTCAGCTTTTTTTTTCGTAGCGCTTTTAGCAGGTCCATACCAAGGGGGTTGTCCGGCTTTCACCCATGCTTCTTGCTGTTGTAGGTATTCAGCATTCTCATATTCAACTACAGCTTTTCTATGGGCTTTCGTTGGTCCAGGTTGATCATCTGCTGGAATCAATCCTCTCATTTGCCACTGCTTCAACAGTTTCTCTATTTGGTTCCATGTCTTCTGTCTTTTACTGGGAACTGTCATAGCATCTGATCTTATGTTTCCCCTCTCCTTAATATCTGCAGTTGAGCCTGGCATTGTGAGTGCTCTTAACTTGGTGTCTTTTGGTGACATATCTCTTAAATGCTTGGATCGAATTATGAAGTTATCAAAGATGAATTACTAATCCACTGAATAGTACCTTTGTATCCTATGTCATCTGAACTTAACTTAACTTTTTTTTTTTTTTAAATGTAAACACAGAAATTGGAAAGCTAAATTAAAGATTTTGAAATTATGCAAATTTTAAATCTGAAAGGAAATTAAAAATTAAAATGAACAGTGTATTGTTTTGACTTAAAAATATGAAAATAGGAATATGGTGAAAATCTAAATAAACTGTGTACAGTATACTCAAGTTTATGAAATTATGCAAATGTCATAGAATGTGTTGACTACAATACTTCAATTCAAAGACCAATGTGTTTGTGTACTCTACAGTCTCGGTCGAAACACTATTGTTTAAGGATTTTAATTTTAAAATTAGAAACCACATGTAATCTTTGTGTGTGTGGTGAAGAATGTATTAACTGTAATACTTATGTCCGCAAGAGGAGCTGTTTTATTTTTAACTCCTTTCAATGTATGAACTAGTACTTCCGGTTCATAAACCTACTTCCGGTTTATTTTCCCCAAATAATAAAGTGCAAATTACTTTCTTTGAAAAGCATGAGAAACAAAACAACGTAATCTACTCTCAATGTTCATCTACACCATCCCTGTGTATTTAATCAGAAGTTACCGGTTGTGTCTTACTCAAACTATTTCACCATCTAGTAATGCTAACTGGCTAGCTAACTAGCTTAGCAGTATAGCATTAACCTCATGTGACTGGGGGAAGGGGAGGGGAACAATGGGAACACATCATACGCAGATAAAAACCACACTGCTTGAAAAACTAAATTTCAATACAAAACACAATCTTCATTTAACTTAACTCTAGTTCTATAGATGCTGACCTTAAAAGCTGATTGTATACCAATCTTGTACACAATCTTTCCGGCTTAAAACATCACAAAAATATACTTTATTAAACCAGAGTACGCCGGTTTAACACATCAAACATATAGACTTACATGAATGGACCCAGTCCAGCGTAAAAAATATCAAGTCTGGTACCTACCCAGAGGTATTACTCAAGATGGACCCAGTCCAGTGTAAACCAGATAAAATCTAGTGCCTCCCCAGAAGGTCTTAATCCTATATAATATTCACATTAATCGGGCGGCGCCGAAGATACGCTTTTGTTTCTTAAAAAAATATTTTTCAAATGGGAAGAACATTCACAATATGATTAAACAATAAAGCATAAACACGCCAAAACGCATTTGCAAGCCCAAATATTTCAACAACAATATTTATAGATAAACCGATTCAGCAAAAATTCTTTCCCGAATTGTGACAAAAGAACTTTCACAAGATGGAGGTCAGAAAGAATGACGTGGCCTCATGGGGTCAAACCAAATGAGTGACGGAGAACAAAGGATTCCTTTGGTTCGCCTTTCACGAAATGGCGACTGGCCTCATGGGGGCAAACCAAAATGGAGGTGATTAATTTAACCTCTGAACTGAAGAACAAAGAGCTTTTAAAGAACTCAATGGACTCTCTCAGATGAGATTAAATCATGAGGTTGCTGATCTTAACAAAAGGACCAGATACCAGGCTAAACTTTAGCGTAGTATAACAGCAAAACACACTCCAATGCTGAACAATTTAACAACATTCAAATAGTTAGAGACCATCAAAACTATTAGTCTATGGACGTCCGATGCAACTCACACGCTAGTATGGGACAAAATGGGAAGCTAGTCAAAAACTATTAAAAGAATATCGTCTATTTAACGTAAGAATGCCGCATTTCCCTTCGTAATCCACCCGCAATGATCTAAACTGTATACTTCAGACTTCCACAGACTCTTATCGCCAGTTAAACAAGAGACCTTCTCATTTATCTGGGAGTAAACCAACGGATGCCATCCGAACCACCAGAATTAAGTAGAAACCATCTTTCTTAATTCAGAACAATAGACTCCATCAGATTGTTCGACTATACACTATTTACAAGAATTGAGTTGATACCATCTTCCTCATTCAGGAACTTAGAACAATAGACTCCCATCAGATTGTTCAAGCTACACACATATGGACCCAGTCCAGTGTAAACCAGATAAAATCTAGTGCCTCCCCAGAAGGTCTTAATCCTATATAATATTCACATTACAAATACAAGCAATAAATACCGGCTTAAAAACACATTGATATATCCGGCTTAAGAAACACACACATTAATATCGGGCATGCGGAACAAAGAAAGGAACAAAGAAAAGAAATTTGACTCACCCTGCTTGTCTAAGAACAACGCCACGTGTTATCTCCTGTGCAAATTTAGGTTTTTTAACATTAAATGAACAGTTCTTCTCAGGATCTGCTGCCCACCATCAAACACACAAATCTAATGGTTCCTACATAAACTATTGAAGATTTTGATTTAACTGGTACTTCTTACCATGTGTTTTCCGGGCCCTTTGTGTGTCGGTGGTTTGCAGTGTCTCCTGAGAAACTGGCTAGCTTCTCTCCCGGTGTAGCGAAATCACGTCGGGGTCACCAATTGTTGATATGTGTTGATTCTCTCACGTCCCAGGAGAGAAGTTAAAATAAAGAGACTAGTGGAGTCTCTGAAAAGGTTCAATTTGGTACTTTAATTAAATAGCGTGGTAATGAAACAAACAGAGGTGTAGTGGGGGAGAGAGCAGCTGCAGCTGTCCTCTCGCAGTCGCGGCCGTGGAGAAGAGACCCCAAGACCCCGTCACCTGACTATATATATATGTCATCATTTGGCTCCTCCTCTTCAATGGCGGCTGTGGTGACGCAGGGGGACCTCCCACCTCGGTCTTCTGTCTGATATCGAGTAAATCAGAGGATTTAGACATCGTGTCTTCATTGTAGAACTCCACACGCCTCTTCTCCTCATACTCTCTTTCATGACTTTTTACTTAATGCATTTTAACGGCTCTAATCGTTATTTATGTAAAACCGGAAGTCAAGCTTACTGTTGGTATTCCGGAGACTTCTTCCGGAATAGCTTTTCAAAATAAACTTTAGCAACAATGTTAGCCACAGACGAATGCTAACCGGTAATCTTTTCAGAATAAAACAGTTTTAAACTTACTGTGTGTTTAAGCTAAATTACGTCATTAAACATTGATTTTAATTTCTAACAGGTGAGACAGTAACAGCTGGGCTGGGGAAGGGTTTCCTTGCCGGCTCAGGGCCCGGAAAACTTCCCGAGTGTCTCAGCACGGCCTCTTTGAGGAGTTTACGACGTGAGGAGGTCGCCAGACGGGATGAGGGATGCCGAGTTGACTTCACAGTGGCCTGGGAAGCAGCACAAATACTGTCGGCTGCCGGCGCAGAAGTTGCAGTGTCGGCAGGGTGCAGATCTGGATTGGTCAGTGCCGCGGGAGCATCAGCTGGATGGACCGGATCATCTGGACGGGTCAGTGCCGTGGGAGCATCAGCTGGATGGACCGGATCGTCAGACAGGGTCGTGAAGTGGTTCTGAAGGCGTAGGCGAGGCGGTGAAGTCACCCCATTCAATAAGCTCCTGCGCACCACCTCAGACCACGACTGCTGATGGCCAGGTGTCGAGGAGTTGGAAGGCCGTGGACAGGTGGAAGGATCCCACAGAACTGTGTCATGGATAGTTGCACTGAACGAGACAAGCTGTTTAGACTGCACCGATGCCACCTCCATGAGACTGGACACGAGAGAGTCTTTTTCTTTCAGCTCGTCAGAAAGCCGTCGGATGTCCTCCTTAAAGGAAGGGTCCACTCATTAGATAATTAATAAAAACTTCAGTATTTAGTGAAACATTATGTTTAAACCATACCCTGAAGAAATCAGCGATATTCCCCGGTAAATAATGATTTTATAGCTCTTTTTTATCAAAACCTGTATATTCCGTCAGGCAGCTGCCATTTTGGCCATTTTCAGTAGTCACATGATCCAAAAAACTAGGTCGTGACGTCATCTATGCGTTCACTTTGTAAACACACGAACAGCTTGTTCGACGAAAACATGGCGGAGTATTTGAGTTCGGACTCGTCAGCCGAGGAAGAAGTTTTGAGCAATGTGGAGAGATTGGATGGGGGAATTCAGCCATATAGGTTCGAGCCAAGTGGCCAGAACCGTCAGGAATCCAGTGACGATGAGGATGAACAGCGCGGTGATCTTGCTGGAGACGATCCCTTTACTCGTGCAATTGATTTCGGGGGGCGAGTAGGGAGACCTGTACATGAATGGTGTACTTGCAGTCGGTGTGTAGCCATGGACAATCCTCTGATGAACATATGTTGTCATGAGCTTGAAGAGCTTGAAAATAAACTGGTCACGACGACTTGGATTGCATATGTTTACACAGGGAATTCGGCACTGTGGTGTTAGAAGAAGCTGTATTGAGAACAGCACTGGTTGCCATGAAGGATGTGAAACGCACCTCTTTGGTTGAACCAATAAATGAAAGGTGGGTAAATTTGACGGGTACAGCCCTTTCTTCTTAGCATTATATACTTTACAATTAAAATTAACATATGCACAATATTTTTAAATTGTAGTGCCGATTGTCAAGCATGTCAAAAATACAATGCCAAAAGAAAAGGCCTGATGATGATGATAAATCAATCGTGAATATTAAATAAGAAAAGCGTTCATTTCAGGCCAAACATCTTATTTGTTTAATTCATCATTAAAAAGTAATAATTTCATACATATTTCCTTAGATATACCGATATTTCACAGTGTAAATAATATACATATATTGCTACCACAGATTAATTATTATGGTGGCATGATGTTGACATTGACTATGAAATTAAATGTATTAACCAAAACACGAGGACGTGTATCAGGCAACATAAATCACTAAAGAGATATATACAGCCAAAAAAATCTGAATAAATATATACATGAAGTGGACATTTTTCTCAATGAACAGGTGAAAACAATCAAAATGCCCTAGAAGCACTCAGCTAGCTGTGAGTATTTTGACAGAACTGAGACTGGCTGTTAAAAAGTCAAAATGAAACTTAGCTTATCTTGAAATATAATTTGTGATAGGAACACCTGTTCATTACGATAAAAAATATATCCTATTTGCAACAAAATACAATGAGGCATATTTCAATGGAATTGTGAGAACAATGGAGAGTAACTAGAGTCATTTTGTCCAAACGCATAGTTCACGTCACGTCCGGTAAAATAAGTCATGTGACTCGTCAAAATGGCGCCGCCCACAGGGTTGATGTTATTTCGGTAATTAATCAGCTTAAAATCACTGATAACGTCATCAGATTAAAAAAAAAAAATAAAGACTGGCAGAGACTGGTCTGTTTTATCGTATGATAATTATTTAAAAATGCGTGTCATGAGCATTGCCTCCCTTTAAGGTCTGTTATCTGTGTATTAGCTCTCTGAAGTAGCACATCATCCCCAGGGTGTTTTGATGGCATTCTTGAGTGTAAAAGGTTAGGGCAATTACTGTCCCATGCACCAATGCCAAACTGCGTCAAGATGTATAAGTATAAGCAGGGGTGGCTAAATGTTTGTAAGCAGGAGAGCTAGATGCTAACAGGTAGTGGGAGCCTGTAAAAAATGTGACTCTAGGCTCATTACTGAGTGTCCACTCTGAATAACCATCTACATATTTTATAATCATCCACAGCATACATAAAAGTAGCAGCGCAAAGTACCAGCAGGCAGCATACAGTTGAGGCTGACAGATCAGGGAGAGAGCAGGCTGTACATAAAGGCCCAGGAACTATTAAAATGATGATGTGCTTTTTTTGCATGGGGCTCCAACATAACCTGTTCTGAAGCAGGTTTGGTTTACAGCATAAGTTGCCATGGCGATAAAGCCTGGTAAGAAGTGAATCACCGTGAGGGACTGAAAACCAGAAGAGGAAACCCTGCAGTTACATCGCTCAGCCAAACCTGCGTCAGTACAGACCCCTGATCACTGTGTGGACCACCAGAACACCTTTCAATACCTAACGGTGACTCTATGATGGATTTATTTGCATTGTGGTGTGTCTCTGCATGAGATCCTGATCAAACCTTGAGGTCGGCGATACTGTATCCTCTCCTCAGGGAGATCTGGAACACCTCCAGGTTGGAGATGAAAGCAGCCACTCGGGTCAGACTCTGCTTGCCGCTGCCGCCCACCCCGACCAGCAGAGCATTCCCCCGAGGAGACTCCAGAATTCTGTTTATACGGCAGCTACATGTGGCAGGGAAGACAGTCGGGGGAGGGGAAGGTGTGAAGGAGGAATCAGAGGAAGGGTGCAAAACAATCTGAGACTCATAAGAAAACACACATGGGTCCTTTCTGCCTCCTCACTCTGCTTTCATACTGCTGCCAGCACTAGCTTCATTCAGAGCCTACCATGTCATACATGAAGCTTTACCGCGTTGTCGTCAGTAAAACAAGATGAATGGTCCTTTCATTCCCATGTTTCAAATAATGTACTTCTGTAGCTTCATTCAGCACACTTCATCTGTTGTTTCAGTCATTTCATACACACAGGGACACTGTGCTGTTATAAGTGCAAACACCTTAACTTTCCTTGCACTTCAACGGTAATATTTGGCAGTTTATCAGACATTTCAGCTGCTTCCTCTCTTTATCTTCAGCTGATTTATGTAGTATGCTCATTTTCAGGTTCATACTGGTATTTGGGTTTCTACTAGAACATGTTTACAGGCTATAAATCCCAAAAGATTTTATATGCAAAGAATATATTTAAAAACATTTGAATCTTTACAGTTTTTTCACCTGAAATGTTAACAAGTAAGTACACTTTAGTTTCCTCCAGAGAAAGTATCTGGTTCTCTTTTTTTCATGTATCAATCTTCTCACCCATTAAATGATGAGAACCTTAAAAGTCCGTGTATCTACCGTCCATTTGTTTTTCTTTATTAAACAAGTAAACGGAAGAGCGTCTGAGAGGCCTTTTTGCTTTCTGCTTTTTACCCTACTAAATGGTCTAATGGTCATTGGAGCGAGGGGCTACACTCACGGAAGAGATTTCAAAACAAAAGCACTCGTGTGCTTGGAACGGTGATAATATTATAAACAAGGGGAAACAAGGGGAATTTAGTGATCACAACGAAAACGGCCAAGACACATATTGAGTCCAGAAAATGAATGTTATTACGGGCTGTAAATATAATAAGCCTATGTCTAAAATGGACAACATTGTTAGGAGATTTAAACTATGCAGCGATTCTGCACTGCGGTCAACTCAGCCGTCTCTCGAGTTTGTTATTATTTTTTCTGCCATTAGTTCTTCTTGAGATTGACACTGTTGGACTCGGTACTAGTGAAACTACTCCCACAAGTACTATGAAGAACTTTTACTGTGTACTTTTTGAGTAATCCTCTGTCAATGTCCCCTCCTGAGTACAAGAATGCATGTTTCTTTGCTATTTTGAATAAGCGTTAAAACACCTTTCTTCATGAGACTGATATTGTTGGACAGAGTATTTTAAGAGGATATGGTAGACTTGATATCAGCAATACTTCCAGTCAGTACTCCGGCAGCAGCATTTTACACCTTGGAAAGTCTTTAGAGTCTGGCCTGGATAGCTGGTCTATCCTTCAGCAAAGTGACAAACCCTGTGACTCTTGTTGGCCTCTTATGAAGCTGCTGTCTTTTAAATAGGACTATTTCTCTACTCCTAGTTCATTCCTTTCAGATTCTTCCATCAGTCCCAGTCATTGCATGTCAGTCAATATAGCTTCGAAAAATGTGTCCAATTCAACAGAATATTTTTTTGTGAGTGAAGGCCAGAGCTAAATTATAGATGGTTTGATTGTGTAATTACAAGGTGAGAGAAAATAAATCCACATCTTCCGATGAAACCTATTTTATTTCATTGTCCATGTTATACTTATATACTTACTTGTATTAGAACATTTGCATGTTGAACTACATGCTGGATATCTTCCCCAGCCTCAAGGAAATACAATAAAATAAATGGATTCATAATTTTAAAAAATTGATAAAAATGTATAAATTAATAATGTTGTGTGCAAACATTTCAAATTTAAATATAAAATGAAAAAAAGTTTACTTTTGAAATGATTTCTCACAAAAATCTCTCTAAATTATAGTAAATTATTAAAAAAGGTTTAGTCTATCTATGTTTTTCTGCCTAAAATAGTTGAAATTGAAAGTAAACTATATCAAACACCACATCCATGGCAATTAACCCATTTTTGCCAGCTATTTAAATTGACTTTGGTTGAAGTTAATAATAATATTGGGTAACACTTTATATTAAGGTACACAAATTAACCATCAACTAGTTGTTAATTAACATGCATATTAGCAGTATATTGGCTCTTTATTAGTCATTATAAAACACTTATTAATGCCTTATTCTGCATGACCATATTCTACAAGTAATAGGCCATTAGTTGAGTGTTTTTCCTCAATAACCCTCTATAAGTGCTTATTTATTGCAAGTAAGGAAGTTGTTGTACATGAGTTTTGGTCTTAATATGCTCTGCTCAATATGGGCCTAATAAGGCAGTAGTACCACAAGAATAGTTATTCTCCTATAATAACACTTAACAAATACGATCTCTTCTTATGTAACAAGACATGAAACTATAAGTATAAGTGTATGTTTCATATTTGCACATTTATATTTTTGTAAAATTTGTACTGAAGGTTAGACAGGAAACCGGGTACAGGAAGTAGGAGAAAGTGAACTGAATAGCATGGCAGTAGACTGCTACTAATTTTCCCTTTGCAACCTGAAGAGTAAAGGGTCAAGTCCGTCAGAAAGCAATGACTGTAAGTGTAAGTGTAAGCCTTACACTGTAAGGATTAGTAACATGTATTGTGTTTATGTGATGACATTTGGACCTTTAATGCTGCTGGATCAGTACATTTTTGTAGAGTGAAGTAAAACCTAACCTCTGCATTCCCCCCCCCCCCCCCCCCCCCCCCGCTCAGTCCCAGGGGTTTTAGACCATCCACTCACATGTGAGCCATGGCGTCCTCAAACAGCACCAGGTTCAGTTTGGCGTTGACCTGGTTGTAACCGTCCAGCAGCTGCAGCAGGGTGAGATGCAGGCTGCTCCACGACCCTGCAGACATGTACCCCCCCCGCCCCCCGGGCAAATTGACAGTGCAGGTTCATCTCCCTGGTCCCCTCCAGAGGCTCCTCCACATCCTGAGGGTGACACACACACACATGGGGGGTTAAGTTAAACCAGCATGAGGATCACTTTGACCCACAGCCACTTTTTGGAAAGAAAAGTTCTAGTTTACTCCTTCATGCTAATCTTTAGCTAAATGATTCACATGGTTTTACACCTTGCTAAATAACCAACGTGTATGATACATGTGCTTCTCTCTATCACAGCCAAATAGAAAAGATGGGTGCTTCCTGAATCGATGGTCACATGACAACAAATGAGCACAAATCCCTAAATAAAGGGGGTGGGTCAATTTACCCACTGACTCATCTTACCCCACTCTCCTCTATTTGTAATAATTGAAGATGATTTCTTACAGTTTGATCTGATCAGGGTTGGGAGGGTTACTTTAAAAACAATTAATCATCTGTAAAATAAAATATAGTTATTATTAACCTCATCGAAGAGCAGAAATATAAAAAAGGAATCTGATAACTTTCTGTCACTTTTGGATTATGTCAATATCAATTATTATTATATGGAAAAATAATTATAAATAAGATGGCTTTTACTTAAGTGTATTTTGTAAAAAAACAAAAAAAACAATGTGACTTTAGAAAAGAAGAAACCAAGGTATTTAGTATTAAAAATGTGTTTTTTAAGAAAATCCTGCTTTTGTTATCAGCATATTCATGCAGCAGTCTATAGATTAACAATCAAAGCGCACCACACAATTTTACATACTACAATTTACAAATCAAATATAAAATAGGTGTGCATCCTAATATCTTTCTTTATTCTAGAATGTATTGTAACATTGTAATCCTGCTAGTAATCCCCATTTTAAAATGTACCAGTAATCTGATTATTTTTTTGTGTAACTGTAATGGATTACAGTTACGTCATCCCGTTACATGTAATCTGTTTCTCTTTTACACCTCCTCTCAGTGCAGCTTTCTCTAAAGGCTTCCTGTTGGCATGTGAAACATGCTGTATACTGTTTACACAGCGAGCCCACTCTGAATAATATATTCTGGAGTGGTTAGTATCATTATCTCTGCCCTCTCTGTGTGTGTGTGTGTGTGTGTGTGTGCGTGTGTGTGTGTGTGTGTGTGTGTGTGTGTGTGTGTGTGTGTCAGGTTTGTCACTGGCATGACTAGTTTGCATGTGATAGAGCTGAGAGGGCATTGAGGGGAGCAGTGAACAGAAAACCATTAAAATGTTTTCCAATTTGCGGGGCTGACAGTGCAGACCCTGACAGCTGGACCCCCACAACACACTGATTAATATTCTGTCCAGCCCTCTCCTCGCCCTCCTCCTCCTAGCATTCCTTTTTCTCCTGGCTGTTTTAACACTGATGTCCAGGTTCAGACACAGAGAAGGCAGCTTAATGATTTCCCCTTTACACCCCCACAAGGAGGGGAACAGGGCGCAGTCACTGTGGCTAAATCAATGGATATTGAGCGGGCAGGCTGTTAGAAGGTGTGTCAGAAAATAATGGCAGGACTTTCTTTTTTAATCTGCCTGTCTCAGAAGTTTTGCTGCATGTGGAGATGTTCATTAGGGCATAAAATACAAACAAGTAGCTGCAGACTGTGGAGAGCCGTCTACTGATCGGCTCAGCTCAGAATCCACCCTATTATGTTTGGATGTGCATGTATAGTCCTTGGTACAGACAAAAGGCTACAATAAAATAAATAAACAATTAAAGCTGCACGCAGTGTTGAACAGGCCTGTTGCAATCAACAAAATGCATATTTTTCAGAAAAAAAGACTTCCTGATCGTGTGACCAGTGAGTGGTCACAAATCAAATGAGATATTTTTTAGACAGATTCTTTCAGACAGACTAACATCAATGTCCATGAAGTCACAAAGCTAGCATGGCCTCCATTCATGTGTGTTTTTGTTTCAAATTCATCCTTCTCTTCATCCTCTTAAATAGGCCGAAACAAAAGAGAAATCATGACAATCAGCAGATGTGAGTTGATGATAGTGTCTCTCGAGGAGACCAGTGTGACGGGTTTGATCCCCACAGGGCCCTTTATAATGCAGTCAGGCCCACCTATGCAACAGCTAGGAGCCTCATTCAACAGGTGTGATATGGGATGAGGAAAGGGACAACAAGGCGCTGAGGCACTGTTTGTTCCCCTCTGAGCACTGACACCCAGGAGGCAGAGGCTGAGCAAAGCAGATGGTGTGTGTTTCCAGCCCCAGAAGTTATTCCAATCAACAGAAGCATCTCTGGGGGATAAGCCAGCTGAATCCGATCTGCCGTCATATCTGAGCCTTCTGCACGTGCTGATTGGCTGCTAAGTCTACTGTGCAAAGCTGCAGATTGGAAGTGTGTCTGTGTGTGTGTTCGCAGATTCAAACTGAGCCAAAATAATCACAGCTACTCTAGAACTACAATTAATGAAGATGTTTTCCTAAGTTTGGGAGAATGCTCTACTCTTTTGACTTTTAATAGCATCGTTGTTTTCATATTCCTTTACAATCAATCTATCAATTTATCAAAATACTTAATTAATCCCGGGGGGAAATTGTGTTTTGTAAAACTTACACCATATAAGAATTATTTAAATAAATACATATTTATATGAATATCAGTCGAAAGTCCTTTTATCCACAGGCTCATGATGAAGACTCAGGCTCATGATGAAGACATGATGAAGACTCAGGCTCATGATGAAGACATGATGAAGACTCAGGCTCATGATGAAGATTCCTCCATGGTGAAGACATGATGAAGACTCAGGCTCATGATGAAGACTCGGGCTCATGGTGAAGACTCGGGCTCATGGTGAAGACATGGCGAGGACTCAGGCTCATGGTGAAGACATGATGAAGACTCAGGCTCATGATGAAGACATGACGAAGACTCAGGCTCATCGTGAAGACATGATGAAGACTCAGACTCATGGTGAAGACTCAAGCTCATGATGAAGACATGATGAAGACTCAGGCTCATGGTGAAGACATGACGAAGACTCAGGCTCATGATGAAGACATGTTGAAGACATGATGAAGACTCAGGCTCATGATGAAGACTCAGGCTCATGATGAAGACTCAGGCTCATGATGAAGACATGATGAAGACTCAGACTCATGGTGAAGACTCAGGCTCATGGTGAAGACTCAGGCTCATGGTGAAGACATGATGAAGACTCAGACTCATGGTGAAGACTCAGGCTCATGATGAAGACATGATGAAGACTCAGGCTCATGATGAAGACTCAGGCTCATGATGAAGACATGACGAAGACTCAGGCTCATGATGAAGACTCAGGCTCATGATGAAGACATGATGAAGACTCATGGTGAAGACTCAGGCTCATGATGAAGACTCAGGCTCATGGTGAAGACTCAGGCTCATGATGAAGACATGATGAAGACTCAGACTCATGGTGAAGACTCAAGCTCATGATGAAGACATGATGAAGACTCAGGCTCATGGTGAAGACATGACGAAGACTCAAGCTCATGGTGAAGACATGATGAAGACTCAGGCTCATGATGAAGACATGATGAAGACTCAGGCTGATGATGAAGACATGATGAAGACTCAGGCTCATGATGAAGACATGATGAAGACTCAGACTCATGGTGAAGACTCAGGCTCATGATGAAGACATGACGAAGACTCAGGCTCATGATGAAGACATGATGAAGACTCAGGCTCATGGTGAAGACATGATGAAGACTCAGGCTCATGATGAAGACATGATGAAGACTCAGGCTCATGATGAAGACATGATGAAGACTCAGGCTCATGGTGAAGACATGGTGAAGACTCAGGCTCATGATGAAGACATGATGAAGACTCAGGCTCATGATGAAGACATGATGAAGACTCAGGCTCATGGTGAAGACATGATGAAGACTCAGGCTCATGATGAAGACTCAGGCTCATGATGAAGACATGGTGAAGACTCAGGCTCATGATGAAGACATGATGAAGACTCAGGCTCATGATGAAGACATGATGAAGACTCAGGCTCATGGTGAAGACATGATGAAGACTCAGGCTCATGATGAAGACTCAGGCTCATGATGAAGACATGGTGAAGACTCAGGCTCATGATGAAGACATGATGAAGACTCAGGCTCATGATGAAGACATGGTGAAGACATGATGAAGACTCAGACTCATGGTGAAGACTCAGGCTCATGGTGAAGACTCAGGCTCATGGTGAAAACATGATGAAGACTCAGACTCATGGTGAAGACTCAGGCTCATGGTGAAGACTCAGGCTCATGATGAGGACATGATGAAGACTCAGGCTCATGGTGAAGACTCAAGCTCACGATGAAGACATGATGAAGACTCAGACTCATGGTGAAGACTCAAGCTCATGATGAAGACATGATGAAGACTCGGGCTCATGGTGAAGACATGATGAAGACTCAGACTCATGGTGAAGACTCAGGCTGATGATGAAGACATGATGAAGACTCAGGCTCATGATGAAGACATGATGAAGACTCAGACTCATGGTGAAGACTCAGGCTCATGATGAAGACATGACGAAGACTCAGGCTCATGATGAAGACATGATGAAGACTCAGGCTCATGGTGAAGACATGATGAAGACTCAGGCTCATGATGAAGACATGATGAAGACTCAGGCTCATGATGAAGACATGATGAAGACTCAGGCTCATGGTGAAGACATGGTGAAGACTCAGGCTCATGATGAAGACATGATGAAGACTCAGGCTCATGATGAAGACATGATGAAGACTCAGGCTCATGGTGAAGACATGATGAAGACTCAGGCTCATGATGAAGACTCAGGCTCATGATGAAGACATGGTGAAGACTCAGGCTCATGATGAAGACATGATGAAGACTCAGGCTCATGATGAAGACATGATGAAGACTCAGGCTCATGGTGAAGACATGATGAAGACTCAGGCTCATGATGAAGACTCAGGCTCATGATGAAGACATGGTGAAGACTCAGGCTCATGATGAAGACATGATGAAGACTCAGGCTCATGATGAAGACATGGTGAAGACATGATGAAGACTCAGACTCATGGTGAAGACTCAGGCTCATGGTGAAGACTCAGGCTCATGGTGAAAACATGATGAAGACTCAGACTCATGGTGAAGACTCAGGCTCATGGTGAAGACTCAGGCTCATGATGAGGACATGATGAAGACTCAGGCTCATGGTGAAGACTCAAGCTCATGATGAAGACATGATGAAGACTCAGACTCATGGTGAAGACTCAAGCTCATGATGAAGACATGATGAAGACTCGGGCTCATGGTGAAGACATGATGAAGACTCAGACTCATGGTGAAGACTCAGGCTCATGATGAAGACATGATGAAGACTCAGGCTCATGATGAAGACTCAGGCTCATGATGAAGACATGATGAAGACTCAGACTCATGGTGAAGACGCAGGCTCATGATGAAGACTCAGGCTCATGGTGAAGACTGAGGCTCATGATGAAGACATGATGAAGACTCAGGCTCATGATGAAGACATGATGAAGACTCAGGCTCATGATGAAGACATGATGAAGACTCAGACTCATGGTGAAGACTCAAGCTCATGATGAAGACATGATGAAGACTCAGGCTCATGGTGAAGACATGACGAAGACTCAAGCTCATGGTGAAGACATGATGAAGACTCAGGCTCATGATGAAGACATGATGAAGACTCAGGCTCATGATGAAGACATGATGAAGACTCAGACTCATGGTGAAGACTCAGGCTCATGATGAAGACATGATGAAGACTCAGGCTTATGATGAAGACATGATGAAGACTCAGACTCATGGTGAAGACTCAAGCTCATGATGAAGACATGATGAAGACTCAGGCTCATGGTGAAGACATGACGAAGACTCAAGCTCATGGTGAAGACATGATGAAGACTCAGGCTCATGATGAAGACATGATGAAGACTCAGGCTCATGATGAAGACATGACGAAGACTCAGGCTCATGATAAAGACATGATGAAGACTCAGGCTCATGATGAAGACATGATGAAGACTCAGGCTCATGGTGAAGACATGATGAAGACTCAGGCTCATGATGAAGACTCAGGCTCATGATGAAGACGTGGTGAAGACTCAGGTTCATGATGAAGACATGGTGAAGACATGATGAAGACTCAGGCTCATGATGAAGACTCAGGCTCATGATGAAGACATGACGAAGACTCAGGCTCATGATGAAGACTCAGGCTCATGATGAAGACATGATGAATACTCAGACTCATGGTGAAGACTCAGGCTCATGATGAAGACTCAGGCTCATGGTGAAGACATGATGAAGACTCAGACTCATGGTGAAGACTCAGGCTCATGATGAAGACATGATGAAGATTCAGGCTCATGATGAAGACTCAGGCTCATGATGAAGACATGACGAAGACTCAGGCTCATGATGAAGACTCAGGCTCATGATGAAGACATGATGAAGACTCAGACTCATTGTGAAGACTCAGGCTCATGATGAAGACTCAGGCTCATGGTGAAGACTCAGGCTCATGATGAAGACATGATGAAGACTCAGACTCATGGTGAAGACTCAAGCTCATGGTGAAGACTCATGCTCATGGTGAAGACATGATGAAGACTCAGATTCATGGTGAAGACTCATGCTCATGGTGAAGAAATGATGAAGACTCAGACTCATGGTGAAGACTCAGGCTCATGGTGAAGACTCAGGCTCATGATGAAGACATGATGAAGACTCAGACTCATGGTGAAGACTCAAGCTCATGATGAAGACATGATGAAGACTCAGACTCATGGTAAAGACTCAGGCTCATGGTGAAGACTCAAGCTCATGATGAAGACATGATGAAGACTGGGGCTCATGGTGAAGACATGACGAAGACTCAGGCTCATGGTGAAGACATGATGAAGACTCACGCTCATGATGAAGACATGATGAAGACTCAGACTCATGATGAAGACTCAGGCTCATGATGAAGACATGATGAAGACTCAGACTCATGGTGAAGACATGATGAAGACTCAGGCTCATGATGAAGACATGATGAAGACTCAGACTCATAGTGAAGACTCAAGCTCATGATGAAGACATGATGAAGACTCGGGCTCATGGTGAAGACATGACGAAGACTCGGGCTCATGGTGAAGACATGATGAAGACTCAGGCTCATGATGAAGACTCAGGCTCATGATGAAGACATGATGAAGACTCAGGCTCATGATGAAGACATGATGAAGACTCAGGCTCATGGTGAAGACATGATGAAGACTCAGACTCATGATGAAGACTCAGGCTCATGGTGAAGACATGAGGAAGACTCAGGCTCATGATGAAGACTCAGGCTCATGGTGAAGACATGATGAAGACTCAGGCTCATGATGAAGACTCAGGCTCATGATGAAGACTCAGGCTCATGGTGAAGACTCAGGCTCATGATGAAGACATGCTGAAGACTCAGGCTCATGATGAAGACAAGATGAAGACTCAAGCTCATGATGAAGACATGATGAAGACTCAGGTTCATGGTGAAGACTCAGGCTCATGATGAAGACATGATGAAGTCTCAGGCTCATGATGAAGACATGATGAAGACATGATGAATACTCATGCTCATGGTGAAGACATGATGAAGACTCATACTCATGGTGAAGACTCAGGCTCATGGTGAAGACTCAGGCTCAGGATGAAGACATGATGAAGAGTCACACTCATGGTGAAGACTCAAGCTCATGATGAAGACATGATGAAGACTCAGACTCATGGTGAAGACTCAAGCTCATGATGAAAACATGATGAAGACTCGGGCTCATGGTGAAGACATGACAAAGACTCAGGCTCATGGTGAAGACATGATGAAGACTCAGGCTCATGATGAAGACATGATGAAGACTCAGACTCATGATGAAGACTCAGGCTCATGATCAAGACATGATGAAGACTCAGACTCATGGTGAAGACATGATGAAGACTCAGGCTCATGATGAAGACATGATGAAGGCTCAGACTCATGGTGAAGACTCAAGCTCATGATGAAGACATGATGAAGACTCACTCATGTTCAAGCTCATGGTGAAGACATGACGAAGACTCGGGCTCATGGTGAAGACATGATATGACTCAGGCTCATGATGAAGACATGATGAAGACTCAGGCTCATGATGAAGACATGACGAAGACTCAGGCTCATGATGAAGACATGATGAAGACTCAGGCTCATGGTGAAGACATGATGAAGACTCAGGCTCATGATGAAGACTCAGGCTCATGGTGAAGACATGATGAAGACTCAGGCTCATGATGAAGACTCAGGCTCATGGTGAAGACATGATGAAGACTCAGGCTCATGATGAAGACTCAGCCTCATGATGAAGACTCAGGCTCATGGTGAAGACTCAGGCTCATGATGAAGACATGATGAAGACTCAGGCTCATGATGAAGACATGATGAAGACTCAGGCTCATGATGAAGACATGATGAAGACTCAGGTTCATGGTGAAGACTCAGGCTCCTGATGAAGACATGATGAAGACTCAGGCTCATGATGAAGACATGATGAAGACTCAGGTTCATGGTGAAGACTCAGGCTCATGATGAAGACATGATGAACACTCAGGTTCATGGTGAAGACATGAGGAAGCTCTCAATTAAATCATTTTGGTCCAAACTGTCCAAAAACCATCGCTGGAAATGTTGTTCTCAGATATATCCTGGTGCAGCCATGTTTCTGTACATTAAACAACACATTATTCTGACTGACTCCATCATCTGGTCCATTATCAGCCAGTGATCTTACGTGATGAGAGGGGGAGACAAGGCTTGTATCTCCTTCTCCTCTATAAATCTGGACTCAGCTCTCCTCCTTCGTCTCTCCGGTTATCCCTGCATCCTCTGTGTCTTTCTCCAGATTTCAGTGAGGATAGCCGCTGTTCTGACCACCATGCTAGCTGCTTTTAGCATGATCAGCTGTCCCTGGTGTAAACAAGGCAGCCATACAGTTGCAGCTCCACAGTGGGCGCACGCATAACAGCAGCAAAAACTCTCTCCACAAAGTTTAGAGAGTGCAAAACACCATAAGGCCAATCTATACAACAGACATACTCACAGGCTTAGCACTACTTAGTTGTACTAATCAACAAAAAGCACAGCGCTCACACAGCGAGGAGTGAGAACTTTCTTTCCTTCTCATCCTCCCGCTCCCTGATCTTTCAGAGCTTTGTTTAACTCAGAAGAGAGGGATTAGAGTATATGTCTGTCTGCTGGGCTGTCGTCCTCCCTGACAGATGCTGTGAGCCTCAAACATGCTTCCCCTGCTAACAGATGCAGCCAACACGTTGTCCATAGAACATCATACAGACATATTGTGCAGTCAGTACAGTGCGCTCTACCTTCCTCTTCCCTTGTCTCCGTCCTCCTCCTCTCTATGTCTATCTTTCCCCAGTCTCCTCCCTCGCCTCTTGAGCTTCGAGGAGTTCATTAATGCTGACATGAAGACAGGCCCTCAGATATGCCCGCTGGTCCTGGCAGAGAACCAACATTAGCAAACGGAGCTCTTTGACAATGATCCGAGACGAATGACAAACTTTCTTGCCCAATAAATAGAATTTGGGCTCTATACCTCACTCATGATACATCCAAATGAACATCCATAGGTAAAATGATCAACCCAGTAAGAAAGAGATGTATAGCTACAGAGAGGAAAAGGACTGAAACAAGTAATTGGTAAGGGACAAAACGGAGAAATCAGACATATGGATCAAGAAGTGAAGAACAGGCGGGGTTGGCATTTATTATTGATATTGGCATATTTTAATAATCTGTTTTTGTGTGTTATATTCACAGTAGCAAAAGTATGTAAAGGTTTTTAATTCAGGTTTTGCATTTTTGTTTTCCATGTTTGTTGCTGATCATTACCTCCAAATGTTTGACATCTGTCAATACATGTCAGTCAAGCTGAGATTAAATGAAAGAGTCAGATCTATGATTTGATTTTAAATCGTGATTGCTGTTTGATCGGTTGATGATGTCATCTCCGAGGACCCAGTCTCAGTTTTGTGATAAATACTTGTGAATGCTGCTCATGCTCATATCATGTATTTATTTTTGCTATGTATATAAATGTCAGGTTCTTAAATGTTGTATGTGAGGGACTACGGATGGAAATGAGCTCAAAGCTAAAATCCGGCATGTTTACGTTTTAAAGCATTATTTGTTTTAAATGTTCATCACTATGCATTGTCCCATTGTCCCATTGTCTTCAAATAAACGATTAAATGAAAAAATGAAAAATATAATATCTTGCAGTTTCATCATTGAGTGGATCTAGTTTTGTTTCTTTAGGAAGTATGCCTGTCTGGTGATGTCAGCATTTTTCTTTCTCAAGTCTCCATTAGTTCCTTTAATCTTTCTCTCCTGCCTGAGGAAAGCATTTCTTGGTTTCTGCTCACAAAGCATAGTGGGCTATTATAGCTGGAATCTTGCTCTTATTTTTTGGGGAGAGGATGACACACCTTAATATCATATCAGATATTCCTTTGCCCTCGAAGAAAGCAATCACTAATTGCTCCTGGACGACAGATCGGGACCCTGACATCTGACGGGGGCCGGTCACCAACATACTCACACTCATACATGAGAAGCGCTGCAGGAGGCCACTCCCTCCTCCAACGTCCTATACTTGTGTTTTTCTACATTCTGTCCTTCTATTCAATAATCATTTTCTGTTGTCTTTATGACCAAATGCCTTCACTTAATACCTAATGTGTACTGCTAGTCATCTATGTTCAGCATGCTGAACATCTTAAACTAAGTCATGATCATTGTAAATGTTAAACCATCTGAACATCGACATGTTAGCATTGTCATTGTGCATATGCTAGTATGGTGACAAGAGTAAATACAGCTTCACAGAGATGCTAGTTTAGCTGAGTCTGTGATTGTGCTGCTTTGGGTTTTGTAAACTCTTCTTTTGTCAATCTCTGCCTGCAGTGCTTTCTACAACGACCAAGCCCTGTTGCATCGCACTGCTTTGTGGACAATGGATCACATGCACTGCTAAGTGATGTGATCCATTGTAACGTAACAAATGGTAGTTAGTGCAGCTTTAAAGGTTCTCTATTTGACATTCAGAGCATTCACCTAGAAGCCATTAACAATTTGCTAAAAATAAATAATGCAGTAAAGTCTACCTGAGCAGTGTGTGTGTTGTAATCTCTGCTTCTGTGTGCTTTGTTAGCATAGCCAGGTGGGCCACATGTGCACTCATCACATGTGAGTCCTTGTGTGTGCATCCAACTGACAGCTACTGCTGGCAATGATAAAATGATGAAATCTATAGTTCCTATAGCGATGGCGTAAGGCAGTAATTAAACAACAGAGTGAGTCACATGAGACAGCCTGCCCTCCATGGGACTGTGGAGGATTTTGTCATCACTAACACACATGGAAGAGCAATTGCATTCTTTTTTCAGTTACACTTATTTCAGACTTATTTCAACTTTCAGACCCAGTTCATAAATCAATAATAATTTAAGTGAGAAATGAGTGACAGAAGCCTGGTTCTTTACATGTGGGAAGCAGAGCCTTAGAAAAATAAATAATCAAGGCAAAAAGATACAATTCTTTGTTTAAAAAATAACGATGTGAAAGAAGCATACACTTTCTTCAAGATTACTTCTTATATAAAATTGGAGGAAAGATTAACCTGAGGTCACTCTTCTCAAAAGAACATCTGTGTAGGAGCTTATTTCTTTCTGTGTGTCACCTGGAAGATGTTGGAGAGGTCTCGCAGGTCGAAGATGTAGTGGAACTTGACTGCAGTTGGGAGGAAGATGGAGGAGAGACGCTGGTGCAGGGCCAGGGACAACTGGACCAGGGGGGGGCAGCTTTTCCGCAGGGCAGCGCTGAAGCTGAGACAGGATGGAGGTGTAGATGGTGCTCAGGGCCTCGGCTCCAGGGGAAGACAGGGCGAAGACGGAGAAGTGGCGCTATGGAGGGAGATCCAGCATCCACAGGCAGAGGGGGAAAGGCACTAAGTACATTTACTCAAGTACAATTTTAGGTACTTGTACTTTACTTGAGTATTTCAATGTTTTTGCTACTTTGTACTTCTACTCCAATACAGTTCAGAGGTAGGTTTTGTACTTTTACTCCACTACATGTATTTAATACCTTTAGTCACTTTACAGATGTGGATGAATGATGTGAAATATAATCAAGTGTTAAATCAGACTTTAGTTCCACCTGGAGTAAATCCACAAGCTACCCTGCAGTATACAAAGTCATTCAAACTAGCTGCTCCTTTACCAGCTTTGAGAACACTTTCATGATCAATCATTATAAAACATATCAGATATATTATTCTGAAATGGACCAATCTGCACAATGACTACTTTTACTTTTGGTACTTTAACTATATTTAGATGATAATACTTTTATACTTTTACTTGAGTAACAGTTTGAATGCAGGACTTTTACTCGATACAGAGTATTCCTACACTCTGGTACTTGTACCTTTTTTAAGTAGAAGATCTGAGTACTTCTCCCACCAATGCCAAGAGTAAACATTAGGTTCTTCTCTAATAATGGGATGCAGTAGGAGTGTTGCTCATATTACCATTTTAACATTGATCTGTAAAAAATAGAATCAGTTTAGTCAGCATGTACTGTTTATATCATACTATATGCTTGATTATATTCTTATTTCAGTGTCTGATAAATCTTTACTGTCCGTGCAACCAATATGTCCTTATTACTTAACATGAAGGACAGTTTAGGACAAGCCTACTTTATTGTATGGCTGCTAAACTAAGAACCTAAGTATTCTTAACCACAGGGCTCAAATGTGTATCAATACGTTTAATAGATGTCCTCGCCCTCCGGTCACTCTTCTCCCCACACTCGTGGGGTCTTCATGCCTGTGTGCTGAGGGGCTGGCTCCGAGGGTCTTTTTTTCATTTACATGAAACCGTTCCCCATATGTTTTCTGACTTTAGAGGAAAGTTCTCTGAGACCATTATTTTTAGGTCAGGTTACAGAAAAGACAAACAAAGAGAAGTGACACCTTCTTCATTTTCTTTTAGGAGTGGTTCATCTGTGTGTTTACACTCGAAGGAAAACAAGCTGGAGGATAGGAGGCCGCATCAGTGTCTCTCTGTTACATCAGAACTAGATTGGTGCAAGAGTTTACATTTTTCTATGTGCGCAGTGACTTCATGTGTTAGGAATACAAATATGCCATTTTACATTTCATAATGGTGAAACAAACGAATGAAGTTAAAGCAGCACATATCTCACCACATTTAATGATAGAAGCAAACATGAAGAACGCATTGTGTGTGTGTGTGTGTGTGTGTGTGGTGTGTGTGTGTGTGTGTGTACCTGCAGTCGTGGGTTGATTGTAAAGCTGGACACGTACTGAACACTGTGTATTTCTTTCAAAAGCAGCTTATTGCGGTCATACCTAGGAGTAAACACACACAAACATGCAAAGAAAATCATTATTTAACAGTTTTGGGTGGCACAAACACCTGCCCACACACAGTCCCTCAGCTCGAGCCTAAGCTGCTGTGGCTCAGCAGCTGTGTCCTTCCTCTCAATTTCATACCTGAAGTCCCCCCCGCGTATCTGTAATGGGCTGAGCGTGTCTAAGCCAGTCAGGCTGTCCTGACGCAGTGGAAACATGTTCAGAACAGCCCTGTCTGTCAGGGGGTCATACAACCCTGCACCCCCTCTTGACTTTGAACTCATACAGTTGTATCATAATGATACAGAGGCAGGGATATGTGTGATACTAAAGTCATTTTTAGTATAACTATTATGGCAATAAATTAATTCAGCTTCTGTCACTATGCTGCTGGATTCATGTACAGGATCCCTGGCAGAAAAACAACACAATCACTGGAGACTGTACCTGAAATTATAACAGGGTTAATATGGAGTGGGCCTCCGTGTTGTATGGCCCCCTTTGTGCCTCCCCACACCCAGAGCAATGCAGCAAGAGGACTTGGGGGCAACTCACTTGCTCAATTTTTTGCTTCCTAAAATGCATGCTGTCAATTTAGACACACAGAGGAGAGGGGTTGAAAGGCGGAGAGACACCGTCACAGCGCACAAGCGCTTCTAGCTTCTGACACTATGATATCTGAATGGTGATTTTATGTGTTATTACATGGAGAACTTGGCTTAACATGTCCACCATAGAGCAGGAATGAGTCCTTGAACCTAGAACAGGTGCAACCCGGTATCACGGCAAGACGTGAACATGTGAGATTTACCATGCTGGGAGACGTGAAGATGTCACGATTTCGTCCCTTCAAACGTGACAGTTACACGGTATTGTTAACATGGCCCAACCAGTGGAGAAATACCCGGAAATGCCAAGCAAATGCTCTACCACGACGGTCGGTTGTTATTGTCAATATTAATATAATAATGATTTATTTTTTAATAGTCACACTCGATTTCGCCAATTTTCTTGTTGCCCCAGCTGGTCGACACCTCTTTTAGCAGAAACAAAGCCTACATTAATGTATTAAATCGATGTTAATCCATGTGTATGGATGTGGAATTAACGGACGTGACGTTGTGCGATTGCGTTGCCAGGCAACAGCTTCGGTTCATGTTAATTTACAAACTCTTCAACTAGAACCCTTATATTTAAAAACATTTTAGAAGGCCTCACGAAATACTTTAATGTAAATTAAAATTTAAATGTGAAGGAATGTGTGTATAACAAAATACATCCGTCATAAACATAAACCTTGAACCCTTGAACCTTGAACAATACCGGAAACAGACGTAGGCAAGATCCTCAGCTCGATGATTGGAGTGTTTAGCCGCAATGCACGCTGGGATATGGTGTTTATGATGTGAAATCCGAAAACATTTTTTAAAAATAAAATAATACTTTATTCCGAGTGTGCTTGCTTTTCTCTTTGAAAGTCATCACATAACGGCATTGTAATACACGGTTCGGCTGCATTAAATATTACATATATGCCGTAGTTCTCTAGACAAACAGGAAGAACTGCCGCCAAAACTGAAAACGTGACGTGGATCATAAATATATCAGCAATTAAACAACATCTTACATTTCTTTTCACACAATACGTCTCCTTGCAGTATCAACACTAATTCGGCTGACTTTTATATTTGATCCAATTGGTAGATAGGCTGTATTTACACCATAACGGTGCACAGCTGATAGAAAGGGACACCTAGTGGTTAAAGCACGTTATTGAATTTTATTATTTTTATTATTAGATATTAATAGGATCCCTATAAAGTATATTCATTACTCGTTATTCTCTACTAATAGTTAATTAAAGACTGTATATAATGACTATTTTGCACATCCCTTTCAAGATTTCAAGATTTTCAAAGGTTTATTGACATATCATATACACAACTACGGTGTAGTTATGCAATGAATGAAAAACTTGGGTCGCAGGTTCCTCAACAGTGCATTACAAGACATCTATCAATATGTGTGTATACCTCCACCATTAAACTGTCATATTCTGCACATTTCTTATACTATCTACATACATCTTATAAGAGTATAATACATTATGTATAATATCAGTTAAAATAAGTGCTTAAACATAGTTAACATTGCAGGAAAGCAATATATTAGACGTTAAGTACTTTGTCAGGCTTAATATTTATCTGTAGATACAAATTTCACTGTGTGTGCTGTGTGCTCTGCATGTGTGACCATTAAAGAGGGTTTCATCCCTCCATATTCTTCTTCTGTACCCCAAAGCTTTTTTCTTATTCAAAAGAAGACCTTAACCTAAAGTATTCTTTAATGTTTAAATAAAGCCTTATTAGTTTGTCTGTTTTGCACGTCCTCCTAATAATATCTAATAATAAAAATAATAAAATTCAATAACGTGCTTTAACCACTAGGTGTCCCTTTCTATCAGCTGTGCACCGTTATGGTGTAAATACAGCCTATCTACCAATTGGATCAAATATAAAAGTCAGCCGAATTAGTGTTGATACTGCAAGGAGACGTATTGTGTGAAAAGAAATGTAAGATGTTGTTTAATTGCTGATATATTTATGATCCACGTCACGTTTTCAGTTTTGGCGGCAGTTCTTCCTGTTTGTCTAGAAGTCTTCTCATCAGGGCTCTATAAATAGAGAACTACGGCATATATGTAATATTTAATGCAGCCGAACCGTGTATTACAATGCCGTTATGTGATGACTTTCAAAGAGAAAAGCAAGCACACTCGGAATAAAGTATTATTTTATTTTAAAAAATGTTTTCGGATTTCACATCGCATAACACCATATCCCAACGTGCATTGCGGCTAAATGCATCCAATCATCGAGCTGAGGATCTTGCCTACGTCTGTTTCCGGTATTGTTCAAGGTTCAAGGGTTCAAGGTTTATGTTTATGACGGATGTATTTTGTTATACACACATTCCTTCACATTTAAATTTAAATTGACATTAAAGTATTTCGTGAGGCCTTCTAAAATGTTTTTAAATATAAGGGTTCTAGTTGAAGAGTTTGTAAATTAACATGAACCGAAGCTGTTGCCTGGCAACGCAATCGCACAACGTCACGTCCGGTAATTCCACATCCACACACATGGATTAACATCGATTGAATACATTAATGTAGCCTTTGTTTCTGCTAAAAGAGGTGTCGACCAGCTGGGGCAACAAGAAAATCGGCGAAATCGAGTGTGACTATTAAAAAATAAATCATTATTATATTAATAATGACAATAACAACCGACCGTCGTGGCAGAGCATTTGCTTGGCATTTCCGGGTATTTCTCCACTGGTTGGGCCATGTTAACAATACCGTGTAACTGTCACGTTTGAAGGGACGAAATCGTGACATCTTCACGTCTCCCAGCATGGTAAATCGTCACATGTTTACGTCTTGCCGTGATACCGGGTTGAACAGGTGTCCAGCTCAGCGGTGGTGAGGAGTAATGGACCTCATGTAAAGCCTAACGTTACATTTTTACTTCTGGCGATTACATTTATGCTACAAACATCATGACAGTGGTGTTAAAATGTAGAGATTGTCCTGCTGTACAAAATGTGGTGTTTTGTTATGCAGCAGTGTGACTTGACTTGTCAGCTGTATATGTGGCTGCAGAAATCAAACATTATAAAGGCTACGTCTGCTTGTTAACTAGCCAGAAATCTAAATTGTAATTTTTGTAGGTCATATTGCGACTTATTAGACACATTTAGATAATTGGATTATTTTCATATTTGGATACATTTCCATTTGTTGTGTGGTGATAAATAGGCCTGGATGATATGTATAGCACATCTATGTAATCTCTCCGTCTGTATTCAAAATTACATTTGTTGGAGGAAATCTCGGTCTGGGCCAGTTGAAAAAGTCTGGTCCTCCTTCTCAACACTAACTTTTTAACTTACTTTGCAGCAATAATAATTCTAATAGGCTCTGAAGAAGTCGCTGGAGGCAGACAGAGTTCAATGCAAAATAACATTATTTTGTCAAAGACAAGAACAAAGTCCGAGTAGACCCCAGGATCCTACGGCTAAACAAACGTTGTTCTAGCACTTTTAATAGCTAAGCCTTCTTGTTCCTTATTGTTGACCTTGGTGAAGGACAACAAACCACCTCCGTTTCTTTGTTTGCAACTTTTTTGCAGACGTTTGCATTTACCTACACTTTCACACACATGTCCTGGAGGCATTCCGTCACATTGACCGCTTCTTGACCTTCACTAAGGTTCACCATGAAGTGAGAGGGGAGTTTACTACTGGTCTCTTTCCCTGTCGTAACCTCGTACCCCATTAGCTTCAGAGAATGTGAAGAATAATTAACCTGAACCTTTCTTTCAGCCACACACACACACACACACACACACACACACACACACACACACACACACACACACACACACACACACACACACACACACACGTACTATAGACTTAGCAGAAGAATCCACTACTCTCCTCCTCATGAAGTTACACACACATTCTGATGGAAACACTGCTCTGACAATTTAACAACAATACATTATATTATTGTGGGACCCATAGTAAAAGTGGGATTGGTGATTTAACATGGAACTGTATATACTGTAAAAGCACTTTATTTACATGTATGTTGTATGTTTTTGTATTTAATCAATCTGTGTTTATTCGATTTATTCATGTGCAATGCTAGAATTAGTGAAGCTTACACAGGGGGGTGGGCAACTCGGGGGGTCCATCAGGTGAAGCGCGTGAAGGTGAAGGGATCGCAGATTGGACGAGAGGAGTGCATGCAGACTTGTGATGTAAAGTGCTGGTGCTCATGTAATAGAATAACTGAAGTAAAGATCGTTTTGTTTTTTAAACTTATGCACGCCTGGAAGTCCCTTTTGTGTCCATGTGTGCAACATTATTATACTACCTAGCTTTATAGTATTATTATATTTGTGGTGTCACTTCATGTCTATCTTCCGGCTCCTAGAAAGAGTGGAAAATCCACTTGCGTCTGGATAAGAACACTAAAATACTGAATACTTATTGTTCCATATTATTTTTCTAATAATTAGCATTTCTTCAAGGAAAGTTCTACTCCATCACGTTAATCTAATGCTCTCTACGTTGGAGTTAGCAAGCTTTCATCTCCCTCTTACAGCTAGTTCAGAATGCTGCTGCTCGCCTTCTTACGAGAACACGCAGGCATGAGCACATTACATATGTACTGGCATCTCTACACTGGCTTCCGATAAAGTCTAGAATCGATTTTATAATGTTATTGTTTGCATACAAGGCCCTTAATGGTTTTGCCCCACCTTACCTTACTAAATACCAGTGGCGAACCGTGTCTATCACAACTGGACCTTCTGTAGACACACCCACCCCCCGCCCCCCCCGGCGTTATAACGTCCGTCTTTTCACTGAATTGTCGTCTTGAAAAGGGTACTCACAACAATTCCGCAACAACTTCATCTTCACCTGTTGCACTTGCCATTTCAACGTTAAAAACAATGAAACGCCATGAATTGCTATGTCGCATTCATATAGATCAGGGGTCTCCAACACGTCGATCGCGAGCTACCGGTAGCTCGCGGGCAGCTTTTCAGTAGCTCGCCGCTCGATTATCGATTATACCGTAGTAACGTTGCTTCTTGTTTTTTCGGCCGCGGCTGGACAATAACGTATTTTTATTTTAGAATTTTTTCTGTCACGAATATAAAATTGGTCCGTGACGCAGAGATCAAGGAACAGACGTGACAGCGGCACAGAGACACCACACATGGAGCAGTCTGCTTTATCCACCAACACCAGTCCAGAACCAACAGCAGAATGACCCGCTCTGAATCAGTCCGCGTCGCTGCAGCTCAGAGACACACAGCAGGGATTTGTGTTTTTGAAAAACACTCCTTATCGTCATGTCAGGTTTTTGGTGGATTTAATCAAGTCTTGGATTGCAGAGTATGAATGTCCTCTTGCTATTTTCAGTTGATAAATACGTGTGTAAAGTTTGTGAAGGCAGTAGGAAAGCTTCCGCGATCACCGTCTCCTCTGTTCCTCCAAACCCCGCCCCCTCCTGAAAAATAACTACTAATAAGAGTGACAGGCTGATAGTAACCTGATAGAAACGTTATTACTCACTTAATGACTGATTGAGATATGATGAAGCTAACTTAATCTCATACATTCATGGGATTTATGCAACAGTAAGACAGAGAATGTAAGCGTGCACCCACATGCACTATTTTTGTTTTTATAATGCTGTTATACTCCTGTTGTCTGCTGTGTTCAGACTCAAGTCACGTGATGCCACATTCAGGACATTCAGTTTCCTTTTTTTAACAGAAGACCGTTGCTAGAAGCTGCAGCTAGACTGCAGAAGCATTCATTTTTTGTTTTTGAGGATGGAACAATTTCACACACAGATATAGGGAGGCTAGACCTATACGATTGATTTATTATGGTTTATAATTTAATGTCAAGACGAAGAAGAAGAAAAAGATGGCTGCACTGTTCAGTGTCAATCCTGTGGAGATGGAGGTTATAAATCTCCAAAATCATGTTCAGCTTAAGTCTCAGCAAAACTCACAACATTTCTGGAGCCTTGTAGACCCAGAAAACTATAAGAACATTCACCAAGCAGCACTGAAAATGTCTGCTTTATTTGGCTCTACAGACCTTTGTGAAGCAGCTTTTTCTGACATGAATGTCATGAAATCTACATGAAATTGGACCTTGATGTGAAGTTAAGATTTTTGATAAGCTTTAGGTATTGCAATTTCACACGTGTACAAAAGTAGCTTAATTCAACTGATGAGTGCTATGTGAATAAATGTAAGCGATGCGATGCAAGTAGCTCTTGGCCACTTTAATTTTCTCTAAGTAGCTCTCAGATGGAGAAAGGTTGGATACCCCTGATCTAGATCCTCTGTCTTGAGCCAGTTAACTACCGGGCCTTCGAGAGTACCCTGGAACCGAGGGAAACTCTGAAAGAATACGCCCATTGGCTACAAATCAATATATGATTGGTTGATCAAACTTTCAGTCCAAACGTACGCTCTCATTCAGTGCAACGGCCAGGGCATTCTATCAAGGATATAGAATACCTTGGTTGAAGGATATTCTACCCAGAGACCCAGAACAAGATCTGATTGGTTGCTTTCTTTTCTAACACAAAACCACTGAAATGCGTAGTGCATGGTCCGAGAAGGACAAACAAATCAACATAACACTGTAATATTACAGATCAACAACACAGATACCATTCTCATTTATTCATTTTATATACATTTTATTACATTTTATTTATATAATTAAATCGATTTTTTGTTTGTTTTATCTGAGTGTTCCAGGGTATTCTCTGAATACCTGGAAGGCCCTGACGCTTCGCCACTGCTAAATACTAAAGTAACCTGTATATCCTATATAACCTGTTCCAATAATTATAACCTGTTTTAATAATTATAACTTTGTCTGTGTAAAATGTATACTTATGAAACTAGACCAAGTGTTCTTATTTTCCTTTGTTGCTGCTGTGGTCAATTGTGTGTGCGTTGACTTAGGAATGTAGAGGATCCAGTCGGCCCCCCCGGGGTTTTAATGGCCCGGATAGGAGCATGGGGGGGTTGCAGGAGAAAGGTAATAAAACTGACACCATTGAGTCTATGCAGAGATTGTACTGAGAGAAAGATTGGGATGCGGAGTGGTACGGCCAGGTGCTGAGGATAAACGAAGATAAGGATTGGTACCTCACCCCCGTGCGACCCAGAATTGTTTATTTTATGGCTGCCATAAAATATGACCTGGGACTGATCGGCGGCGCAGGAGATCCAAAGTTCCCACACTTATGGCTAACTCACTCTGATTCACTGCCTAGGGCTCGCCCAGGAGTGAGTCCACCAATGGATGAACACCTAGGAAGGAGCAACCGACACAACTCCTCCCACACAACTCCTCTCCGTTTGTGGGCATAAATATTATGAATTCTGTACGCTCGGGGCCTTTGTTCTGTCTGACTGTCTGATACATACATCGCACGGTAGTAAGAGCCAAGGCCCGAAGTACTTCGTTATATTGTACTGTTGTTTTTACCATTAAATCAGCTTATTGTTAAACCTCATATCTCTGCGTCTGAGCCGTTCCTTTTTACAGCAGACCACTCATCAAACGAACGGAGCGGAGGGGGCTCGAACCTTCAACCACTGAAGGCTGCTTCACCCCAACAATACCAAAGTGAATAGAGTGCCACAGTGACGCGTCCTAAAACCCGGAAGTAAGCTTCTTCCGGTTCCCTCGACAAAAAAGCAATGCAATTTCTCCATAGGATTTTGGAAAATAGCTCGAAATAAGGTCTGTGGTTGACACACATTTAAGAGAGGGGTCACGTTTTGTTCAGTCGGATAATCTCCACATGTCTAAAAAAAAGGGTTAGGTTTTTTTTACACTTTTTCCCCAAAAAAATGTACAGTTTTTTATTGTATTTCATATTTACAGGAAATCATATTAAAATTACAAGAATAAACGGTTTATTGAAATGTGTCATGTATTTTAACAAAGAAAAACTGTAGAGATGGAATACATTATTTATCTGTTTTTTTTAGTAGCTTTTAAATGCGAATTTAACAAAACTAACCGTAAAAATAAATGATTTTCTGTTGGCAAAATTAGCTGCATTTTCTGTAATTTTACTAAAAAATACTTTTGTTATGGCTATATATCACTGTCAAATACATAACAAATACTGTTAATACTAATTTAAAAAATGTATAATTGCAAGAAAATATATGTGACCTGCTCCATTGAAATCAGTCGCATTGACCCGAAGACACATTTTGAGTTGTATACACTGTTGGAAAGAGGAGATTCCTAGCTTTCTAACGATTGTTTTTGTACTCCAAATATTAAGCAAAATATGTCACATTATATAATGACTGTCACCGAGTCATCATTTTGAGAAAAAGGCCTTCAAAGTTTCCTCTTCTCTGGAATCCATCGATCTGATTGATTATTAGCGGAGCAAATGATCAAAATAGTACGGAGGAAAGATATTTTGGTTTGGATTACTGGTCTGGGGGAAGCTCGCGTGTGTGTGTGTGTATACGTGTGTTAATGTACCTGTTTCACAGTTTTAGCTATAGTGTTATAGCAGAAAAGTTTAATCCAGCGTATTTTCTATATTCATTTAAAGATTCCATAAATGAATGTGTATGCCTTAAACCTGTTTAGATGAAATGTGTGTGTGCTCATTGCAGTGCCTGTAGGCTGTATGATTGTTGCTACTGTTAGGCTGCTGGGGTAGTAGGGGATGTAACTTCTCATTATTGTTTGATTGTTGTACAACGAAATAATAATTGATCAACTATACCTGATAGGTGCATCATATAGTGAAACATCTGTTATGGGAATTATGAGATCAAATGTATTAACATTAGGATTCTTGATATAACGCACACACATTTTATCATGTAGCCTACCACACAAATGTCACATTTTTTTCTCTCTCAAAGCTATACTTGTATATGTTTAAACATCATCATCCCATGACATCTTTAGGAGCAGTTAACTAACAAAGGTTGACTGTTCTTATAGCCTAAAGCCTTCTCTGAACTTCCTCTAAACTCGAAGACAGCTGACCTAATTAGAAGGACCATTGTCTCTCACTCTGTTAGTCATGTGAATCAATAAGGTGTTATCTTTTATCTGCTGTTCTGTTTAGTGTGTGAGTTTTTGAATATATGGTGCAAGGGGGTCTCAGCTGACCTAATCAAATGTTATCTTGAGAGACTGTTTCACTCAGAACAGGAGGTGCTCTTAGTTCATACTTGCACACACACACTGTAAAGAGAGAGGACGGACCAGATGAAATCAACACCAGCTGACTCACTGCTTGGGGGTCGTCCAGGAGGTATAACTACTGTAACTTTTCAATACTGTAGCACTCCCTTCTGACTGACTGTCCGGATAACTTGTATCCCACGGTGGTAGAATGGAGTCCAGAGTACTCTGTGAGAATTGGACTGTCTGTTTTGCTAATAAACTAGTTGATTTAACATAGCCTTTTATTTTGTAGTTTTCTTTTGTGCTGCTTTCAACGACCTCTTCTTCTCATCAACAAACGCGCTGAAGTAGGGCCGGCCCTCTTGACGGCCGCCTGAGGGTGCCACTACAACAGTGTGTGTGTCTGTGTTTGTGTTTGTGTGTATTGTGGTTGTTTCCCGGGGAAATCACTCACGAGAAACACCGGCTGTTGTTATGCCTGCTGTGACGTCAAGTTACTCCGTTCTCCGCTTGTAATTATTCCGTTACAAGCTTCAAAGTTGTATTTATCGTGTGATTTTGGAAATAAAAGTTTCATATTCTGAAAGCCAAGAGTTTGTAATTTAAAATCAAACAAAACACCCGAACCCCGAAAAACTATTTTTTTACGCAAATCCACGTTTATTTTGAAATGAGCCGTTGCGACTTCCGACTGATTTCGATAGAGAGGGTCACATATGAGTAAAGAAAGAAATGTTTTGTAATTTTGCTTAATTTAACCACTACTTTACATTGATAAACTGAAAAAACACATGTGGTATTGACTATCCTATTATAGTAAAAAACAAAATTTTAACACATTTTGACTTTGAGGATTGAATTGTTAAATATTTGAATTTCAGGTTATAAAAACTGTGTAAAAGCATAGAGTTAACCTGTTAAACCCCGAGCCTGTTTTTCAGGTCTCAGGCTCGAAAATGACATTCCCAGAACAAATGACTATAACTTCACTTCTAAAAGGGGTAAATTAATAATCTTTTTTCTCAAAGTAATGATAAACCTGTGAGTTGGATGTAAAAAAGTCAGAATCCATATAGAATTTTTTTATTTGAATGTAAATTCAGATTGAACATAGTAAAAAAATGTAAATTATAGTGTCTGTCCAAAATTTATTTTTTACTTATAGTGAAAACCACCCTTGAAGGATGGGATAGTAGACTAAAAGCTTTAGGAATCCAAACTATAACATATAATAAGTACCCTGTATCAAGATTGATGCAAAACAAGTGACATTTTACCTTTTTAGAGAGATTTAGAAAAAAAAACCCACTTCTGGGGTCATTTGGGTAGATTTTCCATATCTCTGGCCCCCCTTTGTCGATTTTGATGATTGACATCTCTTTATAACCGTCAGATCCAATAGAATCGAGGGGAAGTTCCTAAAATCCATCTAAACATTACCCATTGGTGAATGAGTGCTGCGCAGCCAGAATGCCCCGGAACCGGAAGCTGCGATACACTCTGGTGGCTACAGTGTTCGAAATGGGGGGAAGCCAGGGGGAGCTTGGATCCCCTAAAGAGGGGGGGAGCTCCCCTGAAGGCTGACTTTGAGATAAATAGGGGGAGCCCAAAAAAATCGTGCATATTTGTGTCACACAGATTCGAAATGTTGATTTCTGTAAAAAACATTTCTTGAAATAAATAATAGTCATTGTTCATAACAGTTTATGAATATTTGTTTTATATTTGTGAATATTTCTGGGTGTTGCCATCTGTACGTGGCGGCGCTGCATTCTTTACGCTACTTACGTTGCTATGGTTACGGCGGCGATGCTGGCGATGCTAGCTATGCTGGCGATGCCGGCGCGGTATTCGAAATGTTCATATTGATATTTTTTTTACTTTGTAATACAAATGATAGCAAAACGAAAACAGCCAAGCCTCGCAGCTTTTGGATTAACAAAGAAGCGAAGGAGTCTAAAAATGACAACCTGAACGGAACAACTTTTAGCGGCGTTAGGGTCGAGTTTGACAGCTCCACACCGAGGGAGAGGCCTGCCGATGCGGAGCCTGAAGAGGCTTCAACAATGAAAATGGAATGAAAGGTATCGATGGCTTTTCATAAAAAATAAAAAATGTTGATGTGAGATTTGCAAAGAGGCAACAAGTATATTGATCTCCCTGCCGCTCGCAGAAAAATCCACCACCAGTCAACAGAGCGTGCGTGTGACATATTTAGTAGCAGGTAGTACACTGAAAAATAGGGCTCCCCCGAAAGCAAATGGGTAATTCGAACACTGGGTGGCTACCATTAGCAGCTAATATTAAATCTCCGATTTTTACATAAAAATGGAATTATGGATTATCCATAATTTTTCAAAGTGACAGACACATTGGATTAACCTATGGATTAACCTTCAGCAGCGTTTGTATCGTTTTAATGCCATTGAACACGACTTTTGATCAGAAACCAACAGCTAATGTGAGAATATCACCCTGAATGCTCCGTGATGCTACGTGTTGTGATGTCTGTGTTTGCTTCCCCTGTCGCAAATTCTGATCGCTCAGTGATGATACCAATACCTATAAAATCTGTGGAATCTTAGCTTTAATCCAGGGTTCTCACACTTCATTTACCTGGGGGCCGCTGGACGTAGAGTCTGGGCAAGTCTGGGCCGCTTCAAGTATTCCACAAAAAATGTATTAAAAATACAACATTAACAGTTCTTCAACATCTTCTTAACATGAACGGTTCTTCACAACATAACTATTCACAGTTGCTCTTGCCTACTCCTTGCTGGTAGAGACCTGGCAGCGCTTCCTCTCACACAGCTGAGCCACATTTGGTTTGAGGGAGGAAGCAGTTGAAACCCTTAGTATGGCTTGAAGGTCTTCATCAGTAAGTCTGGACCTGTACTTTGACTTATTGAAGTTCATGGTGGAGAAGAGCTGTTCACACATATATGTGCTCCCAAAAAGGCACATGGTCCGCTTGAACATCCTGGAAAGCTCAGGGAAGGAGGGGGGCAATTCTCTCATGAACTGTCCAAGCTTGTCTGCTTTCCCATTCACTTCCCTGAACTTGGCTTTGAGCTCAGAATTGCACTGCAGGTCAATGAGCTCCATTTGAAGCACACCAGGGGCATTTTCCACATCAAAGGAGAAGGGGTCTGCAAACATTTGGAAAGTGGCTCTGTGTGTCTTGAAGTCTGCAAACCGCTGATCAAATTCCTCCTGTAGCTTCACAATGGCATCAACATACTTCTCACCACTGAATGCTGTGCCCCTGTCCATGAGAGCCTTGCATGCTGGGAAATGGCAGAGGTTTTTCTGAGGGAGCTGGGCTTTCCATAACACCAGTTTTGTAGAGAATGCTTTGACATTGTCATATGCTGCACTGACAAGCTGGCCCTGGCCCTGCAACTTCTTATTCAGTGCATTCAGCTCCTGCGTGATGTCAACAAGAAAAGCTAAGTCCATGAGCCATTTGGGATCACTCAGCTCGGGAACAGCCATCCCTCCCTTCTCCAGCATGAATACTTTCAGTTCTGTTCTCAACTCAAAAAACCTCTTCAGGACGTTTCCCCTGCTGAGCCAACGTACCTCTGTGAAGTAGAGCACATCCTCATATTCTGACTCAATTTCCTCAAAAAAAGCACGGAACTGGCGGTGCTTTAAGCCCCTGGATCTGATATGGTTGATGCATTTCACAACGACAGACATTACATTGTCAAACTTCAAGCATTTGCTGCAAAGGGCCTGCTGATGGATAATGCAGTGCAGAGCAATAGCCTCCTCCACACCCTCCTCCTCCAGTTTTCTTTGAACAAGTGCCACCAGCCCATTTTTCCTCCCTGTCATTGATGGCGCTCCGTCGGTCGTAATTCCAACAAACCTCTTCCATGGCAGACCGATATCCGCAATGGCATCACACAGTTGCTGGAATATCTCCTGAGCGGTGGTCTGGCCATGCATTGGTTTCACTGTCAGCAACTCCCTGTCACTTCAAACTTGTCATCAACACCACGGACATACATTGCGAGCTGATCGGTGTCAGTGATGTCCGTGCTCTCATCAAGAGCCACAGAGTATGCACAGAAAAGTTTGGCTTTGTAAAGTAACCTGTATAACCTGTTTCAATAATTATAACCTTGGCCCGACATATCTTAGGTGCCAATAGTCTGTGTAAATGTATGCTTGTGAAATTGCTTATGAAACTAGGGCAATATTCTTATTGTTGCATTATTTGCTTGCTGTGCTCATTGTGTGTGCCGTGACTTGGGAATGGATGGACCCAGTCGCCCCCCCCCGGGTTTTGATGGGGTGGACAGGAGCGTGGGGAGGGGTTGCATAGGAAAGTGTTTAACTTGCAACATTGAAAGTAGAAAGGTCATGTGCAGAGACTTAGAGAATACAAAGAGGTAGTCAGAACAGCACATCGCACCGGCTTTTGCAAAGATAAAGATTGTTATGTTCACCCAATGTTGACCCCTAGGAAGAGGGAGTACCGCCAGGTGCAAAGATAAAGATTGTTATGTTCACCCATGTTGACCCCATGAATTGTTCACCCCATGGCTGCCATGAAGACGGCCTTGGACTTATCAGCGGGCGCAGTAGATCCAAATCTCCCACGCTCTGTCCAGGAGTGGAGGACGGTCTCCAGGGCAGCAATGGCTGACTCACTCTGATTCGCTGCCTAGGCTCGCCCAGGAGTGAATCCACCAGTAGATAACACCTAGGGAGGAGCAACCGACACAACTCCTCCCACACAACTCTTCCCCGTTTGTGTGTATAAATATTGTAACTTCCTTATACTCGGGGCCCCTGTTCTGTCTGACTGTCCCGATACGTATATCGCACGGTAGTAGAACCGGGGCCCGAAGTACTTCGTTATATTGTACTGTTGCTTTTACCATTAAATCAGCTTATTGTTAACCTCATATCTCGGTGTCTGAGTCCTTCCTCTTATAGCAGACCACTCATCAACGAATGGCGCGGAGCAGGCTCGAACCTTCAACCACTCCAAAGGGTGGTGCTCCAACATTTGTCGCACAGCTGATCATATATGTCACTTGATAAGTCAGAAATGCGCTCTGCCACTGTGTTAGCTGACAGGCTGATGTTGTTAAACTGACCCTTCTTTTCTGGACAGACTATACTTGCAGCCTGCAACATGCACTTTTTTACAAACTCGCCTTCCGTAAACGGCTTTCCCGCCTTAGCAATCATCTCACTCACCACATAGCTAGCTTCGACTGCTAAATCAGCCTCATTGCTTCCTTTCTTGAAGAGATTTTGTTGCTTCCATAGAATTTTTTTTAGCTCTGTGACTCTTTTCTCTCTCTCGTCTCCCAGGTATTTTGCATACTCTGCATGTTTAGTTGAGTAGTGACGTTTGACGTTATACTCCTTGTATACAGCGATTTTCTCTGTGCATATAAGGCACGTTGCGTTTCCCCTGTACTCGACAAAAAAATATTCAGTCTCCCACTTCTCCTGAAATTTTCTGTGGTCATCATCGACTTTTCTTTTCCCTGAAAGTTTTGATGAAGACATGACTGGGCGATATATTTTCCTTCCACTCTGTGTCACTTTTGGATCACTCTGTGATTGATTCCGCTGCGCGCATTTGATTGACGTGTGTGTTCCCTCGGAGGGGGGAGGGGCGAGGGAACTGTGCGCAGCAGTTCCCTGCCAGCAGCGGGATCAATCCAAAAATAAAATTTAAACTAAAAGCGCAAACGTAAACACTACGTTAACGCCAGATCAACACTATTACGTGATATCAACAACCGGGCCATGAGAAACTGTCTCGCGGGCCGCGTCTGGCCCGCGGGCCTGGAGTCTGAGACACCTGCTTTAATCGGATATCTTGTATGTGCTGTTACGATAAGTAATAAGGGTATTTTTACCTTGAGTTCTGTGCTAAGTGCGTTAGCATTTTTTCGCTCAGGGCTAATTTAGATGCTTCTTTTGAGACTTGTGCTTTGTTTCGGTAAAAATGGTTCATATCTTCAGTTAGCTGAGTTTCTAACCGTTAAGTGAGTATGACAAATTAATAGGTTTTTAAATATTAAGAAGCCCTGAGACACAGTTTCGTGAAAAAACTACACGCCAGACCCGGATTAGGGACCTCTCGGCTTAACAGGTTAAATACAACAACAAAAAAGTTGACTGTTATTAACATGTTGGGTGCGAATTCCTACCAGAGCACAATACAGATATAAAATGATGCTATCACCCACAAGTAACAGCCATAGACTGTGGGTTATATAGGAGACATTTGTCTATCTATGCCATCATAAATCTATGAACTAGCTCATAGCTGTCAGCATTCACTGCAGGCAAACCTAATGTGACCATTCACTTGTGATTTCTAAGTAGAAGAAGAAGAAGACGATTGTTGGTTACTGTGATTTTCTAAAGTACATTGTTGGTTACTGTGATTTTCTACAGTACATTGTTGGTTACTGAGATTTTATACAGTTGGGACGTTACTACTGATATTTTTAAAGTAACTCCAGAGGTACTGTAATTTTTGGTTGGAAACACGGTATTATACTCTAAAATAGTATACAGTAATTTACTGTGCACAAACACTGTAAATAACTGTGGATTTCACAGCCATTTTTTACAGTGTAGTTTAATATGAGGGAGTCTCTGGTCCGTGTGGACCATCAGTACATAAGGTGAAATACAATTTTAACACACACCTGTCAGCCAATCATACACTTGTATATATGTTTTCCATGCGTGTGCACACTTCCTACCTTGGAGCATAGCAGATGTAGTGTAGTAGTTAAAGGGGACATTTGTAATCATGTATTTCACTGCGTTCAGCAATCCCAGTTTGTGCCCAACCAGGACGGACTTCCCTGTCCCTTCACCCCCCACCAGCATGACGGGCCGGCGGTGTTCCAGGAGGCGCTCCATGAAGTAACCCACTCGTACGGTCTCTGTGGTGTGGACCAGACATGGTCCACACAATTATACCTATGTTTAAAAAACCTGTGTAAAAGTCTGCAAGGTCACTAAGAAGCCCAGTGCAAGCTCCAGCATCTCACATGGACTATGTTAAAGACAATTAACGTACCGTCAAATAAAACAGCCAAGGAGAAATGTTGGAGTCTTCCCCAGCTCATTAGGAAAACATCTGGGTCTCAAGCTTCTCCAGCTAGTAGCTAACTTTGTCACTTTAAACAATAACTGAATTGTAGTCGATATAATATGTAATTTAAGTATAATCCAATAGGTGAAACCTGGGAATAGAACCTGAGGTACCTGAAGAGGAGTTTCTGTTTCCATCTCGAACTTGGGCACCATCTTGGACCAGGGATCGAACTTCTTGCTGTGGGGGTCGATGTAGTAATCAAACATGGTGCCCTGGGAGGGGAACTTGATACTTTTGAACTCGGACACCCACCACTTGCTGAACTCCATTCTGTAGTCCAGCAGCTGCACCCACACAGAAACACAGAGGGAGGTGAGCGCTCTATACTAACCCTCCCTCCCAATACAGTACTTATGGATCTGTGAGTTTGATTTACACTGGTGTGAATACAAAGCAGAGGACAGGCAATGGCAGTAACAGAGAGACAGAGTCACTGCTTTTGAAGGGTGGAAAATGGGAGAGAGCAGACATATCTATCTCCCCTGTACCTGTCCACTCACTACCAACTCTCCTGTCAATAAAACCACTAAGCATTTAAATGCATCTGTGATAAGGAAAATAATCTGTGATAAGGAAAATAAGTACATTTGCACCAGTTTTATGCTATAACTTAGATGGACGCGCTTACTGTACAGCCATAACTGGATTGCTTAGCAACCACCACGATTCACGGTTCATTTAAATTCAGACTCCTTCTGAGCGGGAAAGGAGTCCAATTTCAGATAGAGATCTTTGTTTTGCAAAACTCTTCAACTGAAAATCACTTTCAGATGACTTTGCATGAATAGAGGCACACCGTGAGTTGCATAAGAGTCATCAGGGTCTGTATAGGAATACCCATTATGCAGGAATTACGAGGAGAAATAAAAATGCAAACATTCAATTGTGTCCTATGCTTTTCCGTTTTTATGCAACCACTTTAGTAGGGCCTCACATGCCTAGAGGCCCCCGCAGTACCTGGTCCTGGAACATGTCTCCCCCGAAGGCCCAGACCGCAGCAAAGACAAAATAGAGCTCATAGAGTTCCTTGGCACAGTCTGCCGGGGTGTGTTCTGGAGTCAGCAGACACTCCAGCAGGTAGCACAGCATCTGGACCGTGCTCTGGTCCGGGACAGGGATGATCTTCTTGAATCGAAGCAAAGACAGACACATTGCATCATTTGGTTAATGCTTTAGGGCTCACCCGTGTTTCTCGTTTTTAATTAAAGCATAGCCTACATTTTTTAACAGATTCACAAAAAAGGGCTTCTTCTGACAAAAACTTAATTAAATTATAGGAAGAACATGCCTGCTGCTCAGTAGCTTTTACCTTGATCTGAGGACATCCAGGCAGGAGGGGAGGTACTTGTCAAACAGTATGGTCAGGTTGGCCTTCTCTGATTGGACCTCCCTCTTGTCAATCCAGCTGGAAACCGGGGGGTTCCAGCCGAGGTCTGCTGGGTTTATGTACAGGATCCCTGGCAGAAAAACCACACAATCAATGAAGACTGTACCTGAAAACATAACAGTGTTAACACGGAGTAGGACCTCATGAAAAACGTGTTGTATGGCCCCCTTTTACCCCCCACACCAAGAGCAATGCAGCAAGAGGACTTGGGGGCAGCTCACTTGCTCCATTGTTCACCTCCTCAAATGCATTGTTGCAAATTTAGACACGCAGAGGGTGAGCTCAAAAGCCAGAGATAGAGTTTCTGCTGTGCCATGACATAAAGATAGTGGCATGTCATGTGATGAGGATCTACCAATCACAGCTGGAAGATTACATTACATTTCATTTAGCTGACGCTTTTATCCAAAGCGATACAATAAGTGCATTCGACCAAGAAGATACAAACTTGAAGAGAACAGAATCCTAAAAGTACATTAGGTTTCATAGCGCCAAAACATTTCAAGTGCTACTCAACTGGCTTTAGATAAGCCAGTCCTTTGTTAGTATATTTGGTTTTTTGATTTTTCCATTCTATCGCTCGAAGTGGAGTCGAAAGAGATGAGTTTTCAGTCTGCGCCGGAAGATGTGTAAGCTTTCTGCTGTCCTGATGACAATGGGGAGCTCATTCCACCATTTTGGAGCCAGGATAGCAAACCGACGTGTTTTTGCTGATGGGAACTTGGGTCCCCCTCGCAGTGCGGGTGCAGCGAGCTGTTTGGCTGATGCAGAGCGGAGTGCACGTGCTGGGGTGTATGGTTTAACCATGTCCTGGATGTAGGAAGGGCCAGAACAATTCACAGCATGGTACGCAAGTACCAGTGTCTTGAAGTGGATTCTAGCAGTTACTGGAAGCCAGTGAAGGGAGCGGAGGAGCAGTGAGGTGTGGGAAAATGTAGGAAGGTTGAAGACCAGACGAGCCGCTGCATTCTGGATGAGCTGCAGAGGTCGGATGGCACATGCAGGCATGTATTGCCTTTTCTTCCGTAATATAAGTCTATGAACCGTCCAGAACCAACAGCAGAATGACCCGCTCTGAATCAGTCTAGAACCAACAGCAGAATGACCCGCTCTGAATCAGTCCAGAACCAACAGCAGAATGACCCGCTCTGAATCAGGCCCTGTCGCTGCGGCTCAGAGACACACAGGGATTTATGTTTTTTTTTTTAAATACTCGCGTTACCATCATGTCAGGTTTTTGGTGGATTTAATCAAGTCTTGGATTGCAGAGTATGAACATCCTCTTGCTTTTTCCAGAAGATAAATACGTGTGTAAAGTTTGTGAAGGCAGGAGGAAAGTTCTCCTCTCTGTTCCTCCTCACCCCCCCCCCCCCTCCCTGAAAATAATGAGTGACAGGCTGATAGGAACCTGATAGAAACTTTATTATTCACTTAAAGGGCCCATGTCATGGCCATTTCCACTGATCATAATTCCATTGTTGAGGTATACTAAAATAGATTTATACTGTGCATTTTTCCAAACTCACATTGGTTTCGCATACAGCATCTCTGTAAAGTATGTGTATTCAGCAGTATTCACTCTCTCCACTAAACGGCTCGTTGCAGCTCTTGCCACCCCCTCCCTGTGAGCACAGTGTGCTCTGATTGGTCGGGACGTTGTGAATCGCGCTGAGCTCCGTGGAGGTGTGGTTTCCTTGTTTAGCGATACACAGCGAAACACAGCCAAACTCATCCTGAGCACACACAAACTCACAGCCGAAGTAAAAACAATAAGTGTGGCTTGATATTGAGTAAGAAAAAGGTTGATAAACGCTGTGAGAATGGGTCTGCAGAGAGAATTTCGCCGCGATCCCAACTGTCTGTTATCAGCCTGCAGCCAGGGATGAGAAATCAGCAGAGCTGCCTGCACTGAGTGTGTGTGTGAGGAAGTCCGTGGATTGGTCAATTTGGACCAATCAGCAGAGGCTTAACGTAACGGCTCCGCGGACGTAACATAACGGCTCCACGGATGGGTCCATTTGGTTCCAGGTACGAGCTGACGTCAGCTCGTACCCGGAACCAAACGGACCCATCCGTGGAGCAAAGAAAGAAACTGAGAAATCTCCAACGAGGCGTTTTGGGGAGGAATTTTCTATGTTAGAGTTTTACTCGCTACAGGGTGTACTTTGAGGGTTTGTGACTCTGCAGACCGTTTACATGCATAAAAACCTACATAACACACAAGGTGACGGGTAATAACCAGAAAAGCATGACACCTCTCCTTTAAACAAATGTTGATCTCTGATTGAGATATGATGAGATATGATGAAGGTAACTTAATCTCCTACGTTCATTGGATGGCGTGTGGTGCAGTGGGTTGTGCGTTGGTGTTCGGATCAGGGGGTCACAGGTTCAAACCCCACTGCAGTCAGCATGTCGTTGTGTCCCTGGGCAAGACACTTCACCCCAAATTGCTCCTGTGGGGATTGCCCACAGTAAGTGACATGTAATGTAATGTATGTAACAGCAAGACAGAGAATAAGTGTGCACCCACATGCAGTATTTTTGTTTTTATATTCTATTGTAAATACTCCAGTGGCCTGTACTACAAAGCAGGATATTCGGTTAGCGAGGTAACTTCAGGGTTAACTCTGAGTTTTCGGTCCTATGACGCTGGTTCACTTCTAGATCTCCATGGTAACTTATGCTGAACACCTAACCTGAGGCCTGTACTACGAAGCCGGATTTTCGCTTAGCGAGCTAACTTCAGGGAAAACTCTGGGTTTCCGGTCCTACGACGCTGGTTCTCTTCTTACCGGGCTAGATCTCCATGGTAACTTATGCTGAACGGCTAGCCTGGTCCGGAGCAGGTTAGGTTCCAGGATAAGAGATCAACTCAGTGAAAGCACCGCCTGCTGACCAATCAGAGCTCAAGTGTGCGGAGTTTAAAGCTATCAAGTCATATTACAGGATAGAGGAAATACAGAAAAACTGCCGTTGCAGGAAAGACGGCCGGCAAAAATTAACTGACTGTGTGAACGTGGAAATTTATAGAATATCACCTCCCATCTTCAGAGCAATTTGACTAATATAACATTAGCGTTAAGAAAGCTAACTGTTAGGGAATAATTTGCTTAGGTATTCAACCTTCGACCCAGTTCATCGTTTTCTCTCTTTACTGTCTCTTTTCCCATGGCATAGTTCTACGGCCTTGGGTATTGCTGCTATCTCTCTTAAGGAGGAGCAGCTTGGGCGCATTGTTGTTGCCAGTCTATGACAGAGCACAAGCCGCCATGAGGTAGTTTACTGTTCAGGGACGTAGGTTCCCTGAAGCACATTATTTTCTATGGACGAGAGCTCTAGTTAGCTCTAGTTAGATTCAGGGTCCATAATTGTTTAGTCTCACTGATAAAGAATGTTGATTATTACACTCTGAACTAGTTAAAACACCGGGCTGCAGAAGAGTTCTTCAGAATTGGTTTGGCAACCGCTGTGTCAACTCGTGACACACCACCTGACTTGTCAATTCTCCGGCCATAACTCCAAATAAACCATCAGTGTTTGCCATCAAAGCTCCAGCTCTCCTCGTGTCTCTCTTACCTCATTCACACCAACGCAACTCCGGTTCAAGCTCCGTGCTAGAGCTTTTCAGGTTCAGAACCGGTTCTTCGGTTTAGCTCCGGCTCTTTTCACACCGCTCAGAGCCCGACTGGTGCTGCGTCATTGCGTCCTCGTTTGCGTCATGACGTAACCGTTTGCGTGCCTGCTTCATAAAGCCAAACCGCGCGGAAACCCCTCACAGCTCACACCGACAACAACAACAATGGCCGATTGTGTTGAAGCGCTACTCGTTTTGGTTTTGGTAAAAACCAGCGGTTGCCATCTCTTTCTGCAATTGTTGGAGAATTACTTTGGACCGCGTGCTCCCCTCCAGCCTCCTCTGTACCTCTTCGGAAGACCGGATTCCCAGTAGGTAGCTGGTCTCTTCAGTGGACCACTGCTGCTTGTTAAGTTTCTCCATCGTTGTGTACAAACTGGATAAAACGCGCGCTTTTTGTTGTTGTTCAGGAGTTGATCCCGCCCCTGCCCCTGCCCCCGCCTCGACGTAAGCGTGACGTATGCGGTGCTTTTGCTCTAGCCGGAGAATTTTTTGGTGCTTGAAACGAACCGGATTCCGGAGCTAAGAGGCTGCTCCGCTGCGGTGTGAACAGGAAAACCCGGTGCTTTTCAAGCTCCAGCTCCGAACCGGCCCTGAAACACCGTTGGTGTGAATGAGGTATATGAGTCCTGTTTCCAATTGCTTCAGAAGTTTCCCCCACACTTACTTAAATATCTGCCACAACATAAGTAACCGGATCAAAGTAACATTACGTACAGTCCGCGGCACTGTGAGTGCAGACGTCAATGTGTGTCCCATTATCATTCATATCACATCATAATGTATCATATATGTCCTTATCTGAGTCAGCTTCTTGAGCCGTATCTGCCCGTGCAACACTCACAGTGTCACATACTGTATGCAGAAGTATTATTTTAAGCAACACATTAAGTTGACGAAACACTCGAGTCAAATGTAATTAAAGTCCGATCCACTCGTGTCTTAGACGGGGCAGTGATATCATAAACCTGTTAATGTACGCATTCAAACACTTTTTCTGTTACCAGCTGTATTCACCTTGCAGGTGCAACTATGTGGCTTTGATCCTGGATAAAGTGTTTAAGTCATGGATGTTTAAAGTTTAACGTCTTAATATTTGTCTAATATTATAGTTCACTTTTCATTCAGGAAGTATGACGCGCTGCGCTGTCAGTACGCTTCTCCATGTTTGTGATTGGTCAAATGTTGCTAACCCCGCCCCTTTTATGTGAACGTGCACATAACTAGATAGGGCAAAGCTGGCTTGAGTTAACGAGTTGATAACCAGCGTCGTAGGACCGCTTAGCGAGAGCGCGTTTGTTTTGGATTAGGTAAGCCGGGTAACTCAAACATATCCAGGTTAGGTTGAACCGGCTTCGTAGTACAGGCATCTGCTCCGGAGCAGTTTTGGTTCCAGATAAGAGATCAACTCAGTGAAAGCACCGCCTGCTGACCAATCAGAGCTCAGTGTGCGGAGTTTAAAGCTATCAAGTCATATTACAGGATAAAGGAAATAAAGTTGCAGGAAAGACGGCCGGCAAAAATCACCGACTGTGTGAACGGGAAAATGAATAGAATATCACCTCCCATCTTCAGAGCAATCTGACTATTATTACATTAGCGTGAAGAATGCTTACTTAAATATCTGCCACAACATAAGTAACCGGATCAAAGCAACATTACGTACAGTCCGCGGCACTGTGAGTGCAGACGTCGATGTGTCCCATTATCATTCATATCACATCATCAATCATATCACATCATAAATTTCCTTCTTGAGCCGTATCTGACCGTGCAACACTTACATTGTCACATACTGTATGCAGAAGTATTATTTTAAGCAACACATTAAGTTGACGAAACACTCGAGTCAAATGTAATTAAAGTCAGATCCACTCGTGTCTTAGTATTGACTGTGTTTAGTGACTCGATCCACATGGGGTCGATGTCTCCGTCCAGCACGATCCACTTGGGTCCGCTGTGACTGACATTGGCCAGTTCACGCATGATGTTGGAGAACAGGCCTGTGGGAAAAGGATTCACATTTGGGTCAGACAAAGCTTTGTACTGAGAAACTATCCACTGCTCCATCACCCTGTAATCACCATCTTTCCACTCTGTGGTTGCCGGGTTAATAATGCCAAAGAGCTCGTCATTGGTAACAGCCTTTGGGTTAAGGTCCGCCCACACAGGTCTGCGCTTCATGTTCTGATAGGTCCTGTGGAGTGACCTCATCACCTGACTCTTCCCTGTCCCAGCACTCCCGATCACTAACTAATACCTCATTCACACCAACGGTATTTCAGGGCCGGTTCGGAGCTGGAGCTTGAAAAGCACCGGGTTTTCCTGTTCACACCGCAGCGGAGCAGCCTCTTAGCTCCGGAATCCGGTTCGTTTCAAGCACCAAAAAATTGTCCGGCTAGAGCAAAAGCACCGCATACGTCACACTTACGTCGAGGCGGGGTCAGGGGCCTACGGAATCGGAATCGTCATTGAAGTTGATGATTACGATTGTAAAGCAGTTTTGAATGTAGCATGTAACGACTGTAAAGTTGGTAGTAAATTCGTCCCATTTCTTCCATTTCGTTTCGACAGAGCAAAACCAAAACGAGTAGCGCTTCAACACAATCGGCCATTGTTGTTGTTGTCGGTGTGAGCTCTGAGGGGTTTCCGCACGGTTTGGCTTTATGAAGCAGGCACGCAAACGGTTACGTCATGACGCAAACGATGACGCAATGACGCAGCACCAGTCGGGCTCTGGGCGGTGTGAAAAGAGCCGGAGCTAAACCGAAGAACCGGTTCTGAACCTGAAAAGCTCTAGAATGAGGTAGTACCTCATTCACACCAACGCAACTCCGACAGAGTGACGCAGAGTGACGCACTGCCAGCTGCTCCTCCAGCTGCACCACCTAACACACACACACACACACACACACACACACACACACACACACACACACACACACACACACAATCATAATATTAATACAGACAAAATGTGGTTTTGGACAATAACCGTGTTTTATTTCATGTGCCTTATCCGTCAGTCAGGCCAGGGACAGTGTTGAGATCGGACAATAACATACATGTCTTTGGCCTGTTTGTCTTGGACAGAAACAAGTGTATGGCATGTCTTCAATTCCAAACAAAAAAACAGGGTTACCTTCATATCAGGCTCTTTTGATAAACATTAGTATAAAGGTAACAAGGCTAGGTAGAGAAGGATCAACTTGGTTGGTTATTGGCTAAAAACAGTGACATCACAAAGTTGCCTAAATCTGATCAGCTCATTTTCAGAGTTTCAGGATTTTTATATAGATGGATCAGGACAAAACGAGAATTTTAAAGATTAGACTTAGATTTTTCCGATTCATTCAATTTAAGTTTGTATTAATATATGGCAAAATATCATGTCAAGCAACTTCTTAGCATCTTAGCTCTCAGCATCACCAAATACACTATGTTTTTCATATAATAATTATAATAATAATATTTATAATAATAACAATACAAGTTGTTATTTGTATTGTTATTATGATTATTATATAGTCATATTATATCCAAGGATCTCTACCTATGTTTTTTTTCTTGATTTTTCATTTCCTATTCCATTTACCCTTATAATTCATGTGTTTTTAAGTGTATACATTACAAAAATGGTATTTATGAAACCTTTGGTTTAATAAAAAAAAAAGCCTACATTTTCACAATGCAGTAAAATATTTTATAAAACCATCCATTTCAAAAACTGGAAATGAAAAAACCTGGTTATGCTCTGATCTACCTCGGATAGGGGTTATTTTAGGGGCCTCAGCTCCCCTACTAAAGGTTCTGTGTTGTTCGGACCATTTTATTTTAGGTTATTCCGAAATACACTATACGTTATAAGTGTACTTTTTCAAATTTAATTTACTCTTTTTTCTGTGATATGCTTTATTTACATTATCCCTAATATTATTTCCCTATGCCCTGTGTTCACATACAATGCTTTTTTCAAGTGAAAAGCCTCCCTGTAAATGTAAACAGTATTAATACTTAGATTTACTTTCAACTCAGTTTTCCATTACAATGGATATAATGCTGCTTTACAATGGGACACTTGTAGGGTAAGAATATTTGTGTTGACTTGCCGTGTAAGAACCACAGTGTGTGTAATAGAGAGGAAAAAGGCTCAATCAATTCCATCGACCGGGCCCTACTCCATCCATTTAGCAGGAGTAGGGGCCCGGCTGATTCCTGATTTAATGTGGGGGGAATAATGCTAACACAGGCTAAGGCTGAAGGTATGCAGTCTCTCACCTCCCCTGCCCCTCCCCCACCCTTGTTCGAAATCAAAAGGTTGGTCCCACAAACAAAAGCAGTAAAAGTGCAGGCTCTTTGAGGGGGGTTACGAGGTTCCCGTGTTTGACCGGAGGCAGATTGCACTTATTTCCCCTGATCCTGCGTTCATCTGTCTCTGAAATATAATGCCTTTTATTGTGCACGTGTATGTGTATCTGTATGAAATACAATGACTACAATTAGGTCAGCAGCTTGGGTGCCTGAACTCTCATCGCAGCAATCCATTGGTTTTCTGCAATATTTGCCCGATTCATCCTGATGCGGCAGAGCTGTCTGACACTAATGTGAAGTTCCCAATGGGACAGTATGACATGAGGTAAATAGCTTTTGGAAAGAACTATGATACATCTAAATGAAAGTGCTACAACTGTAATAACTATCTAAGTTGTTAAAGGTGAAACCCCCATTTGGGGACTTTGCTCTTGCTTCTGAGATTACTTGTGAGCATGTCTGCCGTCATGCTCGGCAACACTTGTGACACTTCTTAACGGAATGCTAACAACTGCAGCAGACAAGCCTGTCAGGGGACTATCCAGGAAGTATGTTTAACTTACCTTCAGGACAAAATGTTCATCGGCCTGTAACTTCAAATCCAAAATGGACTCCTTCACGTGTTTCTCAAAGTCCAGGGGTGTTTCTCAATGTCGAGGAAAGCTGCTCCAGAGCCACTATTTCACGGATACTACGTCATCTAGTCCCGCCGAAGGACTGTTCCAATGTCCAGGATACTTGGAATTCTACCGAGGCCGGCGTACTTTGTTGCGGGAAATTTCGAGGCTGCACATGTGTATCCTCTGCGGTCTTAAAATCCCCACAATGCTTTGCGCACGGACCAATTTCCAAATCTTTGGCGGAAATCGCGCTCCATTTAAGGCGGGGTCTCGCATGACGCACAGCTGCACACCTGTTAGCCTGTTCCACAATTCTTCGTTTTCCGAGGCTAGGAAGGATTCTTGCCTCGCTTCTGAAGCAACTGACTCGGAGGTACATGTGCTACCAAGCAAGCGTCCTCAACATTGAGAAACACCCATGGTCTCTCTTTCTGGGAACATCCAGAGTAGGAAACAGGTCACCTACCAGGCCCATGAACACCGGCATGTCATCGGTCACAACCTTAGGGATGTTGAAGTCCCTCAAAGCTCGCATCAGCACCTGGTCCTCCGCCCGGCCGGGGTCCCCTCTCTTCAGAGAGCCGGCCACCACCAGGACTGACTTGATGGCCCGGAGGCCCCAGTCGTAGTGGTCCTTTGGGAAAGGTCAGAGAGCATGGTGAGCATCGGAGGATCAGTAGGGCGTGCTCCCTGCACTATCTTTGCCTTTTTTTTAATCTCTTTTCATGTCATTCACAAGCCCCGCCTTAATGCATACCATGCTTTACCCTTCTCAAATCTGAGAGGCTCCAGTGTTTAGTCAGGGTGGACTAAACACTGATCCACCCCCCCCCCCTCGCACTACCTGGGGTCTGCTCATCAGGAAGTCATTAAAGCAGAGGGGTTTAGTCTTTTGGGGACAGGAACGATGGTGGAGTGTTTGAAGCATGTGGGGACTACAGACTGCAGCAGGGACCTGTTGAAGATGTCTGTGAACACCTCTGCCAGCTGAACTGCACACACCCTGAGAACACGGCCAGGGATGCCATCAGGTCCAGGAGCCTTGTGTGGATTAACCCTTTTAAAGGATTTGCACACATCTGCCCTGTTTAAAACAAAAGGGCAGGGTTCCTGGCCCTTCTGTGCCTCCACAGCCCGGCTGCTCTCAACATGTGCATAAAAAGAGTTCAGTTCCTATGGGAGAAACGCACACACTTCCTCATGGTCTGTTATTTTTATTAGTCCCGCCCATATATGTCTGGTGTAAGAGCCTCTTAGTCAGACTACAGTTTGACCCTACTGGAGTAGGTCAAACTGAAATCACTGACGCTGCGTGCGATAGCCTGTGCTTTACATTTAGCATGGACTTCACCATTTGTTCAGGGCTTCAATTTGGGAATGTCTGTACAGTAAGTATTTTATGGCATGACTGCAGAGCCATGGAGCCTGCAGAAGTTCTCTGATGAGGGTGAGGTTTATGAGTGGACAGCAGCCTTTGCCAGGGGCAAAGAGGGGTCCGTGGCAAGGAGGACCCCAGGGACCTACAGTAAACAATACACTGATATTTCAGCTCCCTGCAAACTTTGGTAGCATGGAATATATTTAACTACACTCTCCTAGAATGCTCTGGTGGCTAACGTATATTTGCTCAGCACATGACCACTAGCACAGCCTATGCAATATAAAATCTAAAATTATAAAGCACCTGTTTAAAAGGCAGTAGTCCTCAGGATCTGCATTCTCTGTTAATATAAGTTTCAGTGTGTGCTTAGCGAAGCAGTCTGTTGTGCTCATTTTGAAAGCCACAGCAACTAGCAGAGAAATGGGGGCTCCAATACAGGTCACAATGACACACGCTTTATTCCCAGTGTGTTCAGCTATCATCCCTGAAGTAAGATATACCTTCTCAATAAGAAAAACATTTTTCTCTTATGAAAAATAATAATCTGGCTGTAAATCTCCACAATTATAACTAAAAAGTGACAACTTTCACTACACTGTAAAAACATTTTTGTAAAAAAACGGACATGTTCTGGCAGCTGGGGTGCCAGAAAATGTCCGTTAAAAAAAGGAAAGAAACTGTAAAATAAAATACGGAGATAACATGTAAAAAAACAGTAACGTACCTTACCATAAGTAGCCTCTATTACTGTAATTTTACATTAAATCTTTTTCTTTTAACATATAGTATTTGTTAGAATAGTCATAAACCTCTAGAAAACCGAATAATTATCTTTAAAAAATGATAAAAAGCTAAAATAAGGAAAATTACTTTTATTATTACACTAAAGTACCGTATATCTAAGACCATTTACAAGTAAAACACAAAGAAAAGAACGTCATTTTACTTTGCAAAAGCCTTAGTTTACATTAACTATCACTTTCTGCCAAAAAAATCTGTAATTTTACAAGAAATGTTTTTATAATTCCATGAAATCTTTTTCTTTTAACATATATTAATTGTTAGAATAGAGTAATACACCTCAAAAAAAACAGAATAAATATTTTTTAAATGATAAAAAAAAGCCTAAAGACAGAAGATTACTGTTGTTATTTTAAAAAATACCGTAAATTCAAGACTCAAGATTCAAGGCTATTGTCATTTGTACATTAGCTTCAGTGTAGACATGTCAATGAAAAACTGAAGTCACAGGCTCCTCCAACAGTGCAACATATATATAGAACATAGAACAAATAAAACAGATATAATAGTGCAAGTAAATACAAATAAAATAGAATAGAAATAGTGCAAGAAGAGTCTATATGCAAGTAAACGGAATATGACTGCACTGCCGTACCAGGCTGTGATGCAGCCAGTCAGGATGCTCTCTATGGTGCACCTGTAGAAGATGCAGAGTATCCTGGAGTCCATGTTGAACCTCCTCAGCCTGCGGAACAATTACCTCATAATGTCCAGGGACTTTTCACACGGAGAGAAAACATACACATGTTGAGAGGAAACTGCATTTTTTTTTAAACCACCCATTCGAACAAATGCCAAACTTCATTGCATCACAACAGAAGGTGTTCATCTGTGGAATGACTGTAATAATGAGCTGAAATACTGTGCAACTTTATCTAAACTAGTGTTGTCACGATACCAACATTTTGGTTTCGATACCAAGTCAAGAATTGCGATTCCAATTCTTTTTCGATACTTTTCTTAAAAAAAGGAAACAGTCTTAAATGTAATTATTGTGCTTTATTTCACACCAGAACCATAAACAGGGTATATGCAGGAATCCTGAAGTCAAATGTAATACCTTTTAAGACCTTTTTTAACACCCTTTCCATACATTTTAAGACCTCATCGCAACTTCGAGTTCTAACCGGTTACATTGGCAACACACTTTACCTCACATTTACTATATACAGTATTGATTGTAAGATAGCACAACTAAACAGTTTGTGATAACTCCTTATCATAATTCAGATAGAACAAAGCACAAGAGAATGAATTGTGTGACCAACCCAATGCAAGGTTTATTAGAAAAAGAAACCATTAGAAAGTAGTATTTGATTTAGGCATTGTTCCCAAGAGATAAAACAGACTACTGAAGCCTCCTCTCCACATGAACTTCAACCTCTCTGTCAAGGTCAGGTTTAATGCAGTATGCTGCTTTGCTGCTTCTGCAGACACACTTTGTGCTCTTTCTGTAGACACGCTTTGAGCTCTTTCTGTAGACACACTTTGTGCTCTTTCTGCAGACACACTTTGAGCTCTTTCTGTAGACACACTGTGTGCTCTTTCTGTAAACACACTTTGTGCTCTTTCTGTAGACACACTCTGAGCTCTTTCTGTAAACACACTTTGAGCTCTTTCTGTAGACACACTGTGTGCTCTTTCTGTAGACACACTGTGTGCTCTTTCTGTAGACACACTTTGAGCTCTTTCTGTAAACACACTTTGAGCTCTTTCTGTAGACACACTCTGAGCTCTTTCTGTAAACACACTTTGTGCTCTTTCTGTAGACACACTTTGTGCTCTTTCTGTAGACACACTTTGAGCTCTTTCTGTAGACACACTTTGAGCTCTTTCTGTAGACACACTTTGAGCTCTTTCTGTAGACACACTTTGTGCTCTTTCTGTAGACACACTTTGAGCTCTTTCTGTAGACACACTTTGAGCTCTTTCTGTAGACACACTTTGTGCTCTTTCTGTAGACACACTTTGAGCTCTTTCTGTAGCTCTTTCTGTAGACACACTTTGAGCTCTTTCTGTAGACACACTTTGAGCTCTTTCTGTAGACACACGTTGAGCTCTTTCATTCCAGTCAAACTCCTCAGAAACCAGTATTTGACAATAAACAAAACAATTGACAAAACTTTGAACTATGAAATATATTAAACTTTGGTGAGCTTCAGCGGGGTAATGCCATATAGGAGCTCCCTCACAAATACCCAGGGGTTAAATTGGGCCGGGGCTGTCCGGGGCTAAGCCCCGGCACATAGGACGATGCTCTGACGTCATCACCCTCGCACATTTGTCATATGTTTACAAAGAATGATATATATGTTAAGACTTTTCTCGTTCTTAATATAGACTATATTTAGGGTTGATATGTGTTGACTTTACTTTAAAATAGCAGATCTCTGTGACCGGATATAGTTTTTCTGGCTTAGTGAACGTGTGTCTCTTCCTTGGAGGAGCAGCATCGCCCGGACTCCGCTGCTGCTCCGTGGCTCCTCCCTGCAGAGAGTCTGCACTGCAGCGGTGTGTGTCAGCAACGTGCAGTCAGGGGAGGCACGGATTGGCCATCGGGAGAGTCGGGACTTAAACGCCGCGACTTTCTGGCTAGCACTTAGCATGTGGGACCGGACAGCTCTGATCCCCATCAGTGGTGCCCGAACACACTCTTTCCCCTCTTCCCCCCCCCCCCCCCCCCCAGAGCGGAGCAAGGCAACGAAACTTAAAATAAGAAGCAGCATTTGACAGCGCGCTATGCATGGGGCCGCCTCGAGGGGGTTTCCCGACATGTCGTTGCAGTAAATTAAAGGGTGTTTCATGTTGTCGTTGCTGTGGACCTTCTTAATACCTTGGAAAATGCCGTTTAATACTTTTTAATAGCCTTACTTTTCGCTAAATTGATTTATCAACTTTTAATACTTTTTAAGACCCTGCGGACACCCTGCAGAACCATAACACAAACTTTTAAACAATGAGAACAATAAATAAAATAAATGACAAGAATTCGTATTAAATAAAATTAAGCATCATCTCAAACAACTTTTGTGTCAAAATAGATTTGTATATTAAACAACAGAAATGACATTCAACACAATGAGGTCTCCGACAAAAAAATAAAACATAGCCCTACTGTTTAGCAGCATAACTGGCTTGATTAAGTCCCTACTCAGACTAAACCTTAGTCCTAGGGTGGCAGGCTGGTTTTCATTTGTTTTCATTTTTTATTCAGTTCCTTTGCCTTGTTAAGATTTTTGGCGAAGAAAACAAGGGTTTCTAAGTGTTCCTCAGACAGGCCTCGTGGTGTCCGTAGGCTTGCCCTCACTGTCAGAGATACTTTCAAATTTCCAAATTTCGCTTCTGGCGTCTTTTTTGTCAACAAGCCGAGGCGCAGCGGCAGTTGCACTCCCACTTGCAGCCATGCTTCTCGTTTTCTCACATGCTCTGGCAGCTAGCGCGTGCACGAGAGAGGGGAGGCACTTAGAGCGTGCTTGAGAGGGGAGGGACTGCAGGCACGGCTGCAGTGCAGGGAGTGGAAGCAGTGCGCTGAACACACACAGCTCTTATTAAAACGGCGCTTTCTCACCGGAGTACTTTCCCCCGTCACTCTTAAAGTACCGATACTAATGAAACGGAGGAATCGTAACGTTTTTAACGGCAGGGTATCGCGGTACCTTTCAAGTATCGGTACACCGTGCAACACTAATCTAAACTAAAACTCTCATTTAGAAACCAGATCCTGAATGTTCTGAGCAGGTCCGGTGAAGTGATGCTTGCTATTTATTGTCGTTGTAAAAGTTATTTATTTTTGGTTGTTTTGTACAAAATAATGATTTGTTTAAAAGAATGAATCTAATATCACGGATGCTGATGAAGAGGACCTAAACTTGTATTTTCATGAACAATGTACGCTAGGGGGGGGTAGGACCAGAAACGTTTTTAAGCTTGTTCTTGCCACTTTTGAACATGATAGAAACTTTGACAATACATTTGTTTTATACCTTGAACCTTGAATTATTATTATTGTTTGTTTTGTTTCTAACATGTTCAATAAATTGACTAATAAAGGTCCTCAGTGATGAGTCAGGTCCTCAGTGATGAGTCAGGTCCTCAGTGATGAGTCAGGTCCTCAGTGATGAGTCAGGTCCTCAGTGATGAGTCAGGTCCTCAGTGATGAGTCAGGTCCTCAGTGATGAGTCCATGTCAGGTCCTCAGTGATGAGTCAGGTCCTCAGTGATGAGTCCATGTCAGGTCCTCAGTGATGAGTCCATGTCAGGTCCTCAGTGATGAGTCATGTCAGGGTCCTCAGTGATGAGTCAGGTCCTCAGTGATGAGTCCATGTCAGGTCCTCAGTGATGAGTCCATGTCAGGTCCTCAGTGATGAGTCCATGTCAGGTCCTCAGTGATGAGTCAGGTCCTCAGTGATGTGTCCACGTCAGGTCCTCAGTGATGAGTCCACGTCAGGTCCTCAGTGATGAGTCCACGTCAGGTCCTCAGTGATGAGTCCATGTCAGGTCCTCAGTGATGAGTCAGGTCCTCAGTGATGAGTCCATGTCAGGTCCTCAGTGATGAGTCCATGTCAGGTCCTCAGTGTTGTGTCCACGTCAGGTCCTCAGTGATGAGTCCATGTCAGGTCCTCAGTGATGAGTCAGGTCCTCAGTGATGTGTCCACGTCAGGTCCTCAGTGATGAGTCCACGTCAGGTCCTCAGTGATGAGTCCACGTCAGGTCCTCAGTGATGAGTCCACGTCAGGTCCTCAGTCATGAGTCCATGTCAGGTCCTCAGTGATGAGTCAGGTCCTCAGTGATGAGTCCATGTCAGGTCCTCAGTGATGAGTCCACGTCAGGTCCTCAGTGATGAGTCCATGTCAGGTCCTCAGTGATGAGTCAGTCCTCAGTGATGAGTCCATATCAGGTCCTCAGTGATGAGTCCATGTCAGGTCCTCAGTGATGAGTCAGGTCCTCAGTGATGAGTCCATGTCAGGTCCTCAGTGATGGTCCATGTCAGGTCCTCAGTGATGAGTCCATGTCAGGTCCTCAGTGATGAGTCAGGTCCTCAGTGAAGAGTCCATGTCAGGTCCTCAGTGATGAGTCCATGTCAGGTCCTCAGTGATGAGTCATGTCAGGTCCTCAGTGATGAGTCAGGTCCTCAGTGATGAGTCCATGTCAGGTCCTCAGTGATGATCAATGTCAGGTCCTCAGTGATGAGTCAGGTCTCAGTGATGAGTCCATGTCAGGTCCTCAGTGATGAGTCCATGTCAGGTCCTCAGTGATGAGTCAGGTCCTCAGTGATGAGTCCTGTCAGGTCCTCAGTGATGAGTCCATGTCAGGTCCTCAGTGATGTGTCCATGTCAGGTCCTCAGTGATGAGTCAGGTCTTCAGTGAAGAGTCCATGTCAGGTCCTCAGTGATGAGTCAGGTCCTCAGTGATGAGTCCATGTCAGGTCCTCAGTGATGAGTCCATGTCAGGTCCTCAGTGATGAGTCAGGTCTCAGTGAAGAGTCCATGTCAGGTCCTCAGTGATGAGTCAGGTCCTCAGTGATGAGTCAGGTCCTCAGTGATGAGTCAGGTCCTCAGTGATGAGTCCATGCAGGTCTCAGTGATGAGTCCATGTCAGGTCCTCAGTGATGAGTCCATGTCAGGTCCTCAGTGATGAGTCCATGTCAGGTCCTCAGTGATGAGTCAGGTCCTCAGTGATGAGTCCATGTCAGGTCCTCAGTGATGAGTCCATGTCAGGTCCTCAGTGATGATCGGTCCTCAGTGATGAGTCCATGTCAGGTCCTCAGTGATGAGTCCATGTCAGGTCCTCAGTGATGAGTCCATGTCAGGTCCTCAGTGATGAGTCAGGTCCTCAGTGATGTGTCCACGTCAGGTCCTCAGTGAGGAGTCAGGTCCTCAGTGATGAGTCCATGTCAGGTCCTCAGTGATGAGTCCATGTCAGGTCCTCAGTGATGAGTCAGGTCCTCAGTGATGAGTCCATGTCAGGTCCTCAGTGATGAGTCCATGTCAGGTCCTCAGTGATGAGTCCATGTCAGGTCCTCAGTGATGAGTCCATGTCAGGTCCTCAGTGATGAGTCAGGTCCTCAGTGATGTGTCCACATCAGGTCCTCAGTGATGAGTCCACGTCAGGTCCTCAGTGATGAGTCCACGTCAGGTCCTCAGTGATGAGTCCATGTCAGGTCCTCAGTGATGAGTCAGGTCCTCAGTGATGAGTCCATGTCAGGTCCTCAGTGATGAGTCCATGTCAGGTCCTCAGTGTTGTGTCCACGTCAGGTCCTCAGTGATGAGTCCATGTCAGGTCCTCAGTGATGAGTCAGGTCCTCAGTGATGTGTCCACGTCAGGTCCTCAGTGATGAGTCCACGTCAGGTCCTCAGTGATGAGTCCATGTCAGGTCCTCAGTGATGAGTCAGGTCCTCAGTGATGAGTCCATGTCAGGTCCTCAGTGATGAGTCAATGTCAGGTCCTCAGTGATGAGTCCATGTCAGGTCCTCAGTGATGAGTCAGGTCCTCAGTGATGTGTCCACGTCAGGTCCTCAGTGATGAGTCCACGTCAGGTCCTCAGTGATGAGTCCACGTCAGGTCCTCAGTGATGAGTCCACGTCAGGTCCTCAGTCATGAGTCCATGTCAGGTCCTCAGTGATGAGTCAGGTCCTCGTGATGAGTCCATGTCAGGTCCTCAGTGATGAGTCCACGTCAGGTCCTCATGATGAGTCCATGTCAGGTCCTCAGTGATGAGTCAGGTCCTCAGTGATGAGTCCATATCAGGTCCTCAGTGATGAGTCCATGTCAGGTCCTCAGTGATGAGTCAGGTCCTCAGTGATGAGTCCATGTCAGGTCCTCAGTGATGAGTCCATGTCAGGTCCTCAGTGATGAGTCCATGTCAGGTCCTCAGTGATGAGTCAGGTCCTCAGTGAAGAGTCCATGTCAGGTCCTCAGTGATGAGTCCATGTCAGGTCCTCAGTGATGAGTCAGGTCCTCAGTGATGAGTCCATGTCAGGTCCTCAGTGATGAGTCAATGTCAGGTCCTCAGTGATGAGTCAGGTCCTCAGTGATGAGTCAGGTCCTCAGTGATGAGTCCATGTCAGGTCCTCAGTGATGAGTCCACGTCAGGTCCTCAGTGATGAGTCCATGTCAGGTCCTCAGTGATGAGTCAGGTCCTCAGTGATGAGTCCATATCAGGTCCTCAGTGATGAGTCCATGTCAGGTCCTCAGTGATGAGTCAGGTCCTCAGTGATGAGTCCATGTCAGGTCCTCAGTGATGAGTCCATGTCAGGTCCTCAGTGATGAGTCAGGTCCTCAGTGAAGAGTCCATGTCAGGTCCTCAGTGATGAGTCCATGTCAGGTCCTCAGTGATGAGTCCATGTCAGGTCCTCAGTGATGAGTCAGGTCCTCAGTGATGAGTCCATGTCAGGTCCTCAGTGATGAGTCAATGTCAGGTCCTCAGTGATGAGTCAGGTCCTCAGTGATGAGTCCATGTCAGGTCCTCAGTGATGAGTCCATGTCAGGTCCTCAGTGATGAGTCCATGTCAGGTCCTCAGTGATGAGTCAGGTCCTCAGTGATGAGTCCATGTCAGGTCCTCAGTGATGAGTCCATGTCAGGTCCTCAGTGATGTGTCCATGTCAGGTCCTCAGTGATGAGTCAGGTCTTCAGTGAAGAGTCCATGTCAGGTCCTCAGTGATGAGTCAGGTCCTCAGTGATGAGTCCATGTCAGGTCCTCAGTGATGAGTCCATGTCAGGTCCTCAGTGATGAGTCAGGTCTTCAATGAAGAGTCCATGTCAGGTCCTCAGTGATGAGTCAGGTCCTCAGTGATGAGTCAGGTCCTCAGTGATGAGTCCATGTCAGGTCCTCAGTGATGAGTCCATGTCAGGTCCTCAGTGATGAGTCAGGTCCTCAGTGATGAGTCCATGTCAGGTCCTCAGTGATGTGGACCCCGAGGAACCTGAAGATGCTGACTCTCTCCACCGTAGTCCCATTGATGGCGATGGGGGCGTGTCCCTCTCTCTGCTGCTTCCTGTAATCCACAATCAGCTCGTTGCTTTTGCTGAAGTTGAGATGGAGGTTGTTAACCTGGCACCAAGATGTCAGGTTTGCGACCTCCTCTCTGTACGCCGTCTCGTCGCCGTCGGTGATCAGGCCGATGACGGTCGTGCCGTCAGCAAACTTCACGAAATCTAAGACCATTTACATGTCAAACACAAAGAAAAAAATGTCATTTTACTTTGCAAAAGCCCAAGTTTACATTAACTGTCAGATGTTTTGTAGAAAAAAAATCACAAATATATATATTTAGATATACAATATATTATTGAAAATAATAATATACATCACAAAAATAAAAACAATAAATAAAATATATTATATATAGCAGAATAGACCGGCAATGAAAGATTTCAACATTTAACAATAGCCAACATTTTTCCAACATTTTGTTCAAAAGATAACAATTATAAACACTAAAGAAATCTACAAGTTATGTGTGTGCGTGTGTACATGACTATGTGTGTGTGTTTCTACTCTCTCCATTCAAAGTCAGCGACGTTTGTAATTAATGAATGCACCTTTATCGAGTGCTGTATTTGTTTTTATTCCTTCCTCTACACTGTAGTCCAGGGGTGTCCGTGGGTCATTTGGTACCGGGCCGCAGAGAAAAAATAAATAACTTACATTATTTCCGTTTTATTTATTATCTGAGTCTGAACGATGTTTTATTTTGAAAAATGACCGGATTCCCTCTGTTACGAGCTTTCATTCTCCCAGATGGTGCATGATCACCTTTCTTTGCTTTTAAAAGAGTTTGAGCGCTACTTCCCAACCACAAAAGACCCACGAACTGCCAAGGAATGGATCCGCGACCCATTTGTCAAGAAACCAGGTGAATCAAGCATGTCTATGCAAGAAGAAGATCAACTGCTGGAGATCGCAAATGACGGCGGCCTTAAAAGTATGTTCGAGACAACAACTCTGCCGGTGTTCTGGATTAAAGTCACGCAGAATACCCTGAGATCGCCACAACAGCACTGAAAACCCTGTTGCCATTTCCGACATCCTATTTGTGTGAAGCGGGATTTTCTGCAGTGACAGCAACCAAAACAAAATTACGGAGTAGACTGGACATAAGCAACACACTTCGGGTGTCATTGTCTCCCATTACCCCCAGATGGGACCGTCTCGTTGCAGAGAAACAAGCTCAGGGCTCCCACTGATTTAGCGTTATGGTAAGTTGTATTTTTCATGCACTTTATATTTGTTTTTGTGTTGTATCTTATTTTGAAGGCATGTTTAAACGTTACCATAGCGACCAGAGAGTGTTAGGGGGCAGAGAGGATGTTGTTGGTGCGATGTTACGAGGTCGCTGATAATAAAGTTGCATATGAGTACAGTAGATTCACGTTTATTATTATATTTAGAAAATACCACCGTTTTTATGCCGGTCGTATCATTTTATTTTGTGTATTTATCCGCCACACCTTAAAGGCCGGTCCATAAAAATATTGTCTGACATTAAAACGGTCCGTGGTGCAAAAAAGGTTGGGGACCGCTGCTGTAGTCCCCTTGTCCGGATTGACCTTAAATAGGCACCTGTTAAGACAGAAGTACACTTACATTTAGTGTTTAATTACAAATTCTGTGGATGATACAGCCATTAATTGTCTTTACAATTATACAGCTTGAAGTCAAAAGGCAATGCTACTCTTAAATGTACGTTTCATTAACTGTTATGATCATATCTGTACATTTAAAGCATTGGTTTGAATAGAGTTTTGTTATATAAAGTCGTCACTTGGCATCACTATCACACTGGAAAGTATCGCAGCAGGTCTGTAAACAGGAGCAAGTGGTCACTTGAAGATCATTTGAATGTGGGTAGCTATGAGTGCCATCTTGAGATGTTTGTGTGTAACTGGGGCAGATGAGGTGCGTGTCAGCAGCAGAGTGAGCGGTGTAAAAACATCGTAGTTAACCGAATGAAGTTTTAATGTGTTTGTGCACCAGGTTCCGGTGCCCATCCATCCATCCATCTTCTCCCGCTTATCCGTGGTCGGGTCGCGGGGGTAGCAGTTCCAGCAGAGAGCCCCAAACTTTCTTTTCCCTGGCCACATCAACCAGCTCTGACTGGGGGATCCCAAGGCGCTCCCAGGCCAGCGAAGAGATATAATCCCTCCACCTGGTCCTAGGTCTACCCCTTGGTCTCTTCCCAGCTGAACGTGCCTGGAACACCTCCCTAGGGAGGCGCCCAGGTGGCATCCTTACTAGGTGCCCGAACCACCTCAACTGGCTCCTTTCGACGCGAAGGAGGAGCGGTTCAACTCCGAGTCCCTCCCGGATGACTGAACTTCTCACCTTATCCTTAAGGGAGATGCCAGCCACCCTGCGGAGAAAACCCATCTCGGCCGCTTGTATCCGCGATCTCGTTCTTTCGGTCATGACCCATCCTTCATGACCATAGGTGAGGGTAGGAACGAAAATGGCCCGGTAGACAGAGAGCTTTGCCTTCTGGCTCAGCTCTCTTTTCGTCACAACGGTGCGGTAAAGCGACTGCAGTACCGCTCCCGCTGCTCCGATTCTCCGGCCCATCTCACGCTCCATTGTTCCTTCACTCGAGAACAAGACCCCGAGATACTTGAACTCCTTCACTTGGGGTAAGGACTCATTCCCTACTTGGAGTGGACAGTCCATCGGTTTCCTGCTGAGAACCATGGCCTCAGATTTGGAGGTGCTGATCCTCATCCCAGCCGCTTCACACTCGGTTGCGAACCGATCCAGTGAGTGCTGAAGGTCGCAGACCGATGAAGCCATTAGAACCACATCATCTGCAAAAAGCAGTGGTGCAATCCTTAGTCCACCGAACTGCAGACCCCCCCCCCCACGACTACGCCTCGAAATCCTATCCATGTATATTACAAACAGGATCGGTGACAAAGCGCAGCCCTGGCGGAGGCCAACCCTCACCGGAAATGGGTCCGACTTACTGCCGAGGACCCGGACACAGCTCTCGCTTTGGGAGTACAGAGATTGGATGGCCCTGAGTAGAGACCCCTCACCCCATACTCCTGCAGCACCTCCCACAGTAACTCCCTGGGAACTCGGTCATACGCCTTCTCCAAGTCTACAAAACACATGTAGACCGGATAAGCATACTCCCAGGCCCCCTCCAGGATCCTTGCGAGAGTAAAAAGCTGATCCGTCGTTCCACGACCAGGACGGAATCCGCATTGTTCCTCCTCAATCTGAGGTTCGACAATCGGCCTGACCCTCCTTTCAAGTACCTTAGAGTAAACTTTCCCGGGGAGGCTGAGTAGTGTGATGCCTCTGTAATTGGCACACACCCTCTGATCCCCCCTTTTTGAAAAGGGGAACCACCACCCCGGTCTGCCACTCCTTCGGTACTGTTTCCGACTTCCACGCAACGTTGATGAGACGTGTCAACCATGACAGTCCCTCAACACCCAGAGCCTTCAGCATTTCTGGGCGGATCTCATCCACCACCGGGGCTTTGCCACTGTGGAGTTGTTGAGATTGGTGTTGATCCCCCGTCATACTCCAGCTCTGCCTCTAACATAGAGGGCGGAGTTGTCGGGTTCAGGAGTTCCTCAAAGTGTTCCTTCCAACGCCCTAACACTCCATCAGTTGAGGTCAAAAACGTCCCATCCTTACTGTACACAGCTTGGATGGTTCCCTGCTTCCCCCTCCTGAGGTGTCGGACAGTTTTCCAGAACAACTTTGGTGCCGCCCGAAAGTCCTTTTCCATGGCTTCTCCGAACTTCTCCCACACCTGCTGCTTTGCCTCGACCACGGCTGAGGCTGCTGCCCTTCGGGCCTGTCGGTACCTTGCAACTGCCTCGGGAGTCCCCCGGGATAACAAATCCCTGAAGGCCTCCTTCTTCAGTCTGACGGCTTCCCTGACCACCGGTGTCCACCAGGAGGTTCGAGGGTTACCGCCCCTTGAGGCACCTAAGACCTTGAGACCACAGCTCCCCGCCGCGGCTTCGGCAATAGAGGCTTTGAACACCGCCCACTCTGGTTCAATGTCCCCAACCTCCACAGGAATGCCCGAAAAGCTCTGCCGGAGGTGTGAGTTGAAGGCCTCCTGAACTTGGGCCTCCTCCAGACGTTCCCAGTTCAAAAAGTACACACAGCAGGCTGCAGTCTAACCACACAGACACACATCAGGCTGCAGTCTAACCACACAGACACACATCAGGCTGCAGTCTAACCACACAGACACACAGCAGGCTGCAGTCTAACCACACAGACACACATCAGGCTGCGGTCTAACCACACAGACACACATCAGGCTGCAGTCTAACCACACAGACACACAGCAGGCTGCAGTCTAACCACACAGACACACATCAGGTGCTCGCTCCTTACTCCATATTCTGCCGTTGTATGCTTTTTGTTTCTAAATGTATCAATGTATTGTGAACCAAAATTAAATAACATGCAGTAGGCTATAACATTTAATTTCACTCATTGCGGCGTGCCGCTTAATCATTTAAATAATATTCAAGCTTCTTATAAGTGAAAATGATTAAGAGAGAAGGGTTTAGAAAAAGTGTCTTTACTATAGGAAATATGCAGTACACAGTTGCCTACAATGATACGCAGGCATTTATTTTTATTTTATTTTTGTTAACGAGAAACATCTATTAGAACAGGCCCAGCCGAAATTACATTGGCCCACCCAAAATTGAGATCCTGGCGCCGCGGCTGACCTACACCATTGAGAAATGAAGACTGGTACATTAAATCAGAGCTGTGTTTCTTCTCCTACCTGAACAGAGCCTTGAGGTTCTCCGGAAGCTCCGTCCGGCTGGCGTATCCTGGGTTCATCGTGATGAAGATGCCAACAGAGGGGCAGAGGCTCACCTCCTCCCCCATGAAGGTAAGCCTCTGCTTCTTGTCTCGAATGGCGTCCTGGATGCTTTTTACCTTTAGCAGAGGAAAGAAAATAACAATCAGAGTAGAATGAATTGGTATGAAACCTTAATACCTTTTTTCCATTTGGTTCATTCAATTGAATGTTAAACAAAGAGTCTTCAGTCCTGCTCGCAGCTCTGTGAAGCGCTACTTAGCCAGCACGCTAACAAGCTCACATTAACAAAGCTAACATGCTGATGCTAAATGCATATGTTGCTAAGCTACATGTAGGCTAATTTGATTGTAGGATTGGACTCCTGTGGTGGCTGCATGTAATTGTTTTAGACATTTCCCAAAAATATCAGAGCGTTGTGAAGACAGAAAATTCACAACATGTTTTGCATATTCTGCTTCAATTCATATTTGTTCGGTATTTAGCCTTTTAAAATCAATGTTGCAGCAGTGCCTCACCCACACCCACTTCAGGGTGAGCAGCAGCAGTCAACCTTTCAGTTTCTACAGTGTGGGGGCTGAATGCTTTCAACGTTTTTTCTCCCCTTCAGTTTTAATGTCATATTCATCCACTTGACCTGAATGATCAGATATAGCAGATCCATCATTTGTACTGTTTCTCTTTAAACTAATAAATCACCCTTGTGTTAACCTGGTAGAGAAGGGGTGGGGGAAAAGCAGGCGTCCAGTAGGGACAGCCGCTGGTTCATTGGTGGAGTACAGTGGGGAGGGAGGGGGGGGGGGTACCATGAAGCAGCGGCTCCCAGCAGCACCCTGCTGCCACTAGCTAGTTTGTGGAATCGTGTGCGACTGTTTGTCTCTTGCCTTGAACAAAAACCCAGAATTACAGCCTGTAAGAGGATTTCTGAATTTAACATGCCTGTGTTAATAGAGCGTAGCGAGTGGACAGCTGGAAATAAAAGGGACATCACTTCATGGATGAGTTATCAGCTACAGATCACTCAGTCACACAGAGAGGACAAGGGAAATACAAAAAGCACACACAGCAAAGAGTAGAAGTAAAGCTGTGAAAAGGGCTATGAAAAGTGATAAAACACGAAACACCTTTCTGAAAAGTATAATCCTTTTCTGTCTTCCTGAATGTACGGACTGGAACTAGCTGCTTCAATATATTCATTCTGTAACAGAGGCCAAACTACACCAATTTATCTCCATGTTGTAACGTCTGAGGCCTTCTGTTTTTCCCTGCTTTATTTATTGTTGAACTATTCCTGCCACCTGTGTTAGCAGAGGGAGTGTGTGTTGTGCGCTGAAGAGGATGGATTGTGTGTGAGTGCTGGTGAGAGAGAAGCAGCCGACACTCCTCTCTTCTCAAGGTCTACCTCTCCACCTATATGCTATCATGACCTATTCTTTATTTCCCCATGCAACATTTATTCTGGCTCTTACTCTTAGCATAGTTTGCTTACACAGCTTACGGAATACGTTTTTTATTCACAATCGGAGGGAAGGACAGAGAAGGGAATGTTGTAAGTCTAGAAAGGAGTAATAATCCTTTGAGAAGCTCCATCTCCATCTCCATCACCATCATGATCTGCCTTCTTATCAACTCAATGCATTTGGCAATGACAGTATTACACATACATGAAGACAGTGACTGGGGCAGCAGCATGCAGGATGTGAATACACCAGAGAGAGGCTCTTTTGATCCAGGATAACAGAATGCAAGATAGCAGAAAAGCTAGCATCAGCGGAAACACAATATGGCTGATTCCCTTAGGTTGCTATTCAGCAACTACACAGAGCTCAAAGTGTAGAGAATAAGTATGCATGATGCGAAGATGGAGAAGGCGCGCAAAGCCAACAGAACTTCCTCAGGTCATTTGGAGGGGACGAGTTCAGTATAGGAGGCACACACATAAAGTTGCCATCATCATTTCTTTAGCCACTTGTGTGCAGCACGACAAGCTGTAAAGACATTCTATACATATATCACCTCAAGAAGCTGATACGGCCTGGGTATCTGCACACCTTCAAAGACCTTTTAATACCCTAAAAGCAAAACAATTATACTATGACTGCAACAAAAGGAATTACCAAACTGGTCTGCAGTAGACACTGTTACTGAGTTTAGTGAATTAAGATAACTGATCAGTTTCCTCCCCCGCTGCAGCGCTCTGATCAGAGGCTGGGTAAACACATTTCTTCTTTCAAGTTAAAATGAGACAGCCAGCACAGAGCGCAGTGCGCTACCTACACTTACAAACAAATAGCTATTGGATGTTGTGGACATATATGGAAGCAAACATATGGAAGCAAACAAGTATGGAAGCAAACAAGAGACAGAAGTATTTGAATTTTTTCAGACACCGAATTTATAGCGTTGAAAATAATTACTTTGAAAATCATGTATCTGAATTTTTTATGTTTTTTTTATGTGAAATAAAAATGTAACAATTCAAGTTAAAAAAATTAGAATAGTCAAATTTATATGGAAGCAAACAAGAGACAGAAGCATTTGTCATTTTTGAAATTCGACGTCAAAAATGTCGATACAGCATCATCCGGGCTACCCACACAGGATAAGCAATCGAGCCCGAATGCAATCAAACCGACTTCTGGCCTATCAGAGCAAAGCAGCGAACTCCGGGACGGTGCGGTGAAGCCCAATGCTGCAAACTGTAGGCGATGGATGCAGATGGGAGCAATTCCCGTAGACCCTATGTTAAAATGTCCAACTTAACATCAGAAAATTAACATGTTTCTAGCCTGGATCCAAAAAACATATTCTGTATATAGTTAGATTCCCCCTTCCTGACAACGGGACTGCGGCTCCTAGCTCCTCTGTCTCACTGCTAGCTCCGTTAGCTCCATTAGCTCCGTGATGCTACAGGGGCTCAGCTCATGCGGAGAACACTACTTGAACTCGGCCGTGTATGTTGTGTTGGCTCCTGGTGGACTATTCGTCATGCAAATATAGGATTTATCTGCGGTTAAAACAGACCGTCCATGAATGCAGTTTCTTCGGTAAGTCAACCCCGCGTACTTTATGTTATGTTACTGGTGTTTTTATTAAGCTAACGTTAATGAATGTTTAGAGTTGGGTTAGCATTTGAGCAATCGGTAGCTCCATCTGTGCTAACAATGCTATGCGTAGCATCCAAGTTAAACGTAATAGAGAAATGTAAAACATTAAGTGGGATGCTACTGTATACCAAAAGGCTTCTGTGTGAGGTTGGTAAAATAAGGTCATCCTTGTACGTTAGATAGTTAGTTTGCTAGTTAGTTTGCTAGTTAGGTTACTGTATGCATTGTTCAGGTTCATTTAAATTCGCTATGCTCTACTATAGCATAAAATTGACTAGCTAACGTCAACGTATTGTTGAAGAGAGGCTTAGTGTATATTAAATCAACCTCACAATAAAATGTGTGTATCTTTAAAATATGAACGTCACATTTCAAGATGGTCCAGAAATAACGCTCCCTTAGATATTGTAATATGATTTGTTGAACTGGAGTTATTTATTGCAGCTAACCGCCTATCCGACGAACGACCCAAACATTGTTGTTTTTAATATTATTACCAATGCCTCTTTTCATTTTATTATCATCACACTTGAGAAACAGCCTTATTGTGCTGTAGAACGGAACATGTAACTTAATGCCTGCATTTAAGGACGATGAATAGCGTATTCAATGCTTATGACAAGGAAATGATTTGTTTAAATATTAGATATGACGTTATCTGTGACTTCAGTGAAAATTAAGCTGATCCATTGCATTGCATTTGTTAAATAGGTTTGGTCTTACCCTTACGTGTGTGATACATATGAATATGGCATATGAAAACAAATTAATTTGACTGACTCATGAGACACATCCAAAGTAACAGTAAAATAAAAAGGACCTACACAATAATACTCAATTAAACTGATAAGATACAGTATAAGGACTGTGATATCCAGCAATTTCTTAAGTATAAAAATAAGATTATGACCTGTTTTTAAAAGAAGATAAAAAGTTGTTTGCATGGAAAGAAGTCTGTAACCCACTCCTGTAACTTTACATCTGTTTGTTCAAAGTGTCCTTAAGGTGATCCAGACAGGCTGGACCAGAGGAGGAGAGACAGATCTGGACTCCTAACAGCAGAGAACTTCAGCACGGATTCCAAGGTACATATACCTTTTTCATAATTTACAAAGAATGCATAAAGTTATTGGTTTTAAAAAATAAAGTAATGACTCAAATAGAGAGATAGAATGCGCACACCTTACGTGTATTGTTGTTGTTAGCATCTGGTGCTAGCTAGCTGCGCTAACGGATATAAGGAGCTGTTTCAATGAAAACAGAGGAGCGACATTTCGCCGACAACTGCGCCGAGCACTTGACTTTATGCAGGTAGCCAGACAGTGGGACATTGTACGAAAAGTCAGCACACTCAGCACGGATAGTGCGCGCAACATGATTGCAGCGTCCAGGCAGCTCCCGTTCGAGCATATGCCTCACACACACACACACACACACACACACACACACACACACACTTTGTATTGTATTATTGTATTGTATGAGAGGTTCCAGGTTGAATTGAGGCGAATATTTGTAATGTTCAGAGGTTGTTGTGTTTAATATTCATGAGAATATTTGTCATTGTTCAAATGATAATAAACAAACATTTGCATAAAGCATATTTGTCCACTCATATGTTGATAAGAGTATTAAAAACTTGAAAAATATCCCTCTAAGGTACATTTAGAACAGATAAAAAATGTGCGATTAATTTGCGATTAATCGCGATTAACTATGGACAATCATGCGATTAATCGCGATTAAATATTTTAATCGATTGACAGCCCTACTAAATACTAGATCACCTACACCAGTGACCACCAACTGGCGGCCCGCGGGCCACATCCGGCCCGCCAGACATTCTCATCCGGCCCGCACGACGGGGATGACTGGCGTTGGCGGAGTGGTTAGTGCGTTCGCCCCCCACTCATTTTTTTTGTTACAACGTCTCGTGAGTAATGTGCAGTACCGGAGTCCAACAGAGAGGCAGCAGCTGCGGGACAGTAGACTGCGTACTGCGAAACCTTCCCTGCCTTGAAGAAGAAGTGATCCTTCGTTGTGAAGAGTCTGCTTTATGCGCTCCGCAGCACAGCAGTAGCCCCGCTGCGACAGAGTCCAACAGAGAGGCAGTGGCGTTTTCTCCTGGAGGCCAAGGGAAGCCAGGCTTCCCCTGTTTTTTTAGTTATAATTTCAATAAATAAATAAAAACACTTTGTTTAGTTTCGGTAATTCTTCTTTGCTTTTGTGTTGCTGCCGGCCCATCTCTCCCCCATTCCCATTGAGTATTTTACAAAGAGGGAAACAGCGCCCCTCTAGATGTTATGGTGAAACAGGAGATTGCACTCGCTGTTGCGAGAGGAGGCCAGCCGAAATTGGCTTCCCTTGGTGAGGAAAAATGGAGGGATTGACCAATCAGACAAGGCTCACGTCATGCCCCTGCCAACCTGTGATTAGTTGGGCCCAGCGCCCAGCGCTCTGGTTGGGCCCATGCCAAGGGAAGCCAGAGGCGGCTGGCTTCCCTTGCCTCACAATCCAATCAAATCGCATCAACTTAGTGGTGCAGTGACGCGTCCTAAAACCCGGAAGTAAGCTGCGCTCGGGTTCCCTCGACAAGAAAGCAATGGGATTTCTCTCCATAGGATTTTGGAAAATAGCTGGAAATAAGGTCTGTGGAAAACGAACCTGTTAGATAAACACACGTTTTGTTCAGCTGGATAATATCCACATGTCTACCCTACTTTTATAATTTCGGAATCATAAATCTAATCGATAGATAGATAGTGTCACTGCACCACTCTCACCGCCGTTAGAAAGTAGCAAGCAACTGAAGCAAGTGCAATTATGGAGGGTGGAGATTTGGAGTATTTAATCAAAAATGATTGTACTAAACTTCAGCTACAGCAGCAACTAAAAATTAAATCTGATGACAGGCCAATGCCCAAACTGGAGCTGAGTACAGCGAGGAAAAAAGGAGCGAATCGGACGTAAACGTTATGCTCTCCTGATTTAGTTTGTGAATTAATGCTTATTAGAGTTTGGGCTGGAGAGTGCGTGAGAGAGACCTGTCGGTTAGATAACAGGCGTGTGTAAGTCCTGCATCTGTATGATACAAAATGTGTGTAAAATGATACCGGCCGCTGTAATCACTCATCTGGTTATGTTATTACATTGACCACCACACACAGACCCCCACCCCCCCGACCCAAAAAAAGGACGTATTATTGGCTTCCCCTATTTTTTTCCCCACGCCACGCTACTGCAGAGAGGCAGGAGCTACCGGACAGTAGCCTAGAAGTGATCCTTCGTTAGCGTGAAGAGTCTGCTAAGCTTTATGCGCTCCGCAGTACCTGAGCGTGCTCCACTAGCACCCCCCCCCGGTCAACAACTTCAAAATTTTGGGCTATATAAAAATCGCTGGCCCGCGAAAGTGTCTATTGGATACATTTTGGCCCTTGGACAAATGTAGTTGGTGATCCCTGACCTACACATCAGTGATGTTGAGTGTACTTTCTTAGCAAAAGGTTACATTTTACCAAGCAACATAACTTTTTTGTTCAACTTTCACATTTCAATGTATTTAAGGCAAATATTATTAACATAGTGAGAGCTGCGACCCTTTGTCGCTACATATTGACTGTAAAAAACATGTTAAAATTAGGGCTGTCAGTCGATTAAAATATTTAATCGCGATTAATCGCATGATTGTCCATAGTTAATCGCGATTAATCGCAAATTAATCGCACATTTTTTATCTGTTCTAAATGTACCGCAGAGTTTGCAACGTCACAAATAAATGGTGCCAATCTCAGTCAGATGTGAATGTGTAATTTAACATTTTCAGTAAGAATAACGGCAGAAAGGAGTACAAATACAATTTATTGAAATGTGAACTAAAAGTTATCAAGCATGAACCATCACAATTTCTTTAAATAAAAACAAAATAATATACATAAGTTACACCTTAATGTTAATCTGTTAATTGATTAAGTAAACAAATGTTGTCAAATAAAGTGACAGACTAGGCCTGTGCAGGTGGTAACAGCAGGTCCTCCTCCCTCAGGCCTGGTCCTCCTCCCTCAGGCCTGGTCCTCCTCCCTCAGGCCTGGTCCTCCTCGCAGGGAAAGACCCTCAGCCCTCTCTGGCCTAACCAACAGACAGGACGTTCATAAAGCTGAGGTTTCCCCCAAAGTCTCTAATCATCCATCCTGTGAATATGAGAGGGGAACAAATAGTGTAATAGATGCTTTGGACAATAAGAAATATAAAGTTAACTCTTGAGTTGCTCAGTTTTTTAGATGACAATGCTACTACTGTATTACTAATATCTCACATCTGAGGGTTTAATAATACAAAAAAAAGGAGAGGCACTGTAAAATAAAGATTGGTCTTTCAATAAATTGTGTTGATTTTGTCTTTTGAATTGTTTGTCTAAAGTCAAGTAGCTAGAACTGTTACTTATAGTTTGAATAATACAGTCTGGTTATAATGTTTGGAGGAGGCATCACAGGTAAGAGCACTAACTAGCTACCATCACAGGTAAGAGCACTAACTAGCTAGCATCACAGGTCAGAGCACTAACTAGCTACCATCACAGGTCAGAGCACTAACTAGCTACCATCACAGGTCAGAGCACTAACTAGCTAGCATCACAGGTCAGAGCACTAACTAGCTAGCATCACAGGTAAGAGCACTAACTAGCTAGCATCACAGGTCAGAGCACTAACTAGCTAGCATCACAGGTCAGAGCACTAACTAGCTAGCATCACAGGTAAGAGCACTAACTAGCTAGCATCACAGGTCAGAGCACTAACTAGCTAGCATCACAGGTCAGAGCACTAACTAGCTAGCATCACAGGTCAGAGCACTAACTAGCTAGCATCACAGGTCAGAGCACTAACTAGCTAGCATTACAGGTCAGAGCACTAACTAGCTAGCATCACAGGTCAGAGCACTAACTAGCTAGCATCACAGGTCAGAGCACTAACTAGCTAGCATCACAGGTAAGAGCACCATGTGTTGTGTTCCATCCACAACAAATGCACACAGATGGATGTGTGTGTATTTATGTATCTACTATTTCTTGAATCATTACTGTCAGTCCAAAACAAGAGATTTTGTTTTAGTAACATGTTTTTAAAACATTATCTCTTTTCCACTACACTATCTTGAATATTTTAGTTTTTACATCACTACATTGATCTAACAGCTTTAACATTGTAAAGGTGTCACTTCGGACTCTGGGTAATTATGACAGCATGTCCTACTATTCTGAGAGTTTGATGGAACCAGACCTTCATCTATTAACGTAGAAAATAATCAGCACATTAAACCATTATGAAAGTAATCATTAGTTAGCTCATTGTTCAAAATGAGCTCCAACTACAACAGTTAAGTCAACTTTTGTATCGGTAATAATAATAAAACAAATGATATAACTTGTGTCTACTTTAAATACTTTAACAACACTTTCCTGATTATACTAGCATACTTTTACTAAAGTAACATTAACAACACACTGTTTAAATGCAGGGCTTTTGTAAGAGAGTATTTGTATAGTGTAGCGTGGTCTACTACTTGACTTATCTAACCGAAGTGATCGTAACGTTACTTTGCAAACCGTCGCCCCCACACACACACAAAAGGACACGGTAACGTTGTGATTAATGTACCTGTTTTCACAGTTTTAGCTATAGTGTTATTGCAGAAAAGTTTAATCCAGCGTATTTTCTATATTCATTTAAAGATTCCATAAATGAATGTGTATGCCTTAAACCTGTTTAGATGAACTGTGTGTGTGCTCATTGCAGTGCCTGTAGGCTGTATGATTGTTGCTACTGTTAGGCTGCTGGGGTAGTAGGGGATGTAACTTCTCATTATTGTTTGATTGTTGTACAACGAAATAATAATTGATCAACTATACCTGATAGGTGCATCATATAGTGAAACATCTGTTATGGGAATTATGAGATCAAATGTATTAACATTAGGATTCTTGATATAACGCACACACATTTTATCATGTAGCCTACCACACAAATGTCACATGTTTTTCTCTCTGAAAGCTATACTTGTATATGTTTAAACATCATCATCCCATGACATCTTTAGGAGTAGTTAACTAACAAAGGTTGACTGTTCTTATAGCCTAAAGCCTTCTCTGGACTTCCTCTAAACTCGAAGACAGCTGACCTAATTAGAAGGACCATTGTCTCTCACTCTGTTAGTCATGTGAATCAATAAGGTGTTATCTTTTATCTGCTGTTCTGTTTAGTGTGTGAGTTTTTGAATATATGGTGCAAGGGGGTCTCAGCTGACCTAATCAAATGTTATCTTGAGAGACTGTTTCACTCAGAACAGGAGGTGCTCTTAGTTCATACTTGCACACACACACTGTAAAGAGAGGGGACGGACCAGATGAAATCAACACCAGCTGACTCACTGCTTGGGGGTCGTCCAGGAGGTATAACTACTGTAACATTTGAAAACTGGAGCACTCTCTTCTGACTGACTGTCCGGATAACTTGTATCCCACGGTGGTAGAATTGAGTCCAGAGTACTCTGTGAGAATTGGACTGTCTGTTTTGCTAATAAACTAGTTGATTTAACATAGCCTTTTATTTTGTAGTTTTCTTTTGTGCTGCTTTCAACGACCTCTTCTTCTCATCAACAAACGCGCTGAAGTAGGGCCGGCCCTCTTGACGGCCGCTTGAGGGTGCCACTACAACATGATTCACTTCAATTAATGATAACTACGGAGCTTACAAGGCACAAGGCAAGGCACAAGGCTACATCACTCATTTAGCTAGCTAATGTAAGATACAAATGCTGTCGAGCCCTCACAGCTTGTAAAATAAACAGCACAAACTGACTACGTACCGGAGCCCCGCTATTCTCCGTCATCTTTCTCCTGGATTGTTTTGATCACATGACTGACAAAGCCGTGCTCTGATAGGCCAGAAGTCGGTTTGATTGCATTCGGGCTCGATTGCTTATCCTGTGTGGGAACCCGCATGATGTTGCATCGAAATTTTTGACGTCGAATTTTATGCATCGAAATTTTTGACGTCGAATTTTATACACCGAAATTGTGCATTCGAATTTTTTTAACTTGAATTTTTGGGATCTGAATTTGACTATTCGAATTTTTTTTACTTGAATTGTTACATTTTTATTTCACATAGGTAAATTCGGAGCAAAAAAATTCAGATACATGATTTTCAAAGTAATTATTTTCAATGCTATAAATTCGGTGTCTGATAAAATTCAAATACTTCTGTCTCTTGTTTGCTTCCATAGACATATCATTTTAATGGCATTGTTGTTTTAAAATACAAATAAATTTAACATAGACTAAACAAAAGAAAGACTTGCTCATTCATTCTACCCCCAATTGAAGTTAATAACTCCCAAGTTATAGTCCAGACATTTTAAGAGATTTTTAGACCTTGAATATCAAAAACGAAATTCAAGACGTTTCATGAATGTGCAGGATACTTTATATGACTATGTTGTAAATTCCCCTTGTTCTCCTTAATCTGCATTATATTATTAATATTTGTAATAGTTCTCCATTGTGTTGCTAAGCCAAATCCAGGTGTCTACCTCATCACGCCAAAGAATCGTGCTGTGTTCTCCAACTCCAAGCAAGGAGGGAAGGTCTACCTCAAGGTGGTGCCAGTCATCATCAGCCATGGGGACAAGTCTCTTGACACCTCCGCGATCCTGGACAATGGAGCTGAACGAATGATGATACTGCCAGCTGCAGTTCAACACCTGGGACTCAAAGGTGAAGCTGAGTCTCTCTTCATGCAGACCATCCGCCAAGATGTGGCCAGCCATGCTGGTGAGTCTGTTGACTTCCATGTGGCCTCTCTGACACAGCTTCCTAAGCAGCATCTCATTACGGGTGCCTTCACAGCGGGTCAGATAGCCCTATCAGAGCAGTCCTACCCTGTGACAGCACTCCAGAAGTGTTACCGCCACTTGAAGGGGCTTCCGCTGAATAACTTTAGTAAGGTTCATCCGCTACTGCTAATTGGTGCGGATTGCACCCACCTGATCACAGCCAGAGAGCCAGTCAGGGTCGGCCCCAAAGGTGGAACCATAGCCATCAATACAGCACTCGGCTGGGCACTTCAGGGTCCAGATGAGCTAACATCTCAGTCGACTTCATGCTACTTCACATCTGTCAAGCCAGCAGCAGATGACCTCTACCAACACTTTGAACGTCTCTGGCAGCTTGATGTGCTCCCGTTCAAGAGTGAAAGGCTAGCAGTACGTTCCCGATTGGACCAGGAAGCCGTGAGTATCCTGGAAGCCCGAACTGAGAGGGTGAAGTTGGGCGACACACTAAGGTATGCTACACCTCTTCCCCGTGTCAGGAACGCTCCGCCCTTAAAGGCCACTCCTGAAACAGTTATGCCAATGCTTCACAGCACAGAGCGCAGGCTCATTAAAGACCCAGCTAAGGCCAAAGTTCACAAAGCAGAGATCCAAAAGCTTATCGATGAAGGGTGTGTTAACAAGCTTTCTACAGAAGAAGTGGATGAGTCCCACGAATCCTGGTTCATCCCCCATCACCTCCTTCATCACAATGGCAAGGATCGTCTAGACTTCAACTGTTCCTGTACTTACCGTGGTCTCTCACTTAATGAGCAACTCTTTCCCGGTCCAAGACTTGGACCGTCCCTTCTCGGCAAACTCCTGCCCGAGGACCGGCAACTGCTGAGGTTCGTCTGGAGAAACCTGCAAAGTTTCACCCGTGGCAAGACAGTAGGTGAGCTGGCGGCACCAAATAGATGGATCCCATCGTTCTCGATCCCAGCCATGCAGTCACAAAACTCTGCATTAAAGACATGGACGAGCGCTTGCTCCATCCATGGCCCGACAGGGTCTTTGCTGAGACTAGGCGCCGGGATGCGTCCCTGCCGCAAGTATCCTACGCTACAGACACCCTCAGCAAGAGGCGGTGGCGTCATTGTCAAATGATGGTTGACCACTTCTGGGTGCAGTTCATCAGAAGCTACTAGCCATCCCTTCAAGTCCGCCAGAAGTGGCGGCAGCATACTGATGGTCTTCTCCAAGGCACTGTGATGATAGTTGATCCTCAGCTTCACCGTGCCCACTGACCAGTGAAAGAAACCTCAAGAGAACACTCAGAGCGAGGGGACATGCACGTCGCAAAGCATACTCTGAGCTGAGTTATTGACAGATTCGAATTTCGTGGATCAATAACTCATGAACATAAAGTTGTAAACATAAAAACAACATGACTTTACAATCATAGCAAGGTAGACAACGAGCTTCAGGGTCGTTTTTATCAGAACAGTTCGATACGCTCCGTCATCCGAGCTAAACATCAAGAATTGGTCAAAATCTGCAGCTGGAGGAGAAAGGAGTGCTTAGGGACCGTCTACAAACTGCAACGCCGAAAATATATACTCATAGAAAAATTCAATAACTTCATTTTTTTAAGATTAGTGCTACCAAAATCTCTTAACACATCAATGGTTATGTTGTTGTTACAGTATAACACTTACTTAAAATAAATATGCTTTAAAATATTTTTCAGGCTTTTTTATTTCAAACTATTTTAAATTACTTTGACATTTTACAATGTAGTGCAACCAAACCCCTTTCACACATCAATTGTACATCACTGCTCATACTACATCAGGGTTGTCCAAACTACGGCCCGGGGGCCAAATTGTACTTCTTGAATATATATGTATATACGTGTTAATAAGCCAACATTTTCTAACAAATCAAACAAAGCAAAAAACAGGTTACATCACAGCTCTCCATAGGGTTTCATTTATTTAGTTGGCACCTCATTCCTTAAAACAGAAGCTTCAGATTGCTTATAATAAGAGGAAATATGAAATATATGTTATGTAAATAAGTTATTGAGCTTTTTTCTTATCAACTTAGATTTGTTAGAAAATGTGGGCTTATTAACACATATATGTTTAAGAAGTACAATATAAGACATGCACAAGTTTAATTTGTGGGCCATATTTCATTATACTTTTTAAATTAGCTGAGGGCCGATTCAAAATGGCCCTCGGGCCGCATTTGGCCGGCAAATCACCTCTGCAGGCAACGCATATGCAGTAACCCCCGCGGTACCACGAGGTGAGCAGCCGCCATGAGACTCAGAGTCTGCATGAAGGTCAAAGCTGTCACCGTTGCCCCCTGTCGCAGCCTGCAAACTGCCTGAAGCAGGCATGCTCTCTGACAGGGTGGCACGTAGTCTGCCTGCATCGAGCAAAATCCCCAGATACTCCACCTGCTGGTGTCGTATGGGACTGCTCTTCTTCCAATTGACCGCAAATTCCAACTTGGTTAGGTGTAGGATCAATTGGGCTGTGTGGAACATTGCCCATTCCCTGGACCTGGCCATGACTATGAGGTCGTTGAGATAAAATAAAACCCTCATGCCATGGTCGCGAAGCGGCTGAAGCGCTGTGGTCACACATTTGCTGAACGTGCGTGAGGATCACTGATGGGCAGTAACGCGTTAGAAGTAACGCTTTACTGTAATCCGATTACTTTTTTCAAGTAACGAGTAAAGTAAGGGATTACAATTGCAAAAACAGTAATTAGATTACTGTTACTTTCCTGCAAGCAGGCTGCGTTACTGCGTTACTAAACCGTGATTTTGTTTGTGAGAGTGTCTCATGACAATCATGTATGAGCGGTGCGACGTCAGTGGTAAACAACAGACACGTGTGTAGATCAACATGGAGCGCGGGAGGGAGCAGGACCATGCAGCGTTTAATGCTTGGAAGTACCGACATTACTTTGAGTTTGACTCGGTAAAAAGTGACAAAAACATTAGCGTCCGCTGTACACTCTGCGTGGGAAGAAAACTTCTATCTACAGCGAAAAATTCCACCTCAAATCTGAGCAAGCACCTAGCAAGCCGGCACAGGAATGTGAAACTCATTGAGAAACCCCCGGATCCCCCCACTGACATGACCGCTGCGGCTACCACATCCAATTCCACCGGGCAAACCTCCGACGGCCCCTCTCCTGCTAAACAGGTGAAAATAGACTTAAGAGCGACAGGACTTAGTGCCGCTGAACTGAAGAAGCTCGTCGCTGGCTATATTGTCGAGGACATGTTGCCCATTTCCACTGTAGACTCTGAATCATTCCGACGCATCGTAGAAAAAATACCGACCAAAAGCGGTGTCAAGCTGCCGCAGAGAAAGTCATTTGCAGGATACCTTGAGAGAGAATACGACATAATGGACGCTAATTTGAAGGCTACACTCGGAGAGGTAGACTTTGTTTCCACCACTGCTGACATCTGGACGGTGAATAATAAATGTTTTATGGGTGTAACAATTCACTGGATTAATTCCACTTTACAGCGCAACAAGGCCGCCCTAGCATGGAAGAGAATTAGAGGCAGGCACACCTATGATGTAATTGGAGCAGAGATTGAAGAAATCCATTCATCATATGGACTGCATGGCAAAGTTGTTGCCACTGTAACGGATAATGCATCCAATTTTGCCAAAGCATTCAGAGTATATCAGCCCTGTAATTTGGAGTCTGAATCTGAAAATGAAGAAGAAGGTGATGACGAGGAACCAACTTTTACAGATGTCATAGAAGCTCTTTCAACCGCATCTGGTGATGGACAGTTTAGCCTCCCTCCACACTACAGATGTGCATCGCACACAATTAACCTGATTTCAACAAGCGATGTTGACAAACATCGCTTGGTGTCTTGTGCAGACACCAAGGCTGTATATAGGAGTAGCTTTGCAAAATGCACTGCTCTTTGGACTAAAGCAAGTCGATCAACATTAGCCTCTGAACAGGTGGAGGAAGTCAGCCGTAGGAAGCTAATGGTACCCACATCCACAAGGTGGAATTCCCTGTATGAGGCCATTTCCAGAATCATCACAATTCCCCTGAATGAACTGAATCCCCTGTGTGTAAAACTGGGAATCAAGTGCCTTAATGAAAGGGAGTACCAATTCTTGAAAGAGTACTGCACTGTGATGAAGCCCCTGACAGTAGCACTGGACATCTTACAAGGGGATGAGTGCACCTATGGGGCTTTACTACCAACACTCACAAGCCTGATGTCAAAGACACTTGCCCTGAAAGATGACCTCTCTAGAATGACAGCCAGCCTTCCAGATGTGATCATTGTAAAGGTAAGATTATTATTTGATAATTGATTTGGGTGGATTTGTTGAATTTATTATACCATTCATGGTGGGCAGATGTTACACTTTGCTTGTTTTAAGCAGTGTGTACAATTATTAAAATGATAGAATATAATAAAAGATCAATTATTCATCCCCTTTTCAATATCAGGGATATTGATCATCATTAATCATGAATATTAATCATAACATCAACAGAAGATTAAAATAAAGAGGTCAAAATAGCCTCAACCAAAATTAAATCTCATACAGTATTGATAGCACATGAGATGGTTTAGGTCAGTAAAGCCCACAAAATAATTAAAATAGCTGATTATATAGTAAAATAAATATATTCTTAGTTATATCATATTGTATTTTACAGGCCATCAAGACTCGTTTTGATGCTGTACTGGATAGCCAAGAAGGACTTCTTGCAGCGGCCACTTGTCCCAAGTTCAAACTTCGATGGCTGAGAGATGAGCGTAGGAGAGAGCATGTGAAGGAGCTTCTGACAACAGAGTGTCGTAAAGCTGCTCCTGCAACTGACAATGCTAATGTGTCCCAACTACCAGCCAGCCCAGCTGAAATGGACTTTTTTGATTTTGAGAACCAGCCCACAGAAAGCTTCTCAGCAGAAAAAGAAGTAACTGACTATTTAAGGTCAGGGTATGAGCTTGAGATTTTGAATCAGTTCCCAAACCTCAAAAAGATGTACATGAAATACAACACTCCAACTCCGCCCAGTGCCCCAGTGGAACGGCTGTTCAGTTTAGGTGGATTGGTGCTTTCCCCGAAAAGGAACAGACTGTCTGATAGGAGGTTTGAGAAGCTTCTGCTGATGCGATATAACCACTATTTCACTCCGAAAGAAAACAAAAAAACATAGGGCCTTGTCAGGGTAGCCATAAAATGAGACTGGACTAACAGCCTAAATGTGGCATGCAACAGCATTTTCTGTTTTGGTAAACTCATTATTACTCCTCTCTGCACTTTACCAACTGTTAAAAGATGTAAATGTTAATAATTCGGAATACAGTCAGGAGACACTTTGATTTTAATTATTTTATTGCTGTATTTTATTTACATCTATTCGAATGAAGGAGTATAAACACAAAAAAGAATTTTATTTTAAATGCTGGAATATGCAGAAATATAAGTTAACAGAAGAAAGACTTGCTTTATTTTATTAAAATATGGTGGAATGTGCAGAAAATGGGTTTAAATGTTCAACGATTTTCTTCAAGTCAGAGACTGTTGCATTTAATTTAATTTTTGCTTGATGCAATGTGCATAAAGTTAAAAGATTGAAACTAATAAAACAAGTTTTGAAAAAGAGACTGTTTCATTTGATTGAATTTTATAATGTGGAATATGCAGAAAGAATAGAATTAGGCTGAAAGGTCAATTGCTTTATAGCGTATTCAGGTTGTGCATCATGTTTTTGAAAAGTAACTAAGTAAAGTCATTATTAAAGTAACTAATTACTTTTGAAAATAAGTAATCAGTAAAGTAACTGGATTACTTTCTTGGAGAAGTAATCGGTAATCAGTAACTAATTACTATTTCCAAGTAACTTGACCAACACTGGTGAGGATAGGGAATAGCCGAACGGTAGTCTGTTGTACTCGTAGGCTATCCCCTGGAAGGCAAAACGCAAATAGTTTCTGTGCTTTGGAGCAATTTTGACATGCGGAAATATCAAACATTTAATAAAGGGAAAAAAATGAACAAGACTTAACGTTTTCATAATAATTAATTATATTTATTCCGTTTGGATGTACGATTTTTGACTTTGTTTAGAGCAGTGATCTTCTCTTCCTCTCTGCAGCAGAGAGCTGAGCGCTGTCAGACCGGACCATGGCTGTAAAGGCAGAGGGGTGTCTCTAGTTCCCCCTCGATACATAGACTGATCCTTTTTTTTGTCCATGTCTGATTGGCTTAGAGCTTTCGCGACTGCAAACATTTTTAAACAAACATTGACCATGTACCGTTCACCACCCCCACCCCCCCGACAGCTCCCTTAAATCAACGCAGGGCTGTGACTCTCTTTGTTTCAAAAGTAATGGCCCATTGGAATGTGACAAAACTCTCCCCCCCCCCCCCCCTGTTCTCCAGCAGTGATCTGAAAGGGTCTCTGGAAATATCAAACATTTAATTAAAGTTTTAAAAACAGTGACAGGGTCCAAAATCAGAGGTGGAAGAAGTATTCAGATTATTCACCTAGGTAAAAATACGTGTTAGAAGTAAATGTCCTGCATTCAAAATTGTCAATTGCCCAAGTGAAAAGTATTATCATCTGAAAGTAAAATTAATCATTATGTTATTAGTATTAAATACATAAAAGTATTTGTACAACTTATATTTAGAAATACTCCGTTGTAATTATTGATGCATAAATGTGTTCATCCATTCAATGTGGCATCTGCTATAATGGGGTTAATGTATGATATTACTTAATAATACAATACATTACTGTATAATACGTGATAATGTATGAGTGGATTTACTTCGATCTACTGTACTGTGTACACCACAACAATATTACAAAAAATATACTGCATATTAAAGCAAACTATTGTAAAGGTAAAAGTATGAGCATAAAAAATAAAGAAGTGTAAACATTTACATTATTATTATGATTATTTAATATATAAAGACTATATATTATTGAATTACAATTAAGATAATAAGATTAGATATACTTTATTTGATCTAAAATATTGATGTTTTTTCGTTACAGTAGCCTGTGAAAACCATAAGAAATAAGTGATTAAATGCTACAGTATTCAGCAAACACAACTGCAGAGCTGCAAACATTGCAAACAGACGAAGGTCTACAACACCCAGTTGTCTTTGTGTATTTGTGAATGAAGCGCCATCTCATGGTTAAATCCTGAAATTGAACAAATGGGGACATTTGGCAACGCCCTCTTAGGAAATAGTGTGAGGGCTTAATCTACCAGCCACTGGGATCCGCTGGGTGGAGTCCTATCTGGAGTGCTACATCTGTATACTGTGAGCTGCGCGCGCATTAAGGTTGGCTCGCCCTGATTGGCCGGCTACGTTTATACTACTTGTGTGTGAACACTCGCGTATCATTGATGAGAGTAGTACCCATAGAGTCCAGTAGAGGGCGGAGCCTGTGTGAGATAGAACAATTAACTTCTATGGCTAAATCTGGCACATATAAATGGGGTAATCAAGTGCTCATGTTGATGGATTTGCATTGTCCCCTCTTTATAAAATAAATATAAACGATACATAAACAAGGCCTCACACTAATAAAACCAGATGGCAGAACAAGAAAGGCTTAAATGTCTCCTACCTATTTTGGAGTTTTCTTAACATTAACTCTGGAGCAGTTTAACAGCCCTCCAGAGAGCAGCTGGCAGGGAAGAAGCAGACATTCTCTCCAATAACATGCCGATTAAAACCCTGTCTGACACAAACAGAGGCTGACTGCTTGATAGATTGATTCAGCTTGAGTGTGTGTGCATTACTGAAAATGAGTAACTTGGTGGGGCTCTGTGTTCCTCAACGAGTGTATTAGCAATTCTCTGTGACACCTCCCTGCGCTGTGTATAGCCGGAGGGCTGCACACAGCTACACTGTAATAATGCCCCCGTCTGGGGGAAGCAGGAGCAAGTCAGATCACAAGATTATGTTTAGGTCTGTTCTCAGCACTTCTTATGCAGAAAGTGTGTGCAGTACATGAGCGCATAATACACCAAGGTGGAGACTGGTAGTGCATTTTGACAAGGTTTAGATAAGAAATAACAATCCTGCTGGCAGAAGGAAGATGAAAAGACAGAAAGAGGGCATAAAGGTTGGTTGACAACTTGAAATATCGCTGATAAATGCACAGATGAAAAGAAACACACATACTAAAGGATGCTGCCAATGCAAATGAGCTGCGTGCACCTGCTGGCTCACCTTGTAGTCCATCTGCTCAGAGCAGTTGAATACATAGACCATGACGCCGAGGGCTCTGCCCAGGTCCTTGGTGGTCTCGGTCTTCCCTGTGCCTGCGGGCCCTACTGGAGCTCCACTCATGGTCAGGTGGAGGGACTGGGTCAGGGTGATGTAGCAGCTAAACATATCAGGGAGAAATGCACATGATGAGGACTGGACAGCCACCAAGAAAAAAAAAGCTTTTGACTGACTGGACTGAATGTTCTAGAAAATGATCAGCACTCCATTCCACTTACACACACTTCTGAGTCTCTATAGCAATGTGTCAGCAGGAGTTTTCAAAATGGTTCTTCTCAACAGAATAGAAAACAATCATATTTTTTGTTTATAACTCATTTAAATGCAAGTTCATTCGACCTTGAAAGCCTCGAAAGGCACCTTTATAAATTAAATGTATTATTATTAAGTTTAATACATATGTTTATAATTGTTTACAAATTCAGAAAACAATAGGCACACTCATTCTTCTTTCTGTAATCCAAAAGGACTCAAGTTAAACAAGTTTTTATTAAATGAAGTCTAAAATCTAATCTGGACACAAAACATATGGAGATGCTTTAGCAAGTGTCTCAGATGAAAGCACAGGTTTTTGCTTCCTGCTTGCTTGCTGCCTGTCTACCATGGGGCCAGCTGCAGGGTCCCCACTGCAGGGTCCCCAGCTGCAGGGTCCCCAGCTGGGAGCCTCTCTTTCCCAATGTTTCGGGGGTCTGTGCTGTTGCCGGCGACGGAAAAGGTTCTCTGCACTCTTGTGGGAATATCTCCGCAACAGAGTGAGATAAAATTCACTTTCAACTGCATGATATAGCTCAGCGCCATGCCCCCATCAAACATGGTGCCGTTGTTTGTACCATTTCAAGGCAATTGGCAATCTTTTCTAGAAAAACAATGTTCATGAGAGATTTCGAGAAGCGTATAAACAAACAATGGATGTGTTTTATGAACATTCATCCATGATGGAAGTAGAGTCAGATGTTTTGGACAGCGGTTCCCAACCTTTTTCAACTCAGGGCCCACTTAAGAATCAAACATTTTTTCGCGGCCCACATTCAACCATAAACAATAGGGAGACTAAATAAAGTTCTGATTGGTCAATTCAGAACGTGTGACACGTTGTAAATCCAGTAGAACAGACCGCTGTCATGGACTGTAATGACCGTTGCTAAGGAGGATCAAGAAAGAGAAAGGAAAAGAGGTTCAAATCAAATAAAAAAAAATCTTAATAATGAAAATTATGGAAGCCCATTTCCGCCACTTAAAAAAAATAAAATCCCCATGAAAAGTCATAATTATGAGATAAGAAAGTCGAAATTATGAGATAAGAAAGTCGAAATTATGAGATAAAAAGTCATAATGAGATAAAAAGTCATAATTATGAGATAGGCCTACTTTGTCACAACAGACAAACTAGCAGCTCTTTGGCTCGAGTTCTCCTATTTATCTTGACACGGAAATGGATTGTGAGTACATTGAGGACTACTTTAAACGTGGATTTACAACAGATGAATACTTAATTTGCTTGCTGATTCACATGGAGTTGTACTAAGCAAACGCACCCTTGAAAGGATTTTAAGCAAGAAGCAGCTCTGGCGTCGAAAGAATAAAACCGATGTGGCTGAGGTGGCAACCTTCATTGAACAGCAACTGGAAACGTCTGGTCAGTGTCATGGTTACAGATGGATGCACCAAAAATGCTGGTTACATGGAATTGTGACTGACAGAGAAACAGTGTGAATACTGTTACAGTTATTGGATGGTGAAGGTGTTGATCTGAGGTCAAGAAACAGACTGCGAAGGCGCATCTACCACAGCTGTGGTCCAAACTATGTATGGCACATTGATGGTTACGACAAGCTTAAGCCATTTGGAATTGCAATCAGTGGATGCATTGACGGGTTTTCCAGAAAGATGATATGGCTTGAAGCTTACAAAACAAACAAAGACCCGAAGATCATCGCTGGCTACTTTATGGATGCTGTTATCAATGCTGGTGGGTGCCCTGCCAGACTCAGACTTGATTTAGGAACAGAAAATGGCCATATGGCTGAAATGCAGCAGTTTTTGCATTTTTCTGAGAACCAAGCTGAAACAGACAATGGTGGGTGGACTTTGGACTTTGGTCCAAGCACTGGAAACCAGCGTATTGAACGATGGTGGCTGACCTTGCGAAGTGAGTGTGTCCAGTTTTGGATGGACCTTTTTGACAAACTGAGTGTAGATGGCTACTTCTCAGACAACTTCTTGGACAAGTCATTGATCCAGTTCTGCTTTCTACAAATAATACAGGTACTTGTCACATTATGAAATAAATAAATGTTGAATGTGGTGAATATTTTTAAAGAGCCACAAATGACCATGTGTAAAATAGAAATTGCCTTTTTTTCCGTGGAGAGAGTGAATAATAAGTTATTGTTTCTGGCTAACAAAAAAATGTGGGTATTCAGAGTAGCTGTGTCAAATAAGTAAGGATTTAAGAATTTTTATTTTCGGGTTTATCCACCACATTTTTATAGCTGTTAAGATATAACATTAGTTGCACTGCTGCAATTTACATTTCACAGGTATTAATATGATTGTGCCAACCTACCATAGTACAACTAGAAGACAAATCTCACAAATATAACAAACACTGGGTCAGGACTACTTGACTAAGGCAGTAATCACCACTGCCCAGTATTTTTATACATTCTATTTGACTGAATATTATTTGCCTCCTAGGAAGAACTTAATGAGGTTGTATTGACTTGGAACAATCACAGAGTCCGTCAAGTCCATAACTCACGATCACCCCATGGACGTCCCTCCATATTGCATGCAGTCCCTCATCTGTATGGAGGCAGAGATTGTTTGCACCACGTGGACCTGGAGAAAGTTCAAGTCTGCCTTGATGAGTGTGTGTTCGAGGACTTCCCATGTGATGAAGATGTGTTCCATATCTGTGTGGATCTAATGTCAGAGTATAATCTGAAATTAAAAATGATGTGTTTGAAACTGTTAACCTGTATATCGCACTCAGACAACTGATGAACAATGAACTGGATCATTAACTTTCCTGGGGCAGTGTCACAATTTATATTTCAGAAATGTGTATTTGTTTCCTGTTTCATTCCAGGACAAATTGAAATATATATACTGATTGCAATTGTCAGAATTATAATATACTTTAACCTGTGATGAATGAAAATATAATTGTAGCTGTTTGAGACACGTCAAAGATGTACCAAATATTCTCAGTACATATATTTTTATGTACACACAAACAAAGTCATGTGTTGCCCTTAGATTGACTATGTGTAAAAACAGGATACAAATGCAAAATACACACATGTATTAATAGAATTATTTATTCAATTATTTAAACAAATAGCATACAAAATTGCTATTTTCATTTTGACTGGATATAATTGTTTCCAAGCAGCTCTTTGATGGCTGAGTCACTGAGCATGTCCTGTATCATATCACGATAAGAAGAACATCAGTTTAAAGGAAAATCTCGACAGCAAACGTTTTGTTGCATGCAAACTAACAGTTGACTATTTTCAGACTTGTTATAACATTCCCATTAGGCTTTTCCCTCTTTCATGAACATAAGTTACCTATAAGCTAAACTTTAGTTGTGATTAAGACTATATTTAATATAAGGAAAAATGCAACATTTGTTCTAATTGGTCCCTCCTCTCCTACTCCTCTCCTCCTCTGCCTCCTTCTCCTCCTCTCTTCCTATTCCTCCTCCTCATCTCCTCTCTTGCTTACTCCCTCTTCCACACTTCCTCACTCTCTCCTCTTACTCTAACTCGTATATTGCTAACACACTCCTGCCCGCATTATCAAGAGCCTGAATAAGTTCTAGATTTGCCAAGTAGCCGAGATATCCATGTGTTATGATATTAGGGTCATGCAGAGTGAGATCGCTATCCCTTATAAGAGAGAGAGAGAGAGGGGTGTGGCGCGTGCATGTGTGTGTGTGTGTGCATGGTAGAGCAAGCGAGAGTGAGCGAGCGTTTTTATGTTTCTGGAAGTAAAACGAAGCAGCAGAAAATATAGGTCTGTGAAGTATTTTGTGTAACAAGAAGAACTAAATAAATGCAACGGCCTCCAAAGAAGAGCTCGCCTCTCTCCAGTCATTTCGATATTATTGAACCTGAAGCTTGTTGCTTCGGCCCTGGGAGACCCTGTTTCCTCCTGTGAACGTTACCACAAAACTATAGGCATATATATTATAGTTCATAACAGGTAATGTCAAAGCTATGAACTGCATTGTTGTAGTTTAGCTGCAATATAGGCTATATGTAACATCTAACATTTACAAAAGTCACCTGTAATAGTTACCTTATTTAGGACTAGATGCCGTTTGCATGGTGGAGAGCAGCAAGGTGATGAAGGGACCTTTGAAGACAGCGCCACTGCAGCGCATGCGCACTTCTTATCTCATAATTTCAACTTTTTATCTCATAATTATGACTTTTTATCTCATAATTTCGACTTTTTATCTCATAATTATGACTTTTCATGGGGATTTAATTTTTTTTAAGTGGCGGAAATGGGCTTCCATAGAAAATGTTTCCACACAAATCATAATTTTTTGCAAATTATTTGGCGGCAAATATTGAATTTACATTTACACCCTTTAATATTTTATTTGGGCTTTTAGATGAAGACCGCACACAGTTATATACATACAACTACTGTAAGTAATCTTAATTTAAGGTGTTTGAAGAGTAGATTAAAAATAAAGTTAATTTTTGAAAAAATGATTGCCACAAAAAATCAAAGGGTGGTTCAACACGCCATGAAACGAAGAGTGGGATTAAAGGAACAATACATATGCTTGCCATGTTGTGTTTTTGGTGGTTTTTCGTTGTCAACCTATTTTTGTTTGTGAAATGTTGAAGTGATCCTACTGACTGTATCTTTAGTTCTTCTGTTTTTGTTTTGTCTTTGTCTGAGATGGGAATCTCATCTCCTATATGTTGTTAAGTCCATGTTTGTGTCTTTAGCCTGTACAAAAATGAAGAAAATAAATAAATAATTTGGCGGGCCACCTGCAATGCCTTCGCGGACCACTAGGGGTCCACGGCCCACAGGTTGGGAACCGTTTGAGTTATATAAAGATTGTAGATCTAATTATACATCCCATGAGGTATTGCGCGAAGTCTGTTGACGAATCAGAGGCTGTTGTTTGAGCTGCTTAAAAGTGCTGATCACAGTGGACATGCGTAAGGCAATCAGTGTCGTCACAATATGCACTTTTATACAGTAAGGACAATGATAACTCCTCTCTGGTGGAGCTGACAGCCCAGCTGTGTGGGGTTACTATTGCTGTTCCTCCAACTAGGTCTGCCGGTGGACACCTACCAGTGCCCATCTCTAACATCCCAGATAAAAGCAAAAAGGCCTCAGCTGGACTAAAGGCCTGTTTCTAATCGATAGATTTATGATCGATAGATTTATGATTCAAAAATTATAAAAGTAGGGTAGACATGTGGAGATTATCCGACTGAACAAAACGTGATCCGTCTCTTAAATGTGTGTCAACAACAGACCTTATTTCGAGCTATTTTCCAAAATCCTATGGAGAAATTGCATTGGTTTTTTGTCGAGGGAACCGGAAGAAGCTTACTTCCGGGTTTTAGGACGCGTCACTGTGGCACTCTATTGTGGGCAGGCCAGTCTGTCCACACCCTGGGAGTGTAGACAATGTGACGTAGCCCTCTGCCTTGTACCTGACAGAAACTGCTTCGAGGCGTGGGACAACTAACTTGTTTGATACAAGAACTCCTTTTTTTTGCAAATATTGTAAAAAAAAACATATTGTTTTTTGTGCTTTTAGATGTTGTTTTTCCCCCCATGGTCACCAAGACCTAAAATAACAATTTGCTGGTGTCCAAAGCCTTCTAGACTTCTTTTCAATGTCTGTGTTTTTAATACATTTCTGAGTGATAACATTTTCGTCCTGTTTTCTATTTTGTATATATGGTCTCATAACTATTTGTACATTCATGCCACATCCCTGCTGCCTGCATATGCTGATAGCTTAGCTTGTTAGGAAAATAACATGTATATTACTTGATTATGCAGCACAGGGTTCATGTTTTAAAAGCATTTTTACAAGTCCAGGTGAGCCATACCTTAGAGCAGGGGTTCCCAACCTTTTTCACCCAGAACCCCCCAAATGACTCCTGTTGGAATTTGCGCAACCCCCCCCCCCCCCAAACTTTGAAACTTTAATTGCCGCTGTTGCCAAGGCAAGGCAACAGCGTTAATTTGAGTTTCAAAGTCTCAAAAATGCTACACCTCATGTCACAAACTGGATGAATGTAAAGTATTTCGTTAAAGGAGGATGAAAGCGTAATTAAGGAGCACAATTGGAGTGACTTTGATGGGTATTGGACTCGGGATTGATTCATTTGGATGCCCGCTGTATGAATAAATTAAAGGACGGCGCAAGTGGAAACAATTCACAAAGAGATTAAACCAGGGGTACTCAAATACAAATCTTAAAGGTCCAAAGACATTTTTCAATAAGACAAAGGTCCATTTATTACGGTCATTCAAACTTTTAAACAATTGCAACAAGATTCTTAACACGAGGTTGCAAAAACAAAAATAATCTGTATGCAGCAGTTTTCATTGTTATTGTGTCTGTGTTTGATCCCTCAGAGTCGCAGTGTAAGAGCTGCACAGTTATGAATAAAGGCAGCTGCACCCTCTTTCATTCAGCATTCCCATTATTGCTTTATAAATGTCTTGCCCCCTTGTGTGTCCACTGAGGTTCGTCAGGCCCAACACATCTTCAACAAACTCCCCCTTTGCCTCATCATAAAAACTCACAAACACCAGCAACTGAGCATTGTCAGTGGTGTCAGTGGACTCATCCACAGCTAAGGAAATGCACTATGCATCTTTTATTCCATCACAAAGCTGATTAATCAAATCACCAGCCAGTATTTATGTTCTTCTGGTTGCTGTGGAATCTGAGGGGGATTTGCTTGATTTGACCTGTTATTTCCTCTTTTTGTTTGCCTTCAAACACTTCAGTCATGCATTCTTTTATACTTCAGTTTTATCCAGTGGAATGTCCTTACCTACTGGCCTAGTTAAATCAAAGTGGTTACTTTTTTTTGGCTGGGCAGTGTAGTTTTACACACCGTCTTATTTGACTTTCTCAGGACTTAAAACTGTTTTTTGGGGGCAGACCCCCACAGAGAAAAAAATATATTTACACACGTAAGGTCATCATCTTAACAGTTTTGTATGCTCATCCGTGAGCAGAGCATCAAGTTGACATGTCTATTACAGCTGAATGCGGCGATTACCATTTTGTTCAGCGAACCGCCTCACAAACTTATTAAGATCAACAGCTTTAGTGCGTTTTGATTCAATGCTGAGTGCAGCCAAACTTGACAGTCTCTTCTCTGTTATTGTAGACCGCAAATACCTCATTCCTTCAGTACTTGGGTCCGAATGCTTCTCGTTTTGCACCGTCCCGTTCAAATTAAATCGCCGCCAATCATATTTCCACGCTCGCGCCAGGGCCGGGGGAGGGGTTACAAGACGTGCGTCTTGTGCTGCATTCACTTGCACTCGGACATTAGAGACTTTCTCTCATAAATGTCCGATGAGCCACAACTTTTCTTTCAAAACAAAGCTGCCAACTGGGGTGGCAGCTGGGGAGAGACGAGACACGCATTTTTCCAACCCGCATTCCGCGAAGACCCGACCTACTCTGCCTCTGATTCGCAGACTGTTGGTGGGGGACAAAAACGCTGACGGGATGCTGAATGTGATTGGACCAATGCGTTGATAGACACACACAGACATTGGAACAGTCGGACATGCAGAGCACTGTTTGCAGTGGACATAGCGGAGAATTTTGACTCGTTGCGTTGTGGCGATGTCTCGCAGATAACACAGATAACACAGATAATACAGATAATACAGATAATACATATGAAAAGTATAATTTGCTCAGAGTCCAGAGACAGTTGTGGTTCGGTCCGGATCCGGACCGGAGTCCGGACTTTGAGGATGCCTGGATTAAACTGTTTAAAACACATGCTCAAAGTAAGCCGGATTTTGCCGAAGTGTTTATGTGGATTCAAAAGTCGTAAATAATCTACAAAATGGAGGATACCGATCTGATCGGAGCAACTGTGACAAATAATCCAACTGAAACCGACACCTTACGCGCAGAAGAAACATTTCTATTAAAGAAAAAATGATACATTTCTATCTTTTTATGCCTTTATTAGCTACTAACTTGCAATTGTATGCATCATATTTATTTCAAATTTAGAAGAACAGGACACTTCAAAATAATAGACTATGCCTAATAAAAAAATGGTAATATGGTGGCATAGGCCTGTATAAAGCAAAAATAAAAAACTGGCATATTAAGCAGGTAAATCAAATGCTTATCTGACATGGAACAGGTAGCAGAGAGAAGACGAGGTTCAAGTAGGTTCATTAATGTGAACCTTGGGCTTGCATGCCCGCAGCCAGGGATGGAATGTCCGGTGTAATGTGAGTGACAGCCAGTCTAAAGTCGTTGTGAACGTCCAGTGTGTTGCGTGCTTTTGTTTTGATGGCAACAAGTGCGCTGAAGGCTGTTTCTGAGAGATATGTCGTACTGAATGGGAGTATAATCCTGGTGGTGGCATGCAGTGTGAGCTTTGGAGCGAGGCTTGGTCCTTTGACAATCCAAAACTTTTTAAATCCTTTTCCTGGAAGTATTTATTTGACAGAGAGTCAGCTTGGATGTCGGTGAGCTCATCTTCGCAATCCAGGTATTCCACATCCTCAACTTTGGCAATAAAGGGATCTAAAACCCACAATTCCTTGGAGACATACTCGTCTATGTCAGTGAACCGTGATTTCATTTCCTTTTGCAGTGCGTTCATATGGCGGATGAACTCGCGACGTACAGACACAGTTTCAGGATTGTTTCGGGATTGTTTCAGCAGTAGTGGAAACTGTTGCAGCTCCCCCCTCTCCATTTTCCCGACCCTGTACTCCAGTTTGCGCACAAATGCATCGAGCGCCTCTTTACATTGGATTATGTTGGACTCCACGCCTTGCAGACGCTTGTTCGTTTCATTGTAGAGACTGAAGATGTCGGCCAGGTATGCTGTTTTAATCCAGAATGACTCAGTCACTTGCTCTGACAGTGCGCGGTTACGAGTTTGTAGAAACTCTTCTATTTTTTCTTTCAGTTCTACAAAGCGTGCCAGCACTCGGCCGCGTGAGAGCCAGCGCACCTCGGTGTGCAGGAGGAGGGTTTGGTGCGCTTCATCCTCGCACAAGTCTGCGAATAGACGCTTGTTGGTGGGGCGACCTTTGATGAAATTGAGTATTTTAACAACAGTTGAGAGTGTTTCGCTGAGGTCTTCTGACAGGTTCTTGCTGGCCAGCGCCTGGCGATGTATCACACAGTGAAATATTGTGCAGTGTGGGCCCTTTTCTTTCAAGCGACTGTTAAATCCCTTGTTTTTCCCCATCATTAAGGCAGCTCCATCTGTACAACATGCAACTAAATTCTCATAGGAAAGATTGTGGGATGAGAGGTAAGAATCCACTGCAGTAAAAATGTCCTCACCCCGGGTGGTAGTGGTAAGGTTGACTGACATAAGAATGTCCTGCTTCAAATCTTCCCCATCGATATATTGCACATAAACGATGAGCACAGCCTCGTCTGCTACAGTTGTAGTTTCATCAAGTTGTATGGCAAATGGCCCCTTTCCAAGCTTTTCGAGCAGCTGCAGCTCGCAGTTACTTGCCATCTTGTCAATTCTGTCTTTCACCGTATTGTTTGACAGTGGTACAGTTTTTAGCTTCTCCTCCACCTGCGGGCTGCACAGTTTCTCAACCATTTTAATGCAAGCTGGCTTAATGAGCTGCTCGCCAATGTTGTGCGGTTTCTTTGTCTTTGCTATTAAAGTGCACATTCAAAGAGGCCTCGGTGGCCTTCTGTACATCGCTGCCAGCCCTAACAAACGCTGTTCTGATATCCATTGGCTTGTTTGCCTTTGCAAGCTGTTGTTTCTTTATGAAAAAGTCCCGATCACGCCCGACCGTTTCTGGGTGCATGGTCTGTTGGTGTCTCTTCATTTTGCAGGGTTTCATGCTGTCGTTGGCTAGCTTCTCTCTGCATATCACACACTGTGGGCGGGTTGTGTCTGTTCCCTCCATGAAACCTAGTTAAATAGCTCTCTAGGTAGGTCCTCATTTTCTTTTGATTGCAGATGAGCTGTCATCTCCTTTACGTTTTTCAGACATTTTTAGACAAAATATTCACCTTATGAAGTTGGTCGCTAACTAGCAAGCACAGCAAACTGTTACTACTACGGAAGCTGACACAGTAACGTAAATTTTGGCGCGAATCGGAGGAGTATCAGATTAATTTGTAGAATTTTTATTAAAATTAATTAATCAATTAATTTCTATATTTTATTGTAATGTAGAGACAAGGCTTTTAGCGACAATCATGTATTGCGTTACAATTATATGTAAAAAAAATAAATAAAAATTATATGTACATTTTTTTTTTTTTAAAAGTCTAAATATGATATTAGGCCTCAAATCATCTGAGGCCTGGCGCCCCCCCTGCGATCTTTGGCGCCCCCCCAAGGGGGGCGCGCCAAAGATCGCGCCCCAGGTTGGGAACCACTGCCTTAGAGGGCTTAGACCTCAGAGGGTTATTAATCTCAGAACACATAGGTGGTGGAGCAGCAATTGGGGAAATGTCCCTATCATTACAACTGATCGTAACATATTTCCTTCTGGGCCACAGCCAGAAACTCCCTTGCTTGGCGTCTCCAGCCAGTTCTTTGAGTGCCTTCTTTTGCCGGGACACGGTAGCTCCCAGAGCCTTGGGGAATAGTTATTGAATTTTTGCGAAAGCTCTGCAGCCGACTTCCACAGGGTAGGTAGAAGCCTTCCACCCTGCTTCAGCTTGCTAGTTCTCTTTCTTTCTCTCAAAGGAACTTCAATATGTCCAAAGGTCCACATCACCCTCCAGCTCCGGACCTGGGGCGACAGGGCATTCAATGCAGCCCCCCCTCCCTCTGGAACCCCCTCCCCAGTCACATTCGATCTGCCAACACTTTCACGGCAGTCAAAAAAGCCCTCAAAAATCACCTCTTCACTCTTCTGATCTTCAGATTGTTATGGCCCCATCAATACTGGCCCTGGGTAGGAAGGGTGTCGTCAGTGGACCAAATGAGGAAGCTCAGTCCTGCCCGTGGGATTTTCCACATGTCAGTCCATGTTATTGCTCTGTCAGTGACTGCATCCGAGTTTGTCCACCTCCCTTGTTGCCTTACAGCTCTGATCTAGTAGGCCTCGTCTTCAATTCTGATAACTTCTGGTTTGATATTCATCCTCGCAGAACTTAGCTCTGATGAACTCTTTAGTTCTGATGAACGAAATGGCGGCTTCACAAAACTTTTTGGGAGTTTTACGGGGCGTGGTTTGCAATCCGCCCAGCCAATCAGAAATGGGAACCTTTTTCTCCCATGAAAGTAGCTCTCTAGCAGGGACTGAAAAGGGGGTGAAAAGGTTCTCATGAACTAAGTTCTAGTTCCGGATTTTTTTGGTGTGAACGCACATTTTCTGAACTATATCAGAACTAAAGTGGGAAAAGTACTGCGGTGTGAACGCGCCTATAGTTGCTGTGGACCTTTTTAATCGACCTTCTTTGGGCGCCCCCTTCTGGGTTGGATTATGGAAGAAGTTAAGGGTGAAGGTGTTTCCAGTGTTTGGTTGACTGTATTTGCTCCCAGATCATGGCAGAGAACTCCTCTGGTACCCTTGCCTTCGGTGTCAATATGGTTGTTAGACAGTAAGTTACTGGTTATGCGTCTTGCCTAGAAAAGAAAATCTTCCTTCCATTTTCAGTCGGCAATGCCTCTGAACTAACAGACTATCACAGAACAACGTGGCCTTCAGATCTTCATGAGGTTAGCAGAACAATGGAACAACAGGCTGGAGCGGCTGAATACAAAGCTGCAAAGGACTGCCAATTGGTTAATGTTCTACTGCAATACCAACACATTATCTAATCAATTTGAGAAAAAATAACAACTAAATAAAATACAGTGTTTTCAAGAACATCTTTTATGGAGTCCAAGTTCTCAAATTCAGGTGATATATTCCTGGAAGGACTATTTAAAAAATGTGAAACAACAGGGAATTACTCCAGCATCTACACAGCTCTCCATTAAGCTGCCCCCTTTTACATGATCCTAACTGACTTTTGATAGAAGCATTCTAGAAAAAGGCTGTAGGCTGTAGAATGACGGAAAGGACAAATCCTGAATTGATACAGTCCTATGAGCAGCACTGACTGTCTTAGTGTGGGCTCAGCAAAGTACATATCACCATTATAATAATAATCTGTGCTCTGTGCTTATGATTAGTTGCTGTCACGACTAACACAGTCTGCACATTTCCTATCAATAAAAATCAGCAGCATCATGGACGTGAACGGATGGAGACGATCAGGACTTTATTGATCAGAGTAATTAACTGAATGCTTTCATTGATATCAATACCACAACCACAACCGCTGCTGGTTAAGAGATTATGTATTGTGTGTGTGTGTGTGCGTGTGTGTGTGTGCACATGTCTGTCTGTCTGTCTGTACATGCATGCATTCATCAAACATATTTTCACAGCAGCTGCTTTGGTATATTTTGAAATGTTCCATATCACTGCTGTCATAAATCAATTCTGAGGATTTTAATGTTTTAGTTTGAACAACTAAATGGTTCAGGGAGCATTTTTAAAATGGTTCCCTGTGTGTCAAACAACTGAGTTTGAAATATTACTGTTAGTTTATTAGGCTTTGATTAGTTTAATCTCCACGTAATCTCCTGCTATAGTGAAGCCAGACCTCTCTGATCGTCCCAGCCTCAAACTGAACATGGAGAAGCATTTACATACCAAAGATTTTGAATAAACTCCTTCAAAACTTGGTCTGCTTAAACTCTCACTTTTTCGAAATACAGGCTCAAAATGTGTCAGCCTTTTATTAAAGCAAATGTGGGGCTATTTATTCCTATAATGCACTGCACTGTAACTGAGCTGTAATTTCAATGCCTTTGTACACTACTTTGTCATTTGTTTTAATCTTATTTAAATGGCTTTTATCTTTAATTCAAACTATTTTAAATATACGTATAAATGTTTTTTTGAGAGGTGGCCGATTTTGTTGGCAGCTCCTGTGATATTTGGGGAGGTAGTTTCTTCTTTTGCAACCTCTGGTACAAAGAAAACTGTGTATCAATATCGTGAAGAAAACATGATTTATTTGACACACAGCTCCCTGGTCCATTGTTGAAATAGGAGCCGGTGGCACACTGAGGGCTCGCACCATCTGGCGAAGTGTTGATACCCGGCCGCTTATCCGCCCATCAAAGCCCATTGTTTCTGCTTTGTTCAGGCTTCAAAGGGAATATTGGTCAATCTGTGAAACGCTGCAGAATGCCAACAGGCTCTGAGAGGCAGGTATTCATCTCAGTGCAGTTCAAACTTTGTTTTGGAATCCTGCAGAATCATGTGCAGGGGAAGAAACGAGCTGCTGGCCAAGGGCCCGGGCTGATTCTCCTAAAATGTTCCGCTAGTGGTGGGTGTATATCATTATTCAAATAAAGATCCTGAGAGCGCTTCAGATGCTTATTAATAGAGGAGAAGCTTGTTTCTCCTAGACAGTTTATCAATTAAAGGAAAAAAAAAATGTTCTCCCTCACAGATGGATTTTTGAAACTGTACTTATGTTTGATTTTGAATCGGTTTAAAGGGAACTGGAATATTTAAAAATGCCAAACAACACTCGCCATGCTAGATTTTGTTCCTTATCACCTTTTTTTCAAAGAGTGAAGGTATTGGCAGCCTTTGACAAGTTAATGGTTCTCTTAACCAGTTTACCAAACTTTGATCACCAAAGATTGTCCGATGATAACTAGGCGCTGCAGGCACTGTCCTACTTTGCATTATTTCACAAGGTTAAGCTGTATTAAACTCAGATAAATCAGTTTGAAGGGCGGTGTCTTTTTGTCTCCTTTAAGACCTCTACCATCGACGAGTGGATTGACACTGTTTATGATGACTTAAGATGGATAGGATCACTTTTGCTATGGAATATCTGGAAAAGATGGGAAAAATGGATAATGTATGTTACACCAGTACGACCAGCATTTGTCCAAAGTGGATTTTTGTGTTTTTTTATTATCATTTTTTCTATGCCCCCCTTGTTTGAGTATCATTGAGGTGCACCCCCATAACCTCGGTCATGTTCAGACTTTATTTTATAGCATGTTTGAAGGTCGGTGAGTCCTCTGCCTCTGTATTTCCTACAAAATATGTACGTCACCGGCAGTTACCCCTACCTTTTGCCGCCCCCGTCGCCTAGCAACCAGCTGCAGTCACAAGTGCCGGTAATAATTTCTGACATTAGGCAAAAATATTTTCAAACTGTTTTCAAACTGTTCAATATGGAGTCAGAGATAGTGCTTTTTTTGGTGTTGTTCAATATGTTTAAATTAATTTCCTGAGGTCGCAACAGGCGCACCATCTATTTCAGATTAATGGAAGACCATTTCCAGGTAATGATACTTATATCTATTATCATATGATAATAGATATTATATAAAAATATGTACTGTATTTTTAGCTAACAGTAATGTTAATATTAGCCTATAATACATGTTTAAAATGTTATTTCTCATGTTGAGTATAGCTGGTGTATGTATATATATATATATATATATATATATATATATATATAGCCTATATATATATAAACATGTCTATAGAGATATATTTATACACAAACACAGAATATATGTATGTACTGTATTTTTAGCTAACGGTAATGTTATTAGCATATAATACTGATAACAATTTCATATATTTTATAGTTATTTATATATGTATGTGTGTATATATCAATAAACATATATATATATTTAAACATGTCAATAGAGATATATTTATACACATAAACACAGAAAAAAAATGCTCTTCACTTATTTAACCCTTTTTTCTCAACCTTTCCCTCTACCAGCCAAGGCCCCTGTATTGCAGGATCAACCTAAGCGTCCCTGTCCTGGACAGGTTTTTTAATGACCAGGACACACGCCCTGATTTCAGGCTGAGCAGGGAGTCCCTGAAGGTGCTGCTGGACATCCTGGGTCAGGACAGGAGACACGGCTCGGGGGCCACAATCGAGACCCTGGTGTTCCTGTTCTGGCTGGCAAGTGGGGCATCATGCAGGGTGGTCTTAGTAACCTGTATAACCTGTTTCAATAATTATAACCTTGGCCCGACATATCTTAGGCGCCAATAGTCTGTGTAAAATGTATGCTTATGAAACTGCTTATGAAACTAGGGCAATATCCTTATTGTAGTATTATTTGCTTGCCGTGCTCATTGTGTGTGCCGTGACTTGGGAATGGATGGACCCAGTCGCCCCCCCAGATTTTAATGGGGTGGACAGGAGTGTGGGGAGGGGTTGCATGGGAAAGTGTTTAAACTTACAACATTGAAAGTAGCAAGGTCATGTGCAGAGACTGTGCAGAGACTGTGCGGAGACTTAGAGTATACAAAGAGAGTGCTGCCAGGTACGAAGATAAAGATTGTTATGATCACCCCATGTTGACCCCATGAATTGTTTACCCCATGGCTGCCATGAAGATGGCCTGGGACTTATCAGCGGGCGCAGTAGATCCAAACCTCCCACGCTCTGTACGGAGTGGAAGACGGTCTCCAGGGCAGCAATGGCTGACTCACTCTGATTCGCTGCCTAGGGCTCGCCCAGGAGTGAATCCACCAGTAGATAACACTTAGGGAGGAGCAACCGACACAACTCCTCCCACACAACTCCTCCCCGTTTGTGTGTATAAATATTCTAACTTCCTTATACTCGGGGCCCCTGTTCTGTCTGACTGTCTGATACGTATATCGCACGGTAGTAGAACCAGGGCCCGAAGTACTTCGTTATATTTTACTGTTGCTTTTACCATTACAGTGTGAGAAAAAGTTTTTAGAGAGTACTTGTCCATGGACAAGTGAGTTTGGCAATTTACTTGTCCGAATACTTTTTTCACTTGTCCAGAATGGACAAAAATTGTTCTTCGCCATCGTATTTTACATTTTCCCACGGTTTTTACGACACCGCTAACGTAAGTGAGCAGTAAGATTTTACTGCATCACACATAGGGTTGGGTATCGTTTGGATTTTAACGATTCCGGTTCTGCTTTTTGATTCCGGTTATTTTCGGTTCTCGATTCCGGTTCTTTGAGAGGGTAAAAATAATGACAAACTGGGAGAAAAATATATTTATGAAAACATTAAGTCAAATCTGTATTCCTATTTACAAATCACTTCATACTGTTTAATTTCTTACGGTTATTGAATACAATTATATAAAAATAATCTCTGCATTGTTTGGTTAGTTCTAAGTGGTGCAGTTTGAGAATGTACAATTGGCCAGTCTCCTCTGATGTTACACTGCAACCTGCCTGTGAGACAGAGTCCAACCACACATTTCCAACTTAATAATAATAATAATACATTATATTTATAGCCTATAGGCCTAGCGCTTTTCTACAACTCAAAGACGCTTGCACGCTTACACATGTCCTGCAACACACATGCTGCAGCTGCCCAGCTGCTCACTGTTTGTAAAAGTAAATAAATAGTATTTTCATTTCAATAATGTACTTTCTATAGCCTGCTTCATAAACAATACTGACATCCCTGTGCTCCTCCGAGTCTGGGGGTCCGGGATGTGAGGACAGCGCGAGGACACAGACAGGGAGGCTGCTTTACTTCATAAAGCGCTTCGAGATTTGTCTTGTAAAGTAACCTGTATATCCTATATAACCTGTTTCAATAATTATAACCTGTTTTAATAATTATAACTTTGTCTGTGTAAAATGTATACTTATGAAACTAGACCAAGTGTTCTTATTTTGTTTTGTTCGATGTGGTCAATTGTGTGTGCGTTGACTTAGGAATGTAGAGGATCCAGTCGCCCCCCCCCGGGTTTTTAATGGGCCGGATAGGAGCATGGGGGGGTTGCAGGAGAAAGGTAATAAAACTGACACCATTGAGTCTATGCAGAGATTGTACTGAGAGAAAGATTGGGATGCGGAGTGGTACGGCCAGGTGCTGAGGATAAACGAAGATAAGGATTGGTACCTCACCCCCGTTCAACCCAGAATTGTTTATTTTATGGCTGCCATAAAAGATGACCTGGGACTGGTCGGCGGCGCAGGAGATCCAAACTTCCCACACCTATGGCTGACTCACTCTGATCGCTGTTAGACCTCGTCAATGGCTGACTCACTCTGATTCGCTGCCTAGGGCTCGCCCAGGAGTGAGTCCACCAATGGATGAACACCTAGGGAGGAGCAACCGACACAACTCCTCCCACACAACACCTCTCCGTTTGTGGGAATAAATATTGTGAATTCTGTACACTCGGGGCCTCTGTTCGGTCTGACTGTCTGATACCTACATCGCACGGTGGAAGAGCTGAGGCCCGAAGTACTTCGTTATATAAGTACTTCGTTATATAAGTACTTCGTTATATTGTACTGTTGTTTCTACCATTAAATCTGCTTATTGTTTAATCTCATATCTCTGTCTGAGTCCTTCCTTTTTATAGCAGACCACTCATCAAACGAACAGAGCGGAGCGGGCTCGAACCTTCAACAACTGAAGGGTGCTTCAACCCAACAATTTGGTGACCGACCGACGTGATGAGTAGGGTCTCATAGAAGGCACACCGGCAGCCAGCGGACGAACGGTCCAGGGAAGACACCTCGAATACCTCTGACAACTAAACCAGGGCGCCCCACAACAGAAAGGTGAGCAGATACCTGTTATTATCAAAATCTGTGATTGGCTATACTACAAAATTTTAGAGTTGTCAGCTGCATTTTCAGTGTTTTAGTCTTACGGTAGAAAGAAGCAGTACTACAGAATAACACTTTCCAGTCTCAAAGAGGAGCTGCAGTTGTGTTATATGTGGGGTATTTCAAGAGGAGAAACGCAACTTTCAAAATCAATTTGAAATGACCGGATCTCGCAAACTCTTGCTGTGGGGTTAATCTAGAAGACTAAACGTGACGATAAAGAGATTCTGTAGACTGGGTTTCGACTCCTTGCCAAAAGCCACATCGCCGAAAGGGGGTGTAGAAGCGCTTCTGGAAGTCTCTCCATCTGTTGAAATATACATCGCACTATAAAAGTCAACTAGACTGTACGGGGAATATAAAAACTGTGTAACGAGATTGCAGTGGTTTTAAATTGTTAAAGGAAGTCCAGCTGCAATACTCTGAGAAATAAGGTGACACACACAGTAATTCTTAGACGAATTCTGGGGTTGGGGCTTGCCGACTAATGTACACAGGCAACCCTTAGACGGATCTGGGGTTACGTTAGATATATTTATTTTGAGTGTGATTAAGTGTGGCTTGATATTGAGTAAGAAAAAGGTTGATAGGCGCTGTGAGAATGGGTCTGCAGAGAGAATTTCGCCTTGATGCCAACTGTCTGTTATCAGCCTGCAGCCAGGGAGGAGAAATCAGCAGAGCTGCCTGCATTGTGTGTGTGTGTGTGTGTGTGTGTGTGAGGAAGTCCGTGGATTGGTCAATTTGGACCAATCAGCGGGGGCTTAACGTAACGGCTAAGCGGTCCTACGACGCTGGTTATCAACTCGGTAAATCGAGCCAGGGTTTCTCTCTCCAGCTGAGAGCGCGTTCACGTGAAAGGGACAAGTGTACTAACAGCGCAGCGTCATACTTCATTAATGAAAAGTAAATTAATATTAGACAAATATGAACTTTAAACATCCATGACTTAAACATATAATAAAGGATACAAGCCACATAGTTGCACCTGCAAGGTGAATATAGAGCAACTGGTTAAAAAATAAATAAACTACCGAGTGTTTGAAAGCGTACAACAGTTTTATGTTATCACTGTTGCCCATCTAAGACACGAGTGGATCTGACTTTAATTACATTTGAGTTGAGTGTTTCGTCAACCTAATGTGTTGCTTAAAATAATACTTCTGCATACAGTATGTGACAATGTAAGTGTTGCACGGTCAGATACGGCTCGAGAAGCTGACTTAGACAAGGAAATATATGATATATTATGATTATATGATCGATGATGTGATATGAATGATAAGTGCGACACGTCGGCGTCTTCTCTTCATACGGCAGTTTAAACTGTATTTCCTTTATCCTGTAATATGACTTGATAGATTTAAACTCCGCACGCTGAGCTCTGATCAGGCGCAGCTTTCACTGAGTTGATCTCTTTTCTATAGACGCCGGAGGCAGGCAGCGTCAGGTAAAACAAGTTATTTAGCCTTCCCAAACCTGAGCCTTACGCGCCGCCAATAATACACCTCGCACCGAAAACTATCAGACTGTATACCTGTGGGAATAAAACTACAATAATTAGTAAATTATAGTACGCAGAGTATCTGGTATTTTTTATAAAAAACTAAAACCTTTAGGAGAAGCAGATACGAACGAAGTCAAAATGGAAGGAGAATTTGAACGTGAAGAGAGAGAATTAGGAGTCCCTGTTCCGGGGAGTTTAAGGGAACAGTGGGGACAAGCAGAGAGATTGATACTTAGCGGACTTAAGCCCGGAGATCATAAAAAGGCGAGCAGCGATCTCCGTTTCTTACACGATCAGATGATCGCAGAGAATAGAGTAGAGGGTGACGAGGCAATAAGTCTCCTAGCCACAGCACTCAATACATACGAGCGACAGTTGGTTCAGAAATTAGAAACTCTCAACAAGCAGAAGGCAGGTTTTATCAGGGCTTCTAAACTTAACAAAGAAAGGGAGCTAGTTGACAAGCTAAGGAGAATAGGCCATAACGCAGCCTTAGTTATGAATGGAGTGGCAGTAACCTGCTCTCTGAGCAAAACTCCCGCCAAAAATCTGCCCGCCATAGCAGCCCCACCCAGTCCTGCACCAGCCCCTCCCACAGAAGTGATAGAGCCAGTCAGGAAGGAGAAGCCATATGGTGGGCCCCTCCCAGACATCCCAGAGGGCGGTCCCCTCCTCTATCCAGATTTATACAACCCCTTTAAGACCCGACCCCCTCCCTATACGCTTCCCTCCACCTCTAACCCCCCCTCACCCAGTTCCCCTCATGACATTAAAAGAACACCTGTATCAACACATACACCTACAGATGAAGAAATACTTGACTTTGTTGCAAAACGCGTCAAATTTTTTAGGACTAAAAAAAAAAAGGATGAAACCTCTGCCTCTGACAGAGAAGACACGGCAAGTCAAGACGGCACAGGGGACTCCACCTTCCTCTGAAACAGGTTGATATAGCCGGTGTCGGACTTTGTTTATGAACACATTAACTGAGGGACAGGTTTCTCCCCATTTGAGCTGACCCACGGCCATCAGTTTCCGGGTCCTGGAGCATTAGCAGTAGGGAAAGAAGTAGAGGAAATTAGCTCAAAACCATATTACCAGCAACTTAAGGGCTTGGTATGAGATTTCTCCACCCAGGTGGCTGACGCCAAAGGGGGACCGGAGAAGCACGAGGCTAACACCGCAGAATTCATCTGGCTGAAGGTCATCCGTCCGAAGTGGCTCAACCCAAGGTTCACCGGCCCGCACAGAGTGACTCAGAGGACATCACATGCAGTTCGCCTCGAAGGAAAGGGGGAAACGTGGTATCATTGGAGCCAGTGCGCCGTTGGAAAACCTCCAGCAAGGACGTTAGACGACATCAGAACTGACATCGCTGCAGCAGGACAGAGAGAACGACACTCTGACGACGACAGCCCAGCAGAAGCAACGACCCATACAACAGATGACAAGGACAAAGACACAGAGGTAACAACAGGCGATCTTGGAAAGGAGATTACGGCCGGCGAGGAGGCGGACACGAGTCTACGGGACCCCGACCCCTGAAACACACGACTCCATATAGGACCCGACTTTTTTACTCCCACCTTTAGGGGCACTTTCCAATAAGTAGCAGCATTTTTATGCCCACCTATAGGGCCTCTTTCTAATAAGAGTAGTAGGTTATATAAACGAGAGGTTAGCCCTATAGTTAAAGGGCAGTGAAAGTCTCCCCACTCACCAGACCTTCTATTTAACAGGTTTTACTGAACCTTATATTTAACAGGTTCTGGGAGCACAGTATTTACCATTACAGGGTACTATTTTACACCCTAGTTTTAAAGAATCTCCTTAGGAGATTTTAGCATTGTGTTCAGAAGAACCTAATTACAATAACACGGACCACTGATTAAAGGTACTCAACAATGACAGACTGTGGATTACACTTCCTTATTGTTTGTTGGTGTACTCTGCTAGTGGGAATCGTGGTTTTACTTGGGACACTGTTTGTATCTTGAACACCATTCTTAGTTATATGGCCCATTAGCGAATTGCCTTATTATTTGATTGGGTGTTAATTCCTTGTGTCCTAGTAAATCTCCTATTATTAATAACAGAAATAATGTGTGTTCACCCTTGCCTTTATTTTTGTTTTAATGATTCCATTGACCACCCAGACTCCATTCCCCCCCAGAGGAGTCCGTAACTAGGGTCAAACGGGCCAAACATGAGGTAGTTGTTACCAAAATGTCTCCTAAACAAACCTTCACTTTCCAAGCAGGTAGTGATGGAATAATGTAGACAGGATCAACTATGTACATTACAATGTGCTCCGTTTAGCTAATCTCACTAGGGACGCTGTAGAAGGACTCGCTGAACAGCTGGGGCCGACTTCCCTTATGGCTCAGAATAGAATGGCCCTTGACATGCTGTTAGCTGAGAAAGGAGGTGTGTGTTCAATGTTTGGTGATATGTGTTGTACTTTCATTCCAAACAATACGGCTCCGGACGGTTCCGTCACAAAGGCTTTAGAAGGCTTTCGCACACTATCCATAACTATGCATGAACAATCAGGGATACACAACCCCTTGGAGGAATGGTTTACAAACATGTTTGGTCAATGGAAAGGTTTAATAATGTCTCTTTTGATTTCAATAGCTACTTTATTGCCATTTTAGTAACATGTGGTTGTTGTTGTGTGCCTTGTATCCGCTCATTGTGGGACAGACGCAGTAGAAAAGAATGACAGTGGTTATGTTTTGAATGCTTTGTGTGAATTGATCTCTGGAGGTGAGATCAAAAGGGGGATTAAAGTAACCTGTATATCCTATATAACCTGTTTCAATAATTATAACCTGTTTAATAATTATAACTTTGTCTGTGTAAAATGTATACTTATGAAACTAGACCAAGTGTTCTTATTTTTTTTGTTTGTGGTCAATTGTGTGTGCGTTGACTTAGGAATGTAGAGGATCCAGTCGCCCCCCCGGGTTTTAATGGCCGGATAGGAGCATGGGGGGGTTGCAGGAGAAAGGTAATAAAACTGACACCATTGAGTCTATGCAGAGATTGTACTGAGAGAAAGATTGGGATGCGGAGTGGTACGGCCAGGTGCTGAGGATAAACGAAGATAAGGATTGGTACCTCACCCCCGTTCAACCCAGAATTGTTTATTTTATGGCTGCCATAAAAGATGACCTGGGACTGATCGGCGGCGCAGGAGATCCAAACTTCCCACACCTATGGCTGACTCACTCTGATTCGCTGTTTAGACCTCGTCAATGGCTGACTCACTCTGATTCGCTGCCTAGGGCTCGCCCAGGAGTGAGTCCACCAGTGGATGAACACCTAGGGAGGAGCAACCGACACAACTCCTCCCACACAACTCCTCTCCGTTTGTGGGAATAAATATTGTGAATTCTGTACACTCGCGGCCTCTGTTCTGTCTGACTGTCTGATACGTACATCGCACGGTGGAAGAGCTGAGGCCCGAAGTACTTCGTTATATAAGTACTTCGTTATATTGTACTGTTGTTTCTACCATTAAATCAGCTTATTGTTTAATCTCATATCTCTGTCTGAGTCCTTCCTTTTTATAGCAGACCACTCATCAAACGAACAGCGCGGAGCGGGCTCGAACCTTCAACAACTGAAGGGTGCTTCAACCCAACACTTGGCAGATGAGAAGCGCTATATAAATTAAATGTATTATTATTAGAGGAAATGGTGGTCAATATTAACAACATAGGAGCTAAAACGCTTAATAACCTTCATTACGTGTTAGAGAAAGAACATAAGAAAGTTTGACAAAGAGAGACGCACCATGCAGCGATCAGCTGATACGGAGCATGGAGAGAGAGAGCTGCGGTCCGCGGGGCTCGGCCTCCGCCCCCTACCCTCACAACTCTTATTAATCCCGGGACCGGACAATTGTTATTTGTTCCTACTCGGAACCGAGTTTTGCTTCCCAACCCTGCCACTGTGCTACACGTCCTGTCCCGTCCCACCCCCTTCTAACTGTACAGAAAGCGGCGAGATGCATTTCCTTAGGAATCAACAAGCAGAACCGAAACTAACATTTCTAAACGAACAATGGCGGACACGTACAATTTGCGAATGAGTTCTGCCTTTTGTAAACTGAATTTATCAATAATTTGTCAATAAATGAGGGCGAAAACCGTCACTTGTCCACCGGACAAGTCAATTGAAAGATCTACTTGTCCGATATTGTAAATAACACGTCCCGGACGGTGGGACGTGTGCTTTTTCGCACACTGCATTAAATCAGCTTATTGTTAACCTCATATCTCTGTGTCTGAGTCCTTCCTCTTATAGCAGACCACTCATCAACGAACGGCGCGGAGCGGGCTCGAACCTTCAACCACTCTAAAGGGTGGCCCTCCAACAGTCTCCAGAGTTTTTGGGATGCCTAGATCCACGGTACATCGGATTGTCCACAGAGTGACTGAGGAGGTGGTGGCCATTCGCCACCAGGTCATCCACCTCCCCAGGACAGCAGAAGACCTGAAGGCTGTGTCGCGTGGGTTCGCAGGGCTGGCCAGACACAGAGCCTTCAAAAAGCTGCTGGAGCAATCGACGGCTGCCATGTCCGCATCGTGCCACCAAGCGGCCCTGATGGTCACTGTTATAGGAACAGGAAAATGTTCAGCTCCATTTTGCTGCAGGCTGTTTGTGACCATCAGGGCCGCTTCATCGACACGTACGTGGGCTGGCCTGGGTCAGTCCACGACTCTAGAGTGCTCCGCCACAGCCCACTCTATCGGCGGGCACTCTACCCTCCTCCAGGGCACTATATCCTCGCAGACGGGGGGTACCCTGCCTCCAACATCCACTCCCCCTCATCATTCCCTACAAACGGCCCCTGCAAGGTGTGGGACCCCAGCGCTTCAACAGCCATCACTCCCGGGCACGTCATCGAGCGTGCCTTCGGGGTGATGAAGACACGATTCAGGAGTATCTTCCTGCAAGCGCTGGAGGTGCACCACACCTTTGTTCCTCAAGTAAGTAATCACTCATTTGGACATTTTGATAATACTGAAGAGTAGATCTGACATGAGGTATAACATATATATATATATATTTGTATATTTCTGCCAATTTTAAACATTTCAGATCATAACAGCATGTGCCGTCCTCCACAACATCTGCATTGGGGCCGGCGACATCATGGCCCCAGAAGAGGACATTGTGGAGGATGAAGCGGAGGATGAGGGGGAGAATGTGTTGTAGGCAGTCAGTGGTGCTCCTTGGCGGGACCAACTGTCTGCAGAGGTGTCTGCCCTGGAGGAGGTTCCTGGTGACCACGATTATGTGTAAAGGTATGTAGAACAATTGACGAGCTGTGATAAAATAACCTTGTGCAATATTTATATACATCTTTTGTTCTTATCTGCTGCTGAAAACATCTTAGTGACATGGCAGCCGTCGATTGCGTCCGCCCTGCGAACCCTAGCCCTAATGGACAATCCGATGTACTGTGGAGAGAAGCATCCCCAACAGCTCTGTAGACCACCCCAAATGAAGCCCCACCCACCGTCAGAGGACACCAGGGTCTTAATTGTGGCAGCCAGGTCCAGCAGCACCACCTGGGACTCCCTGCTCAGCCTGAATGTGTATATAGTTGAAATGTTGTTTTATTTGTATGTTGTTCAATTAAATAAATCATAAGTTTCATATTGCTCATTACATTTATTTATCTACTCATTTTTCTAGGAGAGAAAAAGCCTGTTAAGGTTCTCCCTGCTCTCCTGGGTTCTCCTCTCCTCTGCTGCTTCATGTCCTCTCTGATGAGGTCCATTAGCCCATCCTTTCTTTTCCTTTTAGGCCGTGATGGCCCTGCCTCAACCTGATCCTCGTCCTCCTCGTCCTCTTGGTCCCCCACTGCTGAACTTGGCCATGGCGTGTCCTCTGGAATAGAGGATATTAGGACAGGCGGGCAGATGGAGGGCCTCTGTCCTAATATCTCATCCATTTGGACAAACCATGGCCAAGTTGCAGCAGTGGGTTTCCCACCGAATCCCTCTCCTGACCCTGGGTATTTGCAATCCTAAAGGCAGAGTAAAACAATCATGGCAGTACAAAAAAAAAACACCAGCAGATAAACGAATGTCAGCAAATGTGTTTATTAACTTGTAAAACTCACATACTTTATATCTTTTTTTAAGATTGTCCCACTTCTTCTTAGCTTGCATATGGGCCTGCAGGGGAGTTACACTCCCCTGCAGGCCCATATCTTCCAAAACCGTCCTAATCACAGAGAGAACAGTAAAAATCTAGTATTATGAATAAAACAATAACAATGTCACAAGGATACACACACTTAGGAAGAAATCTTCTTTCTTTTTTTAATGGTGGCATGGAGACATCCCTACACAAATACAACAAAGACTAATAAGGCATTGCCCCATATACTAGTTGTCTTATTAGAATGGAGTGTATGAAATGAGGGATGATTAATAAAATAAGAACGATACAAACTGGATATTGTGCCTTACCTCCAAGCGATGCTCGCCCCGGTGAAGAGGGATTCATTCTCCCCACGCATTTGAATAAATTGAGCAGTCTGCTCCTTGCTCCCTATCAAAACAAAGTGTTGCAGTAAGATTTGTATAACAAAAGCAGTTAAATAAATAAATTAGCTTTATAATGAATCCCAACAATATGAAAACCAAGCAGGGTTTAGAACATGTCGAAATATTTTCACTTCATATTATTTTATGTATGTAATATAAAGAAGACATCTCCAATCGCCCGTATCTTTAAATAAAAAAATTAAATCGGTTTACTGTTTCATGTCGTTTACTATTTGGGTGAGTTGAAACCCTATACTTACATTTAAAAACGAATCCAGCTCCTGCCGAAGCTTCAGCCGTTGGCGGGACGTTAGAAGCCATTTTCTTTTAAAAAAACTCATTCGTCACCGTCGCCCATTGCATCCTGGGATATGGTACACCGCGGAGTGTACATCAGATGTATCCTCTAAATCTGGGAAAAGAAGGCTGCATTTGTGGGCCGCATTCGGAGGAGTCTTGTCTTTTTTTAATTAGGACAGCCTTCGTTCGGCGGAAGTGACGTATGCGGTCTACGAATGCATCCTCAGGAGGATGCGGCCGCTGAAATGGGACACAGCTAGAGAGCGTTGATCGATTATTTGGCTATTTATTTACATTAATTTGTATGTTGCCATTTATTGTGCACCCACATCCGACAGGCAGATCAAAAAGAGTCCGTTGTTACCGTTTGAACTACGTAGCAACGGCAGGAACTGCTTCTATAGCGCTTTTGCAGACCTTTTTGATTACAGATTTGAAAACATCGTTGCTTGCTTTAAAAGTAGCACCATCCTTGGAAAGTATCTAGATATCCCTGCCCTATGCCAAAGGAACTGCACACTGAATATGTTTTGCCGTCTGATGTCTATGTCTGGACCGCTGCGTAAAAAGGAGGGTTTCTGCCCCGTTACTTCTCCGCTGTTTTCTTGTCCCAGTTTGAAAAGCAAACTGCATGCAGTTTGCTTTTCAGCCCAACTGTATACAGTTAAATCGACTGGACTTCTTTCTGCAGATGTGAGCGTCCTTAACAGCGGTCAATAAGTCCTTGCTGCACATTATCCCTTACATGTTTCCATCTTAAGCTTTGTTAGTTAGTTAGTTTCGTAACGGACGTAATGTAACAGTTGTAACGGTTGTAGCTTTTCTCAGACACGGAGGGATACTGACTTGTTGTGAAAAGTAACTACAATTCTACCCGTGATATACGCTCATTATATCACAGCTAAGAACCAATCAGATTGCTTGATTTGACTTGTCCGTTTTATAAATATATATATACATCTGGTATCATAGCCTTCTGTGGCGGGCGATATGACACTAAACTCATATCACAGTTTTATTTGGATTTCTTTGTGGTGACAGTGTTATTGTCCTGGAATAACAAAAGTAGTAGGGATATTCTCTCCTAAATATGATTGTACCTCTTTCACTCTATTTTCAATGTAAGGGAACATATCTTAAGAAAGGGAACCATGATAAACAAGTGGATGTGTTTAGCTACAAGCAGAAATTAAAGAAAGGTATAGGCCTGCACGTGTTTTGGGATGACTGTCCCATGATGTAGATTATTCTGTAAATATAATGTGTTTCACTCTCAGAGTGTACAGCCAGTCTCTTTGAGTAGTGAGTGAACAGTATTCTGAGCTGTAGTGGCTGACCAATAGATTTCTGTATAAAAAAGACACATGTGGACTGTGAGAACGGCTCAGATGTGCCTTTGGAGATACAGTAGTTCAACCCCTCCCCTCACCTCTGTGGTGATGGAGCCATCAACCTGTACACCATGACACCTCCTCCCCCCCTTCATCCTGCCGCACCTGGACTCATGCAGTGACTACACCAGGATCCTGTTTGTGCACTGCACCTCCACCTTTAACACCATCACTATCCCGGCTCAGCTGACTCCACCTGCAGGGGGATCACACTTCCTGTCTGACAGGAAGCAGCACCTGAGGATGGGGAAACACGTCCCTGACTCTCAGGCCATCAGTGCTGGTTCCCAGTCCATACTGAGGAGTCCTAACGCTTCCTGAGCTGAAACATCAGCTCCATCCTCAAAAAGGCCCAGCAGAGGATGTTCTTTCTGCAGCAGCTGTACAAGTTAATGATGGTGAACTTCTATACAGCAATCACCTCCTCCATCAACATCTGGTATAATTCGCTCTGTAAAGAAGGTGAGTGGCTGCAAGCTGCCATTCCTCCATCACCTGTACCCCTCCAGCACAGCTCTCCAGTTTTTCATTCAGAAGCATTGTAGATTTGTGTTTAAAGTTAATGTCATATTTGTATCGTACTTTCTTCTATATTTATGTTTCTCAATGTAAAGAGTTAAAAAGAATGTATATAATAAACATAATTATGATTATAGCTAAAATCGCTTACAATTCAGTTTAAATATGGTACAGTTCATAATGTGATTATAGTACAGTTTGTTGATCAAATAAGTGAACTTAAAAAGGTTTAAAAAATGTCACCCTCCATCCTTTTTTATTGTTGTGTCTTAAAAAGTAATTAAAATGCCAATGTCATAGTAACGGTGTTGTTAGCTATGCAGACTGATCACAAGAAGGCGTTAGCACTCGGGAGGAAGCTAAAACCAGGAGGAGTAAACACTGCAGTCGATCTGAACACAAAGCTATCGTTTTCTGCCTCTTTGTGTTATAATACAGGTGGATTAAAAGTCTTTAAATAACACAAATGTACCCCATTGAAGGGATAATAGTGTTACGAATATATTGTGATGAAGTCCATTGTTTATGAGCGAGTGTTTTTTGCAGTTATGTGTGTAAATTGAATACTGAGTGTCACGCTAACAGCTAGCGACTAGCGGAGCCGGTTGCTAATGTTAAGGTAAAAAACAGTACACTTTTGCTTATTGTGTAATAACTGACTGAGTATATGTGAGATGTATATAGTGTTTATGCATATAGTATATGTCTCATTTGGTTTAAGTATGTTTCTGTAGTGTGTTTTCATTGATCTTGAAAAGGCACCAACATAGATGTTTTGACTGTGGAGTCAGCTAGTAGTACTATATGTTGTAATTTCAATGGTTACTCACCGTAAATTTGGAATGTTTTTTTAACGCTTTTACATATCTGAAAATGCTGTTGCCGGATGCTGGAATGAGCATGGTTTTGAGTGCTTTTGTTGTGGAGTATTTTCCATGATTTGTAGAATAACACTGCAGTCGAGTGCAACACAAAGCTAACGTTCCCTGCCTCTTTGTGTTCTGATACAGAGAGGTTGAGTTTGTTCTCGCCCAGGTTCCCCTAGGCCTGAGGCCAGCAACATTTACCTTGTATGTGAATTGTGATGCTAAATCGGCTACCCTTATCGTTATCTATTGTGTATGACGTGAGAATGTATAGCTTGATGAAGCAACAGCGAGTTAACAGTCATTTAAAAACAGCTTCATCTCTCAGGCTGTTCAGCAATCATATTGTTGAGATTCCTGAGTCTGAAAGGAAGCTTCTTACCTGTCTGTCAAACGAGTGATGACTAATCAGGGCGTGTTGCCCAGGTATTCATAAGAGTAGAGGAACTGGGCATCACAGATGTTGGAAAAACAATGTTTGTCCTTCTCATCCCAACGATGTCTCAGCTGGGAGAGCCACACGAAGGCCTGAGAGTTCTCCACCTTCAAAAGCAAGTGAAAGGCAGAGGGAGGAACAGAGAGCGCCACAGCTTTAAATAAAGCCAGAAATAATCAGAGCTTTCCCACACTCTAATTATGCTAATGACATGCGTCGTTGAATATTGTACGTACATTACTCACTGATTATAGCGTCTGAAAATACAGCCTGCATGATGCATACAGGACATGTTGTCTGCCAGATGTATCTACCTTGTGAGCGATCATCTTGGCCACCACGTCCCTGGCATGGACGTCGATGGTGCAGATCGTCATGACCATCTGCCCATCGCCCCGCGTAAGCTGCCCAATCAGAATGGAGATGAGGGTGTTGAGCTGGGACACCTGCTTCCTGTGGAACTCCTTCATGGCGTTATCATAGCCCTCCTCCAGACGGGAAAAGGCCATGCCCACATCAGACGTCCACCAGATCTGAGAGCAGGTCAGTGCTACCTGAATCAGGGGCAACAAAATAACTGAAGGACCACAAACACAACTGATGACTGATTCCTGTGTTGAAGGTCCAAATCCAAACAGGCTGGAACCAAACCTCTCTTTGTTTTGTTCAAATGTGTTTGGCTGCATTTCCCTCAGTGTGTCCACTCTCTGTCTGTGTGTATTACGTTGTGTTTTGTCTTACTTTCTATCCTTTTGTTATTACATTATTCAAATGTATTTATAATTAGATATATGTTTATTATAATATTAATAGAAAGAATATGCTATGGCAATATTTGTATTAATAGTTACACTTTTTTCCAGGTTGAGTTGGCCTTTTCTGTAATCGTGATCAAATCCCCTCTTAGGAGCACACTGCATACAGAGCTGCTGCTTTAGTAAACCAGGCTGAATCTGTCCTTACAATGATTCATAACTCAGTGATTCATCTACAGCCAATAAAAAAGACACTGCATTTTTTACGGATCAACCTTTGTACTGAATCAGATGTGTTTAATGGCTGCTCCTTCACTGATTCAGAGAGCAGAATCAGTGATGTCAGGCACAGGGTCTTGCCCTTCAGAACATTTTCGAAAATGATAAGCAATTCATATTATGGAGAAGTGTAACTTGTATCACTCGTTCTGACTGATCAAAATATTTGAGTGACTATGCAAAGGTGAGTGAGAAAGTGACTGTGCACTGGACTGTAATGTCAGTGAGAGACAGAGACATGATTATGCTACTAATCCATCAGCTGTTGGATTAAGTACTGAGTACATCAGTGAAATCTCTCTACCTATAGTAGTATAGTGCAGTATAAATAATCCTATGCCAATATGTGTCTGTAGTATATATTAGATTATTCAATGTTTTCGTTGTATTGTGTATTATTTCGATTCTCTAGTAATATACGTCCTTTGTATTGTGAATTTGTATATACTTACTGCTAATGTTATTTCTTTTTTAATTATACATACTTGCCGCTAATGTAATTTTTTATTATATTTGTATCTTATTGTATCTTTTGGACTATATCCAAAGGACTTCAAACAGACTTCAAACGGACCAAACTTTTGGACTTCTTCAAGCCAGGAGTGCTATGGCTCTGTGTTGGAAAAATGTGGATACTCCATCACTGAAGATTTTGATAAAGGACCTTCCGGGTAGTGTTGGTCTGGAAAAGACTGACATACATCGCTAAAGGCAAGCGGAAGGACTTCGAACAGCTCTGGGAACATGAGAATGTTGACTGCCTTTGAAAGGACATTTGTGAAATTCTTCAATTTTATTTATTTGTATATGTATGCTATTTAGTCTTAGTGCAAGTTAAGGGTGTGTGTATGTAAGTGTGAAGTACATGTTTGTTTGTTCTTTTGATTTGTTGTTCCAATATAAGAAAATACCAGTAAAGATATTGTGAAAAAATCTTGTATTGTATCTTTTTAACTCGTGTAATGCATGACAACACTGCTGCTGTGACAACATCATTTCCCAATTCGGGATAAATAAAGTATCTGTCCGTCTGTCCGCCCGTCTGTCTGTCTGTCAGTCATTCTGTCTCTCTACCTGGGCTGGACAGTCAAAGAGCCACTGCTCTCTGGGTCTGTCCTCGGAGGCCGTCACTGCCTCGCTCAGCTCGTGTCTCACCGTGGAGCGCATGCTGTCCAGAACCCGGTTCAGCCACACCTCCACCTACACACACAAACCAAACAGCCATTCAAACAGTGCAGCAAAACAGTTGCAATGTGTGTGACTTGAGCACCAACGGCTCTTTTCGATGCACCTTAATGAGGTCATTAATAAGCATTATAGTGGAAGTTAAGACAGGCAAATACTATGGGATGTAATGGGAACGTAATGGATTTCTTGGCTTTGATATGCAAAACCCAGGGGCAATGACGGACTCTATCCCATGTCCCTCTGTGATATCTATATTTGATATTTTCATCCATGAAAAAAGGTTAAGGAAATTCATCATCTATCTACAGAGAGCCATAGTGCCATGGTCAGCAGTAAGTCTAATACAGATATTAAATTAATTCAGCATTCCGATTATCACACAGAAGTTATGGACCATGATTTCAGAGACATGAATAAGAGATAGGGCTGTCTGTACCTGTCCGGTGCATTCACAGGGCTGACTGAAGGGGACGTACTCCTCCTCTCTGCTGAACATCCCCACAGCGCTCTGTGCAGGCCTCTCCTCTTCATCTGCATCAAATTGCATCTTAGCCATGTTGTCAAACATCTTCGACAGATGCTTCTCCACCTGAGCAAACACACAGGCACATTTAGTTGGGCTCTATACACTAAGCTCACGTCTTTTTTTACCACTGCGCACATAAATAACGTTTAATTAGCATTTTCATTTATGTAAGGGCAAGACCCATGTTCTGCAGCATGCCTGATGCATTCTCTAGGGGCGAGTTGTTCTTAACAGTGATTTATCTCTCCATGATGGAAGCATTAGACAGTTTCCTAATGATTGAGGTCGAGGCTGGCTGCAAAACTATGAGTGAGACTGCCCCTGTGTGGACACTGCAAGTACTACAGCAGTCGACAGCACTCAGTGGAATGTGTGTAAATGAACTTAGACTGAAGCATAACATGCATTGTTACCCATCCAATAAAAAGAGGTGAGCCACCTGCTGTGGGTTGGTCCCATTGGACAGGATGTCCAGCAGATCAGCTGAAGAGATGAAGTAAAATCTGGGAAAGGCCAGACGCTTGGTGTCCAGGTATTCTGACAGAGCTTTTTCACATAGAGACAGCCTACAGAGAAATACAGACCGTGTGTGTGTGTGTGTGTGTGTGTGTGTGTGTGTGTGTGTGTGTGTTAGACGTCTGAAGCCTGTACTGATAACATTCATTAGAAGTAAAAACAGAGAGAGAGAGTTCTCACCTGCTCTGGATGTCCTCCAGTTTACCTAACAGACCCACTTTATTAGTGGCCTCCACTACATTGGGCGTTTGATGCATAGCGTTTGCCAGCTCTTTGAAATCAGCATCAATCCCCTCAAAGCGCCTGGAGTCCTGCAGAGGATTTCACAAGGGAGGAATCAGGCTTAATAACGAACATCTGGCTTTAAGCACAGCCCCAATGTCTTTGGAGTAAATCAAGAGTTGTTTAATCTACTAAACTTGGAGCCTGCACTGTACGAAACATACCGTGAAATTCACAGTATTTAACTGACAAGTTACTTACTGTAAACAGTAAGTAACTTGTCAATTGCTGCCAGTTAAATACTGTAAAGGTAATCAAAGTATTTACACGTTTTTATTTACATTAACAGTGTAAAATGAAACACAGTAACTTCCAAGTACTGTATTTGTGTTTACAGTAATAGTGTTTAAACTGTAAAATGAAACACAGTAATATGTAATTACTTTCTTTTTTGTTACAGCAGTAATGTTATAGCTGTAAAATAAAACAGTAATTTCCAAGCATTGTATTTTTGTTTAAAGAGCAACTTGCAGGTTGTTTTTTTTTACTACATTTATGCTTAACCTTGCCTGAAAATTACAATTAAAAAAGTTAATGCAGGATTTCATATGTTTTACGAGACATAAGGGCAGGAATTCAGAGGGGAAAGTAGCCGTTTTGAGCTTTGCTACTAAAAATTTCCTTTTTTAAACGCGTCATATTACGTCACATGGGGGAGCAATTTTCTCGGACTCCTTCTCTGCCCAATTCACGGTAGTAGTTGGTAGTTAGTTTGAGCGGTTGTGATTTAGTGAGCTGGTATTTTTTCGGTAATTTTACATTGTATTCACCATTTGTAATCATGGTGAGCTTGTGTTTGTGCAGGTTGCACAAACTCCAGCCTGTCAGGACATCGAGTCCAAAGTTTCCCTAACAGGAAAAGGACCGGAGTTAGCTTTCGTTCCTGGGTGTGTTGTGCGAGGTGCATCCACCTCCCTGCAGCACATACTCTCCACAGCTGAGGCCATGGGCTGGCATTTCCCACACAAGCACCTATCAAACAAAACGTTAATCAGGAAACCGTATTACATCTCACTCCCCCCCTTCGCTGCTCTCTCTCTCTCCCCCCTTCATTACTCTCTCTCTCCCCTCCGGTACAGCACCGTAAGACGTAGTGTGGAGGTGCATTGGGAAACGCGAGATACGGCTGATACTTGCGCATTAGTTTCTGTTATGGATCAGTATCAACAGTCCTGCCAGTAACGTTACTGTAATGATAGGTGTTTATGCTTAGTTACAATCCATATATGTTACCACTAGGCGGCAGTATAACATCTATGGACATAGATGTTAGCAGAACAAGATGTGAAGGCACTGCATGTTGGCTAATAAAGTTGGCTAGTAAAGCTAGTCTAAAGATTCAAGAAAATGTCTTATTTATAACCAATAAGAACATTACATGGTACCAGGACACGGGTAAAACTTTGTCGGGAGCAAGAAGCAACACAGAATGGATGCATTAAAACCGCCAAGTCCGTTAAATCTGACTGGAAATGTGGATACGAAATGGAGGACATTCAAGCAACAGTTTCTGCTGTACGAGCTGTCGGAGCGGATACAAAGTCAGATGCTAGAAAAATTGCAATACTGCTAACCGTTGCCGGACCAGAAGCATTGGAAGTCTACAATACTTTTGTGTTTGCTCAACCAGAGGACAAAGATAAGTTGGATGATGTCTTAAACAAGTTTGATGAGCACTGCCTATCGAAAAAGAACGAAACATTTGAAAGGTACGTCTTTCGCACAAGAATGCAGCATCAGGGAGAGACGTTTGATAACTTTCTCACAGACCTCAAGCTAAAGGCAAAATCCTGTAATTTCAATGATCTTAGAGACTCTGTGATTAGAGACCAGATAGTGTTTGGGACTAATGACAAGAAAATCAGAGAGAAATTATTGAGGGAAACAGAACTCACGATGGAGAGTGCTATTAAAATATGCCACGCCAGTGAGCTAGCGCGCCAACATGTACTGACTTTTAATGAACCTGCACATGGAGCAGCAAGCCAACATGACGAGGAAGTGAACGCTGTGTCAGTTAAAGCAAAACAGTGGAAAAGATACAGAGATAAAAACAATGATGACTGTAATATCTTGGATATTAACAGCCAACGGAACAGTAGGTTATTTAACAAGACGCTGTATTACTCCCTCCGGTGGTTCATCAATCCCAACAATGACTACCTCTCGCGCCACTCCCACTTACTGTAACTGTCGTAAACATGTCGTAACGTATATCCATGACAACTCTCCTTGTAGTCAGTTAACAATACTATGACATCTCCCTTTTTTCCTTTTAACAATATCAACACATATCAATAACTTAGATATCTTTTCTTTAACAATTCAACACATATCAATAACTTAGATATCTTTTCTTTAACAATATCAACACATCAATAACTATGACATCTCCCCTTTTATTTTCTCTTTTTTTCTTTTTTTTTTACAATATCAACACCCTTCTTTTTTTTTTTTATTATTGAACTGTCCCCTCACAGGTCAAGTCTCTGGACAGGTTTAACAGGTCTACCAGACCTGGTTTGGATCAGTCCATCAGTGTTCCTTGTTGGACCAGGCGAGCCATGTTCTGGGCTCATCTGAATGTCTGGTGTGTTATTCCTGGGATTTGTGTCGTCGTTCGCTGGAGGCCCCGCTACGGGCACCGCTTGGAGATGTCGACGTTTACGTCTGTACAGAGCACCCTGCTCCGTCTCGATGAGATAAGACCTCTGTGTAACACTCTCACCTGCCACTACTGCAGGTGTGGACCAGGTCTTTTGATTGTCCAGTCTGGTGAGAACATGGTCTCCTCGCTGCAGTGGTGTGAGCTCTCTCACGCCATGGCGCTTGTTATAGTAGAAGGCCTGTTTGCTCTTCTCCGCAGCATCTCGAGCTCTGATGTGATGTCTGCTCGGCCACCTTGGTTGCAGGTTCTTGGCCAGAGTGGGCAGCGTCGTCCTGATTTTCCTGCCCATTAGGAGCTCTGCCGGACTGACACCCGTACTGCTGTGTGGAGAAGAACGGTAAACCATTAAAGCAAGTAGGGGGTCCTTTTGTCTCAGAATCCCCTTTGCCGTTTGGACTGCACACTCAGCATAACCTTTTCCTTGTGGGTTGTGGGGACTAGAGGTTGTGTGCTTAAAGTCCTTGTCACAGGCAAAGCCTCTGAAGACATCGCTGCTGAACTGCGGTCCGTTGTCACTGACAACCTCCTCCGGTATTCCGTGCCGGGCAAACGTGGCTCTCAGCTTCAAGATCACATGTGCACTAGTCGTGGTAGGCATGTGGAGTATCTCCAGGTATCTAGAGTAGTAGTCAGCTATGACTAGGTAACTCTCTCTCTCATGTTCACATAAATCTATGCCAATTCTCTTCCACTGCCTGTCTGGGAGAGGTGTTGACAGGAGAGGCTCTCTGTTCTGTGCTCTCCTCTGCTCACGACAGTACATGCAGTTCTCGACTTTGTGTGTGATCTGTGTGGCTATGCCAGGCAACCACACTGAAGTGTTGGCCCTGTCTCTGCACTTGTTAAGACCTTGATGGCCCTGATGTATGCGTTCTAGTATCTCTGACCTCAATCTCCCTGGTATCACTATTCTACTCCCTCTGGTTACTACCCCATCATGCATAGACAGTTCGTTCCTAACGGGAAAGTACTCCCTAACACAGGTGTTTACATGTGCTAGGTGTTCAGGCCACCCCTCTTGTATGTACCTGATCACTTCTTGGAGCTGCTCGTCCGCTGCCGTCTCCGCGCGGATGCTGTCTATCTTTTGCGGCGATGCTGGAATGTTGCTCATCACAGCTGCTACGTAACACTCCACGTCTGTGTCTCTACTGAGCCCATGGGCGTCGCCTGGGGTAGGCATCCGGGGCTTTAGCCCCGGATGTTTTTTCTTTAGCCCCGGACAAATTCTCCCTCAATAATATAATACATTAACCGTACTTTACCTAGAGGACGGCAGAATTTGTAATTTCCCGTGTTCAGTGAATGCAACAGAGGCAAGACACCACCAGACCAATCAGAGAGTTGCATGGAAATAAATGTGTTTTATTGGCTGACAGTAACGTACCTCTCCTCTGTGACAGTGTTTAAACTTTAAACTGTCAGCGGAGTTTCTGAAGATGCAGAAAGAAACAATTGACTTGGTGCAGGCAGTAAATTACAAAACAGCAGTTGAGAACACACTGAAAAGTTACCGAAGTGACGAGAAAGCACATGTAGTCTATGATATTGATATTCCCGAAACTGACACAGAAGAAGAAGCGTAGAAACATGGAAGACTTTGTAGTCGAGGCATCATGTGGAGCACGCTCTCACATTAGCTTATTAGCTCAGATTAGCTATTGATGATCACTTTGATAAATCATATAAAACCAATAGCCAAACACACAAAAAACATGTTGCTGTGTGAGCATTAAACGATTAACATTAAACTAAACAAACACAACAGAACGTTATTGTCCTTATAAAAATAAAAACATACATTTTGTCCACCGACATAATACAGGCACCTTAACCTCGAGAGATCCTCACATGTTATGAGAATTTCCCACAATCCATTGCCGTAACCCGTAACAAAGCTAATGCAGGCACACGTTTGTTTGTGACACCAGATGGCGTAATTCTTCTTTAATGGCGAATCGCTTCCACTTGGAGCATATATCGCCACCTCTGGCGTAATTCTCAGATTTAACAAGGATTTTATACCAACCTTTATAACTCTGTGTTACACACACACGACACACCTATATGCCGTGAGCTGATTATCGAGCCTTCATTGTAACAGATCTGGTAGGCCACCACGTTATTCTTTACTTTCTACGTCTTTATATGTAGAATATATTACTTTTTTCTCCGTCATGGTGTTTCCATAGCAACAACAACTTCCTGTCTACAGCCTAAACTCGCCTTCAAAATAAAAGCACAGGAAGTTAACCTAAATTACATTTAAGACATACAACTGCAACGAAAGTAACAAAAAACAATGTAATATCCTTTTCAGTTTCACAGAACACAAATTGGGTTATTTACATAATATGTTTACAGTACTGTCTATTGTTATTTTGTATTATTCTTTGCGGAATTTGGCCGTGTAAAATGTCCTCTTGGGTTGCTGCAGCCAATGCGTGACGTCATTGGTAAGCGTAACGAACCCCGAACAGATTCTGGTACCTACACCGCCACTGTGGGCTAAGCCCCGAATGTTTCCAGGTCCAGACGACGCCCCTGACTGAGCCCCTTGTCTTCCTATGGGCTCCTGGACAGTGTGTCTGCCACCACCAGGGTTTTCCCCGGCGCATACTCAGCCTCCGGGTTGAACCTCATCAACCGCATGAGGAGTCGCTGGCAGCGGACACTTTGGCTGGGTTGGGTCGTACACCATCTTTGCTGATCACCTGACCCAGGAAGTGCAGCTCCTCCTTTCTCAGCACACACTTCTCATTGTTCATCTTCAGGCCTGCAGACTCCAGCCGATCCAGAACCTTCTGCAGCCGCTCATCATGTTCGCTGGTGTTGCTGCCATGGATGATGATGTCGTCCATGTAGACGGCAACGCCATCCAGCCCTTCCAGCGTCTCCACCATCTTCCTCTGAAATATCTCAGGTGCGCTGCTTATCCCAAAGGGAAGACGTTTAAAACAGTACCTTCCGTACGGCGTGATGAAGGTGGTCAACCTCTGGCTGTCTTTGTCCAGTGGGATCTGCCAGAACCCTGACGCTGCATCAAGTGATGAGAAGACTGTGGAGCCGCTGAGCTGAGCTATCATCCCCTCTGATGTCGGCAAGATGAATCTCTCCCTTTTGACAGCCTTATTAAGCTTCTTTAAGTCCACACAGATGCGTGCTTTTCCAGACTTTTTCTGGACTGGCACCATGGGTGCGCACCACTCTGTTGGGTCAGTCACGGCTTCAATGATGTCGTTGGCTTCCATCCTCTCCAATTCCTCTTTCACTGCACCCAGGAGCGGTATGGGGACCCGGCGTGCTGTGCATACTGCATAGAGCTATCTTCACAGGCTGTGTTTTCAGTAGGCCAAACTCCTGTTCACTGGTGTTGACCTCGCCCACTCGCTTTACTAACCCCATAGCTACAGCTACTGGCCTGCTGAGTAGGTTATTCACACTCTGCCCTCTAATGACATAGAGCCTGTATGTGTATGTTTTTCCCTTGTAGCTGGTCTGAGTTATAAACTGCCCTAAACAGTTCAATCCACCCCCGGGACCACTCAGCACCTTCTTTGGCCTCCGTAGAACCCTTTTTGGCTCCAGTGTTTTGTACACAGTTTCGCTTATGATACAACAATCGGCTCCAGTATCTATTTTAAATTCTACAGGTGAGCTGCCAATCTCTAATGTGACTGTCCATTCATTATCATTGTGAGGCATGATATTAACTGAGCCCAGATAATAATACTGTCCATCTTCTGATCCCTCACCCTCAGTCACTTCTCTCACCTGCTTGCTCTTGCACACCCTTTCCCAGTGTCCACTTTTCCCACAATTATTGCAAGTAGACCTCCTTGCTGGGCAGTCATCCTGCTGGCTGTGTGGCATTTTGCCGCACCGCCAGCACTTCCTGTGGTCATTCTCACTCTCTCTCTCCTGGAGCCTCTCTCTCTGTGGGTGCCGCCACTTCTGTGTTGCACCTCTGCTGTGCCGTTGTGCTACTTCCTGCACAGCGTAAGCCCGCTCCCCCTGCTGGTTAACTTGAGCTTTTACCTCCTCTGATTGACGCGCCTCTTGTACCGTCATCTCCAGAGTGAGGTTAGGGATCAGCTGTAGCCTCTGAGACAGATCCTTGTCTAGAATTCCCACCACAATTCTGTCTCTTATGTTTTCCTCACGAGCCGTTCCGAAGTTGCAATGTTCCGACAGCTCATATAGTGCGCGGATGAATGTCTCTGCGCGCTCTCCCGCGCGCTGCACTCTCTGGTTGAAACATGCCTGTTCATGTATAACGTTGCGTCTCGGGATGAAATATGCGTCAAATTTCGCCAGTACAACATCATACTGCGACTCATTTTCCTCTTCCCCGTAGGTAAAAGAGCTGAGAATATTCTCTGCTTCCTTCCCGAGCGCATACACCAGCGTGCTTACTTTAACTGGACCTTCTTCTTTGTCCAACTTAGTAGCTGTCCTGTACCGTGTAAACCGTTTCTTCCAGTCTGACCATTCGGCAGGTTTCTCGAAACAAAAACTCTCTGGTGGTTGAAACTTTGCCATCCTCGACCACTTCTGACACCATGTAATATCTTGGATATTAACAGACAACGGAACAGTTGGCTATTTAACAAGACGCTTTATTACTCCCTCCGGTGGTTCATCAATCCCAACACAGTCTACCTCTCGCGCCACTCCCACTTACTGTAACTGTCGTAAACATGTCGTTACGTATATCCATGACAACTCCCCTTGTAGTCAGTTAACAATACTATGACAATGACCAACAGTCGTTCAGCTGCAAGAGATGTGGGGAAAAACACACACCAAGACAATGTCCTGCTTATGGGAAAATGTGTGCAAAGTGCAAAGGACAAAATCATTATGCAAAGATGTGCCTCTCCAGAGAAAAAAATAAATGGAATAAGGTGCACAGAGTTGAAGACTCAGATGACAGTAATGATTTAAGTGAAACATTTTTCATCAAGATGGTGTCACATGACGAAAATGACGGCTCACAGAGTCCAAAAGGTACTGTAAATGCTGTATCAGATGACAAATGGATTGCACCAATCCTAGTAAATGGGACAATTGTGCCATTTCAGATTGACACTGGGGCTAAAGCTAATTTAATTAATGTGAATGATCTCAAGGCACTTAGAGAGAAACCTAGAAGTATCTCAGAAAAGAACAAACCACTGAAGGCATACAACGGGCAGCCAATTGAGACAAAAGGGCAATGCCGACTCAAGTTGACAGTGAAAGGCAAACAGTACAGCCTGTTGTTTGTCATTGTGCCTAATGGGCATGAATCACTCCTGGGAGACAAAGCTTCAGAGGACCTAGGACTGGTTAAGAGGATCTATCAAATAAACAGTGGGGACATAGTAATGGACAAACAATGCAGAAATACAAACTACACGCAGTTTGCTGAAACAGTTGATATTGTAAAGGAATTTCCAACAGTTTTTAAAGGACAAGGGACCTTGCCGTACACTTACAAGATCCAGCTCAAGGATGATGCCAAGCCTGTAGTGCACGCCCCAAGAAGAGTGCCAGCACCACTACGAGCAGGTTTAAAAAAAGAGCTTGACAGGATGACACTACTGGGTGTTATTGAGCGAGTGGAGGGGCCTACTGACTGGGTGAACTCCATCACATGTGTAAAAAAGAAAACTGGTGACTTAAGAGTCTGCCTTAATCCAAAGGATCTGAATGAGAATATCAAAAGAGAACACTACCAAATCCCAAAACGTGAGGAGATAACCTGTGAAATGGCAGGTGCAAAAATATTTCAGCAAAATGGACGCTTCGCAGGGGTTTTGGCAGCTGAAGTTGGACCCAGAAAGCAGCAAGCTTTGCACCTTTAACACACCATTTGGGAGATACTGTTTTTTGGGGTGGTATCATCTCAGCACCAGACATCTTCCACAGGGCGATGGAGTCCATAATAGAGGGTCTGGAAGGCACAACAGTGTACATAGATGACTTGGTTGTCTGGGGAAAAACATGTCAAGAACATGACAAAAGACTAAAAGATCTCCTACAGAGAGTCCAAGTGAATGGGCTGAAATTGAACAGAAATAAATGTCAGTTTGGGGTCACAGAAATGACCTTCTTGGGAGACAAGATCTCAGGAGAGGGGGTGGAGCCTGATCTGGCAAAAGTGCAAGCAATACTGGACATGCCTCCTCCCACTGACAAGAAAGGAGTCCTGCGAGTTATGGGAATGATAAACTTCCTGGGAAAATTCAGACCTAATCTCTCCTCCAAGACAACGTGCCTCAGAGAGCTGCTTCAACACAACAAGGCTTTTGAGTGGAATGCTTCAAATGAAAAAGAATGGAAAAAACTAAAGGAAACTCTAACTACTGAGCCAGTTCTTACATTCTTTGATACATCAAAAGCTACAAAGATCTCTACAGATGCATCTAAAGATGGATTGGGAGCTGTACTCCTTCAAGCAAATGGAGACAAATGGCAGCCGGTGGCATACGCGTCACAAACAATGACAGAGACTGAGATGCACTATGCGCAAATTGAAAAGGAGACTCTGGGTCTAGTGTATGGGTGTGGAAAGTTTCAGTTACGTTTATGGTTTACCTTTACAGCTGAGACTGATCACAAACCGCTGATTTCAATCATAAAGAAAAACCTAAATGACATGTCACCTAGAATCCAGCGCATGATGATGAAACTGCAGCGATATGATTTTGAGTTAATATACACTCCAGGGAAATACATTGTACTGGCAGATACTTTATCTAGGGCACCTGTACCTAGCACTGACACGAGTCTCAGATTCACAGCTGGTGATGATGTTGAAGCACACGTTGACATGGTGATGGCATCGCTCCCAGCTTCTGATTGTGCAGGAGACAGAAAAAGACCCTACAGAAAGTGACCTGCCATACTTTCAATGGTTGGATAAAAGGAAGTTGTCCACAGTTCTATCCTGTACGGGCAGACCTGAGTGTGGCAAATGGCCTTGTGCTGCCACAGAACAGGATTGTCATCCCTCAATCCATGCGTCAGGACATGCTACATCGTATCCACGAGGGACATCTTGGCATGGACAAATGTAAAAGGAGGGCCAGAGAAGCAGTTTATTGTCCAGGCATCAACATGGACATTGAGAGCATGTTAAGAAAATGTGACACATGTCTCAGACACCACTACAAACAAACAAAGGAGCCAATGCTGACTGCAGACCTACCAGCTGCACCATGGCAAAAGGTGGGCACTGATCTATTCCATCTGAATGGCAAGGACTATCTTTTGTTAATAGACTATTATTCAAACTACCCTGAGGTAGCACAGCTCTCCAGTACATCAGCACTTTCTATCATCACACATATGAAGGGCTTCTTCGCCAGACATGGCATCCCACAATGTGTTGTCAGTGACAATGGTCCACAATACAGCAGTGAGGAATTCAGACAGTTTGCGGAGCAGTATGGATTTCAGCTTCTTACCTCTAGCCCACTGTATCCACGGGCTAATGGGCAGGCTGAAAAAGGCAAGTGATGGTAAAACTGACCCTTACCTGGCTTTGTTGAGTTGCAGGGCCGCACCGCTGGAGTGTGGTGCATCCCTGCTGAGCTCCTCGTGTCGCAAGCTGCGCACCACGGTACCACACATTTCAAACTACAACAACGACAAGAAGGTGCTGGATAATAAGAGAATGAAGCTCAAGCTCAAACAGAAAATGAACTATGACAAAGTGACAAGGAGACTGGAACCTCTTCGGGAAGGGGATGTTGTGAGAATTGAGGGTCCTGATTCCTGGACCAGGAAAGCAACTGTCCTCAGTGAAGAGGGTCCCAGGTCATTCACTGTGAAAACGGAGAATGGACAAGTGCTTGGGAGAAACAGGAAGAGTCTGTTGAAGACTCAGGAGAACATTGAGGAAGTTGGTCAGGAGACTGAGTCTGAAAAGGGAGTTGAGGAGACACCAGACTTGCAACATAGTGAGCTTCCTTCACCTTCCCCAGTAACTGAAGCACCAGATCTGAGAAAATCCACAAGACATAGAAAACCACCTGACAGACTTATAGAACAATAAACTGTTGACATGAAAAGAGCATGGTTGGCATTTATTTGACATTTGTGTCATAAGTTTTGTTAACAATAGATATTTTATTTAAAGTAAATAGCAAGTTAAAAACTGCTATACTTTCTTTACAATATGTTTAGACATTTTGAATGTTTACATTTGAAGACTGTACGTTCCAGAAGCTTTATAATTAAGAAATGTGTTATACTGACCTGTTTGGAAAGGGGATGTAATGATAGGTGTTTATGCTTAGTTACAATGCATATGTTACCACTAGGCGGCAGTATAACATCTATGGACATAAATGTTAGCAGAACAAGATGTGAAGGCACTGCATGTTGGCTAATAAAGTTGGCTAGTAAAGCTAGTCTAAAGATTCAAGAAGATGTCTTATTTATAACCAATAAGAACATTACAGTTACTATATTATCAATACTACTTTAGTTATAGCCTGATATATGATACCTAACTTTACAATGTTGTGATGTGACCGACGTTAGCTAACATTAACTGTAGCTAACGCCGGTCACTCACCAAGACAGCTGCCCAATTCTCCACTGGTTCTCCTCACACCACAGCTCCATTTCTCTCCGATGGCCGTTATTTCTTCTAATCCTTGGCTGCTCCTGGTCTCTTGGACGCCTAGCAGGCTCATAATTATAAGGTTGTGGTCCGTCATATGCATACGAATATACATTTTCAACTTCTTCTGTGTCATTAGCATTGTGAACCTTGTTTATTCATACGTTAGACCGGCCGCTCTCCCTGATGTGACGTCACACGACGCGGGTGGTCTTTTTTTACACGGAAGTAAAAATTTCTTACAAAAACGACGCCAGATGTCACTCTAGTGCAGGGGTGCCCAACCAGTCGATCGCGATCGACCGAGATTCCCAGTCGATCGCGAGATGTGTCTAAAAATAGAACAACAATATTCTGTTTTATCGTTAATGTCCTATAACATAATCTTCCTGTGCCAGAATAATGCACTTGAACGCATCAAAGCTTTGTGATTGGCGTGATCCCATGTGTCGGGGCGTGGCTGGTGGGCAGTGGGCACTAGTTCGCTGACGTTGTCCGTGGCAAATTGTGACAGTCCACACACAAGACCACAATTATGGCAGAAGCATAAAAGCCCAAAATATATAATTTTCGCTCCGAGTGGGAGGATGATTATTTTTGTATCTATTCCAATTCAAAGTCCATCTGTCTCATCTGCAATGCGAGCGTGGCTTTATCGAAGAAGGGTAATTAGGAGCGGCATTTCAAAACAGTGCACAAACGCTACGAGACAGAATTCCCTCCTAATTCTGCCCTACGCTCCCAAAAGGTGAGGGACCTGAAAGGACAGCTAAATGCACAGCAGTCCATTTCCACCAGGCCCAACAACAAGAGCAAGGCTGCTCCCATAACATCTTATCGTGTCAGTCACGTTCTTGCGAAACACATGAAGTCTTTCAAAGACGGCGAAGATGTGAAAGAAGCATTCCTGGAGGCTGCCGACGCGCTTTTTGGGGACAGTCAAAATAACTAGCATTTCAACAGGTTTTTGATATAATAAAAACTCAAGTTAGATACCGTTATTAATCAGCTGTAAGTTTTAGTTTGTTTGAACTTATTCATTATAATTATTGTACAAAATGGTATAAGAATGCAAACATTAAGATCTGTTCTGTTTAAATTCATTATAGTCTATTATCAATTCAGGTTAAGAAACTAGTGTTGCTTGCATCCTATTTTAAAGGCATTTCTTTTTATACTCTACTAAAATGCAACAAAAAAAAGGGTTTGATTATATTTAATTTTGTCTTTTTTATTGCACTTTGGCAGCAGATTCCTGTGTAGCTTCAGATCTGAGTTGTCTTATTAGTAAGCCTAATTTATACTTTTGTAGCAACACTATTTTTATATAATGGCAAAGAAAGGGTTCAGTGTCTTTTCTTTTTTTCCTGTGTCATATGTGGCAGCACTGTTCAATGTTTCTTGAAAACATTACCCACTGTAGTATGTGACGTGTGAATAAACTCCAACTCTGTATCAACAACACTGTTGTGTAACTTCAGTTAAATACTTGTATGTGTGTTGTTGGAGGGCCACCCTTTGGAGTGGTTGAAGGTTCGAGCCTGCTCCGCGCCGTTCGTTGATGAGTGGTCTGCTATAAGAGGAAGGACTCAGACACAGAGATATGAGGTTAACAATAAGCTGATTTAATGCTAAAAGCAACAGTACAATATAACGAAGTACTTCGGGCCCTTGGTTCTACTACCGTGCGATATACATATCGGGACAGTCAGACAGAACAGGGGCCCCGAGTATAAGGAAGTTAGAATATTTATACACACAAACGGGGAGGAGTTGTGTGGGAGGAGTTGTGTCGGTTGCTCCTCCCTAAGTGTTATCTACTGGTGGATTCACTCCTGGGCGAGCCCTAGGCAGCGAATCAGAGTGAGTCAGCCATTGCTGCCCTGGAGACCGTCTTCCACTCCGTACAGAGCGTGGGAGGTTTGGATCTACTGCGCCCGCTGATAAGTCCCAGGCCATCTTCATGGCAGCCATGGGGTAAACAATTCATGGGGTCAACATGGGGTGATCATAACAATCTTTATCTTCATACCTGGCAGTACCCTCTTTGTATACTCTAAGTCTCTGCACAGTCTCTGCACAGTCTCTGCGCATGACCTTGCTACTTTCAATGTTGTAAGTTAAACACTTTCCCATGCAACCCCTCCCCACACTCCTGTCCACCCCATTAAAATCCGGGGGGGCGACTGGGTCCATCCATTCCCAAGTCACGGCACACACAATGAGCACAGCAAGCAAATAATACTACAATAAGGATATTGCCCTAGTTTCATAAGCAGTTTCATAAGCATACATTTTACACAGACTATTGGCGCCTAAGATATGTCGGGCCAAGGTTATAATTATTGAAACAGGTTATACAGGTTACTTTAATCCCCCTTTTGATCTCACCTCAAGAGATCAACTTACACAAAGCATTCGAAACATAACCACTGTCATTCTTTTCTACTGCGTCTGTCCCCCAACATTATATAAATCCATCAGAAGCTGGGATTTAGAGTACTTTAAACCTTCGGGAACTGCCCACCATAACAACCTCTTATGACAGTGGAGGGAGACCAAAGTATGTTAAAACTGCGTCCTTGTCTGCTGAGTCATCATACTGTCCTCTCCCTCCGACGCATAAGCCAACAAGGGCATTTGGTACGGAGGGGGAGGGGCAGCTTTTCCTTCAATGGTGGAACTGATGAATCTAACACACAATGAGCGGATACAAGGCACACAACAACAACCACATGTTACTAAAATGGCAATAAAAGTAGCTATAGAAATCAAAAGAGACATTATTAAACCTTTCCATTGATCAAACATGTTTGTAAACCATTCCTCCAAGGGGTTGTGTATCCCTGATTGTTCATGCATAGTTTTGGATAGTGTGCGAAGGCCTTCTAAAGCCTTTGTGACGGAACCGTCCGGAGCCGTATTGTTTGGAATGAAAGTACAACACATATCACCAAACATTGAACACACACCTCCTTTCTCAGCTAACAGCATGTCAAGGGCCATTCTATTCTGAACTGCCATAAGGGAAGTCAGCCCCAGCTGTTCATCGAGTCCTTCTACAGCGTCCCTAGTGAGATTAGCTAAACGGAGCACATTGTAATGTACATAGTTGATCCTGTCTACATTATTCCATCACTACCTGCTTGGAAAGTGAAGGTTTGTTTAGGAGACATTTTGGTAACTACTACCTCATATTTGGCCCGTTTGACCCTAGTTACGGACTCCTCTGGAGGGGGAATGGAGTCTGGGTGGTCAATGGAATCATTAAAACAAAAATAAAGGCAAGGGTGACGATCGTGACCAGGGCTAGCCCTAGCAACCATCTCCAACTCCCATACATGGTTAGGTTGTTATTTTCAATGTAACAGAACAAGGGTTATTTCTGTTATTAATAATAGGAGATTTACTAGGACGCAAGGAATTAACACCCAATCAAATAATAAGGCTATTCGCTAATGGGCCATATAACTAAGAATGGTGTTCAAGATACAAACAGTGTCCCAAGTAAACCACGATTCCCACTAGCAGAGTACACCAACAAACAATAAGGAAGTGTAATCCACAGTCTGTCATTATTGAGTACTATAACCTACTACTCTTATTAGAAAGAGGCCCTATAGGTGGGCATAAAAATGCTGCTACTTATTGGAAAGTGCCCCTAAAGGTGGGAGTAAAAAAGTCGGGACCTATATGGAGCCGTGTGTTTCAGGGGTCGGGGTCCCGTAGACTCGTGTCCGCCTCCTCGCCGGCCGTAATCTCCTTTCCAAGATCGCCTGTTGTTACCTCTGTGTCTTTGTCCTTGTCATCTGTTGTATGGGTCGTTGCTTCTGCTGGGCTGTCGTCGTCAGATGTGTCGTTCTCTCGTCCTGCTGCAGCGATGTCAGTTCTGATGTCGTCTAACGTCCTTGCTGGAGGTTTTCCAACGGCGCACTGGCTCCAATGATACCACGTTTCCCCCTTTCCTTCGAGGCGAACTGCATGTGATGTCCTCTGAGTCACTCTGTGCGGGCCGGTGAACCTTGGGTTGAGCCACTTCGGACGGATGACCTTCAGCCAGATGAATTCTGCGGTGTTAGCCTCGTGCTTCTCCGGTCCCCCTTTGGCGTCAGCAACCTGTGTGGAGAAGTCTGATACCAAGCCCTTAAGTTGCTGGTAATATGGTTTTGAGCTCATTTCCTCTACTTCTTTCCCTACACTTAGGGCCCGAGGACCCGGAAACTGATGGCCGTGGGTAGCTCAAATGGGGAGAAACCTGTCCCTCAGTTAATGTGTTCATAAACAAAGTCCGACACCGGCTATATCAACCTGTTTCAGAGGAAGGTGGAGTCCCCTGTGCCGTCTTGACTTGCCGTGTCTTCTCTGTCAGAGGCAGAGGTTTCATCTTTTTTATAGACCTAAAAAATTTGACGCGTTTTGCAACAAAGTCAAGTATTTCTTCATCTGTAGGTGTATGTGTTGATACAGGTGTTCTTTTAATGTCATGAGGGGACAGGAGAGTGCCAACGTAACTAGAGTGTTGAAACTCCCCTCCACGGGTCGGGGTTTGAACCGCGACCATGGCTGGGAGATTCTTGGCTGGGACGGGAGTAATAGCTACTCCGTTCATGGCGAGTGCCGCATTATGACAAATCCTCCGTAATTTGTCTACCGCCTCTTTCTCTTTGTTCAGTTTTTATGGCCTAATAATCCGGGCTTTTGTTTGTTTAGGTCTCCGAGTTTCTTTACAAGCTGTCGTTCATAAATATTTAGGGCTAAAGCTAGATTCCCAAATGTCTCGTCGCCCCCTACTCTTGTCTTCTGCTATCATTTTATTGCGTAGGAAACGGAGGTCGGCACTAGGGCTGCAACAAACGACTAATTTGATAATCGATTAATCTATCGATTAATGAAACGATTAATCGATTATTCGGATCGTTAAGGTTTTAACGGTACTACTACTTTTATCGATACTGCTTATCGATCCGGTCCTTTAACGATAGTCTTAACGGTTCTTTTGAAAATAAATATGGTAAATTAACTAAACAAATTGTGAACAAAACTAACATTGCTTTTTATTTAAATTAAGTAAATAATATTTCACATCAAAAGAAACAACAGTGTTTTAACAAATCATATTAAATAATCTGATGACAGAACCGTAAACAGAATAGCTGAAACTTTAACAAAATAAATAACTCAGTTACCTCTAATCATTAACCCAGGTTTGAATCATTGAGTTAACTCTGTGTGTTGCTGCTAGCATACATAACACCTGACGTGGAAACGTTACTCGTGGATGGGGCTACAGAGCTGCTAGAAAGACAGTCGAAAACGGTGCATTTCTCCGTCTGAATGTGGTGCACTTTTGCTAAATGTTTAGACAAATTGCTCGTGTTACCGCCCTTAGATACTAAACTCTTATTGCACTTTTGGTAACAAGCATTGTCCACATCGAGACGGGTAAAGTTTAACCACACCTTGGAGCGCTTCTCTCCGCCATCTGCTCCGTGTGTGTGTGTGTTGCATGCATGTAGCAGCTGCGTGTGTGTAAACTGCCCCGCCCCCTCGCACACAGACGGGGGAGAGAGAGAGATCTCTCGTCTGGATTGGAAAGATCGAAAATACATCATAGACGCATTTTGTAGTCTTATTGCATATTAGAAACAGAGTTGGCGACACTAAGACTGCGATATAATGTTTATGTAGCAATAATACATATGACATATATGTTTTAAATGTCTGTACCGATAAAAAGACTGATAACGTTGGAGCTTAACTGCCTGTGAAACACACGTGATGACGTCACCAACGAATCGACGACTGAATTAGTTGGCAACTAATTTGGTCATCGTTTTTAATCGATTAAGTCGATTAGTTGTTGCACCCCTAGTCGGCACAGGCCTTTCTTCCGGTCTCCTGGTTTGATCCCACTAAGGATCAATCTCTCCGCCTGTCCCCACTGTTCCCTTAAACTACTGTTGGGTTGAAGCACCCTTCAGTTGTTGAAGGTTCGAGCCCGCTCCGCGCCGTTCGTTTGATGAGTGGTCTGCTATAAAAAGGAAGGACTCAGACAGAGATATGAGATTAAACAATAAGATGATTTAATGGTAGAAACAACAGTACAATATAACGAAGTACTTATATAACGAAGTACTTCGGGCCTCAATTCTTCCACCGTGCGATGTACGTATCAGACAGTCAGACCGAACAGAGCCCGCGAGTGTACAGAATTCACAATATTTATTCCCACAAACGGAGAGGAGTTGTGTGGGAGGAGTTGTGTCGGTTGCTCCTCCCTAGGTGTTCATCCATGGTGGACTCACTCCTGGGCGAGCCCTAGGCAGCGAATCAGAGTGAGTCAGCCATTGGAGGTCTAAACAGCGAATCAGAGTGAGTCAGCCATAGTGTGGGAAGTTTGGATCTCCTGCGCCGCCGATCAGTCCCAGGTCATCTTTTATGGCAGCCATAAAATAAACAATTCTGGGTTGAACGGGGGTGAGGTACCAATCCTTATCTTCGTTTATCCTCAGCACCTGGCCGTACCACTCCGCATCCCAATCTTTCTCTCAGTACAATCTCTGCATAGACTCAATGGTGTCAGTTTTATTACCTTTCTCCTGCAACCCCCCCATGCTCCTATCCGGCCCATTAAAAACCCGGGGGGGCGACTGGATCCTCTACATTCCTAAGTCAACGCACACACAATTGACCACATCAAACAAAACAAAATAAGAACATTTGGTCTAGTTTCATAAGTATACATTTTACACAGACAAAGTTATAATTATTGAAACAGGTTATAATTATTGAAACAGGTTACTTTAATCCACCTTTTGATCTCACCTCAAGAGATCAATTCACACAAAGCATTCGAACATAACCACTGTCATTCTTTTCTACTGCGTCTGTCCCCCAACATTATATAAATCCATCAGAAGCTGGGATTTAGAGTACTTTAAACCTTCGGGAACTGCCCACCATAACAACCTCTTATGACAGTGGAGGGAGACCAAAGTATATTAAAACTGCGTCCTTGTCTGCTGAGTCATCATGCTGTCCTCTCCTTCCGATGCATAAGCCAACAAGGGCATTTGGTACGGAGGGACAGCTTTTCCTTCAATGGTGGAACTGATGAATCTAACACACAATGAGCGGATACAAGGCACACAACAACAACCACATGTTACTAAAATGGCAATAAAAGTAGCTATAGAAATCAAAAGAGACATTATTAAACCTTTCCATTGACCAAACATGTTTGTAAACCATTCCTCCAAGGGGTTGTGTATCCCTGATTGTTCATGCATAGTTATGGATAGTGTGCGAAAGCCTTCTAAAGCCTTTGTGACGGAACCGTCCGGAGCCGTATTGTTTGGAATGAAAGTACAACACATATCACCAAACATTGAACACACACCTCCTTTCTCAGCTAACAGCATGTCAAGGGCCATTCTATTCTGAACTGCCATAAGGGAAGTCGGCCCCAGCTGTTCAGCGAGTCCTTCTACAGCGTCCCTAGTGAGATTAGCTAAACGGAGCACATTGTAATGTACATAGTTGATCCTGTCTACATTATTCCATCACTACCTGCTTGGAAAGTGAAGGTTTGTTTAGGAGACATTTTGGTAACAACTACCTCATGTTTGGCCCGTTTGACCCTAGTTACGGACTCCTCTGGCGGGGGAATGGAGTCTGGGTGGTCAATGGAATCATTAAAACAAAAATAAAGGCAAGGGTGAACACACATTATTTCTGTTATTAATAATAGGAGATTTACTAGGACACAAGGAATTAACACCCAATCAAATAATAAGGCATTCGCTAATGGGCCATATAACTAAGAATGGTGTTCAAGATACAAACAGTGTCCCAAGTAAAACCACGATTCCCACTAGCAGAGTACACCAACAAACAATAAGGAAGTGTAATCCACAGTCTGTCATTGTTGAGTACCTTTAATCAGTGGTCCGTGTTATTGTAATTAGGTTCCTCTGAACACAATGCTAAAATCTCCTAAGGAGATTCTTTAAAACTAGGGTGTAAAATAGTACCCTGTAATGGTAAATACTGTGCTCCCAGAACCTGTTAAATATAAGGTTCAGTAAATGTTAAATAGAAGGTCTGGTGAGTGGGGAGACTTTCACTGCCCTTTAACTATAGGGCTAACCTCTCGTTATATATAACCTACTACTCTTATTAGAAAGAGGCCCTATAGGTGGGCATAAAAATGCTGCTACTTATTGGAAAGTGCCCCTAAAGGTGGGAGTAAAAAAGTCGGGTCCTATATGGAGTCGTGTGTTTCAGGGGTCGGGGTCCAGTAGACTCGTGTCCGCCTCCTCGCCGGCCGTAATCTCCTTTCCAAGATCGCCTGTTGTTACCTCTGTGTCTTTGTCCTTGTCATCTGTTGTATGGGTCGTTGCTTCTGCTGGGCTGTCGTCGTCAGATGTGTCGTTCTCTCGTCCTGCTGCAGCGATGTCAGTTCTGATGTCGTCTAACGTCCTTGCTGGAGGTTTTCCAACGGCGCACTGGCTCCAATGATACCACGTTTCCCCCTTTCCTTCGAGGCGAACTGCATGTGATGTCCTCTGAGTCACTCTGTGCGGGCCGGTGAACCTTGGGTTGAGCCACTTCGGACGGATGACCTTCAGCCAGATGAATTCTGCGGTGTTAGCCTCGTGCTTCTCCGGTCCCCCTTTGGCGTCAGCCACCTGGGTGGAGAAATCTCATACCAAGCCCTTAAGTTGCTGGTAATATGGTTTTGAGCTCATTTCCTCTACTTTTTCCCTACTGCTAATGCTCCAGGACCCGGAAACTGATGGCCGTGGGTCAGCTCAAATGGGGAGAAACCTGTCCCTCAGTTAATGTGTTCATAAACAAAGTCCGACACCGGCTATATCAACCTGTTTCAGAGGAAGGTGGAGTCCCCTGTGCCGTCTTGACTTGCCGTGTCTTCTCTGTCAGAGGCAGAGGTTTCATCTTTTTTTTTAGTCCTAAAAAATTTGACGCGTTTTGCAACAAAGTCAAGTATTTCTTCATCTGTAGGTGTATGTGTTGATACAGGTGTTCCTTTAATGTCATGAGGGGAACTGGGTGAGGGGGGGTTAGAGGTGGAGGGAAGCGTATAGGGAGGGGGTCGGGTCTTAAAGGGGTTGTATAAATCTGGATAGAGGAGGGGACCGCCCTCTGGGATGTCTGGGAGGGGCCCACCATATGGCTTCTCCTTCCTGACTGGCTCTATCACTTCTGTGGGAGGGGCTGGTGCAGGACTGGGTGGGGCTGCTATGGCGGGCAGATTTTTGGCGGGAGTTTTGCTCAGAGGCAGGTTACTGCCACTCCATTCATAACTAAGGCTGCGTTATGGCCTATTCTCCTTAGCTTGTCAACTAGCTCCCTTTCTTTGTTAAGTTTAGAAGCCCTGATAAAACCTGCCTTCTGCTTGTTGAGAGTTTCTAATTTCTGAACCAACTGTCGCTCGTATGTATTGAGTGCTGTGGCTAGGAGACTTATTGCCTCGTCACCCTCTACTCTATTCTCTGCGATCATCTGATCGTGTAAGAAACGGAGATCGCTGCTCGCCTTTTTATGATCTCCGGGCTTAAGTCCGCTAAGTATCAATCTCTCTGCTTGTCCCCACTGTTCCCTTAAACTCCCCGGAACAGGGACTCCTAATTCTCTCTCTTCACGTTCAAATTCTCCTTCCATTTTGACTTCGTTCGTATCTGCTTCTCCTAAAGGTTTTAGTTTTTTATAAAAAATACCAGATATCCTGCGTACTATAATTTACTAATTATTGTAGTTTTATTCCCACAGGTATACAGTCTGATAGTTTTCGGTGCGAGGTGTATTTCAACCCGTTGCGGAGACCAAAGAGCGCTTCTCCTAAAGGTTTTAGTTTCTTATAAAAAATACCAGATATCTGCGTACTATAATTTACTAATTATTGTAGTTTTATTCCCACAGGTATACAGTCTGATAGTTTTCGGTGCGAGGTGTATTTAGGCGGCGCGTAAGGCTCAGGTTTGGGAAGGCTAAATAACTTGTTTTACCTGACGCTGCCTGCCTCCGGCGTCTATAGAAAGAGATCAACTCAGTGAAAGCTGCGCCTGATCAGAGCTCAGCGTGCGGAGTTTAAATCTATCAAGTCATATTACAGGATAAAGGAAATACAGTTTAAACTGCCGTATGAAGAGAAGACGCCGACGTGTCGCACTTATCATTCATATCACATCATCGATCATATAATATCATAATATATCATATATTTCCTTGTCTAAGTCAGCTTCTCGAGCCGTATCTGACCGTGCAACACTTACATTGTCACATACTGTATGCAGAAGTATTATTTTAAGCAACACATTAGGTTGACGAAACACTCAACTCAAATGTAATTAAAGTCAGATCCACTCGTGTCTTAGATGGGCAACAGTGATAACATAAAACTGTTGTACGCTTTCAAACACTCGGTAGTTTATTTATTTTTTAACCAGTTGCTCTATATTCACCTTGCAGGTGCAACTATGTGGCTTGTATCCTTTATTATATGTTTAAGTCATGGATGTTTAAAGTTCATATTTGTCTAATATTATTTACTTTTCATTAATGAAGTATGACGCTGCGCTGTTAGTACACTTGTCCCTTTCACGTGAACGCGCTCTCAGCTGGAGAGAGAAACCCTGGCTCGATTTACCGAGTTGATAACCAGCGTCGTAGGACCGCTTAGCCGTTACGTTAAGCCCGCGCTGATTGGTCCAAATTGACCAATCCACGGACTTCCTCACACACACACACACACACACTCAGTGCAGGCAGCTCTGCTGATTTCTCCTCCCTGGCTGCAGGCTGATAACAGCCAGTTGGCATCAAGGCGAAATTCTCTCTGCAGACCCATTCTCACAGCGCCTATCAACCTTTTTCTTACTCAATATCAAGCCACACTTAATCACACTCAAAATAAATATATCTAACGTAACCCCAGATCCGTCTAAGGGTTGCCTGTGTACGTTAGTCGGTGCGCCCCAACCCCAGAATTCGTCCAAGAATTACTGAGTGTGTCACCTTATTTCTCAGAGTATTTCAGCTGGACTTCCTTTACCAAATTTAAAACCACTGAAATCTCGGACGATGATTGCAGCTGGACTTCCTTTACCAATTTAGAACCACTGCAATCTCGTTACACAGTTAATCACACTCAAAATAAATATATCTAACGTAACCCCAGATCCGTCTAAGGGTTGCCTGTGTACGTTAGTCGGTGCGCCCCAACCCCAGAATTCGTCCAAGAATTACTGAGTGTGTCACCTTATTTCTCAGAGTATTTCAGCTGGACTTCCTTTACCAAATTTAAAACCACTGAAATCTCGGACGATGATTGCAGCTGGACTTCCTTTACCAATTTAGAACCACTGCAATCTCGTTACACAGTTAATCACACTCAAAATAAATATATCTAACGTAACCCCAGATCCGTCTAAGGGTTGCCTGTGTACGTTAGTCGGTGAGCCCCAACCCCAGAATTCGTCTAAGAATTACTGTGTGTAAGTTGTAAGTTAAACACTTTCCCATGCAACCCCTCCCCACGCTCCTGTCCACCCCATTAAAACCCGGGGGGGCGACTGGGTCCATCCATTCCCAAGTCACGGCACACACAATGAGCACAGCAAGCAAATAATGCAACAATAAAAATATTGCCCTAGTTTCATAAGCAGTTTCATAAGCATACATTTTACACAGACTATTGGCGCCTAAGATATGTCGGGCCAAGGTTATAATTATTGAAACAGGTTATACAGGTTACTTTAATCCCCCTTTTGATCTCACCTCAAGAGATCCATTTACACAAAGCATTCGAAACATAACCACTGTCATTCTTTTCTACTGCGTCTGTCCCCCAACATTATATAAATCCATCAGAAGCTGGGATTTAGAGTACTTTAAACCTTCGGGAACTGCCCACCATAACAACCTCTTATGACAGTGGAGGGAGACCAAAGTATGTTAAAACTGCGTCCTTGTCTGCTGAGTCATCATACTGTCCTCTCCCTCTGACGCATAAGCCAACAAGGGCATTTGGTACGGAGGGGGAGGGGCAGCTTTTCCTTCAATGGTGGAACTGATGAAGGGCACACAACAACAACCACATGTTACTAAAATGGCAATAAAAGTAGCTATAGAAATCAAAAGAGACATTATTAAACCTTTCCATTGACCAAACATGTTTGTAAACCATTCCTCCAAGGGGTTGTGTATCCCTGATTGTTCATGCATAGTTTTGGATAGTGTGCGAAGGCCTTCTAAAGCCTTTGTGACGGAACCGTCCGGAGCCGTATTGTTTGGAATGAAAGTACAACACATATCACCAAACATTGAACACACACCTCCTTTCTCAGCTAACAGCATGTCAAGGGCCATTCTATTCTGAACTGCCATAAGGGAAGTCGGCCCCAGCTGTTCAGTGAGTCCTTCTACAGCGTCCCTAGTGAGATTAGCTAAACGGAGCACATTGTAATGTACATAGTTGATCCTGTCTACATTATTCCATCACTACCTGCTTGGAAAGTGAAGGTTTGTTTAGGAGACATTTTGGTAACTACTACCTCATATTTGGCCCGTTTGACCCTAGTTACGGACTCCTCTGGCGGGGGAATGGAGTCTGGGTGGTCAATGGAATCATTAAAACAAAAATAAAGGCAAGGGTGACGATCGTGACCAGGGCTAGCCCTAGCAACCATCTCCAACTCCCATACATGGTTAGATTGTTATTTTCAATAGTGTAGATTAGAAAGAGGTAAGATAAAGGATCTGCAGTATTTTATGAAGTATTAATCGTACAAAGGTCAGTTTTATACAAGTAGAAGTGTGTATTTACCTGGTAGTAGGCTGTCAGTAATGGCTACGCCTCTCTATTTGGACTGGTAGATCTCGGCAGACTGGCAACTTTAAAAGTAGCTCTCGGTTCAAAAAAGGTTGGGCACCCCTGCTCTAGTGTATATTTCTGTATATTTTTTTGAAAATCTAGTGTATACATCATTTTCCTACACATTTATTCACTGGGGTCTCTAACCTGCAAGTTGCTCTTTAAGGTAATAGTATTTTAACTATAAAATAAAACACTGCCATTTAAAAAGTACTGTATTTTTGTTTACGTAATAGTGTTTCAACTGTAAAATAGAAACTTTAATGCTATAATTTTAAGTTACAGTATCATTATTGTAACTGTAAAACAATTTCTTTATTATCGTATACTTCATGTCATGCTGGTAATTTACAGATTGCCAGAAATTCTTGACACAATTTTAAAGCTCACCAATAACTGCAGGGAGACAGCAAACAATACATTTTAACTATTTATTCTTAATTGTTGAACGGTATCAAGACCATGTATTTTCTTGTGCTAAATGGGTGAGCATACCATGGCTACCACAAATGTAGTCTTCCATTGCATATCCCATGTACAATTATATTCCATGTCTTATAAACTGTGCTTAACTGACCAACAGCTGCAATTCCTACACTTATTAAATATTTTCATCCATAAAACAATGGATATTAATATCCAAAAACATGGAGATTGCATTTTTAAAACAGTGGCGATAACAAATCAACACAAAAAATATGAAGCCATTTCTTCTGCCAAGCCATTTTAGAGACGTGCTGTAGTTGAAAACACAACCTCGACACAAACTGGAGAACACAAATGCAAGACCCAGAGACACAGTCTTGAATGTAACAAAAATTGTCTTTTTAATGTCAATGAACAGAAAATCCCTCTTAACAGAGTAAGTACTGGAATAACAAAAAAAACGCTCAAAAGGAGAAAACTAAGCGTAACAAAAAGAAAACTTAAGATAAACTTAAAGGTGGGGTAGGTAATTTTGGAGAGAGCAGCTCGAGTGCGCTAGAATTTGAAAATACACGAACGTGCACATGACCAATGAGGGCACGAGATAAGTTTGTGCACAGATGGAAGGCTGACAGCAGTGTTAATTTCGTTAACGAAAACTATGACGAAAAATGTTCGTCAACGACCTTTTTTACATGACTAAGACGAGACGATGACGAGCTAAAAATAGATTCTTGATAACGAAAACTATGCCGAAATGTAAATTTAGTTTTCGTTGACGAGACGAAACGAAGGTGTTAAGGGTGGACTATCGGACATTAAAAATGCAGGATATTATTTTCCCCCAATTGTCCGTCTTTGCATCCCTGTCATTGGTTGAATTATTTGGGATTCTGGGAATCTGAACACGTGATGTCACTCACCCCCACCCCAACTGCAGCAGGTGTTGATGATGTCCAAACGGTGAGAAAATAACAAGATGACGGATTCAGCAACAGCGCTTTTAGTTTTTGGTCGGAAAAAAAGACTAGATATATGGACACACTTTATTTATAATTCGGTAGAAAGTAAAACACACTGCACTGTTACTGCGGGAGAAGGAGAGACGCCATGTGGCTTCAAATTAGTTGGGAAGAATACGACCAACCTGAAGAGGCACTTGAAGGCGCACCATACAGCTATTTATGCCACGGTAAGTTAGCTAACTGTAACGTTACATGATAAGTCGTAACTAACTCGTAAGTGGTAACGCTAACTAAGCATATCAATTTGCTAACGTTAAGTCTATGTTACTGGGCAGTCGGCATTGGCAACTAGTGGCAAATGTACTAGCTATCCATGTTGGCTTAGCCTTTCTTGCAAACAAGTTTTCAGTTTCCGGTAGCAAATGAATGAGCCTGGCTTCCAGGCTAATGTTGGCTCAGCTTGCATTGCCATAACTATCTAGTCACAGCAATTGTGTTTTTTTTTAAGATTACACAGCAATTTATTTGGAAAATATTTGTGTATGGTTTCTTATCTCTAAGGCCAGGTAGGCATATATAATAGGCTAGTTGTATTGTATTATCACATAATTAGAATCTTCAAAATCTAAACTTGATATTATTGATATACTATATTTTAATGATAATACTATTACCAAAGGCATATTTGAAAGGGATTAGCCTACATTTAATTAATTGGAATTCATCTGTAGGCCTTGTAGGTCTGTATAGGGAGTAATTATGCAATCTTATTTTTCCTCACCTAGATCCCAGAGACGAGTACTCAAAAACAGCAACCTGGTGCAAAGAATCAGAGGAAACAGTCAACTATCCCAGCAGCGTTCTCCTCCTCAGGACCAAAATACAAAGCAGACTCGCTGGAACAAGGCACTAAAGAAAAAGTCATTGCCCAGTGGATTGGACGCACCGGTCTACCTGCCCGTACAGTTGAGGATGAGGATTTCATCCTTATGATGGAGACCTTCGATAAGAGGCTGAACATACCCAAAAAAACCAAAATAAACAACTTAGTTGACAAGCTTTACATTGACGAAAAACAAAAATTCAAAGAAAGACTCGCCACAGCACGCAAAATAACAATTGGGCTGGACATATGGACAAAAAAAGGATTTACAGCATCGTTCCTGGCAATTAGTGCATGTTACTTTTGCACTCAGGAGAATAAAGGGAAGCACATATTGTTGAGACTTGACCAGATCTCCCACCCACACACTGCAGAGTCTATAAAGACTTGTGTGGAACGATGCACAGAGGACTCGGGAATACCAAAACACAAAATTCTGACAGTCATAACTGATAACGGAAGCAACATGGTTGCAGCATTCAAAAAAAATGTACATGATGAGCCCAGCAGCTCTGAGGAAGAATCCCAGGAGAGTGATGAGGAAGACTCTGAGGTTGTCGAAGACCGAAGGTACATTCTTTTAATTTGTAGCTGTTCATATTTTCAGTATTTTCAGTAGCAGGCTCAATGACATAGATCATGTCATTGAGCTGTGCTTGGTTATATTCTCTTTTAGCATTTAAGATAAGATATTACTTTATTTACCCAGAGGGAAATTATTTTGCAGCAGTTGTGGTAAAAAGTAAGATAGTGCAAATATATAGACTTCAAGTATAAACTAAATATTAGAGTATAAAAGATCAACAGTAACTTGGTACAAAACCAAATGTACAGCCAGAAATGTGACAGGTTAACGGTATGGATCATAATAAGTATAGATGTAAAGATGTGTGTTAATACGTTGTGTATTGTATTGCATTGTGTTGCTCATGGCAATTACATTTCCTAGAGGATTAATAAAGTATTTGTCTTTTTCTCTGTGTTTGTCTCTAGGTACGGAGCCATAGAGAGGACCCCCTGCGTTGTACATACACTGCAACTCGTGGTGAACATGATCCAGAAAGATTTAAGTGTCAAACCACTCCTTGACAGAATACGAGTACTTGTCCGGCTCTTCCGCAAGTCGTCTGTGGCAATTCAGCGACTGCTAAAGCTGTGTGGACTCACTCTGGTCAAAGACTGCCCTACTAGATGGTCCAGCACATACCTGATGATATAACGCCTTCTCCAAGTGAAGGACTCCCTTGTTCAGGTAGCTGATGGAATGGGCTGGAACTGTCTACTGCCAAGTGAGTGGCAGAAGCTCACTGCTCTCAGAGATCTGCTCCTCCCCTTTGCTGAGCACACCCAGATGCTCCAGAGTGACACAATGTCCTTATCCCTGGTGTTCCCCGCCCTCCTGGACCTGAATGCTCACCTCTCTGAGTTCCCCAAGGCCCAGGGTTCTTGCTACAGGGACCTAGCTTCCCTGTCACAGACGATGAAGGAAAACATGGGCCAACGCTTCAGCTGCTTTCTTGATCCCAGTGATACAAAATTCTCACCCCTCATTGCTGCAGCATGCTTCCTCGACCCAACAGTCTCACCCGAAGCACTCATTGAAAATGAGCATGACGACGTACAAATTCAGGAGCTTCTGATAAAAGCAGAAGATTACATTGCTCAGATGGTGTCACCAGTAATACGGGAGGAGGAGACTGATGACAATGAGGATGAAGAAGAAAGGAGAGAGGTACCACTACCAGAGACGAAGCGGCCGAGATTTAAATTCCTGTCAAAAGCAAGTGCAAGCCGGCCATCTAGATCTAGCCTCTCAAAGCCCTGTGTCAGGCAGGAAATGCTAAAATTCAAGGAGCAGCTGTCACAGCCCATGAACAAAGAGACTGCTCTTGACTTTTGGGCTGCACAGGGTTCTGTTTATCAGAGCCTAAAACCTCTTGCCTTAGATCTTCTGGCAATGCCAGCCTCTCAAGCATTTGCTGAGCGAGTTTTTAGTATCACAGGTGACCTCACTCGTGGCCGTCGAAATAGAGCAAGAGTCATTTTAGAGAGAAGTGCTTTCCTCAAACTGAATAGAGATCAGTAGGCTAAAAGGTTGTTAATGCTACTACGGATGTCTGTACTTTGTCTGTTACTTGATATGAGAGTGCACTACAGAGGTGGTTCCCTCTGATTGTTTATAAGGCCAAGTTTATTCAAGGTGTATCTTATTCTATAGGTATGTATGCACTTTCAACATTTGTATTTTATTTGTAGGTACAGAAACATATAATGTTAAGGTGAGGGATAGTTTTATACAACAATGTATACAAGTTACTGCTTTGCACTGCATCTTGTGAGTGATGACCCTCTGTTGACAAGTTACTGACACACTATTGATAAATGTAGAGAGTCTACAATTGACTAAGGTTTGAGTCACTGAGCGAACTCAAGTCTAATTTTCGTGATCCAAAACTTCAGGTGTCATGTCATTGTTCATCATTTATTGCTCTGTTTTGGGCATACGTGTCTTCACTTTTATTTGAGGTTTCGGAAAATAAATATAAGAAGGCTATAAAAAATTATGTTTTGGTTCTTGACTTGGAGTAAAGAACATTCCACTATGTTACCAGTACCACTTGTATCTATGTGTATGCACTATCCTTACCTTAGAGGATCAGCAAGGACAACACAGCAGTATTGCATCAATGTGAGAGTCTAGGCTAGAGATATCCAACTAACTAAGTAAAGTGTTAAGAGAGTGAAATGTTGCTTTACAAATTTCAACACTTGATACTGTCACCTTGATTCCAATTTCAGATACCTGTATTTGCCTAACTGAATTGGTTTAAAGAGAGAAAACATTTTGACTAAAACTGGACTAAAACTAGACTAAAACGTTTGGAGTTTTCGTCGACTAAAACTAGACTAAAACTATGAAGGATAGAAATGACTAAAATGTGACTAAAACTAATAACCATTTTCGTCTAAAGACTAAGACTAACTCAAAAATAGCTGCCAAAATTAACACTGGCTGACAGGCAGGTAGGCCATCCAGTTATTTTAGCCCGGCCGGCTCAGATGATTGGTCGTGCTTTTTACAGTACTACGGCTTCCACAGATGACATTTTTTTATGGATTCTTTGTCAAAGCACTTAAGATATTCATTGCTATCGGGATGTTAAGAGCATTCCATGGAATATAACAAAAAGTGTATCTCGAGCCGGTTTCTCAAATTTACCTACCCCACCTTTAATATTAGATACTGTGTTTTTAAGTGGCGATGGAGATTATTTGTTGACCCTGCTTTAAAGGATATTTTGCCTTTCAAAATGGTGCACTTTATCACTGCCTGGGTTTTGGTTGAAGTGCATCCAAATGCTGCTGCGTTTTCACGTTTGGCTCATTTTCCATCTGAAAAACACGTTGTCTACCTGTCCTGTACCACTTGTTATGACTTCTCTCTCGCGCGTATTCCGTTAAGACCCACCCCATCTCACTCCTCGTGCTGAAACCTACCAATCAGATTAGGGGCGGGTCTTCACAGAATACGTTTGGGGAACAAAATCAAGCTTTTTAAAAGTCGAGTGGATTTTGGCAGGCAGTGAGTGCGGACCAACGATTAAACGATAAAAAGGACCACACGGACCAATTTCCAAAATCTTTGGCGGAAAATTTAAGGCGGGGCCTCTCATATGACGCACACCTGCACACTTGCTAGCCTGTTCCATTCTTCGTTCTCCGAATGCCAGGAAGGATTCTTGCCTAGCCTCTGATAAACCTGACTCGGAAGACATGTCTTACCAAGGAAGCGTCCTCGACATTGAGAGACACCCCCAGTTTCTCTCCACGAGCTGCAGAAGCTAAATGCTTGATGGGAAACAACTCGCTGGTATATCGAGCTGAGCGCTCATTTTTACCGCGTGCTGGTGATGAAACTCTCCAATTGGCTCCGCAAAAGTGTTTTGTTGTTTTGTGTCAGTTTTACGTCGCCACTTCCATTCACATTTTTCATCATTGTTCCACAATGTTTATCATCATGAAATGAATATTTATATATTTTATACTATACTTGCACTGCTTACCGTTTTCATACTTTATATATCTTAGCATATTCATACACTCTGTTAATACTGCTCACAGGCTGCTGTGTATATCTAGTGTATTCATACCCCTCACTGTTTATTCATCATTCAATTCATTCTTGAGCAGGAACAAATGTATTTACTTAGTACATATCTGACATTAACGATTAAACACATTTGTGCATTCTTTATAAATGTAAACTGGTCAAGACCACTGACGGAAGTAGTTTTGAAAAGTAGTGGTTCTGTCTTTTACATGTAGGATTCAACCCCCCTTGTATTGATTTGTTTTAAAATGAACAGACACTTGAGTCATTAATTTGTAGTGATATAATAATTGTGGGATTTCTATTGCATCCACTTCATCTGCAACGAAGAACGCCAACGCAATTTACGCCATTGCAAACCGAGTCAAGCCGACTCCGAGCTGTCCGACTTCAGGCGAGCTTTTTGAGACCTCCCCCGGCTGCAATCGGCTATTCTCGTCTACTTTCGAGGCGACCCGCAGCTCATCTCAAATAAGCCTATTTTTTCTGTTGACCGTTTTTGTCCCTATAGTTTGTCGTTCGTTTTTGTTTATTAAATATTTTCGTACTATATTACTTCGGTATGGACTTTCTCTTTGAAAATGCGTCACATCCAGGGGCATTTCCTGAACCTGGAAATATTCGGGACTTAGCCCACAGTGGCGGCGCCAGAGATTTTCTTTTGGGGTGCTGTGGGGTAGCTTGACGTTTCATAGAGGGTGCTCAAACATGTAGGGCAGGGATCGGCAACCCCTGGCACGCGTGCCCCCATTGGCACGCTGCACCGTAACCAGTGGCACACTAGGAATAAGTGGAATAAGTGTGCATTTTCGGATCCTGAACGAGACCGCCGCCAGGGCGCGTCTCCCCGTTACCTGCAGAAGGAAGCCATGCACGCAACGCAGCCCCTACTCCAGGCGACTTTCTGCCGCTTTCCTCCGTGGTGCAGTGCTGATCGTTTCACCACAGAGGAAAGCACTTCACAAATTGCAGTACCCATAAGGAGCTGTACAAATGCCGCAGTTTTTGCGTGGCTGTGTCTTTAGTTGAAAGCCCAGTGGCGATCTGCTCATCTCTCATCGAAATAACATGCTACACAGGGTCGGACTGGCCATCTGTGTGTTGAACTTTCCTGTCGGCTCCCAGACCGTAGTCGAAGACACAGGGGGGATGACTCTCTGTCGTCTCCCAGGGCAGAAGCAACAAGCTTCAGGTTCAATAACCCACTTTAGCTTAAATGACTGGAAAGAGGCGAGCTCTTCTTGGGAGGCCGTTGCATTTATTTAGTTGTTCTTCTGTTTCACAAAATACATCACAGACCTCTGTTTTTCTGCTGCCTCGTTTCACTTCCAGAAACATACACACGCTCGCTCACTCTCGCTCTACCATCCACACACACACATGCACACGCCACACCCCTCTCTCTCTCTCTTAAAGGGACAGCGATCTCATCTCACTCTGCATGACCCTAATATCATAACATGTGTGTTCTGGAGAATCACAGAACGGACGATCGTCCTTATTATTATGCCGTTTAAACCAATTATTTAAATTTCTTTGTTAAATTCGGCATCATGTAAGTTGCGCTGACAGGTCCACACACTGCTTCCCCGCAGCGAGGCTCCCCCCCTCCCTCCTGTTGACAGTTCACGAGCGTCGAGCTCTCCCCCCCCCCGTTGATAATTCACGATCGTCGGCACGCTGATAACAAGCCATAAGATCCGGCTCCGTTCAAAAGAGCCGTTTTTTTAGAGGGGGCGGGGTTACTAGGTTTATCTGTGAAATATTATAGTGATGGGAATTATGGCTCTTTGAAGGAAGCCGGATCTTATGGCTCCGTTCCTTTGCGAGAGCCGTTCAAAAGAGCCGTTTTCTTTTTAAGGGGGCGGGGTTAATAGGTTTATCTGCCAAATATACCTTTTATAATTCAATCAAATGTAGCCCTGTTTTGACTAATTATTTATATGTGTACACATATATCACTTAAATTCTTAAATTATTCAATACATCGTTTGCACTGAAGTATTCAAAAGTAAAAATTACATTTTTAATATAAATGATTTGCTGTGGCCAATTGTTTCATTGCATTTACAGACCCTTGTAACTCTCTGATTGTAGAACCACGATTTATTTTCCTCTGCTTCTCAGGTGCATCCTTTCGCTCAGCCGAGCTAACTTAGAATAACACACATAGATCTGGACATGTGCATCAGGTCAACACACCCTCATTTACATGACGCAAGCCTGCGTCCTTACGTAGGACGTAACACTACAGTGCCTCACAGTGGTACAATAATAATATTACATCCCTACAGTACAGAATAGACATAATCTCTCTATACATATAATAACTGAGGAAATATGTAAACATTTCCCTTAACACATCTCTCAACACCCATATGAAACAGAACTGTAAACAGATTTTCTTTTTCTTTATGGATATTTTACAAATATCTCCCCTTTTAAACTGTATTCTTGTTTTACGGCCCGTCCACACAGCAGCGTGCGTTGAAGCTTGCCGGCGGGGGGGGGCTGAAACTCGACCAACAACCAATCACATGAATCTCCCGCCCCGGACACACAAGCACGCGGTTTGATTGGCTAGAGCTTGTACTGGCATATGATTCGATTGGCTGACGCTTCCGCCGAAGCTTCAAAAGTTGAACATTGCTCAACTTTTGCAGCGAGCAACGCGAGCAAAGCTACGCTTCGCTCCCACAATGCAGTTCGGCGAAGCGTGACGTCACCCCATTCAAAGTGAATGGGCAGAAGCGTTGAAGCTTCAACGCACGCCGCTGTGTGACGGGCCGTAACTGACAGGACTCAGGATCAACTGTGTACTGTAAGGTAGCTTCTAGCTTCATGTCGAACAGTAAGTCAACATTTTCCGAGAGCTTTCTTTGAAATCACCAGGTAACGCTAAAATACATAACATTTAGATTGTATGACAAAGTGTTTATTTAAATATATCTGGCTAGCTATAGCTACTTGCTAATGGTTTAGCTTACCCTCGCGATTCAAAGTAACATCAACGTAGCTGTAATTTATGCTTTGCTTACATGTTCGCATAACTTGGAAGTTTACTGACATTTACATACCTTGTTTACCTGGCTCAAGTGGTGGCTCTGGGGTTGTTGTGTGAGCCACCACTTGAGAATTGTCGTCTTTTTTAAGAAAAAATGTTCTTATGTCCATCTTCAAAAACTCTTGAGTCCGACTGACAGTTTAAACATTGTCACAGCTCACAGGAAAGGTACCTGTCAGCCAATAAGACAGATGTTTATTTCCATTCAACTCTCTGGTTGGTCTGGTGTCTTGCCTCTGTTGCCTTCACTGAACACGGGAAATTACAATCCTGCCGTCCTCTCTAGTGTCATGATGAGGTTCAGGTAAAGCACGGTTAATGTATTATATTATTGAGGGAGAATTGTCCGGGGCTACAGAAAAAACATTTGGGGCTAAAGCCCCGAATGCCCAGGCTAGGCGACGCCACTGGTCATAGCCTGTAGCCAAGCTTACCCCTAGATTCCACCGGGAGCGTCTGCGCTGCGTTACGGCTACGCCACGCCACGCTGCGGCGTTTTTAGCGATCGCGGCCACTCTAGTCAATGGGTGCTATTCCACCAGACCCGCTGCGCCACGCTGCGCCACGCTGCGCCACGCTGCGCCGCGGCTTGAAGCGTCCCAGAAGCGCCTCGGCGCAAGGAATTTCTAAAATATAGGATGAATCCTATTTTTGACGCGGCGCAGCGCAGCGCGGCACAGCCGTAGCGCAGGCAGGAAGTGGAACGTTCATCCGGCCCAGGCCCATCCCCCAAATAAACTCGTGTTGCAGACCACCTTTCACAACACTACTCCTTCAAGACCACACCCACAATGGACGAAGAGCGTTTCATAATCAAAGTGGAAAAACACACTATTTTGTACGACATAACCCATCAATACTACAAAGACAACGTCAGAAAGGACAAGGCCTGGTGTTTAGTCGGTGGAGTTATTGGAGTGGAAGGTAAATATTAATATTTTAAAGTTAATGAATACTTGTATGTACAGTACAGAGCCATTCAGTAGTTTAACATGTTGTGAAAGTCATTAAAAAAACTTTTCAGTAAACTTGCATTTCACAAGAAAGAAAGATCTTATTTCCTATATCAAAATATAAACATATATATCTATATACATATAGATATATATATATATATATATATACTGTTTTTTTAACTATACTTTAGCTTGTGAATTTTGCCCAGGGATCAATAGTTTTGTTTAACCCATTATAATGATAATATATTTTAATATTCAATGTATTTTGTTCATCTTAAAGTATAGCTATCAGAAAAATGTAAAATTAAGAAGTAATATTTCCCTCTGAGGTGTATTGTAATAGAAATAAAACAGGAAATTCTATTTCACAAGTGCCATTGTACAATAGTACAGTAATTCATCAAATATAGGGCTAGTACATTTTGATTTGTAATATTTTTTTACATCATTGAAAAAACAACTACCAAAGTATAACCTTGTATTTATAGTCAGATAAATTGTGAGGACAGACAATAATAATTTGGCAGTCATTTGTCAGACAAAACTATTTATTATGAAATGTATTATCAAAAAAATACATAATAACATAGGATATTAAAAATAAAGAACAGTTTTTTACAAATGCAACAATAACCTGTCTTTGGGAGTACAACTAACTTTTTTGCTTTTTCAAATTCTCTGGAATGAAAAAAGAACACATCTTTCAATCATTTTGTCAGTGTAGTAACTTTTGTGTGTTCCAGTAATCACACCATCCTGTCCTGCCAAGACACACTGCCCTCAGGAGAGTTGAAGAATGTGCAGAAAGCCTCCCTCACATTACAGGCCTCTCTTGATGCCCTGTTTGCTCCCATGTTTCTCACTGGTGCCATGTGTCTTCCCTGCTGCTCTTCCTCATCCAGCAACCTCTGGTTTTCCATAGGGGCCAGCAGGAAGTTGTGAAGGATGCATGCAGCCACCACAAGCTTGTCCACGTTTTTCGGGTGCAGGTTGATACGACGATGGAGGATTCTCCACCTGGAAGCCAGAATGCCGAAGGCATTTTCCACCACCACCATCCTTGCTCTGGAAAGTCTGTAGTTTAAAATCCTCTTTTGTTGAGTGAGGTTCTTTCCAGGGTATGGTCTCATCAGGTATGGCTTGAGTGGGAAAGCTGCGTCACCCACCATGACGAATGGCATCTCACCCAGGTGAGCAGCACCAGGTAGAGAGGTACTGGTTGGAACATTAAGTGTTCTGGCCTCCAGTCCTTTCCCCAAATCCGATCCGGCATACACCCCACCATCACTTGTTCTTCCGAAGTCCCCCACTTGAATCACTCGGAACCTGTAGTCAGCATCAACAAGTGCCAAAAGCACTATGGAAAAAGTCTTCTTGTAATTGAAGTACTGACTCCCAGACAGTGGTGGTGCTTGGATGACGATGTGCTTTCCGTCTATTGCTCCCAAGCAATTTGGGAAATTCCATTTTTCCCAGAATCCTTGTGCAACCTCCTTCCATGTGTCTTCTGTTGGCCTGGGTAGGAACCTTTCCATCATCATTTTTTCAATGGCTGCAAACACCAAATGGACAGAGTTTGTCACAGTAGTGCATCCTAGGCGATAGCTGAATGCTAGGCTGACCAATGAGTCCCCGGAAGCCAAGTATCTGTGAAGGGAAAAACAAGCAAAGATTTAATAAGTGAAATCATTTTATTAATCGGAATCTATTCTTTTTTTCAGTCGACGTTTGCAAGGCGAAATGGAAGTCACTGAGGGATGCTTTCGTCAAAACCCGGAAGAAGTCCATCCCAAGTGGATCTGCAGGTGGCTCGCAGAAGGCCTGGAAGTATTCAGACATAATGTCCTTCGTTTTGCCATATATACAGCAAAGGAGGTATGTATGCACATTTTTTTATTTATATAATTTTGTAACTTTGTAATTTGTCATGATGTATTGCAAAGGGTATGAAAGAGTTTATTTTAAATTACATAAATATGTTCATATTGCATAAATTAATCCCAAGAAAAAAGATTTGAATTGATTTCATGTTGTTGTTTCTTTTAATATAGTTCTAAAAGCAGCTTGGGAGATCCTTCCCAACTAGAAGAGATAGAGAGAGCATCTACACCAGGAGCAGCATCTGGATCTTCAGGCCCACCCACACCACCTACACCCACACCCCCACCAACTACAGCAGCCCTACCACCTACAGCCCCACCACCTCTGGTACCCACAACCTCTGCAGAGAGGACGCCCTCTAGGTCCCGTAGCCCCCAGGGATCCACACCAGTAGCGGCGGCCCAGCGTTCCACAAAGAGGAGGCCACAGAGCACAGACATTTCAGAGCAACTCATGTCTCTACTGCAGGAACCTCCAGCCACACCACATATGCCAGACTCACAACTTGAAGAGTTATACTACTTTGCTCTGAGTCTGGTGCCTATGCTACAAAGGCTTGACATCGACAGGAGGCATCGGGCAAAAATAGCTATTTTAAACACCTTCCATAGTCTTGCAACAGAGAGTACACAACCACAGGAACATTGGCAGCCAATTGTCCATCCCCCCACATCACAACACTCCACTCACACCTCCAGGCCAGTAGCCCTTCGGCCAACTGCACCCCAACCCCCACAAGCCCAATCAACAGGGCCATTCAAAAACATGCTATTCTCCAGTAGTGGCTCTGCATGGCAGGATGGGTCTCAATATGAAGACTTGTAATTCATATTGTTTTTACTGTAAATAGTTCCTTTTTTGTGTTGATTTGCTGTTATTTGATGTTGGTGTTTAAAATGTTGGTTTGGGTGATATGTTTCTAATTAAAACGTTTATTATACTTGTGGTCAGTGATTTATTGTCTGTGAAATGTGCATCTTACCTCAGTGCAACAGCCAGTCTCTGCTTGGGTTCTATGGCAGCTCTGAAATTTGTGGACTGTCTGGTCAGTTCAGGGCCCAGGAGGGACAGAAGTTCATCCATCTGCTCTGCACTCATCCGAAAATATTTATGATGTCGTTGGCTGTCCAGCCTCAGCTCAGCCACGAGGTGATGAAAATCACCTTGTTGTCTCCTTTGCTGGTTGAGGGGGTGCACCCAAAACCGGCTCCTTCTCCTCCCCCCATCCCTCCGTAGTCTTTCAAGTAGGAGAATACATGCCAGCGTTCTCCTCCGGTTTACAGGCACTGTAAATTATATATATATAGAATAATTATGATGATGAATGCATATTTTTTTACCACTAAAATACAGCAACACATCTTTGATTCATGTCGTTTATAACTGGAATATTACAATTATTATTAACTGTGTCTGTAGTCTACAACACAACAAAATAGGAAATAACAACAATAAACACGATTTAAACAGACACAAACATAAACCATTTAACTATGTAGCCTACTTACTTTCTTGTAGAAGTAAAAATATCCAGGAAATATGCCCAAATCAACAACAACTGCGAGCCTGCACACACGACGCTCCGCTTCCGCAACGTTTTGAAACGCGCCCGGTGGGTTATGACGCAGGAGGAGGTCGCAGCGCGGCGTGGCGTAGCCGTAACGCAGCGCAGACGCTCCCGGTGGAATCTAGGGGTTAGCCTCTCGGCGACTCAAACTGGACTGGGAATTGAGCCGCCACAATAATAATAAAAATTATGATTATTACCTTACTTTTGTCTATTTTTATTACTCTGTGTTGCGTTTTTAAGGCGCAATGCCAAGACACATTCTTGTATGCTTGCATGGCTAATGAAAAATTCTGTAGTATTGTAATCTCTGAAGGTGACTCATTTTGGTCACTATTTCCATAAAACAAAAACAAAAAAAAAGCTTCTATATATTGGGCCTTGGAAGTGCTCTCTGAAACTATACGCCTGGGATGGCTTGTGACCATGAAATGAGAAAACGAAAACTTTGCCGTAGAGGTACACCAAATACATTGTTGGAAAGGTCTTGACCTGGAGAGTAACATATGTCAGTATGAAGATTCGACATTGCTCCTGCTTTGAAATACTGACCTTTGAACCTTGACCTCGGTGCATGTTTGAAGGCTTATAATTAAGCAACAAAAGGGAATACAGACATGGGACATACTGTTATAGAGAGCTCTTGACCTCAGCTATCATGTGAGTATAGTCAAAACTGGGGGCACTGTCAAATGTGGGTCAAATATGGTTAAAATGTATTTTCACCCATTTCACAATTTGCCATAATGTGTTTACCATCCCCTTAAACCCTCAATGTATTCTTAATTCAGTATTTATAACTTCCAATTTTAGGAAAAACACTAATATATTTAAAAAGTACAATTCCCTAGAGCCACGCTATGCAGCTTGGTACACATCAGCAGCACAGTTGTAGACTTAGGGTCTTAAAATATATATATCTACTAAGTTTATAAAATATCTAGTATAGCCAAACTAGTAATTACACTGCATCAAGATTATGTATATTAAGAAAAAGATGTTGGTTTATTTAAAGGGGACCTATCATGCAAAATGCACTTTTGTACGTCTTGTATACATGAATATGTGTGCCCGGTGTTTCAGGGAACTCACCAAGTGTCAGAAAACCAACCCTCTCTCTTTTCCTCCGTACCCAAATCTCTAAAAACGGGGCTGCAACGGAGCTGATACAGACTGATACAGATTTGAAATTTTTCTGACGTCAGAAATGGGGAGCTCCGCCTATATGGGCAACTCTCCACCAATCAGGAGGAGACGGCCACGGCCATTGCCGCTCGAAAGCGCTGGAGACGCTGTAGTACATATGCCAGGCCTGTAAGTGGCGCTGTAGTCTGCCAGAAAAGCAGCGAAGAAGACTTCTCACAGAATCAGCCCTTGCAAAAACAGGGCTGGAAAAGAGCAAATATAGCGAAATGAGGCATGGCAAAATGCATGATCTGTTTGGTATTTTGAAAAAAAACTTCACAGACATGTTTTATATAGGTATGGCCCTACAATATATTATTCAAATATAGCATGATAGGTCCACTTTAAGATATTTTAGCTATTCTAGAAATGGGGTTTTTCGGTTGGTTCTTTCTTTTTTGGTTACTGTGATCCTCTACAGTACATTGTTGGTTACTGTGATTTTCTACAGTACATTGATGGTTACTGTGATTTTCTAAAGTACATTGTTGGTTACTGTGATTATCTACAGTACATTGTTGGTTACTGTGATTTTCTACAGTACATTGATGGTTACTGTGATTTTCTAAAGTACATTGTTGGTTACTGTGATTATCTACAGTACATTGTTGGTTACTGTGAATATCTACAGTACATTGATGGTTACTGTGATTATCTACAGTACATTGATGGTTACTGTGATTAGCTACAGTACATTGTTGGTTACAGTGATCTTCTACAGTACATTGTTGATTACTGTGATTATCTACAGTACATTGATCACGCTCTCTGTCCATGCCTCATACAGGCCGCTGGAGTATCTGCAGTACCAAACACAACCAACACAATCAGAAAAACTATTCATACATTTTCCACAGGGTATAACATTGTTTAAATATTGCCATTAAAAGCTGTGGACTGTTATTCCACAACGCCATGAAAACGGATTGCATTATGGAAATGAACATATTTTTTAAATCTTCTGAGGTTGTAAACAGAATGGGAGGCGAGATTATTTTATCCTTATCAGCAGACAAGGCGTGAGTACAGATAGTGGTAAAGGAGGGTTAGATGTAGGCGGTGGGGGGGTAATGTGAGGATAAATGCTGATTCATCTGAGAGAGACTGGGAACACAGAATATGTCAGGGCGCAGTACAGCTATATCAATCCGTAAATTGCCACGATTATGATGAAAACTTCAGCGCGCACTGTGTGCTCCTTATTGGATTTCTGCTGTGAGCTTCATTTCCTGATAGTGGCACCGCAGACGCAGAGGCAATCAAAGGCCTTGGTCACGGCCATAAATCACACTGCATTTTGTCTGTGGGGGTAATGAGAGAGCATGCCCGCCCTGTTCCTGAATGCAATATGTATAATGGTGGCATTCATTGGAGAGAGCGCCGATGATTATTCCTGCATAACAAGGGCTCTAATTTGTGATGGGAGTAAATTGAGGGCAAATAACTGGTGTTGTTCATCATCGCATTGCTCTGCTGGGGGGGGGCATGAAGTGAAGAAGTGCTGGCAAAGCATAAAGAATGAGTGTGTGTAAGTGCTTCTGTGTTGTGCACTGATATGGATCTCATTCATAAAATACTTATTAACACACTTCTGGATCATTTTATAATACCATGCATTCCCTAACCCTAACCTTCCACAATGAATACACTGATTCCAACTACTCTCATACTTACCTAACACTCAAACTTAATCTCGAAAAGGCCTGCGAAATGATGATGAACAATTCGGTTCAATCAATCAATCAATTCTGTGTGTAGATTATCATCTGCGAACAATCCCACAATGCAATGCATAATCTTATAGATCCCAATATACAGTCAAGAGGAGACTGTTTCTACACGGACCCTCACTATTGCGGTAAGCGTGTTGTCACTTCCAGTTGTTGTTGTTACCTCCGGGTATCCTGTGTGTCTGTTCTGCTGCTGATAGCTTGTATTATCTATTTATAACTTAAATCGATCATGTTCAAATTCTGGATCACGGCAGCTATCTGACGTTGTAATCACACGTTACTACAGCTTAAGCACTCACAACTCCCCTTCTCTTAGCGCAGGGGTCTCCAACACGTCGATTGCGAGCTACCGGTAGCTCGCAAGCCCTCAATAAGTAGCTCGCCAAGCAAATCCAAAATGTAAAAAATACACAGAAAAAAAAAGGAAATGTAATTAAAAGAATCTACCCTATGCATAAACGAAACCTCAATCACAGCGAACTCTATCTACTTACTACAACTCTATATCTATCTAAAACCCTTCCTTCCCCCACCCCCCACAATGAATATCGACCAATCACGTTCTTGCTTGATTTGCGGGACCAGCTTTGTAGTCGGGAAGAAAAGCAACGTGGAGCAGCACCTCACCGCGAGTTTAACCGTGACACTTTTCGAAATCCCGTTTGTGTCCCCCCACTTTACAAATATGTTTATTATTATTTTTTAATGCAAGCCGTCATCGCCACGGAGGAGCACACAGTCTGAGAGAGAGAGAGAGACAGAGGGAGAGAGCACACCTTTATCTATTTAATATAGCCTAGTTGTAAAAAATAAAGTAAGAAATCATTCCAATGTGTACTATAGGACGGTAAAAAAAAAAAACAGTTTAAAAGGGGAGTGATTAGTAAAATATGCATAAATGAAAAGAAAAAAGCTAACTAGGTAACATAAGATAAGAATAAACAAGTTTAAATGATCATATTCTAAAGATTTTTGGATTATTGAAAAGTGTAGAGCTCCCTTTCATCTGAGTGTTGAGAGCTGTATCCATAAATTCATTTTGTGCTCAAAGTGCACGAGATTGATGCATTTAACTTCAACATTTAAAAAAAAAATCTTCCTGGGGGTGCATGCCCCCGGACCCCCCTAGAGGAGGTGAGGTCCACCCTCCAAATAAAGCAGGTTAAAATAATTAAATTGCATACATGTTCTTTTAGTAAACACTGAAAACGGGTCCCACAGACCCAAACAGCACACAGAGGTTAAAGGTCAGCATATAATAATGTTAAAATGTGCTAAATATATACACTGCAAAAAACAAGTAAAAGTAGCTCACGACTTGTTTTATTTTTTGAAAGTAGCTCTCATCCTAAAAAAAGGTTGGAGACCCCTGTCTTAGCGACTGTAACTCCACAGTTGCTTACACTCCTTTCGGGTTTGCTAACGGTAGCTACTTTAGCTTGATAGCTAGCCATGGCTCTTTCCCCACCCTCGGCTGCTCTTTCCTGCTCTACCTGTCTCATGTTCGGTTACTTCCCTAACTCCTTTACTGGTACCGGTACATGTGTTAAATGTAGTATAGTTGCTAGGTTAGAGGCGGAATCATAGCAATAGAAGCCCGGCTCCGCATTTTAGAAAGTAACTCAGCTACAGTAAAGCCCGTGTTAGCCGGTGCGGACCGGCAAGAGGTAGCTCCAGCTAGCCGTCCCCAGGCAACTCCCGAGCAGCCGGGAGACTGGGTGAATGTTCAGAATAGGCTTAACACGAGACCCGCAGGTCCCCAGCAACCCGTTCACGTATCTAACAGATTTTCCCAACCCACTCTCTTCAGTCTGCGTACAAATGACACAACTTTACACATTGGAAATGCGTGCAATAGATACGCAGAAGTCCGATTTTGCGTGCATATGATACGCTAACCATTCCCATTGAGATCTGAGGCCGAGTTTTGCGTGCATATGATACGCCACGTTTCGTGCCTGCACCACATATTTTTGTCCGGTCGGGTCTTGGAAGACCGGAAGCTGTGTGGTTCATAAAAACATGTTATTACTCAATACCAAGCCACGATTATTGTTTTTATTTTAAATCGTATAATGTCGGACTTTTTTTGCCGTCTGTGAGGAAAAGAAATAGGGCTCAGAGCTTCAGAATAATGAAATCTGTATTTTTTTAAATATTTGTTTCCTTCTAATTTGTTATTCTTTTCTAAATAACACACTGTTATTTACTCAACAATAACACACAATTATCCTTGTTTTTATTTATTAGTTTAATTCTATAATCTTGGGCTTTTTTAGCCGTAAATAAAGTCACCGGAAACAGACGTAGGCCTATAGGGGACATTTCGAGCATCATTGCGATACACACCACACACCCACTGAACTGATTACCCAAGATCCTCAGCTTGAAGCTCGGTGATTGGATGTTTTAGCCGCAATGCACGTTGGGATATGGTGTTAATGCGATATGATATCCGAAAAACATTTCAGAGTTTAGGATGGCCGAAGACACTACACTATCCATAATCCTCAGCTATCGTTTGGGACTACAGTCCCGTTGCTTGACAAACCCTGTGATTAATCTTCAAGCTCTGGGATTGGATGTTGGAGTGGCAGTGCGCCAAGGTTACGCCGATCGTCAAACAGCTCTTTGAAATCGAACAAAACCATGGCAGACTATCCAGAACTGGACTCGAACGCCCCCCCCCCCCAGAACTACACATGCTGGCTATTGGGTTCGCAACATGTTCTATGGCACTTCTCTACTGGGAATTGTAGTTTTAAAAGACATTTTCGTTTTTCCCACAATTAGAAGTTGCCAGTATTAAACTGTGTACATCCCTGGAGGTTTAGGCGATAGGAAACACATTGGTGTGTACAAATTTAAAACATGTAATTAATAAATGGGTGAAAATTGCTTGTGTCCATAATGGGCAGCATTAATATATACCCACACATGACAGCTCATTGTTACTTTGTAATTCTACTCCACTACAATTCAGAGGTTAACCTGGTATTTTTACTCCACTACATTTATTTGAGTTACTTTGCAGATTCTGATTAATGATGTGAAATATAAACAACCCTTAAAGCAGACTTTAGTTACACCTGAGTAAAATTCAGGGAAGGTGATTGTCAAGTGCCAACAATCAGGCGAGATATTTGATAGTTGGTGCTTGAGAAGACTAAACATTTATCTGCAGATCCCTATAAAGTATATTCATTATTCATTATTCTCTACTAATAGTTAATTAAAGACTGTATATAATGGCTATTTTGCACATCCCTTTCAAGATTTCAAGATTTTCAAAGGTTTATTGACGTATCATATACACAACTACGGTGTAGTTATGCAATGAATGAAAAACTTGGGTCGCAGGTTCCTCAACAGTGCATTACAAGACATCTATCAATATGTGTGTATACCTCCACCATTAAACTGTCAAATTCTGCACATTTCTTTTACTATCTACATACATAAGAGTATAATTAATATGTGTAATATCAGTTAAAATAAGTGCTTCAACATAGTTAACATTGCAGGAAAGCAATATATTAGACGTTAAGTACTTTGTCAGGCTTAATATTTATGTGTAGATACCCCCAAAGCTTTTTTCTTATTTAAAAGAAGACCTTAACCTAAAGTATTCTTTAATGTTTAAATAAAGGTTAATTAGTTTGTTTGTTTTGCACATCCTCCTATTAATATCTTTGTACATCCTGCACTAAACTGTTTTATTGTAGAGATCACTTACAGTATCTTCTTGATTTTTTATATTCTATATTTCTATCATTGACCTTCTACTTTCCCCCTATAGTATGTAGAGTATGTACTCTTAATATTTTTTTCATAAAATAACATTATTCAACAAAAATAACATTATTCAACAAAAATAATTAAATAACGTGCTTTAACCACTAGGCGGTGCACACAAGGTACACACAGCATACTAATAATAACTTTGTATTATTAGTGTAGGACACTTATGTATGTATAACATCTGAAGATGTGTAGTTTTATTCATGTTTTCACATCATTTTACAGGATATTGCTATACTATTTCTCATGTTTTACTTCTACACATTAATATCTGATTTGTAAAACATCACAGACAGAAAGGTATATCTATCATTTAATGGTAAGCTATTGAAATTCTGAATCCATAGATGTGTCTCCCATCACCCAAAAACCCCTGACTATTCTTTCAACTCAGTATTTACATTCTTTAATTCAAAGAAAATCAATAATATCTTTAAAAACTACAAGTCCCTTTCTATCAGCTGTGCACCGCTACCTATCTACCAATTGGATCAAATATAAAATTCAGCAGAATTACTATTGATACTGTTGGGTTTAAGCACCCTTCAGTTGTTGAAGGTTCGAGCCCGCTCCGCGCTGTTCGTTTGATGAGTGGTCTGCTGTAAAAAGGAACGGCTCAGACAGAGATATGAGATTAAACAATAAGCTGATTTAATGGTAGAAACAACAGTACAATATAACGAAGTACTTATATAACGAAGTACTTCGGGCCTCAGCTCTTCCACCGTGCGATGTACGTATCAGACAGTCAGACAGAACAGAGGCCGCGAGTGTACAGAATTCACAATATTTATCCCCACAAACGGAGAGGAGTTGTGTGGGAGGAGTTGTGTCGGTTGCTCCTCCCTAGGTGTTCATCCATTGGTGGACTCACTCCTGGGCGAGCCCTAGGCAGCGAATCAGAGTGAGTCAGCCATTGACGAGGTCTAAACAGCGAATCAGAGTGAGTCAGCCATAAGTGTGGGAACTTTGGATCTCTTGCGCCGCCGATCAGTCCCAGGTCATCTTTTATGGCAGCCATAAAATAAACAATTCTGGGTCGCACGGGGGTGAGGTACCAATCCTTATCTTCGTTTATCCTCAGCACCTGGCCGTACCACTCCGCATCCCAATCTTTCTCTCAGAACAATCTCTGCATAGACTCAATGGTGTCAGTTTTATTACCTTTCTCCTACAACCCCCCCATGCTCCTATCCGGGCCATTAAAACCCCGGGGGGGCCGACTGGATCCTCTACATTCCTAAGTCAACGCACACACAATTGACCACAGCAAACAAAGGAAAATAAGAACACTTGGTCTAGTTTCATAAGTATACATTTTACACAGACAAAGTTATAATTATTAAACAGGTTATATATTAAACAGGTTACTTTAATCCCCCTTTTGATCTCACCTCCAGAGATCAATTCACACAAGCATTCAAAACATAACCACTGTCATTCTTTTCTACTGCGTCTGTCCCACAATGAGCGGATACAAGGCACACAACAACAACCACATGTTACTAAAATGGCAATACAAGTAGCTATTGAAATCAAAAGAGACATTATTAAACCTTTCCATTGACCAAACATGTTTGTAAACCATTCCTCCAAGGGGTTGTGTATCCCTGATTGTTCATGCATAGTTATGGATAGTGTGCGAAAGCCTTCTAAAGCCTTTGTGACGGAACCGTCCGGAGCCGTATTGTTTGGAATGAAAGTACAACACATATCACCAAACATTGAACACACACCTCCTTTCTCAGCTAACAGCATGTCAAGGGCCATTCTATTCTGTTTCAGCCATAAGGGAAGTCGGCCCCAGCTGTTCAGCGAGTCCTTCTACAGGGTCCCTAGTGAGATTAGCTAAACGGAGCACATTGTAATGTACATAGTTGATCCTGTCTGCATTATTCCATCACTACCTGCTTGGAAAGTGAAGGTTTGTTTAGGAGACATTTTGGTAACAACTACCTCATGTTTGGCCCGTTTGACCCTAGTTACGGACTCCTCTGGCGGGGGAATGGAGTCTGGGTGGTCAATGGAATCATTAAAACAAAAATAAAGGCAAGGGTGAACACACATTATTTCTGTTATTAATAATAGGAGATTTACTAGGACACAAGGAATTAACACCCAATCAAATAATAAGGCAATTCGCTAATGGGCCATATAACTAAGAATGGTGTTCAAGATACAAACAGTGTCCCAAGTAAAACCACGATTCCCACTAGCAGAGTACACCAACAAACAATAAGGAAGTGTAATCCACAGTCTGTCATTGTTGAGTACCTTTAATCAGTGGTCCGTGTTATTGTAATTAGGTTGAACACAATGCTAAAATCTCCTAAGGAGATTTTTAAAACTAGGGTGTAAAATAGTACCCTGTAATGGTAAATACTGTGCTCCCAGAACCTGTTAAATAGAAGGTCTGGTGAGTGGGGAGACTTCACTGCCCTTTAACTATAGGGATAACCTCTCGTTATATATAACCTACTACTCTTATTAGAAAGAGGCCCTATAGGTGGGCATAAAAATGCTGCTACTTATTGGAAAGTGCCCCTAAAGGTGGGAGTAAAAAAGTCGGGTCCTATATGGAGTCGTGTGTTTCAGAGTAGACTCGTGTCCGCCTCCTCGCCGGCCGTAATCTCCTTTCCAAGATCGCCTGTTGTTACCTCTGTGTCTTTGTCCTTGTCATCTGTTGTATGGGTCGTTGCTTCTGCTGGGCTGTCGTCGTCAGATGTGTCGTCTCTCGTCCTGCTGCAGCGATGTCAGTTCTGATGTCGTCTAACGTCCTTGCTGGAGGTTTTCCAACGGCGCACTGGCTCCAATGATACCACGTTTCCCCCTTTCCTTCGAGGCGAACTGCATGTGATGTCCTCTGAGTCACTCTGTGCGGGCCGGTGAACCTTGGGTTGAGCCACTTCGGACGGATGACCTTCAGCCAGATGAATTCTGCGGTGTTAGCCTCGTGCTTCTCCGGTCCCCCTTTGGCGTCAGCCACCTGGGTGGAGAAATCTCATACCAAGCCCTTAAGTTGCTGGTAATATGGTTTGCTATCCATTCTCTACTTCTTTCCCTACTGCTAATGCTCCAGGACCCGGAAACTGATGGCCGTGGGTCAGCTCAAATGGGGAGAAACCTGTCCCTCAGTTAATGTGTTCATAAACAAAGTCCGACACCGGCTATATCAACCTGTTTCAGAGGAAGGTGGAGTCCCCTGTGCCGTCTTGACTTGCCGTGTCTTCTCTGTCAGAGGCAGAGGTTTCATCCTTTTTTTTTTTTTAGTCCTAAAAAATTTGACGCGTTTTGCAACAAAGTCAAGTATTTCTTCATCTGTAGGTGTATGTGTTGATACAGGTGTTCCTTTAATGTCATGAGGGGAACTGGGTGAGGGGGGGTTAGAGGTGGAGGGAAGCGTATAGGGAGGGGGTCGGGTCTTAAAGGGGTTGTATAAATCTGGATAGAGGAGGGGACCGCCCTCTGGGATGTCTGGGAGGGGCCCACCATATGGCTTCTCCTTCCTGACTGGCTCTATCACTTCTGTGGGAGGGGCTGGTGCAGGACTGGGTGGGGCTGCTATGGCGGGCAGATTTTTGGCGGGAGTTTTGCTCAGAGAGCAGGTTACTGCCACTCCATTCATAACTAAGGCTGCGTTATGGCCTATTCTCCTTAGCTTGTCAACTAGCTCCCTTTCTTTGTTAAGTTTAGAAGCCCTGATAAAACCTGCCTTCTGCTTGTTGAGAGTTTCTAATTTCTGAACCAACTGTCGCTCGTATGTATTGAGTGCTGTGGCTAGGAGACTTATTGCCTCGTCACCCTCTACTCTATTCTCTGCGATCATCTGATCGTGTAAGAAACGGAGATCGCTGCTCGCCTTTTTATGATCTCCGGGCTTAAGTCCGCTAAGTATCAATCTCTCTGCTTGTCCCCACTGTTCCCTTAAACTCCCCGGAACAGGGACTCCTAATTCTCTCTCTTCACGTTCAAATTCTCCTTCCATTTTGACTTCGTTCGTATCTGCTTCTCCTAAAGGTTTTAGTTTTTTATAAAAAACCAGATATCTCTGCGTACTATAATTTACTAATTATTGTAGTTTTATTCCCACAGGTATACAGTCTGATAGTTTTCGGTGCGAGGTGTATTTCAACCCGTTGCGGAGACTCACAAGAGCGCTTCTCCTAAAGGTTTTAGTTTCTTATAAAAAACACCAGATATCCCTGCGTACTATAATTTACTAATTATTGTAGTTTTATTCCCACAGGTATACAGTCTGATAGTTTTCGGTGCGAGGTGTATTATTGGCGGCGCGTAAGGCTCAGGTTTGGGAAGGCTAAATAACTTGTTTTACCTGACGCTGCCTGCCTCCGGCGTCTATAGAATAGAGATCAACTCAGTGAAAGCTGCGCCTGATCAGAGCTCAGCGTGCGGAGTTTAAATCTATCAAGTCATATTACAGGATAAAGGAAATACAGTTTAAACTGCCGTATGAAGAGAAGACGCCGACGTGTCGCACTTATCATTCATATCACATCATCGATCATATAATATCATAATATATCATATATTTCCTTGTCTAAGTCAGCTTCTCGAGCCGTATCTGACCGTGCAACACTTACATTGTCACATACTGTATGCAGAAGTATTATTTTAAGCAACACATTAGGTTGACGAAACACTCAACTCAAATGTAATTAAAGTCAGATCCACTCGTGTCTTAGATGGGCAACAGTGATAACATAAAACTGTTGTACGCTTTCAAACACTCGGTAGTTTATTTATTTTTTAACCAGTTGCTCTATATTCACCTTGCAGGTGCAACTATGTGGCTTGTATCCTTTATTATATGTTTAAGTCATGGATGTTTAAAGTTCATATTTGTCTAATATTATTTACTTTTCATTAATGAAGTATGACGCTGCGCTGTTAGTACACTTGTCCCTTTCACGTGAACGCGCTCTCAGCTGGAGAGAGAAACCCTGGCTCGATTTACCGAGTTGATAACCAGCGTCGTAGGACCGCTTAGCCGTTACGTTAAGCCCGCGCTGATTGGTCCAAATTGACCAATCCACGGACTTCCTCACACACACACACACTCAGTGCAGGCAGCTCTGCTGATTTCTCCTCCCTGGCTGCAGGCTGATAACAGCCAGTTGGCATCAAGGCGAAATTCTCTCTGCAGACCCATTCTCACAGCGCCTATCAACCTTTTTCTTACTCAATCTCGTTACACAGTTAATCACACTCAAAATAAATATACCTAACGTAACCCCAGATCCGTCTAAGGATTGCCTGTGTACATTAGTCGATGAGCCCCAACCCCAGAATTCGTCTAAGAATTACTGTGTGTGTCACCTTATTTCTCAGAGTATTTCAGCTGGACTTCTTTAAATTTAAAACCACTGAAATCTCGGACGACGATTGCAGCTGGACTTCCTTTAAATTTATAACCACTGCAATCTCGTTACACAGTTAATCACACTCAAAATAAATAACCTAATGTAACCCCAGATCCGTCTAAGGATTGCCTGTGTACATTAGTCGATGAGCCCCAACCCCAGAATTCGTCTAAGAATTACTGTGTGTGTCACCTTATTTCTCAGAGTATTTCAGCTGGACTTCTTTAAATTTAAAACCACTGAAATCTCGGACGACGATTGCAGCTGGACTTCCTTTAAATTTTATAACCACTGCAATCTCGTTACACAGTTAATCACACTCAAAATAAATAACCTAATGTAACCCCAGATCCGTCTAAGGATTGCCTGTGTACATTAGTCGATGAGCCCCAACCCCAGAATTCGTCTAAGAATTACTGTGTGTGTCACCTTATTTCTCAGAGTATTTCAGCTGGACTTCCTTTAAAAAAAACCACTGAAATCTCGGACGACGATTGCAGCTGGACTTCCTTTAAATTTTATAACCACTGCAATCTCGTTACACAGTTAATATATTCCCCGTACAGTCTAGTTGACTTTTATAGTGCGATGTATATTTCAACAGATGGAGAGACTTCCAGAAGCGCTTCTACACCCCCTTTCGGCGATGTGGCTTTTGGCAAGGAGTCGAAACCCAGTCTACAGAATCTCTTTATCGTCACGTTTAGTCTTCTAGATTAACCCCACAGCAAGAGTTTGCGAGATCCGGTCATTTCAAATTGATTTTGAAAGTTGCGTTTCTCCTCTTGAAATACCCCACATATAACACAACTGCAGCTCCTCTTTGAGACTGGAAAGTGTTATTCTGTAGTACTGTTCTTTCTACCGTAAGACTAAAACACTGAAAATGCCGCTGACAACTCTAAAATTTTGTAGTATAGCCAATCACAGATTTTGATAATAACAGGTATCTGCTCACCTTTCTGTTGTGGGGTACCCTGGTTTAGTTGTCAGAGGTATTCGAGGTGTCATCCCTGGACCGTTCGTCCGCTGGCTGCCGGTGTGCCTTCTATGAGACCCTACTCATCACGTCGGTCGGTCACCAAATTGTTGGGTTTAAGCACCCTTCAGTTGTTGAAGGTTCGAGCCCGCTCCGCGCTGTTCGTTTGATGAGTGGTCTGCTGTAAAAAGGAACGGCTCAGACAGAGATATGAGATTAAACAATAAGCTGATTTAATGGTAGAAACAACAGTACAATATAACGAAGTACTTATATAACGAAGTACTTCGGGCCTCAGCTCTTCCACCGTGCGATGTACGTATCAGACAGTCAGACAGAACAGAGGCCGCGAGTGTACAGAATTCACAATATTTATCCCCACAAACGGAGAGGAGTTGTGTGGGAGGAGTTGTGTCGGTTGCTCCTCCCTAGGTGTTCATCCATTGGTGGACTCACTCCTGGGCGAGCCCTAGGCAGCGAATCAGAGTGAGTCAGCCATTGACGAGGTCTAAACAGCGAATCAGAGTGAGTCAGCCATAAGTGTGGGAACTTTGGATCTCTTGCGCCGCCGATCAGTCCCAGGTCATCTTTTATGGCAGCCATAAAATAAACAATTCTGGGTCGCACGGGGGTGAGGTACCAATCCTTATCTTTGTTTATCCTCAGCACCTGGCCTACCACTCTGCATCCCAATCTTTCTCTCAGAACAATCTCTGCATAGACTCAATGGTGTCAGTTTTATTACCTTTCTCCTACAACCCCCCCATGCTCCTATCCGGGCCATTAAAACCCCGGGGGGGCCGACTGGATCCTCTACATTCCTAAGTCAACGCACACACAATTGACCACAGCAAACAAAGGAAAATAAGAACACTTGGTCTAGTTTCATAAGTATACATTTTACACAGACAAAGTTATAATTATTGGAACAGGTTATATATTTGAAACAGGTTACTTTAATACTTCAAGGAGACGTACTGTGTGAAGAGAAATTGAAGATGTGTTTAATTGCTGATATATTTATGATCCACGTCACGTATTCAGTTTCGGTGGTATTTCTTCCAGTTTGTCTAGAAGTCTTCTAATCAGGGCTCTATAAATAAAGAACTACGGCAGATGTGTAATATGTAATGCAGCCGAACCGTGTATTACAATGCCGTTATGTGATGACTTTCAAAGAGAAAAGCAAGAACACTCAGAATAAAGTATTATTTCGGATTTCATATCGCATTAACACCATATCCCAACGTGCATTGCGGCTAAACAATCCAATCACCGAGCTTCTAGCTGAGAATCTTGGGTAATCAGTTCAGTGGGTGTGTGGTGTGTATCGCAATGATGCTCGAAATGTCCCTTATAGAGAACCGCAGTGACGCGTCCTAAAACCCGGAAGTAAACTTCTTCCGGGTCCATCGTCAAAAAACAATGCAATTTCTCCATAGGGTTTTGGAAAATAGCTCAAAATAAGGTCTGTGGTTGAAACACATTGAAGAGAGGGATCACGTTTTGTTCAGCCAGATAATCTCCACATATCTACGCTACTTTTATAATTTTCGAATCATAAATCTAGTCGCCAGAAGCAAAATGCTAACGTTATGCTATAAAGCAGGGGTATTCAACTAAAATTCAACGAGGTCCAGTTAGAGAAAATCTCCCCATGCAAAGGTCCGGAACATCAAAATGTCTAACTTGCTTTATGAATTAGTGTGAGATATATTGAAGTTGTAGCTGTAGCTTTATCAACGTCTGCATGTAATCAACAACTGACTGCCAATCAAATAAAGAAAGTACAATTCATAAACAACAATATTTATTTTCAATTAACATTGAACTATACAGATATACAGTAAATACTGTGGATATGTGTAATGTTCCTCTCTGGCTGCATTTCAAAATAAAATAGGAGAAAATAAATAAAATAGCTTTTGAAAATATGTGCATCTTAAAAGTGCTTAATTTTAGATAAATAAAATAAAGTGTAGCAGCAGCTTGAGTTCCCCTTTTTCTTTGTTAACCGTTTCACATCATGACTTAACAGTTTCAGCCGATTATAGAACAATATCAGTCTTTACACATCATAACAATTGAACAATTTTAAAGTTTCTCTTTCTTTCCCTCTTATATTGCAGTCCCTCACTCACTTTTTTGTATTCAGTGCGAGAATGAAGCTTGAGCTTGTCCTGCCAGGAGTTAGGGTTAGAAATCTGGGCTGAAATGGTGTCAGGCCATTCTCATACACACATGCAGGTGCTCATTGGTTAGCCTGCCCTGGAACGATATTTAGTTTTAATTTTGATCCTGGTGGACTGATCATATCAGTCTCTGAGAGTGCTTATTTTTTGTGACCTCAGTTCTGACTTGAGAGGGAATGTTTGGTCAAACACTTTGTGTTTTGTCTCATAGTGGCGTTTTGGCACTTTTAATGAGCGCCACGGTCTCTGAACACATGAGACACACTGGTTCTGTGCTCCCAGTGGGCAGGATGAACATGAATGAGTCCGTCCACTCAGGGTTAAAAGCTCTGTTCTCATTGTCCACTTTCCTCTTCTTGGAGAGCGCCATGTGTAATTATTTGTCTCTCCCTGTCTGCTGCTAACACGCCTGTTCACTCTCCTCTCCGCTTCTCTCCCTGTATCGCTAATCATTCTCTTCACTCACTTTCCTCTCCGCTTCTATCTGCCGCTCTCTCGTCTCTTCTTCTGTGTTTCTCTCCCTGTATCGCTCACTCGTCTCTTTCGCCCCCTGTCGGCAGCGGTTAAATTGGATCGCCCCGTCAAAATTGAAATCCCCTATTAATGTATTGATTATAGGTCCGGGTCCGTATAGGTCGGCGTCTGGGTCCGGATCCGGACCGCGGTCCGCCTGTTGCCGACCCCTGCTATAAAGGAACTACAAGCTAGAACGGCAGGGTCGCACTACTCAACATCACGCCAACTTAAGATCGCCTCAACTGACTTTCGCGCGCTTGCATATTTTAACAAAGCTTTTCATTTTAGCCACGCTGAATTTAACTAGAAGTCATGGCTCTGTCCATTACCAGTCTAATATCTTTTTACAAAGATGACAAGAAGAGTGTAGATAGAGGAGAGAACCACTACAAGTCAGGACACGTACAACAGTGCAGCCTGGATGATGTGTGCTTACCGGTGTTGTGAGGGCTAGCATGAGGGACAAGGTTTATAGAGAGTCGGTGAGTAGTGATAGCAAGAGCACCGTTAACCTAGAGTTAATTTATTCACATTAGTGATATTAATTCCCATCAACAAATCCATTTTATGTGTCAAATGAAATCTTTATTACAAATATTACACACCAGAAAACACAGAAATATCCATGAAATAAACATACAGTAGGCTATAAAAAATTAAAAGGGATAATTGGGAAGGCATTACAAATGTAAATATATTTTAAATAATGAAACAATCCCACCCCACAGGTATACTACAGATACTTAAGATAGGCATATACTCTCTTTCAAGCAGAACACAGGGGGAAAGAAATTTAGCGGGAGTGTTTACGTAATCGGCGTAATGACGTACAACGGCCTCGACCATTTCTGTAGTCCACTAATGCCACTTGTTAACAACCATCGTTTTTCCGACACGTAAACTCTTCAGAAATCACCAGCGGGGTCACTGCTGATGTATTTAATGTGGTAGAACAAAACGTGATCTATCTCTTAATTTTGTGTCAAACACAGACCTTATTTGGAGCTATTTTCCAAAACCCTATGGAGAAATTGCATTGCTTTTTGACGAAGGAACCGGAAGTGGTAAAAATGCTAACTTACTTCCGGGTTTTAGGACGCGTCACTGCGGTTCTCTATAGGCCTACGTCTGTTTCCGGTGACTTTATTTTGAAATTCAGTTCCTGAGGAACAGCTAAAAAGCCCAAGATTATAGAATTAAACTAATAAATAAAAACAAGGATAATTGTGTGTTATTGTTGAGTAAATAACAGTGTGTTATTTAGAAAAGAATAACAAATTAGAAGGAAAAAAATATTTTAAAAAATACCGATTTCAGTATTCTGAGGCTCTGAGCCCCATTTCTTTTCCTAACGGACGGCAACAAAAGTCCGACATTATGCGATTTAAGATAAAAACAATAATCGTGGCTTGGTATTGAGTAAGAACATGTTTTTATAAACCACACAGCTTCCGGTCTACCAAGACCCGACCGGACAAAACGTGGCGTATCATATGCACGCAAAACTCGGCCTCAGAACTCAATGGGAATGGTTAGCGTATCATATGCACGCAAAATCGACTTCTGCGTATCAATTGCACACATTTCCAATGTGTAAAGTCGTGTCATTTGTACGCAGACTGAAGAGAGTTGTTGGGTTGAAGCACCCTTCAGTTGTTGAAGGTTCGAGCCCGCTCCGCGCCGTTCGTTTGATGAGTGGTCTGCTATAAAAAGGAAGGACTCAGACAGAGATATGAGATTAAACAATAAGATGATTTAATGGTAGAAACAACAGTACAATATAACGAAGTACTTATATAACGAAGTACTTCGGGCCTCAGCTCTTCCACCGTGCAATGTACGTATCAGACAGTCAGACAGAACAGAGGCCGCGAGTGTACAGAATTCACAATATTTATTCCCACAAACGGAGAGGTGTGGGAGGAGTTGTGTCGGTTGCTCCTCCCTAGGTGTTCATCCATTGGTGGACTCACTCCTGGGCGAGCCCTAGGCAGCGAATCAGAGTGAGTCAGCCATTGACGAGGTCTAAACAGCGAATCAGAGTGAGTCAGCCATAGGTGTGGGAAGTTTGGATCTCCTGCGCCGCCGATCAGTCCCAGGTCATCTTTTATGGCAGCCATAAAATAAACAATTCTGGGTTGAACGGGGGTGAGGTACCAATCCTTATCTTCGTTTATCCTCAGCACCTGGCCGTACCACTCCGCATCCCAATCTTTCTCTCAGTACAATCTCTGCATAGACTCAATGGTGTCAGTTTTATTACCGTTCTCCTGCAACCCCCCCATGCTCCTATCCGGCCCATTAAAAACCCGGGGGGGCGACTGGATCCTCTACATTCCTAAGTCAACGCACACACAATTGACGACAGCAAACAAAGGAAAATAATACCATCATGAGGACATTTGGTCTAGTTTCATAAGCATACATTTTACACAGACTATTGGCGCCTAAGATATGTCGTGCCAAAGTTATAATTATTAAAACAGGTTATACAGGTTACTTTAGATCACTCTAACTTTAGGTTAGAGTGGGTTGGATTTTCCCCACTCAGTGAGGCACCCGCTGAGAAGCCAACTCTGGTTATTCGTAGCTCTATTCTGAGATACGTGAATTTAGAGACCGATGCCTCCACAGTCACATGCATTCCGGGGGCAAGAGCGGGCGACGTTGAGGCGCATCTTAAACTGCTGGCTAAGAATAAACGTAAATACAGTAGGATTGTTATTCACGTCGGTGGTAAAGATGTTCGTTTACGCCAATCAGAATGCACCAAAGTTAATGTGGCGTCGGTTTGTAGATATGCTAAAACAGCTAGCCGTCCCCCGGCAACTCCCGAGCAGCCGGGAGACTGGGTGACTGTTCAGAAGGGGCATAACGCGAGACCCGCAGGTCCCCACCAACCCGTTCACTTATCTAACAGATTTTCCCCACTCAGCGAGACACCCGCTGAGAAGCCAACTCTGGTTATTGGTAGCTCTATTCTGAGATAAGTGAATTTAGAGACTGAAGCCTCCACAGTCACATGCATTCTGGGGGCCAGAGCGGGCGACGTTGAGGCGCATCTTAAACTGCTGGCTAAGAATAAACGTAAATACAGTAGGATTGTTATTCATGTCGGTGGTAAAGATGTTCGTTTACGCCAATCAGAATGCACCAAAGTTAATGTGGCGTCGGTTTGTAGATATGCTAAAACAATGTTGGACACTGTAATTTGCTCTGGTCCCCTCCCCAATTTGATCAATGATGACGACATGTCTAAAGTTACTGATAAGTCACGTGTTTCCTGCTTTGGGCGCAGAAATCTTTGGCCATTGACTCTCGTTATAAGTGGTGCATGCACAGTCCACACCTCTTCAATACAAGTGATAGGAGCAGCTCGGGGCGCACCAAACTGCGCCCAAAGCAGCTGTTGACACCGCCAACAACTAGGGGGCAGCAGGAGCGCCAGAGTGAGTGATTGACATTTGAATGAGAGAGTTAGACGGAGACGGAATGTAAACAAAATTAGATAGTGAATATGGAGAAGGAAAATGATGTTTAATCACTTAAAGAAACACCCTTTGAGAGGAGGACACTGGAGGGAAATCTGCCTCCTTTTTCAAACGTCAGGATCAGACCAGTCTATGGACCAGACCCAGCATGGATCCACACAGATGTGAGTAGGGATGGGTATCGAGAACCGGTACTAAGTCAGTACCGGTACCCGATTGGACGGTATCGGTATACCGTTAAGCCGCTGGACAAACGGTGCTGCTATCGGTATATGTGTTGTAAATGCCACTCGTCATCTCTCTCAACAGCGCTCTTATTATTGTTGTGAGACTCCCACAGGCATGGCTGACAGAGCGAAGCGATCGAAGGTCTGGTGCACTTTAAAAAATGTAGTGGCGATAGTGCAAGGTGCAATCTATGTACTCAATTAGTTGCTTGTAAAGGGGGTAACACAAGCAACTTAATGAAGCATTTGCAAACGAGACACTCTTTGAATCTAAAACGGTGCAGTGTATTTGACTGCCTAAACAATGTGGCTGCTAGCGATACTGCTAATAGTGCTAGCACGTGTTAGGATTTCTTTAGCCCCGAGACCAGGATAAACTGAAAAGTGTACAAGGAAGCTTATAAAAGTTAACAGCATTTAATTAAACAAATGGTGCGGCGATATACAATGAAATTTGCGAGTTGGTGGCTCCCCCCCTCCCCAGCTGTTGGTCCCGTTTGCGTTGGGGCAGCGGAGGGTGAAAAAGAGATCGATTCTCCCTGTCCATCACGGGTTATCAACTGTAGTCTTCTCCTATTGGCCGGCGTCGACGGGGGCGGGTCCGACGCAATTCCTGTCGTTTTTCTGGTGTTAAATTACAGCATTCTAATGTCTGTGGTTATTTAAACATTCCCTAATAACAGTATTGAAGCATCAATAAATGAGTGTTAAAGACAGTGTGTTTAGTGTGCAACACCACATGTCATTTCACCTTCAATTCACGGTTTCAAAACGTATGGTTTGCCACATGCTAATGCTAACCGGAAATGAAGGATTTTCAGAATAAAAGTTTTAAGTTAAAAGTGTGTGTGAACTTCCGGTTTTTCAGAATAAAACAGCTTTAATTATAAGAATATATTTAATCTAAATTACGCCATATAAACATTGATTTTAATTTCTTACACACGCTAACAACGTCCTCCTCAGTGCAACCTGATACGATTTGCGGGACAAATGCGGCTGCCTCGACAACAAGTGAAGGTAACATTTGTTTTTTTTAATAACTCTGCAATTATTAACTCGGAGAAAGTAAGCAACTTCTAATGTATGTTCCTAAATAATCCCATAGACAACGTTAGTCAAGAAGCGGCAGCGACAGCATCCACACAGGATAACGTTAGGAGAAGTCAGACAGCGATGGCCTCTCCATTCTCTATAGCTAAACGAGGGATAATGACACAGGATCAGAAAGCAACATGTCATAGGGCTGTCGCAAAGTATATTGTGAAGGATATGCAGCCCTTCAGTACAGTGGAGTCCAGTTGGTTTAGGTACGTTTGGTAGCCGGTAGCTGGCTTAGCATAAATCGCTATCTAATTGTTAGGTAAGTTAGCCCTAGTTTTGGCTTGCCCAACGTTTGAATATAAGCAGACTACGAGGTTGTGAGCATTCTTGCACTCTATGTTACTTCTTCTTAAATTGGATGTTCTGAAAAATCTACAGCATAGAGTATTGGTAGGTAGCATATAACCAGAAGTGCAAAGATGTAGCATATTATTTACAGAGTGTAGTAAGTTATTCAGTTTAAGTGATGTAATAAGTTACAATATACATGTTAAATATGTATGCTTGTTGTTATTTTTCCAACTGTAGGGAGATGACCACAGCCCTTCACCCTAATTACCGCCCCCCTTCCAGAGACACACTGTCTAACAAAGTGGTTCTCAAACTTTTTTCAATAATGTACCCCCTTTTGAAAAAAGATTCAGCCAAGTACCCCTGATCAGCGCAAAAACAATTTGTTAGGGAAAAAATGCCTATATAAAGAGGTACAGTGCAGCACTGCACCATCAGTGTCTGATTTATTAAAACAACAACATTGTAACTGAGAAACACTTAAATGCTACATTTCAAATGTTTACAATCCATCACTAAATTCATGGCAAACCAATTTTAACATCATGCAATAACACTAAGACGACATTAGTTGCATTGTACTGATCTTTTTAATAAGTTGTACTTAAAATTTAGTGAGAAACATGGGCTTGTGCTTCACTGAGGATCTTTGTCATTCTGACAGGGAGGCAACATGCAGTTATTACACGTTATCACGTTTTGAAATATGTGTAACTTTGTTCATATAAATCCCACACTGCTCAAACTTCCTTACTTTTCCTAAAATGTGTATATTTATTTATTTTGGGGCGTGGGGAATGAAGAGAAAAAAAGATATGAGCATTTTATGAGCATGGGATTTTGACCCCTCATATAAACATATGCATAATGCTGCGCTATACTTTGCGGCCACACGCCGTTGCCAAGCAACGCTTATTGTTTAGATCCTTTGATAAGCAGGCAGTCATATCATTAACTAGAACTAGCTAGATCTGATAGATCTAACAGCTCTTCCGGATCACAGCTCCGCCGCTGTGACGGACCGGTGAGCGAAGCAAAATACACTAAGAGTTAGACCTGTTGGATTGAAGCACCCTCAGTGGTTGAAGGTTCGAGCCCGCTCCGCGCCGTCCGTTTGATGAGTGGTCTGCTATAAAAGGAAGAGCTCAGACACAGAGATATGAGGTTTAACAATAAGCTGATTTAATGGTAAAAACAACAGTACAATATAACGAAGTACTTCGGGCCTTGGTTCTTCTACCGTGCGATGTACGTATCAGACAGTCAGACAGAACAGAGGTGGCCCGAGTGTACAGAATTCACAATATTTATGCTCACAAATGGAGAGGAGTTGTGTGGGAGGAGTTGTGTCGGTTGCTCCTCCCTAGGTGTTCATCCACTGGTGGACTCACTCCTGGGCGAGCCCTAGGCAGCGAATCAGAGTGAGTCAGCCATAGGCGAGCTCTAGGCAGCGAATCAGAGTGAGTCAGCCATAGGCGAGCTCTAGGCAGCGAATCAGAGTGAGTCAGTCATAGCGTGGGAAGTTTGGATCTCCTGCGCCACTGATAAGTCCCAGGCCATCTTTTATGGCAGCCATGAAATAAACAATTCTGGGGTGAACGGGGGTGAGGTGCCAATCCTTATCTTCGTTTATCCTCGGCACCTGGCCGTACCACTCCGTATCCCAATCCTCCTCTCTGCACAATCTCTGCATAGACTCAATGTTGTCAGTTTTATTACCTTTCTCCTGCAACCCCCCCCCATGCTCCTATCCGGCCCATTAACCTGCAACCCCCCCCATGCTCCTATCCGGCCCATTAAAAACCCGGGGGGGCGACTGGATCGTCTACATTCCTAGGTCACGCACACACAATTGAGCACAGCAAACAAAGCAAAATAATACCATCATGAGAACATTTGGTCTAGTTTCATAAGCATACATTTTACACAGACTATTGGCGCCTAAGATATGTCGGGCCAAAGTTATAATTATTGAAACAGGTTCTACAGGTTACTTTACACCTAACACATTTAGCTAGTTTATCTACTCTGGAACTAGCTAAACTAGTTTTAAATATATTTATTCTTTACTGTTAGGTCACTTATTACAGGTTCAGCGAGCTGCACGAGACTGACGAGCTGTCAGGAGAGGGAGCGGAAAAGAGAGCACCCTGTTTATTTTTCCCATTTTATTATCCAGAATTACTGTAAACTTTTGAATAAAGTAGTTAATCTACTATTAGTAGTTTGTTTAAATGCATTACAATGTTGTATTTTTCATTAACATAAAATAAATCTCACGTACCCCCTGCAGTACTCCAACGTACCCCTAGGGGTCTGCGTACCCCCATTTGAGAACCACTGGTCTAACACACTCATACCTGCTTGGTATGACATTGCAAAAGAAAATCTGAGGGAAGAGCTTGCCAGTGTGGCAAAAGTTGGTATTACGAGTGATGGGTGGACCAGTATTACACAGGACCACTACATAACGGTCACATTCCACTACATTAACCAAGGCCAGTTGAAGCAAAAAGTCCTTAAGACACAGGCAGTATATGAGTCTCAGAGCATGTTGTTGCTGAACAAATAGACGAAGTCCTGGCTGAATTTGGGGTAAGTAAGTAAGTAAAGTTTATTTATAAAGCGCTTTTCACAGACAAAGTCACAAAGTGCTTGATAAAACAATAAAACATCATCATAGGAATCGTACAATGATAAATGACCACACAAGCCACGTGTTAAGAAGTAATAAAAGCACCAAAACATAATAAAAACACAATAAAACACAATGAAAACAAAAATAAAACGTAGTATAAAATAGAATAAAATCAAGCACACCAGTTACCCAAACACCTGCCCAAACAGGAATGTCTTTAAATTAGCTTTAAAGGAGTCAACAGAGTCAGCAGACCGTAGATGAGCGGGCAGAGCGTTCCATAGCTTAGGAGCCACGGCTTCGAACGCTCGATCACCGCTGGTCTTAAGGTGGGTACGTGGGACAGACAGTAAATTGTGCATGTGTGACCTGAGTGGGCGGGCTGATGTATACGGATGAATTAGGTCAGCCACATATGCAGGAGTCTGACCGTGCAATGCTCTGTAGGTGAGTGTGAGGATTTTGAACTGGATCCTATAAGCTACAGGGAGCCAGTGAAGAGATCTAAGTATTGGGGTAATGTGGGACCGTTTATTTGACCGGGTGAGAAGTCTAGCAGCTGCATTCTGGACTGCCTGCAGACGACCAAGAGCAGACATGCTGAGGGAGGAGAAAAATGCGTTGCAGTAGTCAATGCGAGATGAAATAAACGCATGTATAATCATTTCTAGGTCGGATGTTGAAACTACAGATCTCAGTTTACTAATGTTTCGTAGGTGGAAGAAACAAGATCTCGTCAGTTGCTTAACATGGGTATCAAATGACGCGGATTGGTCAAATATTACCCCTAAGTTACGTAGTTTGGAGTTGGCAGCAGAGGAATATGGTCCAATACATTTCAAAATCATGGGCGCAACCTTTTCTGATGCAACAACCAGAACCTCCGTCTTATCAGCATTGAGTTGTAAGAAGTTATCTGCCGTCCAGTCCTTAAGGCGAGACACTACAGGTGAATAGGGTAATTTTTTTAACTTAAAGATATCAGCTAGAAATTTCTCCAGTTAATTACTTACAATAAGGCAATTGTTTTTTGTATTACAAGTTTTCAGAAATAGCATGTTTAAATATGCAAATTAGCCATAATCTCATTAAATATGCGCATATTTTAACACATTTCAGGAACCGAATTTTTAAAATTGGATAAAGCCAGGTTAAAAATTCTTGTTTCATTTTGTAGTCATATTAGAATTGAAGGCTTTTACAGAAGGGATTTTGGATACCTCTTTTTATCACTAAATAAATCAGAAAATACTGTCAACAGCCCTAAAATATCAATTTTCGCCATGTTTTTAGGTATACAATGTTATATAATTCAGGCTATGAATGATATATGAACAAACCCTTCTGTAAAAGCCTTCATAATATTGATAGGAATATAACTGGAAGGTTTGGTGTATGTAAGTGCTACTGAAGTGGAAATTTCGGACTCAGAGTAGGAGAAAAAACTCATTTTGAGAAAAAGACCTTTAAAGATTGCTAGCTAAACCCTCCTGTTGTTTGGATGACAGCTTGCGCCTCGACGCACTCCGTGAAGGTATTTCATGTTCGGGGTCATTTGTTTTTTGTCTAACATTGCTTCGTGCAAGTTCCAATTGTTGTCGTCTTCTCTGTGAACGTTTTTTTCGCCGTTCTTTTGCCATTTTGAGATTTAAATTTCTAGCGGAAAGCTAACCAGAAAGTGTTTTAGCAAACCACGTGACGCATCTGAACGAATCACGTTGTCAGAAATTGACACCAGCCAATGAGATTTCGTTTCTTGGTGTAAGACCCCTTTTTACTTTCACGATTGGTTGCTGATACAAAGGAAATTACCATATTTGGATCCGATGAGATTGTGCAGGAGAAACGGAGCTTTCCAACGATACCTCTGATGACATGGTGCAAACAGCGGTCGCGGTACTTTATGTTACGTTAGAATGCTAACTTTTGGTGAATTTAGGAGAAATCTACAGACGCAAATAGACAAATTATAGTAAAATAAACACTTAAATGTGTATTTTGTACGTTTTCCTTCCAAAAGCCTGAAAGAAAACATGTTATGGAATCAAAATAGCACAAAATCTCAAAATTGACCAGTGCATGAAAAACGATGTTTTTGCCTGCCGTGTCTCGCCTTAATAGCACTAAGACATTCTAAGAGCCTAGATATCCTAAAAGCCTCACTAGGTTTGAATGAAATGTGGATCTGGATATCGTCCGTGTATAAGTGATATGTAATGTTAAATCTGTTTATGATCTGTCCTAAGGGTAGCAAATATAGGGAGAATAACAGAGGCCCCAAAACCGAGCCCCGCGGGACACCACAGGACAGTGGAGAGGAGGTCTGACACAAAGTCTCCAATCGAGACGGTGAAATTTCTGTCAGGAAGATATGATGCAAACCAGTCTAGTGCTATGCCAGATATGCCCACCCAGTCACGTAACCTCTTGATCAGGATATGGTGGTCTACAGTGTCAAACGCAGAACTTAGGTCAAGAAGTACTAAGACAGAGCAATCCCCCACATCAGAAGCCATCAGGATGTCGTTAGAAACCCTCAGGAGAGCCGTTTCAGTGGAGTGCTTTTTCCGAAACCCAGACTGGAACTTATCATAAATATTGTGTGTCTCCAATGCTGAAGTGAGTTGGTTGGCCACAACCTTCTCTAGAACTTTTGACAGAAAGGGTAGTTTTGAGGCCTGTAGTTCATGGGCAGAGCCGGATCTAAGTTAGTTTTCTTTAATTTGGCTCCTCCAAAGATGGCGCCGCGGATGGCTGCTTCGTTGTTTTGGTGCGCTCTGTTTTGTCTTGTTTTGTGAGTTAATTCAGTGTTTACATACTGTACACCGAACTCTTTCACCAGGGAAGAGCTCCTAAACATTAGAGAAACAACTTCAGCGGATTACTTTCCCACTTTTCTCTGTTCTTCCGTGGAATTACTGGACATTCTCGTAAATCCTCACCGGCATTCGAGCACTCAAACGCAGTGGCGAGCCGTGAGGGCCCTCTATCTATGCCCTCTCTGAGGGCCTAAGATATTCTAAAAAATAATATTTGAAAACATAAAAACATTTTTTTATATAAATAAAATAAATATATTTAAATATATAAAATAAATATATTTTTTTCAAAATATTTTTTTAGTTATATTTTTCATTAGTTTTACCAAAATAACTTGATTTAATTGTATTTAAAATAATATTTCCAAAGAAATAAATCCTTCGAATCTGCCTGTTCAGTTTCTGTTGGAATGTGAAGGGTTAAATGAAAGAAGCTCCTTTAGCCGTCTCTGCGAGTTGACGGGAGAGCTTGTTGGTCCCTCTGTACATTCACAGAGGGCCCGCTATAGTAACTCAAAGAGAGAGTAATGTCAAATGACAGTACAATTGACCAATCATATCTTCCCTCTAAATGGGTGGGCTTTATTTTCGCGGACTTTATGACAAGTTCCGCCCGCTGTGAAGTCTATCAAGTGGTGCAGTGACGCGTCCTAAAACCCGGAAGTAAGCTGCTGGTTCCCTCGACAAAAAAGCAACGGGATTTCTCCAGAGGGTTTTGGAAAATAGCTCGAAATAAGGTCTGTGGAAAACGAACCTGTTTGATAAATGCACGTTTTGTTCAGCCGGATAATATCCACATGTCTACCCTACTTTTATCATTTTCTAATCATAAATCTAATCGATAGATTTATGATCGATAGATTTCTGATTAGCATAAGTTTGTTCATGATGGCTCATGTCAGTGATACTGATGACATCGTTGCGAAATTATTAACCGAGTCATTTTCAAGATTGAGTTACAATGATAAACTGGAGTGGCAAAGGATCAGCTGCATGACCCGCCATCAAGTGCTTCATCCAAAAGGGGAGGAGGATGGACTTTGTGTTTAAGTGATTTGATCATCAGAGGTAGGCCTAAGTCATTTTCAATGTGGGCCGCCGTGCCGACTTCATTCATTTTGAATTGTTACTTGGCTGTGGGTGCCCTGTCATGATAGGTGTTTATATAAATGGTGTTGTTCTGTGTGGTAGAGGGTCGCTGTCATTGATGGGTTTTGCACCCCGGGCCGCTGTTTTGATATTCTGCTGAAGTGGGGGTCAGAGGGCCTAGGTATAAAAGTCACGGCTCGCCACTGCTCAAACTCCACAGGAGAGTGAAACGGGCCGGGACACTCGTGCGCCTCCGGAGCCGCGGACTTCGCATGCCGCTACCCGGAATATTTCTCTCCAACGTGCGTTCCATAAGCAATAAACTGGACGAGCTTCAGCTACTGGTTAGTAGAAACAGGGACTTTTCTTCATCTTGTGTTTTGTGCTTCACTGAGACCTGGCTGTGTGGGTCGATTCCTGACTTGGCGCTTCAGCTGGAAGGCTTCCAGCTGTTCAGAGCGGATCGTGACACGGAGCTCTCTGGCAAATCAAAAGGTGGAGGAATATGTTTTTACACAAACAGTGGCTGGTGCAACAATGTGACTCTCCCACTCTGGAAACTCTTATCATCAACTGCAAACCCTTTTATTCCCCCCGAGAGTTCTCCTCATTCATACTGTTCGGTGTTTACATCTCACCGCATGCGTACGTGCAGGAAGCACAGCGCACACTCACCGACCATACATCATACATCAGCTTCTGCGAAGACAGCTGTCTTCCAACGCGCACCAGGGTGAGTTTCAACAACAACAAGCCCTGGTTCACACCAAAACTGAAACAGCTAAGATTGCAAAAGGAGGAGGCGTTTAGGAGTGGTGATAAGGCACGTTTTTAGAGATCGAAGTACTCTTTGGCAAGGCGTGAGAGATGCTAAACGACAATACTCTGAGAAACTCCAACATCAGCTCTCAGCAAACGACTCTGCTTCTGTTTGGCGTGGTCTAAGACAGATCACAAACTACAAGCCAAAAGCCTCCCTCTCCATGAACGACCGACGCCTCTGAATCAGTTCTACTGCAGGTTTGAAGACAAAGAGTTCAGTCCTGACACCATCCCCCATGACACCTCTCAACAGCTTCAGTCTCACATCTCCACATCCCCCTCCCCTTCAGTATCTCACTCCCCCACACCGCTGACCTCCCCCGACACATCAGACTCTCTCTCGATCAATGAAAGGGATGTTAATAGACTATTCAGAAAACTCAATACCAGAAAAGCGGCTGGCCCTGACAATGTCTCCCCTCCACCCTGGAGCTCTGTGCTGATCAGCTGTCTCCTGTGTTTACTGACATCTTTAACACCTCACTGGAGACATGCCACGTCCCAGCATGCTTCAAAACCTCAACAATCATCCCGGTTCCCAAGAAAACAAGGATCACAGGACTAAATGACTACAGACCCGTCGCCCTGACCTCTGTGGTTATGAAGTCCTTTGAGCGCCTTGTCCTGTCCCACCTGAAATCCATCACAGACCCACTCCTGGACCCCCTGCAGTTCGCCTACAGAGCCAACAGGTCTGTGGACGACGCTGTCAACATGGCCCTTCACTTCCTCCTCCAGCACCTGGACACAGCAGGAACCTACGCCAGGATCCTGTTTGTGGACTTCAGCTCCGCCTTCAACACCATCATCCCGGCTCTGCTGCAGGACAAGCTCTCCCAGCTGCACGTGCCCGACTCCACCTGCAGGTGGATCACAGACTTCCTGTCTGACAGGAAGCAGCACGTGAGGCTTGGGAACACGTCTCTGACCCCCGGACCATCAGCACCGGTTCCCCTCAAGGCTGCGTTCTTTCACCTCTGCTCTTCTCCCTGTATACACAACAGCTGCACCTCCAGTCACCAGTCTGTCAAGCTCCTGAAGTTCAGACGACACCACCCTCATCGGACTCATCTCTGGTGGGGACGAGTCTGCCTACAGGTGGGAGATGGACCATCTGGTGACCTGGTGTGGGGAAAACCACCTGGAGCTCAACGCCCTAAAAACAGTGGAGATGGTCGTGGACTTCAGGAAGAACGCAGCCCCACCCACCCCCATCACTCTGTGTGACTCCCCAGTAACTGCTGTGAAGTCTTTCCGCTTCCTGGGCACCATCATCGCCCAGGACCTCAAATGGGAGCAGAACATCTGCTCCCTCACCAAAAAAGCACAGCAGAGGATGTTCTTCCTGAGGCAGCTGAAGAAATTCAACCTGCCAAAGACGATGATGGTGAACTTCTACACCTCCATCATGGAGTCCATCCTCACCTCCTCCATCACCATCTGGTACGCCGCAGCCACAGCCAAGGATAAGGGCAGGCTGCAGCGTGTCATCCGCTCTGCAGAGAAGGTGATCGGCTGCAATCTGCCATCCCTCCACGACCTGCATGCCTCCAGGACCCTGAGGCGGGCAGGGAAGATAGTGGCCGACCCCTCCCACCCTGGACACAAACTGTTCACCCCCCTCCCCTCTGGCAGGAGGCTGCGCTCCATCGGGACCAAAACCTCTCGCCACCTGAACAGTTTCTTCCCCTCCGCTACCGGCCTCTTAAACAAGGCCCGGCCCCCCCACTGACACTTTACCTCTGCCACATCATAGACTATATGCATTACATTAATGCACACAATGTTCATACTCCTTTCTGCACATATTCTTATTTCACATTTCATAGTTTATATTCTAAAATTCATTCATTCATAGCATTCTATTTCCATGTAAATTACTGCTTTATTTAATTTGTATTGCTATTTAACTGTATTTTATTACGGTGTAAAAGATTTTTTGTTTTATATTAGATTTCTTGTTTTTTATATTTTATGTATGCACCATGACATCAAGTCAAATTCCTAGTATGTGCGAACCTACCTGGCAATAAACCTGTTTCTGATTCTGATTCTGAATAGTGGCATGCTTAAAATAGGAAGAGACACATCCTGTAGACAAGGAAGTATTAATAATAGCTGATACAGCACTGCCAATGGTTGGTAAAACGTTTAAAAATAGGGAAGTTGGTATTACATCCAGAGGGCAGGAAGATGGCTTAATTCTCCTAATCAAATCCATCAGGTCCTGTGAGTTGATAGGTTCGAAGGAGCCAAGAACAGAATGGGATGGAGAGGGGCTAGAGTTGGGCAGTGAAGTCCCAGTCCTGACTTATGGTATTGAAATTGAGTAACTATTAGTCAAACCGCATAATCCTGCTTTATCCGACAATTTTTTTGTAACTTGTGAAGTACTGTTACTAGACTACAAACCATTAGTCAAAAGTTCCTGCAGCAGAAATCTATCTGTTCGTGTTTTAGCCAAATTTAAGGAAGAGATTCCATCAATACTTAACTCGATAGCATGTCTGCATGTAAGGGAGGAAACTTATACAAAATGTACACCACCCCAAATTGATCTTGTTGTTGATAGTGCTACAGATGCCCTGCGAATAAAATTAGACTCTGTTGCTCCTTTGAAAAAGAGAAGAAAATAAAACAACATAGACTAGCTCCATGGCATAATGCCGAAACTCGCAAAATAAAGCAAAAGTCGAGACAACTTGAAAGGATATGGCGTTCCACTAAACTTGAAGAATCTCGTTTAATTTGGCATATTACTCTCAATGAATATAAGAAAGCACTGCGTAAAGCGAGAGCAGCTTACTACTCTTCATTAATAGATGAGAATAAGAATAATGCAAGATTTCTTTTCAGCACTGTAGCCAGGCTGACAGAGAGCCACAGCTCTATTGAGCCTTCTATTCCCATAGCACTCAGTAGTAATGATTAATGACGTCTTGCCTTTGACCAGTATAGTGTTATCAACAGCTCCCGGAAACGTAAGTTATAATATTACACTAGATAGTAATTTAGAATGCTTTTCAACCATAAACCTTGAACAATTGAATTCAATGATTCTTTCTTCTAAACCATCAACGTGTATCTTAGACCCGATTCCAACTAAGCTGTTAAAGGAAGTTTTTCTATTAATTAACACTTCTTTATTAAATATTATGAATATGTCTTTATTATCAGGCTATGTTCCACAATCATTTAAAGTAGCAGTGATAAAACCTCTTCTTAAAAAGCACAACCTCGATCCAGAGGTTTTAGCCAACTATAGACCTATTTCTAATCTTCCGTTCCTCTCAAAATTCTTGAGAAAGCAGTCACAAAACAGTTGTGTGATTACTTAAAAAACAATGATTTATTTGAAGATTTTCAGTCTGGCTTTAGAACACATCATAGCACAGAGACAGCTCTGGTTAAAGTCACAAATGACCTTCTAATAGCCTCAGACAAAGGACTTGTCTCTATTCTTGTTTTGCTCGATCTCAGTGCTGCATTTGATACTATCGACCATGATATCCTATTGCAAAGACTAGAGCACTTAGTTGGCATAAAGGGAACTGCTTTAGGCTGGTTTAGGTCCTATCTATCTGAACGCTCTCAGTTTGTGTGTGTCAACGATGAATCTTCCATGCAAACCAAAGTGAGCCATGGAGTGCCACAGGGCTCAGTGCTTGGACCTATTTTGTTCACATTATATATGCTTCCGTTAGGCATATTATAAGGAATCATTCTGTACATTTTCATTTTTGTGCGGATGATACTCAACTATATTTATCAATCAAGCCTGATGAAACCAATCATCTAAATACAATTCAAGACTGCCTCAAGGACTCAAAAACGTGGATGACCTTAAATGTTTTGATGTTAAACACGGCCAAAACTATTGTACTCGGCCCAAAGAATCTATGAAACAAATTATCTAAAGATATATTAACTATGGATGGCATTAATTTGGCCTCCAGTGAGACTGTAAGGAATCCTGGTGTTATATTTGATCAGGATTTATCCTTTAACGCCCACATAAAATTAATCTCACGGACCGCCTTCTTTCATCTACGTAACATTGCAAAAATCAGGCATATCTTGCCTCAAAACGATGCAGAGAAACTAGTCCATCCATTTGTTACTTCAAGGCTGGATTATTGTAACTCTTTATTATCAGGGTGTACCAAGAAGTCAGTTAAGTCGCTTCAGCTGATTCAAAATGCTGCAGCACGTGTACTAACCAGAGTTAGGAAAAGGGATCACATTACTCCTGTTCTGGCTGCCTTACACTGGCTCCCTATAGAACACAGGATAGAATTTAAAATTCTTCTTCTCGCCTACAAAGCCCTTAATGGGCAGGCGCCATCTTACCTTAAAGAACTCATTATACCCTACTGTCCTACTAGGGCATTGCGTTCCAAGAATGCACGGTTGTTGGTTGTTCCTAGTCTCTAAAAGTACAATGGGAGCCAGAGCCTTTTCTTATCAAGCTCCACTTTTGTGGAATCAGCTTCCAGTTTGTGTTCGGGCGGCAGACAGCCTATCCGTTTTTAAGAGTGCGCTTAAGACCTTCCTTTTTGATAAAGCTTATAGTTAGGGCTGATTAGATTCAGCCCCTAGTTTTGCTGCTATAGGCTTAGACTGTCGGGGGAAACCTTACTTCTTCCTTCTGTCTGTCTGTACCTGTGTACTCTCATGAGTCGTGGCTGATCTTGTTGCTGTGGTCCTGCTGTGGTCCTGAATCCTGAGTCCTGGATCCTGCATCCTGAGTCCTGCATCCTGAGTCCTGGATTTCGAGTCGTGGCTGTGGTCCTGCCTGACTCTCATCCTACTATTTCTCTGATGGCTCCCACAGGATTGTTGACATCCTCCTGGATTCATCTTATTATTATAGACACATGCATTTCCAAACATTTGGACTACCTATGTTGTGAATGAATTATCTTTTCAATTTACACACGGCATCTATTGCACGTCTGTCCGTCCTGGGAGAGGGATCCCTCCTCTGTTGCTCTCCTCGAGGTTTATTCCATTTTTTTCCCCATTGACTGTGGGGTTTCTTTGGAAGTTTTTCCTATGTGAGGGTCGAAGGACAGAGGGTTTCATATTGTCATATTGATATTCTGTAAAAACTGTGAAGTCCACTGAGACAAATGTAACATTTGTGATATTGGGCTATATAAATAATAATTGATTGATTGATTGAAGATTGGATAGTCCAATCTCAACAACATAGTGAGGTTATGAAGAGAAATGACAATGACTCTAGGGATTCTTAAATTACTGCCAATATCCAGTTGTATTTAAAGTGTCTGCAGTCTATGCGTGAGGTCATACTGTATGGACATGTGAAGTCTCTCTCTGACTCTCATGCATCTTGAACACAGATTATGATTATGATCCAACAGTGGGGGCTTTATCTTGCAGGTTATGATGGTGGATGGTCTAGAAAGCCATTCCTCACTGGGCATCAGTGAGCAGGGACTGAGTTTATGGGATTATGTGCTCTGTGAAATAATGTGCAGAGCAGTGCCACAGTAATGAGAACATACATCGTGCTTGGAGCTGCATGATGTTCCACAGGGGCTGCTTCATATTTGTTGTACACTATACTAACACAATCCCAACTGTTCAATTAGAAAAACAGTGCCGCTGTGAAATTACAGAGCAAAAAAAACACAGACCTGATATCTGATTCATGCTGGCTTTTACAATATCACAGTACAATATGGAGCCTTCTCTTATACCACCGTATATAGTATATAGTAGTATAGTAATGCATCTGACTATGATGACATTTAGTGAAAAACACTGAGATAAGATCCACACACACACACCTGTTCAGCAGTTGCGTCAGCTCCTCATACTTGTGGATGACCCTGGCTCCCTCTGCAGACTCCAGGCACCTGAAGAGAAGACAACATTTATGAGGCCTTTAAAACAGTTCATGAAGAAATGACTTTACAGCGACAGAACAACTCCAATATTCTTTTTTGATGTGATGTGTTGCAGACTCACGGGTATGAGAGGTGTCTGAACTTGGAGAAGGGGGTCTTGATGCGCAGCTGGAGCTCCTGGGCCCATCTCAGTCTGCCAGCTACTGCTGGCATATTCCTATTCACTGGAGCCCAACCTGAGGAGGTCAAGAATGATTGACTGATAACGAGTAGGTTGTCCCGCACTAGAAGGATGCAACAAAAGTAAAAGGACAGCGATCCCACACATTCCTACAACTTCCAAAGTGGGGGCTTCACATCAAAACCATCACAAGTTGCATAACAACAACAGCAGTTATCTAATCTCAACTATATAAAGGTTGATTTATGCCTAAACCAAATCGTACAAAATGCAGACATTGTTGCAGATCTCACCCCGCTCCTCTGCAGTTTGGATGTGTTTCTTGTAAAGGCGTGTACAGCAGTCCAGCTCTTTGTCAAACATGGAGACCAGCAGGGGGAATCTGTCCAGAGCATCTGTGGCCACCAACGGGCGCTCCAGCAAGCCTCCAAACATATCCAGAACCTGCGGACGTCAGAAAGGGGAACTAAGTGTGTGAATGAAGATGTGTGGGAGAGAAGCAGAGAGAGATTCATTTCTCAGACCTTGAAGGCGTGCTCCAGTCCAGAGGTTTCCTCGAAGGCCTGACAGAAGATGGCTCCTACTTGTCTGTCTGTGTCATCCACCTTGAGTTTGAACTCCCTCAGATCTTCTTCATACTCCTGCAAAGCAGATAGACCAGCAGCCTTTCACATGTCACTGAGTCACAGGTCCTTTCTTCTCTTGCTAAAACTCAGGAGCATCTAGCTTAAGCAACTTGATGCAAGCAATACGTCATTTCATTGGAGCAAAGACTGAGTCACACAAATGCTGAAGTGAAAAAAAGAACTTGTCACTTTGAGAAATAAACAAATGTTTTCTACAAATGTAGGGCTTATTTTCCCCAGAAGGCAAGTGGACAAAAGCATCATGCATCCTGTAATTCTTACACTGCATACCTTGTTGTTGAGGTCCAGGCAGTGGTAGGGCTTCTCTGTGAACAGTTTGAACGTTTCCACAAACCCCCGGTGAAGCACCTGGACCTGCTGGCTGAGGGCCCGGCCCCGGACTCCTCCAATCTCTAACTTGTCTAGCTTCAGCAGGTCCACAGCTGTCAACAGGATGTCCTGTATGGGAGAAGGAATGGAAATAGAAGGCAGTCAAGCTAAGCTGCATAGGTTCTGGGGCCTCATTTATAAACGTGGCGTACGCTCGAAAGATGGCGTACGCCAATTTCTAAGCAATCTTTGCGAGTTATAAAAAACAAACTTGACGGGAAAATGTGCGGTCCTCCACGGAAACTCTGACCCATGCGTACGCACTAAGCACAAAAACGGGAGAGACGAGAAACTGCGACACCGTTGGCAGAAGGAAGAATGGAGAGAAATATGTGGAAATAATACCATAAATAAAATGTTACCTCTCATGTATCATATATGAAGAATACATTTTCTTAAATGGATTAAAGCCAATCTTAAAATGATTTAACAAACGCCTGTTTGAGACTCTTTAGTGCACACAAAAACATAACTTGGAGAAATAAATAAATGTTATTGATCACCCCTCGATTATGTTCTCTTGTTAAGAAATGTATTCTCATAAATGATGCGGTAAACAGAAGGACAGAATTACTTTAAACTGACGCCGTTTTGCATTTCTATAGGTTGTATAGATAGGAGCATGGTTTATACTATCATGTTTAATCATGTTTTGTGCCGTCGCCAATACTTGATAAGTCGCTCGTAAAACACAGGAGGTATGGAAACTAAGAACACCATATTTGGTAAATTGTACAGCTGATATAGACAACACATTTGTTTTAATTCCTTTAACTGGTGGATAGAGTTGCTGCGGGGGGGTTGAGACACACAGGCTGCAGTGGAGAAGCTGCGCACAGCTGATTGACAGCTGGAACACAAACCACGAAAAAAATTCAGATCCAGTCGTCATGACTCCACTCCGCAGGGATTCCCCGATCATTTCTTACAGTTTGTCATCATGAAATGTCTCCTGTCTCTGGCACAAACACACTGAAACACTGCCTGAGGAAGGTTATGTGTTTTTGGTCTTTTTTCGGACCACTTATTTATTTATTTTGGTGACGATCCGACCTTTATGCTGCTACTCTGGTTCAAACTGCATCCACCAAACAATATGATTTACCTGTCTCTTACTCCCCAAAAGAACCAAAATCTGACACGGTGTGAGATGTCTTTTTTAGCAGTTCTGTCGTCATTTCCTGCGATCTTCTTCATGCAATCAGTCAAAATCAATATTAATAAGGGGCGTTTCTTTGACTATTTATAGGCAAATATGGGCTTTACATGAAGCCCACAAAAGCTGCGCCGCATTTCAGTTGATTGTGATTTATAAAGGGAAACCGGCGTAGGACGTACGTGTGCAATGTTTTATGAATCGGAAAATGTCTGTGCGTATTTATTTGCTTTGTAAGCCACCTTCCCACGTGAATCCTACGCAAAGCTTTATAAATGAGGCCCCTGGTCTGTTACCAAAGGCCGTTTTATTTTGTCATCTCACATGGGGGCAGATTTCAGGTACAGTATATGTCAACTTATAAATAATGATTACATTTCATCCTCACCTTAATGCTCCTAACTCTGTTAATAAAGCAGTCAAGTCCAGAGAACACCAACAGTGGCGAGAAGTCCCAGGGCCTCACAGGGCCCCCGTTCCTCTGGTACCGGCTCAGATTGGCCCTGCGCTCCTCGTACGTGCTCCTGAAGAGCTGCAGGGTCTCCAGGGTGGTCTGCACCTTCATGAGACTCTCTGAAGGCTCTCCTCTCAGAACCTCCTCTGGGACCAGATACACCCGAGCCTGGAGTTGGAGAGCAGTAACAGCATAGTTGTTGCTATAGTAACAGATGGATTCTCCTCCCCATTGTTGAGATCTCCATATTAGATTGAATACTTAAAACGAAAGTTAATTATAATCAAATATAATCAATTATATTCTTGTATAACCCAAAATGAAAATGCTTCATATTTTATGATTTTCTATATTTACAATATAAACAAACACAAGTGGTTTGTTAAGTTGAGTGTAAGGCCTATTATGGTTTATGGGTGTCACTGATAAGAGAGGAGAGACAGTTTCTTCCCTCTTCCCTCACAGCAGTACACAGGGAGGGGGGCTCCTGACTTAAGGAGAAATACACTAAGGCCCCAAAAAGGTGTTTGTGCCATAGCCGAGAATAATATTTTCCAGTCCTGCACACTAGAGGTCATGACCTTTTTACACAAACATGGGAAGGTGTGTCTTATGCCATAGCCATAGAATATGTCTGGTCATGTCCAGTCCTGTACATCAGAGGCCATGCCCAGTTTCCACAAATATGGGTATGGATGAGGTGTCTTTAGGTTTTTCTGTCCTGTGTTTGAGCATAAAGACACTGGCAGAGAGGGAGCAAACTCGAGAGAGGGGGGGGTTCCCCTGGTAGCTCTCTCCCGGTAAAGCTCTCTCCCTGGGAGCTGGGTTTTCGGCTCGGTAAGGTTCTCTCAAACTTGGTAAATATTGCTTAAATTTCTGTTTATTGAATGCTGAGTGAATTGTTGGATGAAAGTTTAAAACTGTTCATTCTTACTGATCATTTTGAGGAGCTGCCTCTGAATGTTGTCAGGCTATAGGTTTGAATGTAAGCCCCGGCGATCCGTGAGGAGATTCCTCTGGATTATGTCGGAAGACTTTAATGTCTAAACTATGAATTAAGGTTTCAGATTAGAAAATGACCACCGCATGATATGTTTAGTATGAGTGTAATCTTGTAACGAGAGAAGGTAAAAACCCTGTTCAAGTGTGGACCAATTTTTCTTCAAATAAACTGATCCCACCTTTTGGATTGGGACAATTTAAAGACATCTGCGCTATCCTCTCCTGCTTGAAAGGTAAGGAGTGCACACTGCCACACTCACACTTAGGTAGGGCCACACCTCATTACTGATATCAAAATCCTTCGGGATCGCTTAAACAGATTTAGCGGGTCGTCTGAATTGAAACAGCAGTTAATTGAACCTGGTTCTTCAGGAGTTAATAGAGGTGAGATCTTGCTGATCGCTGGTGGATCTGAGCCAAGCAGTTAACTTACATAGACTCAATAACTTCTGTTAGGTCAATTAGTAGGTCTGAGTAATTTGCCGGAATAAATTATCAGCCCTCCCGACACCCAAGACCATTTTACTTACACTGCAGCTGGCTGCATGTATGAAACTATCAACTGCATATTTAACACTTTGGGTGGTGTTTACATTAGAAACCATAGAGGCAGTACATGGTACCCACTCACTCAAGCTAAGCTTAGTTTAGCAAAACAAAAATATGTTAAAGCTCACACAATAACATGTTATATTTAGTTATGCCTGATCTATACACAAACAGAATTAATAAAACAACAGACCCCCCCCCCCCCCACACACACACACACACACACACACACACACACACACACACACACACACACACCACACTCTGTGCTGACAGGTCATCTCAGAAACAGTTGTTACCACTAAAGACACAAGGGAAGAGACTGGCCTGCTGAATCAGGAGGTTGGAGGTCTCCTGCAGCAGAACGATGAGGCGTGGGGGGGTGTTGTAGTATCTGGAGTTGGCCCACACCAGGCACACAGTGTGCATCAAAGGACCAATCTGACCCCTCACATCAGGAAACTCAGCACTCTCCATGTCCTCGAAGAGCGGCTGCAGGGGCCTCAGGTAGAAGCGCACGTCCTCTGCCTCCTCCAAAGCTGGTGAGGAAACATGTGATTGAGTCAAGAAGTCAAGAATATTGCATCATCAAAAACAACGCCCACCAGTTTGTGCTTTATCTCATTTCAGTTCTGTATGCTGCAGGTGTATAGATAGTGTCCTACCTGTCAGGACCCCCTGCTGCAGGCTGGTGAAAGCAGGAGCATAGCTGCTCTCCACAGCCTCCAACAGCAGCGCCATCTTATTCACCTTGGAGGAATTTAACTGGGAGTGGATGCACTCCAGGTCTGCATATCTTCATGGAGAAAGCAAATGGAGAACAACAAGGTATCAGTCAAGTTGTCATCAGTAAATAAGATATGGCCACAGGATGTCACAAGTGTTGTTTACATATGGCAGCTTTTCAGTTTTTAGAAAATAATAAACTGATCTGATAAAAAAGATTTGGTCAGAAACACATGCATCATCTTTAAGGTGAAGTATATATTTGATATTCAGGGTATTATTGTCTTGTGGTAACCACTTGTTACTTGAAAAGATTTTGGTGGACCTAATGGTTCCAGACTTGAAACTTCAAACTTGGGTCCTCCTCACAGCAACTGAGCCCTGATACATGACTGTCAGCTAGGGGCCTCCTACTTCACCTCCTACTGATGCTTACAGAACATATTTCTGTGATGCAGAACATAAGTGCATATGTTGTAGACAGATGGAGAACACATTTTGTGCAGAGGGAAACAAAATTGGAAAGTAAACATTTTCCAGTTTCCCTCGAATGCACAGGTGTTCTGGATCTAAAACAATAAGAAGCACCAGCTGGAGGTCCTCTGTCAGGGCCACACACTCGGAGCAAAGGAACAAGCACTTTTAGCGGACATTCAGTGTGTAATAAGAGAGGAGCACACCTGTCCCTCCAGAAGAGCAGCTCTGAGTGAGGTGTGGGCGTTTGGCCCTCCAGCAGGGCGTCAGAGGAGTCTTTCTTCAGGACGGCGTGGATCTGATGGCTCCACTCAATCACTGCTGACTCCAGGGAGTGGATGATGCTCTTATTCACCATCTCCCCCCTGGGAAGAGTCACAAGGGAGATGTTTACTTTGGACTTAGGAAAATGACCCTTCGACATGGTTGTTGGTTTACCGTTTGTCCGTCTCAAGGTCAGCTTGCTCCACGTTCTGGCAGCCTGCAGGCAGAGGCAGCAGCGTCCTGCCGTGGACTTGGCCTGACAGCACCAGCGCATGAGTCCTGAGGGAGTGGACGTGGCGCCTGACGTCCTGAGACACCACCTGGGGCCACTCAGTGTGGTTCTTACTGTTAAACAGCAGAGGGGCCACAACCTGGAGCAGTGTAAGTAAGTTGACATTCCGTACGGAAAAAGCTTGTGCTTTAGAGTAAACGTGTGATGAATACACAGGTGAAAGTGAATCAGGACAAAAATAAATGTGTGTGTGTGTGTGTGTGTGTGTTTGTGTGTGCAATACAATCCCAAAATGTTTCCCTTCAAGAATTCTAAGATTATAATGATGTAATGGTCTGTTACAATTCTAGAAATCAATTTATTGTGTTTTATTTGGAAAAGGGATGAATAAAAAAAGTCATCATTCATTAAACCCCAGTCATCATAGAAAAAGGACATGCAGACAGGTGCAAGCTGGTGGACCCCCTGAAGGTGGATTTAGGAGAACTTCACCAACCCCAACCTGAGAATCTGAGACTTAGTGGAAGATGTGGTCATATACAGTTTATTAGCAGTCCTGTCTTATTTGTGTCTCTTTAAATCATACACACTGTCCAACCGTGGACATGTTTGCACATGTTATTGCGTCATGCATTGTGTTTTTACTATCATTGCTCACAGAGCTAACGTGTTTGGCCAGAAAATCAAGCCAGGAGGACATACACAATACCAAATATATGTTACTTAAAGACCTCGCTCACAAAAAGTAAAACAGTTGGTAACACCCGTTCAGAATGTGACAGTCTGAACTCATGGGAAATATTGAATAGGCTCAACATATTATTTAATGTAAAACCTTCATGTGTCTAACAGCAGCACCGCACCAGGCCAAGGGTCCGGCTCAGACTGAGTCTGTATCATGTGCTTCAAAATACCTCCTCAATGCACAACTAAATGCATGGGGCCAAAATGAAAGCCCATCCATATTTTAGAAGAATATATTAGTTTTAAGACTTTTATTATTTCTCTTTTGTATCTATGTAACCTTGGTTACTGAGCATGCTGTAGCAGTAACTAAGGTTACAAACAATGACTCGTCTGTTGGTTGTCTCTAGGATAGCACTTACATAGAAAAACCTGCAATAAACCGAGACTAACAGGACTGGAGTTCTGCTGACACAGTGGTGAACGCCGGGTGTTCTGCACCTGTTGGACCGATCACAGAAGATGTTTGGAAGACAACAATGACTAACTTCATGAACACAGTGTGCTGCTCACCTCCTCAACCAGAGCAGAGAAGTGTTGCAGTGCATTGTGGGACAGGTCTCCGTACAGCAGGCTCTCATCCATGCAGTCCCGACGCAGCACGCTCCGGCTCCGCTTCACGAAGTACACCGCCCTGCCCCTGCTGCTGGAGGCGGGGGAGGAGGGGAGGGAGGCGGCGGGCTGCAGCTGCCCGGCCGCGGTCACAGACACCACCAGGGTCCGCGGCTCGGCCCGGTCCAGGAAATCCTGCAGAACCCGCTGGTTGTCCTCGCTGGACACACAGCTGTGCCAGCGGTCCGGCTGCAGTCCGAGGGTCCTCAGCACATAGTTCCGTATGAAGGCCAGTCTGCTGTCCTCTGCGGGGGGCTCCATGTCCGCACGTGCTGCTGTCCAGGGCCTGACTGACTGGGAGCTCTGTATCTCCGTCTCCATAGTAACCAGAGTTTGCTTTCACCAAGCCGTTGCTAGGGAACTTGAGAGACCTGCAGCTGACCCAGGATTTCCCTGTCTGTCTGTCTGTCTGTCTGTCTGTCTGTCTGTCTGTCTGTCTGTCTGTCTGTCTGTCTGTCTGTCTGTCTGTCTGTCTGTCTGTCTGTCTGTCTGTCTGTCTGTCTCTTGATTGGTAGCCTACTTTTAAGAAAGTAAAGAACTTGAAATGAAGTCATTAAACTATTTTGTTAAATGTATTAAAGGGCCATGTCATGCTTTTCCGGTTATTACCCGTCCCCTTGTGTGTTATGAAGGTTTTTCTGCATGTAAACGGTCTGCAGAGTCACAAACCCTCAAAGTACACCCTGTAGCGAGTAAAACTCTAACCAGAAAAGACCTGTCTATGCTGCCCCAGAACGCCTCGTTGGAGATTTCTCTTTTTCCATTGTTTGCTTCCTGGGTTCTCTGACGTGTGAATACCCAAATCAACAACAAATGACCGGATTGGCCCAAATGGACCAGTCCGCGGAGCACCTCACACACCAGGATCCCTTGGCTAACTTAACAGGGAGTCCCCATTGACTTGCATAGAGCTCCCTGAACGCTGGTAATAGAAGAGTTGGGATCGCGGAGAAATGCTCTCCGCAGACCCATTCTCACAGCGTTCTAAACCTTTTTCTTACTCAATATCAAGCCACACTTATTGTTTTTACTTCGGCTGTGAGTGTTTGTGTGTGCTCAGGATGAGTTTCGCGCTGTCCCGCTGTATCGCCGACCCGGAAACCTGTCCGTTCCTCGCAGCAGCAGAGCCTCGCAACGTCCCGACAATCAGAGCACACTGGGCTCACAGGGAGGGGGGGGCAGGAGCTCCAACAAGCCGTTTAGGACAGAGAGTGAATACAGATACTATACAGAGATGCTGTATGAGAAACCAATGTGAGTTTGGAAAATTGCACAATTTAAATCTATTCTAGTAGACCTCAACAATGGAAATATGATCAGTATAGAAATGGCCATGACATGGGACCTTTAAGTAGCCTGCATACGTGTAACATTGCTTTGATAGCTCATATGTTATATGATTTGGCACATCACAAGACATTTTAAGACAGTAGGCTACACTGCTGCAGGAGAAAGAGAAGTTATTTAAAGAAATGGTTCTGTAAATGTGAGGCAGCATGAACGCTCCATGGAGGAAATTCAGTCGAGAAGAGTAAATGGAACAATATACCAGCTTTTAATTATGCACTTTTAGTAGTTGAAATAATAATTTTCTCGAAATATGGTGTATACTGATTCTGGAGTAATGTCATGTCATTTTATTTAAAGACTGAGAGTTACACTTCGGATGGGCCTGAGCACACACAGTGACGAAACAATATAAAATATTACAAAGAATATCTTTATCAACTTAAAAGTAGCCTATAATTACTTAATTATTTTTCATTTTATTCAAGTACTATTATTGTATCCATTGTAGTAGTTTGGTTTATGAGCAGGAAGATGTGATGCTGTAGCCACACAGAGGCAGTCCTGTGTGAGGACCCTCATCTGACCATACACGTTAGGAGCATTCAGTGGGCTCGCCCCCGTCAGGAATGATTACTTTTATGAACGTGTCAGTGAGATGATCTTGAAGCACCTGAGGAGGTTTAGCTCCTATAAGACTTTGAAGATCAAATGGTAAATGGACTGTATGATATAGTGCTTTATCTGTCAGGGTGAGCGAAGCAGGCAGAGCCCAAATGCAGGAACAGATCGAGGTATAACTGAAAAAATACCTTTATTTCAAGGCTACAACTATACATACAGAGCAGAACTTTCTCCCCCGTGAACACACTCAACAACAACAAGGATCTCACAAAGATTAACAGAAAAACCAGAACCTAAATGCACACAGGACTAATCAAACAAACAAGACACAGGTGAGGAGGGAGGAGAAAACACAGGGGCACAAGGTGAACACAATCGGGTTATCAGGCAGGAGGGAACACAGACAGAAAGCAACAGACAAGACGGGGGTGAACACATTTCAAACTAAAACAGGAAACCAAAGACAGATCTAGACAGGACAAAATAAAACATAGACAGATCGTGACATTATCTAGTCTTTGCAACACCTCAAAGCGCTTTTAGAAACCAGTTTTTTTACAATATTAACCATGACACTGTATGAAATGTGTTATTTAATAACTTATCCGCATAAACTGTATTTAGTTATTTCAGATTTATAAAGAAATTTTCATTTCTAACGCTGATTATTATTTATTTATGAATCATTATCAAAGTGTGTGATTGAGTTTAATTGTGTCATGCCTTTGCTAGCTGCAAACATTATTTGAAAGACCAGAGAGTTCATTGCAGACTCATTAGGCAGTTTATCAGGTAGTCCTAGCTGTCTGATCCAACAGTGCTCCATGAAGGTTATGGTGTATACCTGTACTTCCTGCACGTCACCAGCAGAGAGCGCTGCAGGCTTTGCTTCCTGTCTCTGTCTGATTATCTGATTCTGGTCACCTGGTGCCTCTCCAGCTGTGTCTTGTCTTCTTCATGTGTCTCGTATGTATGGTTCTTTGAGTTTACAAAGGAGAGAGTTTTGGTCTGGTTGATGTTATAACCTTGAATAAAGGTCATTCTCAGTTTAAGCCTTTGCCCATGCGGCACTTGGGTCCTACCTGCCCTGCTCTCCCTTAACACTTAACTGAATAAATTCAGGAGTACTTGTGGTGGTGGTATTTGTCCTTAACTGTCCATGGACACATCCTCAATGGTCTAAAATGAATATGAACTGAGTTCACTGCATTAAGCATCAAAAGAGCGAAAGACAATACTTGTGTTTAAATGCTCATGTTGCTGTAACTCACTCATATTAACACTGGGCACACAATGTTAGAAAAGCTTACTAGTGGCCTCTGGTGTCACCTTGTTTCAGAAAGAGATGGAGAGCACACCCAGAGACATGTGGAGCTATTTGTAGGTCTGGCCCTCAGAGGGACGTGTAGAGCTGTATATCTTGCTCCATACATTACTACGATCAGCAGGCCTTGTGCTCGTTGGATTATAAGGTCTTACAAATGGCTCGGAACGACCCTGGTTACTGTGTTTCTCCGGGGGGAGGTAGGCGAGACGTATTGTGGTCGGTGGTGGTGGGGGGGCAGAGCTGTGCTCTGCCAGTCAGGTCTGGCCTCAGAGCCTCGGAGGTTTGTCAAAAGAAACACTGATGGCTTTTAAAGAGCTGCAGGCCATCACTGGATGGGTAATTTACATACTTTCTAGATTTTGGTGAGGGCCAAAAGCAACAGGCTGGAGGCTCACTCGCTCTGGAACAGGATATTGGGTTAGTAATGGCTGTCAGGGGACCAGCAGAACGACATGAAAGGCTGTTTTCACACATATTGAGAGCTTGCAGAAGTTTGGGCATGAAACTATCTATAGATAGGACAGTCAGGAACATGCTGGAATGAAAACGTTTCACTTTTGACCTCGCACAACACAAATTACAATTGATTTGTTTCATAGCCCAATAGCACGTCTCAGGGGGTTTTACAGACTGTACACACTTGTCATCTCTGACCATTAGTCTTTCACTAGATGTTCATACCTTTAAAACCTTTTCTTCATTTTTTACATCTTCTACTGTCATGTGAATATTAGCAGTTGGTGCATAGAGATCAGCAATGGATGAATCTTCTCCTCCAGTCGGGTGACATTAAACCACGGCACAGAAGATGGAATTGAAAGCAAAAGTAACATTTTAATTGAGTGGAAAACTGAGAATTGACAAACATTAAAGCTCATCAGAAAACAGCACAAACAAACAGTTGGGCCGAACTGTGGGTCAGTGTTTAAAGGTTAAAAGATGTCCAGGTCCGGGGACTGAAACAAACATTCTCTACTGAATGAGAAACTTTTAAAAACCACTCTTTAAGAGCATTATTTATTATGTGATTATTCCTCTTTGTCCACTTTGAAAGTGCATACAACAGCAGTATTATAATGGCCTTAATTTCAGCTCTAACTGAGGGCCCCTCTGGGTTTTGGCCCTTGGGGTACACCTTACCTGGGCTTCAGCCTCTGGCAGCAGGGTTAACCCCCCCTGGGGCTCGGCCTGGCTGAGCTCTTCCTAATTGGTGTGTAATCAAGCCCAATTAGGAGCCAATTAGAAGCAGAATTTCACCTCTGCGGTCAGCGTCCACATCAACCCTGGACGCTGAGCAGACTCTGGTTTTATTATTCATTCCTGGGTTTATAACAAGCACACACTTTAAATACTTCTCCTGTTGAAATAAAACACAGAGGTAGAGCTGGCAAAAAAAGCGTGCTGGAAAATTGTTTGTGATAAAATATGTCCTCTAGCAGTGTTTGAGGAACAGATATAAAGATATATTTAAATCAGACATTGACTCTTTGTGTCATGCAACTTCCACAGCGGAGCCCAGAGGCCACCAAGGCCTGCAGCGGGGGTTACTATGAGTCCAGAAAGCTGTTGATGAAAGGACTGACATGACATTAACGTCTCTGTCTCTGGCATGGCTGCAGAGTGTCCTTTACCCCACAGATTCCTGTGATACGGCTAAAGTAAATGTGGGCCTTGTTGTATATGCCTTACCGAAGTATACTGTTTATTTAACATCTCCAGTGTGCTGAGTTATGAGTAGTAATGATTACGCAAATGCCCAGTGTTTGGGCTATTGTACCAGGAGTGCCTCCAAACAGGCCTACTGGTGTTTATTTGAATTTTCCATTTTATATTGCCACGTGTCATTAGGCTGTTTAGAGTTTACTCTGAGTGATGGATCATTTCCTTCACCCCTCTCCACTCACTAAAACCTGCAGGATGGCGCGTGCTGGTCCTGAAGGTGGAGACTACGTGCATGTGTGTGTCCTGTCTCCATGGCCAGAGATAATGGCATGACAGATGTCTTATTTCATACAACACAGACAACAGCTGTACAGCCAGTGCTATTTCTGGACTTCAGTCTTCAACCGTGCTTCTAAAGGAGATGATTTCTTTCTGACCACCTGCAGGTTGTAAGGAAGTCTATGAGAAAATGACCTCACTTTTTCTGAGCCACAGCCTATGGTTGCGGTTGAATTGTCAGTTTAGCTTAGGAACCTTCCTAACGGAGTGAAATGACCCGGAAGTACCTCAGTGGCAGCCATGATAAGAGCCGTTCGAATTCTCCAGATGATAGGAAAGGAGGTTTGAAACTTCCTTTATAACCTCCTTTAGCTTAGGAAACACTGGACCTTCCTTTAAGCCCCTGTCACACTGTCCCGAAATTGACACCAGATGGACACACGATAAAGGAAATGTTCAAATTCGGCTCTGATCGTAACAACATCGGGCCATTCGTGAGGGCATCTAAACCATCGTATGACCGCCGGTGGAGTTTCTCAGGCTCCGGCAGCAACTTCGTGAGCGGTGGCAACATCTTTGGCATGCCAAAAAATTGCCGAAGGTTCATTTTCGTGTTGAATTTGTGTGTCCATTGTGCCCTTCGTAAGGCACTCGTGAGGGCATCTTGTCAAATCGTGTCATCTTCGTCTGATCATCGGTGCCATCGGGCTTGTGTTCTGTGAAACTGAAAAGGATAAAACATTGTTTTTGTTACTTTCGGTGCAGTTGTATGTCTTAAATGTAATTTAGGTTAACTTCCTGTTTTATTTAGATGCTTTTATTTTGAAGGCGAGTTTACGCTGTTGACAGGAAGTTGTTGTTGCTATGGAAACAACATGACGGAGAAAACTTAATATCTTCTACATATAAAGACGGAGAAAGTAAAAACAAAGTCTGAAAATATCAGTGACAATTTTTATTATATATAATCTCAAGTTTCCAAAATGTAAAGTCCCATAGTACTTTAACATAGAAATGAAAATAACTTGTAAAGTAAGGATAAAGGACCAAAAAAAGGACAAAGTCTGAAAATATCACTGACAATTTTTATTACATACAATCTCAACTTTCTGTGTGATTTTTTTTATTGTCGTCATGTGGCACTAAAGCTGAGAGATCTATGTCTTTGTTGATATTGAGGCTGTCCTGGGTCACATTGTGCTGGGACTGCTGAGCTAGAAGAGGAGGCGGAGGAGGACCCTGGACTGGCTGCTGGGGTGTTAGCTGCCAAGGACCACTGATTTGAATTGAACCAGCCTATCTTGGAGATCACGGGATGATGCTCCGGTAACTCTCATCTCCATGGTAGGAGACTCGGGTTGGTCCTCAGCAGCTGTTCCTGTCCTGGAAGGAGGTCTCGGTGTAGGGTAGCCAGTGTACTTCTTGGTGGGCTCCCTGGGTTCGTCTGCAAGACTGCCTGCCATGGTACTGTCGTCACTCCCAGCCAGCTCACCCGTCTCAGCCAGGGCCAACTTGTCCTTAAACTGCAAAGACAAAAATAGAAAACAAACATAAGTACATTCAAAAGTTATATTTGGAAACAAAAAATTGGGAAATTGAAAATGTTCAACAAAGTTCAGTTTGAATTTCATTTCAATGATATACTCACACTAGCTGGTGTTTCCTTGTTGTGATGTCTGATGTGTGGCTTCAGAAACCCAAAGACCCGGCGGATGAACTTGTCACGGTCACTGTCATTCTCACTGGCCTCCTCAGCAAGGATGGGGTCTTCCTCGTCACCACTCGACAGACCATCACCAGACCTCATCTGGGATTTCTTCTTGGGTTGGCCCTCCCGCAGCTTTGAGAATCGAGTCCTCTGTGTGTGGTACCATTTCAGAATTGAATGATCTGCAATGACAGAAATCAAAACAAATAATTAGTACAATCATTGAAATGTTCATTGACAGCAATGTATGTCAAGTATCTGAAATAGATTTCAAATATTTCAAAGTAATTTAAATGTAAAATGTATACTTACAATCCAACCCGTACTCCGCAGCCTTTCCCTCCCATAGGTGCCTCCTTAGTGCCTTGTCTTTGTACTGTTTGTTCATGTCATACAGTAGCTTGTTACTCTCCACCCAGCGAGCGATTGCCTCCTCCTGCGCCTCTGTGAAGCTGTATGATGCACGAGGGGGCGGGTTCTCCTTCTGGGCCTTGCCTTTCCCTTTGTCGCCCTTGCCCACTTCAGGCTTGGACTTGCCTGCAGGGAGGGCGGGGGAGTCTGACTCATCTGAAAAGATACCAAATGGAAAAGAAATTAAGTACATGCAGGACAACAATGTATGGGAATATATAACAAAATCAATTACCCCTCTTGCCCCCCATCCAAGGTTCGAGTTATGTGGGAGCCATGGGAGCTGAGCTCCCATAAGGAGGGGTCTGAGCTCCCACAGACGCAGTGAAATCATACATCTGTGGGGATCGCTAATACATTACCAACAACCATTATTTTAATCACAAATAATGCATGTGTCAATGTAATGAGTATTATCTACGTTAACGAGGTAAATAGGCTAAAAGAAAAACATGTTTTCCAAAAGAACTACGCATCTCTTGAATGACAATATGCCTGCGCTGCACCTCCAAGGTGCGCAATACATTATTGCGCAATCTATGCCTGTGAGCGTGCTGCGCGAGCCGAGTTGATGTGTGTGTGCATAGTTGAACCTTTTCATATTTAAGTTTGTAGCAAGTAGAGGGCTGCTGCTGTGTGTGTGTGTGTTTGAGTGTGCGTGCGTGCGTGCGTGTGGGCACGCGTTAGTTTTAAAGACCCCCATAGAGCTCAGTTTATAACTCGAACCATGCCCCCATCCATACCAAAAATAAGTTAGAAATATCAGTGCTGCATTTGGTAATATCGATCATGACATCCTATTGCAAAGACTAGAGCACTTAGTTGGCATAAAGGGAACTGCTTTAGGCTGGTTTAGGTCCTATCTATCTGAACGCTCTCAGTTTGTGTGTGTCAACGATGAATCTTCCATGCAAACCAAAGTTAGCCATGGAGTGCCACAGGGCTCAGTGCTTGGACCTATTTTGTTCACATTATATATGCTTCCTTCACTCTGTACAGTTTCATTGTTATGCGGATGATACTCAACTATATTTATCCATCAAGTCTGATGAAACCAATCATCTAAATAAAATTCAACACTGCCTCAAGGACTCAAAAACGTGGATGACCTTATCTTTTTTTATGTTAAACACGGCCAAAACTGAAGTTATTGTACTTGGCCCAAAGAATCTACGAAACAAATTATCTAAAGATATACTAACTATGGATGGCATTCATTTGGCCTCCAGTGAGACTGTACAGGAATCTTGGTGTTTATTTGATCAGGATTTATCCTTTAACGGCCACATAAAATCAATCTCAAGGACCCCGCCTTCTTTCATCTACGTACATTGCAAAAATCAGGCATATCTTGCCTCAAAACGATGCAGAGAAACTAGCATTTCCATGCATTTCTTACTTCAAGGCTGGATTATTGTAACTCTTTATTATCAGGGTGTACCAAGAAGTCAGTTAAGTCGCTTCAGCTGATTCAAAATGATGCAGCACGTGTACTAACCAGAGTTAGGAAAAGGGACCACATTACTCCTGTTCTGGCTGCCTTACACTGGCTCCCTATAGAACATAGGATAGAATAAAAAATTCTTCTTCTCGCCTACAAAGCCCTTAATGGGCAGGCGCCATCTTACCTTAAAGAACTCATTATACCCACTGTCCTACTAGGGCAGTGGTTCTCAAACTTTTCTGTCATTCCCCACTTTGAACAGGTGGGCCTTTTCAAGCCCCACCTGTTCCTCATCGCTCCAATAAAATGGTAGGCCAAGCTTAAAATTGTCAAATGTATCGTTCTATAACAGGGGTCTCCAACCTTTTTTAGGATGAGAGCTACTTTCAAAAAATAAAACAAGTCGTGAGCTACTTTTACTCCTCTTTTTTGTTTTTTCGCAGTGTATATGTTAACCTTAACCTTTAACCTTTGTGTGCTGTTTGGGTCTGTGGGACCCGTTTTCAGTGTTTAATAAAATAAAATGTATTCAATTTAATTATTTTAACCCGCTTTATTTGGGGAGAGACAGAGAGAGAGAGAGAGAGAGAGAGAGAGAGAGAGAGAGAGATAGCTAGAGAGAGCTAGAGAGCACACCTTTATCTATTTAATATAGATGTAAAAAATAAAGTAAGAAATCATTCCAATGTGTACTATAGGACAGTAAAAAAAAAAAAACAGTTTAAAAGGGGAGTGATTAGTAAAATATGCATAAATGAAAAGAAAGAATGGTAACTAGGTAACATAAGATAAGAATAAACAAGTTTAAATGATTTGTTATTGGTTGTGATCATATTCTAAAGATGTTTGGATCATTGAAAAGTATACAGGAGCTGTATCCATAAATTCATTTTGTGCTCAAAGTGCACCAGATTGATGCATTTAGCTTCAACATTTAAAAATAAATCTTCCAGGATGTGCCGTCATCGCCACGGAGGAGCATACAGCCTCTGTGAGCGAGCGAGACAGAGAGAGCGAGAGAGAGAGGGAGCGAGAGAGAGAGAGAGCGAGAGAGCTAGAGAGAGCACACCTTTATCTATTTAATATAGATAAAGTAAGAAGTCATTCCAATGTGTACTATAGGACAGTAAAAAAAAAAAAAAAAGTTTAAAAGGGGAGTGATTAGTAAAATATGCATAAATGAAAAGATAGAATGCTAACTAGGTAACATAAGATAAGAATAAACAAGTTTAAATGATTTGTTATTGGTTGTGATCATATTCTAAAGATGTTTGGATTATTGAAAAGTATACAGCTCCCTTTCATCTGAGTGTTGAGAGCTTTTATCCATAAATTCATGTTGTGCTCAAAGTGCACCAGATTGATGCAATTAACTTCAACATTTAAAAAAACATCTTCCAGGAGGTGCATGCCCCTAGAGGATGTGAGGTCCACCCCCAAATAAAGCAGGTTAAAATAATTAAATTGAATACATTTTCTTTTAGTAAAGACTGAAAACGGGTCCCACAGACCCAAACAGCACATAAAGGTTAAAGGTCAGCATATAATAATGTTAAAATGTGCTAAATATATACACTGCAAAAAACAAAAAAAAGAGGAGTAAAAGTAGCTCACGATTTGTTTTATTTTGTGAAAGTAGCCCTCATCCTAAAAAAGGTTGGTGACCCCTGTCTAGGTCTCTAAAAGTACAATGGGAGCCAGAGCCTTTTCTTATCAAGCTCCACTTTTGTGGAATCAGCTTCCAGTTTGTGTTCGGGCGGCAGACAGCCTATCCGTTTTTAAGAGTGCGCTTAAGACCTTCCTTTTTGATAAAGCTTATAGTTAGGGCTGATTAGATTCAGCCCCTAGTTTTGCTGCTATAGGCTTAGACTGTCGGGGGACACCTTACTTCTTCCTTCTCTCTGTCTGTACCTGTGTACTCTCATGTTCCCAATAACCCAGCTTCCCCCAAATTTCTTTTTGGTGTCTATCTACGCTGGGATCCTGAGTCGTGGCTGATCCTGTTGCTGTGGTCCTGAGTCCTGGATCGCGAGCCCTGGATCCTGAGTCGTGGCTGTGCCTGTTGCTGTGGTCCTGGATCCTGAGTCTTGGATCCTGAGTCCTGCATCCTGAGTCCTGGATTTCGAGTCGTGGCTGAACCTGTCTCTATGGTCCTGCCTGACTCTCATCATACTACTTCCCTGATGGCTCCCACAGGATTGTTGACATCCTCGTGGATTCATCTTCTTATTATAGACACCTGCATTTCCAAACATTTGGACTACCTATGTTGTAAATGTATTATCCAACCCACTCTCTTCAGTCTGCGTACAAATGACACGACTTTACACATTGGAAATGCGTGCAATAGATACGCAGAAGTCCGATTTTGCGTGCATATGATACGCTAACCATTCCCATTGAGTTCTGAGGCCGAGTTTTGCGTGCATATTATACGCCACGTTTTGTCCGTCTGTGAGGAAAAGAAATAGGGCTCAGAGCTTCAGAATAATGAAATCTGTATTTTTTTAAATCTTTTTTTCCTTCTAATTTCTTATTCTTTTCTAAATAACACACCGTTATTTACTCAACAATAACACACAATTATCCTTGTTTTTATTTATTCGTTATGTCTTCCTGATTATCCACCTCTTGTGTGTCTCCCATGCTCATCAGCACCAGCCCCGCCCCTGATTGTTTCCACCTGTGTCTTGTTGTCTGTGTTTAAATTCCCCAGTCTCCCAGTGTTCATTGTCAGTTCGTCTTGTCTCATGCCTAGGTCAGATCTATGCTCTCCTTGTTATCAAGATATTTTGTTCCTCACTACGTGAGCGATTTTCTTTTGTCATCTCATCCAGAGATTTGATAGTGATTATTTTTGTTCATCTATTGAAAATAAAGTATATTACAAATACTTTACCTCTGTCTCCTGGGTCGTGCAATTGGGTCCTATATCCTGAGTTCGTAACAGAACGAACTGACCATTATGGACCCAGCCGACCCAGCCGACCCAAGAACGCTTCACGCCGCCCTGTCAGCACAAGGAGTGAAGATTTATCACCACGAGGAACAGCTAGGCATAGCCAACCAGGGAATAAAAGAGCTGGGAGGACGCCAGGCAGAGTTTCAGGAAGTCATCTCTACGCAGATGCAACAGCTGACTGCACAGATGAATCAATTTTTCACTCACCTACAGACTACTCCTCCGGTGACGTCATCCACAGCTGGGGGTTTCCTTGTCGAGAAGCCTGCTGATACAGTCAACCCAAACCAAGCTGTTTATTCCTCTTTACGGCTGGCTCTTCCGGAGAGATTTTCCGGAGATTCCTTGAACTGCAGAGCCTTTCTGGTACAGTGCGATCTGCATTTTCAACACAACCCAGGAGCCTTTTTGTCTGACCATGGTAAAGTGGCTTTCATCGTGTCTCACTTAACGGGAAGAGCTGCAGCCTGGGCTACTGCAGAATGGTCTAGAGACATTGAGTTATGTTACTCACTAGCCGATTTTATAGACACTAAGAGTCACATTTTTGACCACTCGTCGCCTGCTACAGAGGCCAGCAGAAGACTTTTCCAAATGCGTCAGCTCAACCGTCAGGTGGTTGATTATGCCATCGAGTTTCGCACAGCGGCAGCGGACAGCAGGTGGAATGTTCCGGCTCTTCGTGACGCCTTCATGACAGGACTTTCAGAACCAATAAAAGACAAGCTGGCTCCACTGGAGGTACCCCGGGATCTGGAATCTCTCATCGCTGTGGCCATCCGGATCGATAACCGTCTTCTGGAAAGAGAGAGAGCGTCGACGCACCCGTGACGTTCTTCCCAGTTTCCAGGATTATCCTCGGAGGGTCGGGCCGCCAGGTGGGGATTTCCAGTCCGTGTTATCGGACCGTCGGATGACTGCACTTCCGGATGACTCAGGCGAACCCATGCAGCTGGGAAGAACCAGGCTTTCTCTGGAGGCGAGGCTGCGCAGTTTACAGGAGGGTTGCTGTTTCTACTGCGGTCAGCTGGATCACCAACTCGCTTCATGTCCGGGAAAAGATCGAGCTCACCAGTCAAAAGGAGGGCGCTGGTGAGCAAGTTTCCCACAGACTTCCCTCCTCGACCTGTTACTCAGGTAAACATTTTTATTAACAATCAGGCCATTGACCAAGGTGTGTTAATAGACTCAGGGGCTGACGAAAGCCTTATGGATTGGGGCATAGTCAAACAGCTAAAAATAAAGACTGTTCCGCTATCTCACCCTATTAACGCCAGTGCCTTAGACGGCCGTCTGTTGTTCAGTTACACACTGCACTGAGCCTATTCAGATCACTGTGAATAAGGACCATACAGAGAGTATGCAGTTTCATATTTTTGAGTCGGCTCAGCACCCGATTATTTTGGGGTTTCCATGGCTGAAGACACACAATCCTCACATTGACTGGCGCTCAGGGAAAATTAAGGAATGGTGAGAGGATTGTATTGGCAGCTGTAAACTTTCACAACCTGTTAATGCACCAACAGACTCTAGTAGGATCATTATAGATCACCCTGACTATCCTGATCTACAGAAGGTACCTTCCTGTTACCATGATTTAAAGACCCAGTGAAGTGTGCGCCGGTGCATGATCTGTTATGCTAATACGTATAGTAATGACCAAAATTGTCCATTGGAACCCATATAAAAGATGTTGGAATAGCAACGAATTTGACGAGTTGGAATTTTCCGCTGGGAAATCCGCCTTCGTGGGCGTGGCTTGCGATCTACTGCGTGACGTCAGAAGATGGGCTCAGCCGAAGTGTTTACATTCACCACCGTTCATTTTGTCTCTGTTTCAAAGTGGAATTTACCAACGTTTTTGAGCGAGTATTTTATTGGAAAGTGTTTCGCAGTCGACTGGAAGTGATTGCCAATCGAGGAAACCTGACAATGGACGCGACAGTGAAGAAAAAGGGAGGAAAAACACACGGGAAGCGATGCATTGCCGCTGGCTGTGGTAATGTCAATTCTGCCGAAGTGGCGATGTTTCTGTTACCAAAAGATGAAGGTGAGTGGCTGGTGTTATTGTTTCGTAGATTCGTAGATTGTTTATGAAAAATAAAGGCCACTGTGTTTGTGTCTATTAACAAGACTATCATGGCGGCGGCAGAGCTCAAGTCGAGTTTCCGCCTGGAGATATTCTCACTATTTCACTTTTGTCGAGCACAAACAAAAGAACGTTTTAGTTAAATGTAAGTTGTGTCTTGGCGGGTCAAAGATCCTATCGACTGCCCAAAACAGCAATTAAAATCTGTTGAAACATCTGCAGAAACAACATGCTGGGACGAAGCTAGTAGCTAAGACCACAGACCCAGACTCATCCGACGCCACTCCACCTCCACCTAAGCAACAGCGGCTGGATTGGCACTTTGAAACATATCTTTGTGTTTGTATAGATCACATTGCTTAGCAGAGTTCAGTGATGCAAAGGCATGTCAAGTTGATCAACAGGTTGTATTATTCTCCGATGCAATAACAGTACTGAAATGAAGGCTACAGTATAAGGGCATTAATGGGTGCCCTTTTTTAAGTAACTAAAAAGTTACTTTTCACAGTAACGCATTACTTTTTGGTGTAAGTAGTGAAGTAACTAGTAATTGTAACTAGTTACTGGTTTTCAGTAACTAGCACAACACTGCATGTGAACATGAATGTTGCATCATGCTATGAATGTATGATCAGGTGATGGCCAATCCTGTGTGTAGATCTACTCTAGATCTATGACAAAATATTGTCCTCAACTAAATTGACTTCCATGGCCACTTTCCTCATCTATCCTGTCCGAAAAGCTGTCAAAATCACTCATTTCTCTCGCACCAGTATCACTTTCCGAAGTCTCCGCCATGTTTACAATCACAACTGGGCCCATCTTGTGACGTCACAGCCGCTATCGTCTGCAGCAGCGGTAGGCTCAGACTCTGAAAAATTTGCGATGTTTATCTCGTCCCTCGCACTTCCTAAAAAATTATTTTAGCCATGAACAGGTACAATTATATGTAAGAAATGAAACTGCCATTTCATTTTGGCGCAAAAAAATGCACTTCACTGGCACTTTAAAAGAAGCATTTAATAAGTCAAAAGCTTTGTCGTTGCCTCCTCACCGAGATTTTGACTGTCCAATTGATCTCCTACCGGGAGCCTCCATTCCCAAGGGGAGACTTTATTCTATTTCGAGACCTGAGAGCAGCAATGGACGACTACATCTCCTCTTCACTCAAGTCAGGGATTATCCGTCCTTCATCGTCTCCAGCCGGAGCGGGGTTTTTCTTCGTGGGAAAGAAAGACGGGTCTCTGAGACCTTGCATAGACTACAGTCCACTAAATGACATTACGGTGAAGAACCGCTATCCTCTGCCACTCATGTCATCTGCTTTTGAACTGCTTCAGACTGCCAAGATATTCACCAAGTTAGATTTTAAGAAATGCATATCACTTGGTCAGAATAAGGAAGGGAGATGAGTGGAAGACAGGATTCAATACTCAGAGTGGTCACTATGAGTATCTAGTAATGCCTTTTGGACTATGCAATGCACCGGCTGTTTTTCAAGCTTTTGTAAATGAGGTTCTGCGGGAGTTTTTGAATATTTTTGTGTTCGTGTATCTTGATGATATTCTGATTTTCTCCCCAGACGCAAAATCTCATGTTAACCATGTCCGTCAGGTTCTACAGAAACTGCTTGAGAATCAGTTATATGTCAAGGCAGAAAAATGTGAGTTTCACGCAGAAGAGGTGTCTTTCTTAGGATACATAATCTCACCCAATCATATCCAGATGGATCCCGCTAAGATCAGTGCAGTTTCCCAGTGGCCCACACCAGACTCCAGGAAGAAGGTTCAGCAGTTTCTAGGGTTTGCTAACTTTTATAGAAAGTTTATTAGGAACTTTAGTACTGTTGCTGCCCCTCTGCATGTCCTTACTTCTCCTAAGGTTCCTTTCAAGTGGACTCCCCAGGCGGACTCCGCTTTCCAGCAACTCAGGGAGAGGTTCACATCAGCGCCCATACTCACCATTCCAGATCCCCAGCGCCAGTTTATGGTCGAGGTTGATGCTTCCAATGAAGGAATTGGAGGAGTATTGTCTCAGCGATCAGCAGAAGACAACAAAATGCATCCATGTGCTTACCTGTCGCGGAAGTTGACAATGGCAGAGAGGAATTATGATGTGGGAAATAAGGAACTGTTAGCCGTAAAAGCTGCCCTCGAGGAATGGAGACACTGGCTAGAGGGAGCAGAGCAGCCGTTTTTAGTCTGGACAGATCACAAGAATCTGGAGTACATAAGAAAGGCTAAGCGTCTCAACTCCCGTCAGGCCAGATGGACACTATTTTTTTAGTAGGTTCAACTTCACACTCTCTTTTCGTCCCGGATCCCAGAATCAAAAACCTGATGCTCTGTCTCGTCTTTACGATCCAGAACCACTTACTGCAGAGCCCAAGACCATCCTTCCACTTAACCGTGTGGTCGGAGCTTTTTCCTGGCAGGTAGAGTCGGACGTAAAACAGGCGAATGTCATGAATCCAGCACCTAGTGAATGCCCAAACAATCTGCTGTTTGTTCCTGTGTCTCTCCGCTCCAGGGTCATCCACTGGGCTCACTCGTCTGTGTTTTCGTGCCATCCGGGAGTAACAAGGACAATGTTCAGAATCAAACAGCGTTTCTGGTGGTCAGCCATGAAGAAGGATGTGGCAGAGTATGTAGCGGCTTGTCCAGTGTGTGCATGTAATAAGACCTCGTCTCGGGTCAAGATGGGCTTGCTCCAGCCGATACCGATTCCCCAACGTCCTTGGTCACACGTATCAATGGACTTCGTGACAGGACTTCCCTCATCCAGGGGCAAGACTACGGTCTTAACAGTGGTGGATCGATTCTCTAAGATGTCCCATTTCATCCCATTGACCAAGCTTCCCTCTGCCAAAGTCACCGCAGAGGTCATGATGAATCAGATATTCAGGATCCATGGATTCCCTGATGACATTGTTTCCGACAGGGGTCCACAATTAATTTCCGTTTTCTGGAAGGAGTTTTGTCGACTCATAGGTGCCACCGTCAGCTTGTCATCAGGTTATCACGCTCAGTCAAATGGACAGTCGGAGCGTCTGAACCAGGAGCTGGAGACTACGCTACGTTGTCTCGTTTCCCAGAACCAGACCCCCTGGAGTGACTACCTCACATGGGTCGAGTTTGCCCACAATACTCTTCCTACGGCAGCCACGGGTCTCTCTCCATTCCATTGTGTCAATGGTTTCCAGCCTCCACTTTTCCCAAACAACGAGGAAGAAGTAACGGTACCATCGGCTCATGCCATGGTCAGACGGTGTCGCCGAGTTTGGGCTGGTGCTCGCCAGTCTCTTCTCCAAAGTTCAGCTCGGATGAAGGCTGTTGCAGACGTCCATCGCAGGGTCGCACCCTCCTACAGACCAGGCCAAAAGGTTTGGCTTTCCACCAAGGACTTACCACTCCATGTCGAATCTAAGAAACTGGCTCCGAGATTTGTGGGTCCTTTTCCGGTGTCCAGAGTCATCAACCGGTGTCTGTACGCTTGCAACTCCCCAGGACAATGAGAGTGCATCCGACGTTTCACGTCAGTAAGATCAAGCCAGTGTGTGAGAGCACACTTGTTCCCGCCTCCAAGCCCCCTCCACCGCCCCAGTTCTTTGAAGGTGGTGAGGTTTACATGGTCCGTAAGCTGCTGGAGGTCCGTAATAGGGAGGGGGAAGCAATTCCTGGTAGACTGGAAGGGTTACGGTCCTGAGGCTAGAAGCTGGGTAGCTGCTTCATTTATTGTAGACAAGACTCTTATCCAAGATTTTTACAATCAGCCTGGGCCATCAGGAGTCGGCCCTAGAGGGGGGGGTACTGTTGTGCACCGACAAATGTTAAGAGAGTTTCATTTTTATGCTATGTTATGGTTGTGTTGTTTTGTCACTCACCATTTACCTCTCATTCCAGGCTTCCTGATTATCCACCTCTTGTGTGTCTCCCATGCTCATCAGCACCAGCCCCTCCCCTGATTGTTTCCACCTGTGTCTTGTTGTCGTGTGTTTTAAATTCCCCAGTGTTCATTGTCAGTTCGTCTTGTCTCATGCCTAGGTCAGATCTATGCTCTCCTTGTCATCAAGTTATTTTGTTCCTCACTACGTGAGCGATTTTCTTTTGTCCTCTTTTTGTCATCTCATCCAGAGATTTGATAGTGATTATTTTTGTTCATCTATTGAAAATAAAGTATATTACAAATACTTTACCTCTGTCTCCTGGGTCGTGCAATTGGGTCCTATATCCTGAGTTCTGAGTTCGTAACAGTCTTGTAATGCACTGTTGAGGAAGCCGTGACCCAAGTTTTTCATTCATTGCATAACTTCAACATAGTTCAGGTGTAACTAAAGTCTGATTTAAAGGTTGTTTATATTTCACATCATTAATCAGAATCTGCAAAGTAACTAAAATAAATGTAGTGGAGTAAAAATACCAGGTTAACCTCTGAATTGTAGTGGAGTAGAATTACAAAGTAACAATGAGCTGTCATGTGGGTGCTGCCCATTATGGATACAAGTGATTTTCACCCATTTATTAATTATATGTTTTAAATTTGTACACACCAATGTGTTTCCTATCGCCTAAACCTCCGGGGATGTACACAGTTTAATACTGGCAACTTCTAATTGTGGGAAAAATGAAAACGTCTTTTAAAACTACAATTCCCAGTAGAGACCGCTATAGAACATGTTGCGAAACACAATAGCCAGCATGTGTAGTTCTGGGGGGGGGGGCATTCGAGTCCAGCTTTCGATAGTCTGCCGTGGTTTAGCTCGATTTCAAAGAGCTGTTTGACGCTCGGCGTAACCTTGGCGCACTGCCACTCCAACATCCAATCCCAGAGCTTGAAGATGAATCACGGGGTTTGTCAACGGGACTGTAGTCCCAAACGATAGCTGAGGATTATGGGTAGTGTAGTGTCTTCGGCCATCCTAAACTCTGAAATGTTTTTCGGATATCATATCGCATTAACACCATATCCCAAAGTGCATTGCGGCTAAGGATCTTGGGTAATCAGTTCAGTGGGTTGTGGTTGTTGTGTGTATCGCAATGATTCTCGAAATGTCCCTTATAGGCCTACGTTTGTTTCCGGTGACTTTATTTACGGCTAAAAAGCCCAAGATTATAGAATCAAACGAATAAATAAAAACAAGGATAATTGTGTGTTATTGTTGAGTAAATAAAAGTGTGTTATTTAGAAAAGAATAACAAATTAGAAGGAAAAAAAGATTTAAAAAATACAAATTTCAGTATTCTGAAGCTCTGAGCCCCATTTCTTTTCCTCACAGACGGCAAAAAAAGTCTGACATTATACGATTTAAAATAAAAACAATAATCATCGCTTGGTATTGAGTAAGAACATGTTTTTATGAACCACACAGCTTCCGGTCTACCAAGACCCGACCGGACAAAAACAAGTGGGGCAGGCAAGAAACGTGGCGTATAATATGCATGCAAAACTCGGCCTCAGATCTCAATGGGAATGGTTAGCGTATCATATGCACGCAAAATCGGACTTCTGCGTATCTATTGCATGCATTTCCAATGTGTAAAGTCGTGTCATTTGTGCGCAGACTGAAGAGAGTGGGTTGGTATTATCTCTTCGATTTACACACGGCATCTATTGCACGTCTGTCCGTCCTGGGAGAGGGATCCCTCCTCTGTTGCTCTCCCTGAGGTTTCTCCCATTTTCCCCTTTAAACTGTGGGTTTTTCTCTGAAAGTTTTTCCTTGTACGATGTGAGGGTCTAAGGACAGAGGGTGTCGTATTGTCATACTGATATTCTGTACAAACTGTGAAGCCCACTGAGACAAATGTAACATTTGTGATATTGGGCTATATAAATAAACATTGATTGATTGATGATACTTATTGGGATTCATGTGGATTAATACTGTGAAGCATTAGTTTCACCTTACTTTTTTATTTCAGTTCCAACCTTGGTCATGAAGAATAATGAATATGTTTCTCTGTTTCCACGTCCATAAAGCATAAAACAACAGCATCAGAGCACGGTGCAGAGTCTCTAGATGAGTTTACAGTAGTCCGTCGTTCTTATTATACATCCATGTTGTAGTCCGCTGTATAGAAAACTGTTTCCCCACAGCAGACGCACATTCATGACGTCCGCTGGCGCATCATAAATATGACGGATAGTGTAATTGCAGTCGGATTCTCTAAGCACCGCAGTCTCTTCTCCTAAATCCTTTTGAATTCTCCTATCCACTATTCCTTAACCCCGTGACGTTTCACACAGAGGTCAAGGAAAAGACTATAGGACAGTTCGACCGCAACCATTGTGTGTTAGAAATTCAAGTTCAGTCGAGCTCCAATGATCAGGTACCATATTATTTCCCTTCCAAAGACACACCACACTTACATTAGACATTGCAATTAAGTTTTTAAACATAAAACTTTGGCAAAAACTATTTGTAATGTCTAAGTCAGTTACTTTTCTTCATTAACATTTTAAATAATGATGTCAGACAAAGTTAGAAGTTAGCTATGAAGACAGTGAGTTGGATGAGACCAAACCAGAACTAAAATTAGATATTATCACACCCTGTAAACTCATATCATGTCCATCATGTATACTGCTCAGACCACGCACCATTAGCAATAGTGTATATATGCATCAAATAAGCACAGAAAAAGATTGAAAAGTGTAAAGTGGTACTTTAAGTCAACCATATGTTTAGTTTTTAATTCAAAGAGAAGATGTCAAGCGAGCAGTAACTGAAACTGGTCTTGCAGTGTTTCTCTTCAGAGGAGAAAGGCATCATAAATTAGTTTCTCTGTAATCTCTACACCCTGGCTGGCTGTCCCAAGATGTCCTCCTAGATTTAAAAGCAACCGTGAGATGTTTATGTTGGCTGTAAAAGAATATGAATCAAACTGCATTTGATGTATTAGAGACACTGTTGGATATACTGCAGTTTACACACGCAGGTGAAAGCTCCATGAATAAAATCCTATTTTATCCCTGTTTGATGTCAACGCTTTGAAGGCAAAAAAGGCCATCCAGATAAGAGTTACATCTGGTGATTGTGGAGTCATTCAATATCATATTTAAGACATTTTTATGGAAAATGGCTTCTTAAAGTCTAATAGCATGAGTTCATAATATTTCCTTTGATTTCCTTATGGCCCTTCCCCCGACTCTGGAATTCGTTTTTTTAACATAAAGTCAAACTGAATATTTTAAACAGAATACGTTAGGGCATGTCTTGAATTCTCAGCAAAAACAACGTTGGATTTATGGATAATTTGCTAATTTTCTACGACATTTTCTGGCTGCCAGTGTTGCTGATAAATAATCCTGTAGAAATGTTTTCCCTGTGGTCTGTGCACTGTGTTTGAGCTGTTTCCAAATATTCCCAAACCCCTGTTTCATGGGAAATGAGAGCATGCTTATTTTGAAAGCCATGGCTGATGTAAGCAGCAGGCTACAGCCTCCTCTGTTTCATGTGCCACTCCAGCCAGGAAGTGCTCATTACCACATGACGCTTTATCCAAAGCCATACATGTACTTCAGTAATGTAGACATGCCTACAGGAGCAGAATCAGAATCAGAATACCTTTATTAGTCCCACAGAGGGGAAATGTACGTAGTTACAGCAGAAAAAAGAGCCACAGACAGCTTAATGTTACATATGTTACAAGCATTAAAAAGTACTAAGTTATGATATAATAAAAAATATAATAAGAAAAAAAAAGTTACATAATTTTCAAAATACACATCCTGTAACAGTTCTTAGGATTTAGCAGCCAGGTATATATAGCACAGTTTTAACGGCATATATATATATATATTGCACATATAGCACATATTGCACATAGTTGGATGGTATTTAACAGCAGCAAGTTACACAATTTACAAAATACACATCTTGTAACAGTTCTAAGGATTTAGCAGCCAGGTATATATTACACAATTATTAATGGCATATATATATATATATATATATATATATATATATATATTGCACATATAGTACATATTGCACATAGTTGATTGGTATTTAGCAGTAAGGGGAGGGGGTCTACTAGGGGCTGTGCTGGTTGCATAGTCTGACCGCTGCAGGAAGGAAGGACCTGCGGTATCTCTCCGTGAGACAGCGGGGGTGCCGCAGCCTGTCGCTGAAGGAGCTGCACAGTGAGGACAGGGTGTCCTGGAGGGGGTGGGACAAACTCGGACTACGTTTCTTTACATGTTGACTGCAGGGGCTGGGGATCAAACCATTCCCCCTGGGATTGGACCCCCCGTAGCCACAGCTGCCCGTTATAAAAGTTAGATCATGAAATATTCATGTCATTTATGGACGTGTGAAGGATTTGTGTGCTGTTGTTAAAAAAAAGAATTGATTCTCTGGAAGGAAGCAGCTTGAATGTTCTTATTACACAGGATGTAGAAGAAATATTCCTCATTTAAGAATGCCGTCGCTGTACGTGTTAACATGAAATTATTTGATGCTGTTAGAAGTGTAAAACGCACAATGTGAGGGATGAAAACAGCAATCATGTCAGGAAAAGACTACATATGTAGAATATGATCAAAGTTGACAATACACTGATTACCACACTCGTAAATGTATTTCATACTCGCTGTACCACAATGTCTATAAACCTCATGTGTATTCGTGTTCAGTGAGGATGAAAGGAGCTGTTTCAACCAACCCACTCTCTTCAGTCTGCGTACAAATGACACGACTTTACACATTGGAAATGCGTGCAATAGATACGCAGAAGTCCGATTTTGCGTGCATATGATACGCTAACCATTCCCATTGAGATCTGAGGCCGAGTTTTGCGTGCATATTTATACCCACGTTTCTTGCCTGCACTTGTTTTTTGTCCGTCGGGTCTTGGTAGACCGGAAGCTGTGTGGTTCATAAAAACATGTTCTTACTCAATACCAAGCCACGATTATTGTTTTTATTTTAAATCGTATAATGTCGGACTTTTTTTTGCCGTCTGTGAGGAAAAGAAATGGGCTCAGAGCTTCAGAATAATGAAATCTGTATTTTTTAAATCTTTTTTTCCTTCTAATTTGTTATTCTTTTCTAAATAACACACCGTTATTTACTCAACAATAACACACAATTATCCTTGTTTTTATTTATTCGTTTAATTCTATAATCTCGGCTTTTTAGCCGTTCCTCAGGAACTGAATTTCAAAATAAAGTCACCGGAAACAGACGTAGGCCTATAAGGGACATTTCGAGCATCATTGCGATACAACCACAAACCCACTGAACTGATTACCCAAGATCCTCAGCTAGAAGCTCGGTGATTGGATTGTTTAGCCGCAATGCACGCTGGGATATGGTGTTAATGCGATATGAAATCCGAAAAACATTTAAAAAAAGAAAATAATACTTTATTCCGAGTGTGCTTGCTTTTCTCTTTGGAAGTCATCACATAACGGCATTGTAATACACGGTTCGGCTGCATTAAATATTACACATCTGCCGTAGTTCTTTATTTATAGAGCCCTGATTAGAAGACTTCTAGACAAACTGGAAGAAATGCCGCCGAAACTGAATATGTGACGTGGATCATAAATATATCAGCAATTAAACAACATCTTCATTTCTCTTCACACAATACGTCTCCTTGCAGTATCAACACTAATTCGGCTGACTTTTATATTTGATCCAATTGGTAGATAGGTTATATTTACACCATAACGGTGCACAGCTGATATAAAAGGACTTGTAGTTTTTAAAGATATTACTGATTTTCTTTGAATATAAGAATGTAAATACTGAGTTGAGAGAATAGTCAGGGGTTTTTGGGTGATGGTAGACACATCTATGGAATCACAATTTCAATAGCTTACCATTAAATGACAGATATACCTTTCTGTCTGTGATGTTTTACAAATCAGATATTAATGTGTAGAAGTAAAACATGAGAAATAGTATAGCAATATCCTGTAAAATTATGTGAAAACATGAATAAAACTACACATCTTCAGATGTTATACATACATAAGTGTCCTACACTAATAATACAAAGTTATTATTAGTATGCTGTGTGTACCTTGTGTGCACCGCCTAGTGGTTAAAGCACGTTATTGAATTATTTTTGTTGAATAATGTTATTTTTGTTGAATAATGTTATTTGATGAAAAAATATTAAGAGTACATACTCTACATATAGGGGGAAAGTAGAAGGTCAATGATAGAAATATAGAATATAAAAAATCAAGAAGATACTGTAAGTGATCTCTACAATAAAACAGTTTAGTGCCGGATGTACAAAGATATTAATATGAGGATGTGCAAAACAGACAAACTAATTAACCTTTATTTAAACATTAAAGAATACTTTAGGTTAAGGTCTTCTTTTAAATAAGAAAAAAGCTTTTGGGATATCTACACATAAATATTAAGCCTGACAAAGTACTTAACGTCTAATATATTGCTTTCCTGCCTATGTTGAAGCACTTATTTTAACTGATATTATACACATTAATTATACTCTTATGTATGTAGATAGTATAAGAAATGTGCAGAATTTGACAGTTTAATGGTGGAGGTATACACACATATTGATAGATGTCTTGTAATGCACTGTTGAGGAAGCTGTGACCCAAGTTTTTCATTCATTGCATAACTTCAACATAGTTCAGGTGTAACTAAAGTCTGCTTTAAGGGTTGTTTATATTTCACATCATTAATCAGAATCTGCAAAGTAACTAAAATAAATGTAGTGGAGTAAAAATACCAGGTTAACCTCTGAATTGTAGTGGAGTAGAATTACAAAGTAACAATGAGCTGTCATGTGGGTATATATTAATGCTGCCCATTATGGACACAAGCGATTTTCACCCATTTATTAATTACATGTTTTAAATGTGTACACACCAATGTGTTTCCTATCGCCTAAACCTCCAGGGATGTACACAGTTTAATACTGGCAACTTCTAATTGTGGGAAAAACGAAAACGTCTTTTAAAACTACAATTCCCAGTAGAGACCGCTATAGAACATGTTGCGAAACCCATGTGCGAAACACAATAGCCAGCATGTGTAGTTCTGGGGGGGCGTTCGAGTCCCAGCTTTCGATAGTCTGCCGTGGTTTAGTTCGATTTCAAAGAGCTGTTTGACGCTCGGCGTAACCTTGGCGCACTGCCACTCCAACATCCAATCCCAGAGCTTGAAGATGAATCACGGGGTTTGTCAAGCAACGGGACTGTAGTCCCAAACGATAGCTGAGGATTATGGGTAGTGTAGTGTCTTCGGCCATCCTAAACTCTGAAATGTTTTTCGGATATCATATCGCATTAACACCATATCCCAAAGTGCATTGCGGCTAAGGATCTTGGGTAATCAGTTCAGTGGGTTGTGGTTGTTGTATCGCAATGATTCTCGAAATGTCCCTTATAGGCCTACGTCTGTTTCCGGTGACTTTATTTACGGCTAAAAAGCCCAAGATTATAGAATTAAACGAATAAATAAAAACAAGGATAATTGTGTGTTATTGTTGAGTAAATAACAGTGTGTTATTTAGAAAAGAATAACAAATTAGAAGGAAAAAAAGATTTAAAAAAGTACAGATTTCATTATTCTGAAGCTCTGAGCCCATTTCTTTTCCTCACAGACGGCAAAAAAAGTCCGACATTATACGATTTAAAATAAAAACAATAATCGTGGCTTGGTATTGAGTAAGAACATGTTTTTATAAACCACACAGCTTCCGGTCTACCAAGACCCGACCGGACAAAAACAAGTGGTGCAGGCAAGAAACGTGGCGTATAATATGCACGCAAAACTCGGCCTCAGATCTCAATGGGAATGGTTAGCGTATCATATGCACGCAAAATCGGACTTCTGCGTATCTATTGCTCGCATTTCCAATGTGTAAAGTCGTGTCATTTGTACGCAGACTGAGGAGAGTGGGTTGGTTTCAACACATTGTGCTTCAACAGAGAGATACTTTCAATGCACCATCATCACATTATAAGCTCTTTTGGAAAGTGCGTGTTACATTGGTTATTGGAAAGACAAAGAAGAGCAAAGAAAACTACTTCCATGCATTCTTGAATGCTGTATGCAGATACCTGGATTTATCAGGGATCTCCTTGCTTCTGTCCTCAGAGCCGTCCTTAATGTTTCAGCCCCTGCTAAGGCTTCAATACCACCTAACATTCACACACATTCTGGCATCTGTGATTAGTCGGTGGCCTGGGTTGAGTTTTGGTATCAGTCAATGTAAGGAGGGTGGTCCAAATCAACACAGTTCACAAATAATTATTCCTATTCATTCAAATGGTTTAAGCCATTGTTTCCATTGGTGATGAGCAATAAAGCTGCGTTCTGGAGTCAAACAGGGCAGATAACATGCACAGACAGAAATGTAAAAAGGTCTAACCAGATGATCCAAAGCACTGTATTTGTTCTCATTGCAAAGGAAAACTGTGTGCAACAACCATGGTAGTATGGTCCAATTTAAACTATTATTCACACATCTGGCAGACATGGAGGATTATCATTCTTTTGGAATCATGTGTTTGTAAGAGCAAAACGCTCTATTGAAGCTCTGTGTGCTCTAAGAGGAATACTGTTTAGCTGCTCAATGTTTCCCAGCCAGTGCCTGACTGTTCCCAACCTGAATATACGTACGTATCCTTTAATTCAAATTAAGTTGTTTAAACCCCAGGCTCAGTAAGGGTGTATGTCATCCCTTCTTTCTTTCTTCACATACTTTAAGCACCATCTCATTACATGGACTGGATGGACTTTATTCACAACAGCGTTTATCAAAATGCAAGAAAAGACATTGGAGTGACAGCGGCTGTGAAGAAACCCAGACCACCTGGCTCCTCTGGACCTCTTCACTCGCTGCTAGAAAAGGTATTACCATGAGCGTGTTCAGTTCAGCGTGGCTAATAATATAGCTAAATGTGAACAACTTGCTTGTTTTGCCATTACACCTCAGGCTGAGCTCAGCTCAACATACCAATTGTTGCTATTTCCACAGGATGACAGCAGCTCTCCAGTCTTCAAGCACACAGGCTCACTCAGAGCTCAGGGGATGAGGTAATGCCTGAGCCGCACGCCAGATATCCATGAACAGGGATACCAAATCAGAGCTAAATTTAGAGGACTGTTAAGTAGACCCAGTAACAATTCCATCAATCAAACAGGCTGACTCCCTCTCGTGTTTTACAAAATAGGATTTTCTACATTTTATTGCCATGTATCATGGATTACGACACGACCAGGGTTCACAGAAAAAGAGTTTTATGCTGTCACATTTCGAAGCCTAACTTCAACGTCATGTTTACATCCAGATTTGTCTTTGTGCTCCATACGACCACCGAGTGAACCCCTTGTGGATAAGTAGAGCCTGATCCTCGGAAGAGAATCTGCCCCACTGCTCATCCTCAGACTGTTTTGATACTTTGCTCTTTATCTGAGGTGAATTACACAAGCTTCTGGTGAATACCGAGCTGACTGTAAAGTATTAGCCCTTCTCTTACAGGGTATCACATGAGCCTGCCTTAGGGCGTCGCTAAAAGCTCTTAATGCCTTCCACCTTGCTGCAATGCCACTTTTCCCAGGAGCTGGACTGTCTGTCAAACTGCCTTCTTTGCAAAAGAAATAACTGCATAAGAGTAAAAGCTTAGACATTATGGAAATGTATATGTAGGCTAATTATACATTCAAGGAAATATGTTAAAGTGGACCTATCATGCTATTTTTAGGCAATAGCATAGGTCTCAGATATATAAAGATATATAAAAAGCATGTCTATGAAGTGTTTTGCTCAAAATACCAAACAGATCACCCATTCTAGCCATGCCTCATATCCCTCTATTTCACTTCCTGTTTCAAAAGTGCTGATTTGGGGTATAAAGCTTTAAAAAAAAAAAAAATTATGAAAGAAAAAAAGGAGGGGGCTGAGCTCATGCGGGACCCGGCAGCTACTGTCTAAACTAAATACTGCGGTGATGAAACGCCATATCATGGATTATCAAGGATTATTTCTGAAACAGTATGGAGCTCAAAGGCTTTCTCTCTTGCCGGTTATACCACAAGGTGAGTTCCTTTTTTATTTCCTGCTTCTTCACACACATGCTCTCCAGTACAGGTTAGCTCTGAGTGTTAGCGATGCTAATGTAAACACCGACCATATTACGTCCAAAACAGTCGGGCATTGTTTCTGATAGCAACGTTTCTGATAGGGCCGTGGGTCCACATTTCCGATATTACGTCATATCGGACGCAAATCTTGATCAGCTCCGTTGTAGCCCCGTTTTTAGCGATTTGGGTACGGAGGAAAAAAGAGAGGGTTTTATTTTCTGACTCTGCGTGAGTTCCCTGACACACCGGAGACACATATTTATGTATAAAAGACATCAAAAAGTGCATTTTGCATGATAGGTCCCCTTTTAATATAAACACTGACAGACAGATATGGAGTGCCTAGTTAATCAAAACGAGAACTTTAGTGTTTAAACAGCCAAGTCTAAAAAAATCACAAATCACAGGGCCATCACTGCCTTACTGAAATCATGTCAACAATCTTGAGGAAGTTCGTCCACAGTTAAAAAATTCCCTTTTTAATAATATCAGTAATTATTCCAGTCAGAATTCAGTAGTGAGCAGCGGCCATTTAATGTTCAAGCTTTATTTTACCATGCTTAATAATTCTATATAGTTGCTAAGAAGGTTCCTGAATCTTCCTATGAAGTCTACACCTTACTGTCAAGGGAAACAGACAGAGTTAGGGTCAAGAAGTTATGTTGTGTTTAAGATGTCAAAGTTGTTGTTTTTAAAGAGGCCCTATTATGCTGATGTTCAGCTGTATATCGGTATGTAGTGTCTCTACTTTAAAGAGTCCTCTCCTGCTGATGATCAGGTGTATATCGGTATGTAGTGTCTCTACTTTAAAGAGTCCTCTCCTGCTGATGTTCAGGTGTATATCGGTATATAGTGTCTCTACTTTAAAGAGTCCTCTCCTGCTGATGTTCAGGTGTATATCGGTATGTAGTGTCTCTACTTTAAAAAGTCCTGTCCTGCTGATGTTCAGGTGTATATATCGGTATGTAGTGTCTCTACTTTAAAGAGTCCTCTCCTGCTGATGTTCAGGTGTATATCAGTATGCACAGTAGTGTTTCTACTTTAAAGAGTCCTCTCCTGCTGATGTTCAGGTGTATATCAGTATGTAGTGTCTCTACTTTAAAGAGTTCTCTCTTGCTGATGTTCAGGTGTATATCAGTATGTAGTGTCTCTACTTTAAAGAGTCCTCTCCTGCTGATCTTCTGGTGTAGATCAGTATGTAGTGTCTCTACTTTAAAGAGTCCTCTCCTGCTGATGTTCAGGTGTATATCAATATGTAGTGTCTCTACTTTAAAGAGTCCTCTCCTGCTGATGTTCAGGTGTATATCAGTATGTAGTGTCTCTACTTTAAAGAGTCCTCTCCTGCTGATGTTCAGGTGTATATCAGTATGTAGTGTCTCTACTTTAAAGAGTCCTTTCCTGCTGATGTTCAGGTGTATATCAGTATTTAGTGTCTCTACTTTAAAGAGTCTTCTCCTGCTGATGTTCAAGTGTATATCAGTATGTAGTGTCTCTACTTTAAAGAGTGCTCTCCTGCTGATGTTCAGGTGTATATCAGTATGTAGTGTCTCTACTTTAAAGAGTCCTTTCCTGCTGATGTTCAGGTGTATATCAGTATTTAGTGTCTCTACTTTAAAGAGTCCTCTCCTGCTGATGTTCAGGTGTATATCAGTATGTAGTGTCTCTACTTTAAAGAGTCCTCTCCTGCTGATGTTCAGGTGTATACCAGTATGTAGTGTCTCTACTTTAAAGAGTCCTTTCCTGCTGATGTTCAGGTGTATATCAGTATGTAGTGTCTCTACTTTAAAGAGTCCTCTCCTGCTGATGTTCAGGTGTATATCAGTATGTAGTGTCTCTACTTTAAAGAGTCCTCTCCTGCTGATGTTCAGGTGTATATCAGTATGTAGTGTCTCTACTTTAAAGAGTCCTCTCCTGCTGATGTTCAGGTGTATATCAGTATGTAGTGTCTCTACTGGGACATGTCTCCATGCTTTAATGTTCAAAAAGCTCTTTATTTTTCTCATACTGCCTGTGCTGCAGCACCTCTTTTCACCCTCTGTCTGAAACCAGAGCCCAGTCTGCTCCGATTGGTTAGCTAGCCGGCTCTGTTGTGATTGGTCAACTGTTTAGAGATATCCCGCCCCTTAGCCTATCACGTACAATGTGTTGGAGTGCTTGCCAATAGAAGCGTGAGTGTTCCATACTGATGTCACTGGTTCCCAGAACTAAACAAAGGAGTCCAATGGAAGTGCTAACATTTAACATATAACACACTACAGGAGAGGGAACACCAGAAAAATCCTTAAAAAAACCTCTATAAGATATATGACTAAAATATTTAGATAAATCGAAGTGAACAACTAACTAAATGAAAAAACTAAGAAATATAAAACTTAAAGTAAAATAAAACACATGGAAAAAGAGACAGATCTAAAGACTAGGAGTTTACTCAAAGTAAAACGTTTTTTAAACAGACTTTAAAAAGATATGAAGTAATACACTCTACACATGATGTTCAAGTCAAGATAATGTGGTTTGGTGGATGCTAAATGACTACCAAAGATGCACTGATGGATATTTTGATGTGATGCTGCTTTAAATGTGTTCTGTGCAGTATCCCTCAGCTCTGCTCAGCGTTTGACTGTCTCTCTGATTTAGTTTTGGATTTAGCCACTTTCGTGAACTATCTATTGAAATAGTGGAGCCAGATATTTGAACAAAAACCAACTAAAAGAGAAACCTTAAGCAGATGGGGTAGACACGACTGCTTCTGGATGTGTTTGTGAACACATTGGCCATAACAAACTTTACAATAACAGTTCTTCGGTGTCAGATTTTTACGCTTGTTTTTAAGTTATTTTTATTCAAAACTTCATGGAGAAATTATGTCCTTGTTTCAGATTAACCCTTATCTGTCAGATTAAAGCTGCACTATGATCTCTTGTATGTTGACACAATGAATTATTTAATTGAACTTTTTCACAAGAACACTAAACATCTGTCTATAATGAGTCCAGGTCGCTGAAAGAGATCAGACAATGTGAGATCCAGACAGATTAAATGGAGCCACTGAAACTCATCAATTCTGATTTCTAGAAATCAATTACCTCACCAAACTCAAATAATTAGGAGATAAGCAGGTGGAGAGAATAACCCAGTCTGCAAACAACAACCTTGATTATAAATAACCTAAAAGAGGGCTACGGACTGTTGGGCGGAGAGAACACACACACACACACACACACACACACACACACACACACACACACACACACACACACACACACACACACACACACACACACACACACACACAGTGCAGCAGGGCCAGGTGAGGACGCCCCCCCGCTGGATCAGAATCTCCCCGCTGCAGAATCAAGCCACCAGCGACGAGTCAGTGTGAGGTATGAAATTTCAATTTCAAGTTTGTGTAGTAGTTTTCAGGCTTCACTCCTACATGATCAGAGTGTGGGAGAAAGGGATGAAGATATTTCTCTATGCTTTGTGATACTGGCTTTAAAGGAGTGCAGTACTGAGATTCATAATAGCGGGCTTTAACAGAGGCGGTGATAAAGAGTAAGCAATGGACTCAGGAGAAATAAAGAAATAATTGTGTTTCCATTAATGAAAAATAGGTGAGTACAGTTAAAAGTCTGAGAAAGAGAGATTCAGCCTTAACACCGAGATCTGATGCAGCTTTTCTGCCTTCACTAACATAACCTTTGAATTAGACTAAGACAAAATAAAGTAACCTTTGAATAGAACCAGCGAAAAACTGTCTGCATAGCTAAATAGTGTGTAAGATGGGCAAATACATCAATTACTTTTTTATTTTAAGGTCAATTTCAGTTAAATCAGTAAAACAGTACCTCTGCCGCCCAAAAATACCTGCTCATCAGAGGCATCTCACGTACTGTCACCTTGTATAATGTTAGCTAATGTTCTTTGATGAAAAATACATTTATTCATAGACTAAACTGTTCTATAATCCCACTAAAATGGTTAAAAGTATCTGCAATAATTTAACTTTAGCTTACATTTCAAGAGTTAACATTACTGTCACTAGGCTGTCTATACATGTGGCAATAAGTAGGAAAGAGAAGACTGTTAACCATATACATCTTCTTGCAGATGTTTGCTAGTGGCTGCGTGGTCCGGAAGCAATGTTTAAGGGAACATAGGTCTGAATGATGTGGTGATGCTTCAGATGCTTTAAGATGATATTTGAGTAGAACTTAAAAAAATCTGGTAACACTTTATATTAAGGTACACAAATTAACCATCAACTAGTTGTTAATTAACATGCATATTAGCAGTATATTGGCTCTTTATTAGTCATTATAAAACACTTATTAATGCCTTATTCTGCATGACCATATTCTACAAGTAATAAGCCATTAGTTGAGAGTTTTTCCTCAATAACCCTCTATTAGTGCTTATTTATTGCAAGTAAGGAAGTTGTTGTACATGAGTTTTGGTCTTAATATGCTCTGCTCAATATGGGCCTAATAAGGCAGTAGTACCACAAGAATAGTAATTCTCCTATAATAACACTTAACAAATACGATCTCTTCTTATGTAACAAGACATGAAACTATAAGTGTTAATTGTGTCTAAATAATTCAAAATTAGGTATTTATATCTAAGAATATGTTTTGGGGTATTGACAGTTCAGCTACCAATAGCAAGGTGATATTGACCTGTATGTTTCATATTTGCACATTTATATTTTTGTAAAATTTGTACTGAAGGTTAGACAGGAAACCGGGTACAGGAAGTAGGAGAAAGTGAACTGAATAGCATGGCAGTAGACTGCTACTAATTTTCCCTTTGCAACCTGAAGAGTAAAGGGTCAAGTCCGTCAGAAAGCAATGACTGTAAGTGTAAGTGTAAGCCTTACACTTACACTGTAAGGATTAGTAACATGCATTGTGTTTATGTGATGACATTTGGAGATGTTTAACACAATGAGAAAATGCGTTAGCATTCGCGCTAGCGTTAGCATACACGGTAGCGTTAGCATACATGCTAGCGTTAGCTATACTAGCCTGTACACATGCTTATTGCACAGCTAGCATTAGCTATATTTACCTTGTTTACACTTAGCGGTCCTATGTGTTAATCTGTGTATGTTACACTTGCATGTATGAGATCATTAAGTGCCTTGTAACTTCTTTTTTTATAGTTTCACTCCGTTTGAATGTCAGTGGACTGCAAATAAGTCAATAAAGGAGCATGGCTGCTCATTCCCTGGCTCTCAAAAGAGTTTGGCTGGCTGTTTAATCTATGTTCACACTGAGACAGTACAACACATAGAGAGAACAGTACACCTATTGTGTAAGTACATACAGCAGGTCACACAGTATGATCACAAATACATAAATCTGTTAAAAAAAATCTGTTTTTATTAAAAAGTACAGGCTGCATTATGTGTTCTCAGCCTTGGAAAAACTTGACATGTTTTGGTATGTGTCTGAACCTCTCTAGTGGTTCATTAATAAAACAGATATTTCAACGTGTGCCTACTTTGTTCATGTACTGTTGAGGTTAATTTCAGTAGTGTGCTATAATGTATTTACAAAGTGTGAAGAGGAGGCAACTTCAGAATAGGGAACCTGTTCAGGTCAATTAGAGTCAAACTACTAGCTTATTGGTTATGAACAAGAATTCACTTTAAAATAGGGAACATATTCTTAGACAGAAATACCTAATTAGAGTCAAACTACTAGCTTATTGGTTATGAACAAGACTTCACTTTAAAATAGGGAACATATTCTTAGATAGAAATACCTAATTAGAGTCAAACTACTAGCTTATTGGTTATGAACAAGACTTCACTTTAAAATAGGGAACATGTTCTTAGATAGAAATACCTAATTTTGAGTTATTTAGACACAATTAACACTTATAGTTTCATGTCTTGTTACATAAGAAGAGATCGTATTTGTTAAGTGTTATTATAGGAGAATAACTATTCTTGTGGTACTACTGCCTTATTAGGCCCATATTGAGCAGAGCATATTAATACCAAAACTCATGTACAACAACTTCCTTACTTGCAATAAATAAGCACTAATTAGAGGGTTATTGAGGAAAAACTCTCAACTAATGGCCTATTACTTGTAGAATATGGTCATGCAGAATAAGGCATTAATAAGTGTTTTATAATGACTAATAAAGAGCCAATATACTGCTAATATGCATGTTAATTAACAACTAACTGATGTTAATTTGTGTACCTTAATATAAAGTGTTACCAAAAATCTATTTAAAATGTGATAGAGAAGGGCCACTAGTCTGCTGAGGTTAAATGGCGTTATTTGTTGAGATCTGAAGGCCACGTAGAAGTGTTGGTAGGTGAGCATAAGGAACCAGAGGAGAAGTGTTTATAGAAGCAGAGAGGTTCAGGAGCTTCTTCTGGGCTGATCTCAGGAGCCAGACCTAATGTGAAACACCTGCTGGAAATGCACTTCAATGGCTCCACACATCTCTCTTTTTATGTTGCTTGGCTGCTCATCAGCTCCACCTCCAGGCTCATCTCCATCTCTTAAGACTTCCCTGGCTGCACGCCGTTTGTGGATTTCATGGAGGGTAAAAAGACATTTGAGACCTGCCACCTAACTCCCCAGCGTTATCTCTCCTCTCACACACTGAAGGTCTCGTCCTGAAACAACAGGCTACAATCACACTTGTCAGGTCAAATCTGTTCCCAATTGGCCTGGACTTTCTGTGTTTAGACCGACCTGTTGCTTTCAGAAACATGACATCATGGCCCTGCTCTACTGTAGCTGCTGTAGGTGCCTTAAGCATCTTAATCTCTCACCCCGCTCGTGTTTGGAGTCGAGTCAGTTATCATTAGCAATGAGATCACAGAGGGATCACACTTTAGAGCAAGAAGTGCCACTGCCAAGTTGTTCAAATCCAACTGTTCAAAGCAGACCTGGGGCACAGCATGGATTCAACCACAATGCAACATCCATACAATGATTACACTTCTGGCAATATTGCATTTTGGCACACATGAACCCAGACATGAACCTCTCCAAACTTTTCAAGCTGATCTAATCCTGTCATCAGACCATCTCATGAGGGAGTTCCTCCACATGTTCTCAGACGAGCACTGGCAGAGGCTCTCCCTCATATTTGAACCAGGTGATGGAGTTTCACATCAATATTTCTTATAACATAGACTAAATAATCACAAGGCAGACTTAGCATTGCTTTTTCGGCACTGGTTCTACACTACGGATGGTGTTACAGCTAAAAATGTAGCTTTATTTTCTCACCTGACACTATGAGGAGAAGTCTGGAGAAATATATTGATGGAGAGAATAAGAGAACTTGAGGAAGGGCTGTTGTGAAGTTAATGAGGAGATATACTGCGTGCGTGAAGTATGAGATTGCATAAGACACATATACGGTACATAACAGAGCAGGCCTGTGCAGATCTCCCAGCCAGACACTTGCTGGTTATTTGACTCAAGAAGGAAAACAAATCAAGCCTCAGCTGAAAATAAACTTCACTATTAACTACTGAACTTGTTTGACATTGTTGTAACCGAAATCCCCGGTATTCAGACCCTATTCTAGCCCTATCTCCTACAAAATACATTAAGATAGTAGTCATCTTTTTCTGGAGGTCCTTGCTGCCTGGATGACCTTCATACAGACGGGTTGTGTGACTTCAGTCATGGACAGCAGCTCCTGGCTGCCTTGTTGTTGGGGGCTAAGGCTTAAACCAGGGTCCAAACAGAAAAATAAGTTAAGTTACAAGTTAGCAAAATCAATCAAATGTAGGTAAATGATGCTTGATAATAGAATATGCTTTTAGAAGAAAACAGCCTGCATGACAGCTCTCCATAGGGTTTCATTTATTTTGTAGGCAGCTCATCCCTTAAAACAGGAGCCTCAGATTGCTTATAATAAAGGGAAATAAGAATAGTATATTTCAAGCTGGTTTTGCAAATAAGTTATTGGGCTTTTTTTATCAACTAAAATTTTTTTGAAAATGTTTTCAACCTTTATTGATGGAAATCATTTGAAAAGTGGGTTTATTAACTCATAAATATGACTGTAATGTAGTTTACAGTCATATTTAGTATGACGTTTGGACACCCCTGGCAATAAGAATTGGTAAAGTGGTCAGTATTTTAAATCAAATAGCTTTTTCTTACTGATAAATGTGTTCAAGAATCCCTCACAATGTATTGTTATGTCCCTTTGCACAAAAGTGTTTGCAAAGGGAGAACATGGAGAAAAAGGGAGAATACAATACAAGAGCTGTATGTGTGTAAAAGGTGAACCGGGTGAGAGCCAGTTAAATAACAACAAGTCATATATTCACATTACGCTGATTCATAGCCCTCTGTTTCCAACTGGACTGCACAAAAGGAATCCCAGTGAAAAATGATTTAATTATTGAACTTCATCGTAATCACGTAACACGTCAAGAGCTTAGCTGTAAGCCTAAACCTGCTGTTCCAGGCCGGGGAGCTTTTCCAGACAAATGGTATAAATTTCCTTCCAGTCATTAGCATACAGTTGAGGGGGATGACATGCTGTAGAGCAGGGGTGCCAACCAGTTGATCGTGATTTACCGAAGAGGGGTAATTTAGAGCGGCATTTCAAAACGTTGCACGAATGCTACGAGATGGAATTCCCTCCTAATTCTGCCCTACGCGCCCAAAAGGTGAGGGACCTGAAAGGACAGCTAAATGCACAGCAGTCCATTTTCACCAGGCCCAACAACAAGAGCAAGGCTGCTACCATAGCATCTTATCGTGTCAGTCACGTTCTTGCAAAACACATGAAGTCTTTCAAAGACGGCGAAGTTGTGAAAGAAGCATTCCTGGAGGCTGCCGACGCGCTTTTTGGGGACAGTAAAAATAAGGCGGACATCATGACTGCTATTAAGGACGTGCAATTGTCCCGGAATACCGTTACACGGCGGTGTGAGTTGATGTCGGAGGACATTGAGGAGCAACTGAAGAGGGACATTAGCGCCTGTGAGTGTTTTTCTCTCCAGTTTGACGAGTCGACTGATATGATGGATGTGGCACAATTATGTTTTTATCAGAATGTTTTTTTTAGACATGAGTGCAAAAGAAGAGCTGCTCACTATTTTGCCATTGAAAGGACAAACAAGAGGCGAAGATATTTTCCATGCGTTCATGGATTTTGTTAAGAAGAGCCAATTGCCCCTCTTTAAACTCATCTCCATCACAACTGAGGGTGCTCCAGCGATGGTGGGCCACACCAAAGGTTTTATAGCACTGTGCAAACAAAGTGAATCTTTCCCGAGCATCCTTAATTATCATTGTATCATTCACCAGCAAGCACTGTATGGGAAGACTTTAAATATGAAAGAAGTAATGGATGTTGCAATGAAGATTGTATGCTCTGTTCGGGCCAGGATTCTACAGAGGAGGTTGTTCCGTGCTCACTTGGAGGAGACAGGTGCAGAGCACATAGACCTGCTGCTGCATACAGATGTTAGATGGCTAAGCAGAGGAACATTTTTGGCGAGATTCACTGAGCTGTTGCCTGAAATCAAAGACTTTCAGAATACCTTTATTAGTCCCACAGAGGGGAAATTTGCAAAGAAGCTTTCAAAACATGCAGAATATCCAAAACTAGATGACCACCAGTGGCTTTTGGATTGATCGTTCCTTACAGATCTCACTGGCCTGCTCAATGAGCTTAATTCAGAGCTGCAGGGTAAGGATAAAAATGTAATTAACATGATCAGTTCAGTGAACACCTTTAAAAGCAAGCTAAAACTGCTGTTCAGTAGGCTGCAGCGCTGTGACCTGCGCAACTGTCCTCACATGCAGGCAGAACTTCAACGTCAGAGCAAAGACGTCAAGCAGCTTGACAGTACACGGTATGAAGAGCAAGTTCAGAGCATCTTGACAGAATTTGAGAGGCGTTTTACTGACTTTTCATCCATTGAACCCATTGCCGGCTATCTGTGTTTTCCATTTGGTGGAAGTATGGATGTGGATGAGATCGTCTCCAAAGTAAATTCACTGCTCGACCTGGATAGCTCTGCTGTTGAGAATGAGATGCTCACACTCTCAAATGATATTGACATCAAATCCAGCACAACCCCTGGCACCAGTGGACAGTTCTGGAACCTGCTCTTGGAACAAAAGTATCCCAACCTCAGAAGATGTGCCTTGAACTTGACAGCACTTTTTTGGTCCACCTATTTGTCTGCATTCTCTCACATGAAGATCATCAAATCCAAGTACAGATCTACGATGACTGATGACCACCTTGTGGCCTGCATACGGCTTGTAACCAGCTCCTACTGCCCTGACTACGAGAAGCTAGCGGCCTCCTCCCAGTGCCAGAAGTCCCACTAAGGTGGAAAATACATCTGGTATGCTCTTCTGTTCGTTGCGTGCATATGTAACAGAGTTAAACATGTGAATACATAATTATAAGTTTGTGAATGTTTAATTCATAATAAGTTGTGAATTTTAAGAGATGAGTTTCATTTAATATTTTAAGTTTTGTTTTTCCCGTTGCACGTCTTTGTTTACTTCCGGTATGTATTTTCCACCCTCCCCTCACAGTAAAACATGCAGGTAGGCTGTCAGTAATGGCTACGCCTCTCTATTTGGACTGGTAGATCTCGGCAGACTGGCAACTTTAAAAGTAGCTCTTGGTTCAAAAAAGGTTGGGCACCCCTGCTGTAGAGCCTAGCTCGCTGGCAGCCCAGACTCACACCAAATGACAAGCCTCCTACCAGAGAATATACTCAGTGTTAGCCACTGGAAGACAGGACACTTTTCAGAGTGAAGCACAAGGCTTTAGACAACTGTGGCTAGTTGGAAGGGATCATTAAAATGGTTCCAGCCTTTTTGCACGATCTTAACTTCTCTTTTAGGGGGGGAAGAATGAAAACAACAAATTTGCTCCCTTCCTCCCACTCACTTGCACACCCGTTGGGAGAGTGCACCACAGGCGTCCAACAGAAACACCAAACAGAAATAGGGCTGCTATTTTGGTCCGGATGGGCTATTATTTTTAGAAAAAGTGACATTCTCTATGTTGAATTACAACATCATAAGGTCACTACTCCCCTTTCTTCAGCCCTCTACCCTCCAGCCTATGACTCACCACAAAGTATTTGGTGACGTTACCCCATACTCTCCAGCCCCATGTTCTCATCAAACATTCAATCTGCTCCGCTCCTTGACCTGATTCAATCAAAGCGGGGAACTCTTACTATCCACATAAATCTGCTTCTTATTAAACAGAGGTTTGATATTAGCGTCCTTCAGGTGAAAGTGAGCAGTCTCATAAGGAGGATTACTAGTTTAGATTGCTTTGTTTATCCATCATGTCTTGACAGCACATCACTTGTTTGCAGTATGAGAGTGAAATAGAGTGCACACATATAACGGGCTAATGTGGCTGTTGGTATGCCAGGCTGAGGCATAATGAAACGTGCAGGGAACACATGTTTTCAATTTCTTACTCACCTTAAGTGTTTGGCCCAACCAGTGATGTCATTTAAAATGAAAAGGTGAGTAATCTCCCAGCGTTGGTAGGAGATCACCAGGAGGCTAAAAAAACAACAGCACAAGATAAGAAGATGCTTTACAAGTGGAAACTATAAAAAATACTGAAAGACGGGTTTGAAATGGGGAAAGTAAAAGAGATTTAAAAAAGCTTCAAATAAAAATAAAAGTGCTTGTCCTGGTCACAGGCGCTGTTGAGTCCCTAAAACAGTGAATGGTTTCTCAAAATAAAATGAATATAAGATGTGAGACAAAGCTCTACCTATAGGTTCCTGTAAGGTGTGTGTGTGTGTGTGTGTGTGTGTGCGTGTGTGTGTGTGTGTGTGTGGGGGCAGACAGCTAGCAGCTAGCATAACTAACACAGCACCCACATGGACCTGGAAGTGACCACGGCCCTTATAATAATGCAGAACTCTTCTAACGTTAGAGGCTCTGCAGGGATGGTTTCGTCTCCTGCTATAATTAACAGCTGAACTAATATAATTAAGATGCATTTTATTTCAAATTTCGATTTAAAATGTTCAATTATATTTTGATATGCAACAGAAATGATCTGTTATGTCTGTGTTACAAAACAGCATTATTGCATTTGTTGTATAATCAAGTATGTTAGTGTTTGTTTGTACACAGACTGTAGTTCAGAGTAGTGCTGGGCTGTGAGCCGGTTGGTGAGCAGTGAGTGATGTGAGAGAGGAGCATAGAAGGATCAGAGCTGCCTCTGTACAGCGGACATGTGAGAGACTGATAGTTTCATGAAGCAACATTTCACGAGACATTTGGCTGTATCCATGGCCCCTGCAGCAGGAAGGAAGTCCCTGTCAGTCTGCAGCGTGGAGCAGTGTGAGGGCCAGATCTGTGGACATGGAGCATGAGGACACTTTCTCTTCTGGGTAAATACTGTGCCGGAAATTGGACGTATAATGTTGGAATAATCACACATCTGAGGTGAGTTAATGACGGAGCTTACAATAGTGAACAAAATGAAAACAAGTGAATCCGATTACTCTTCATAGAAAGCAGCAGCTTGAGCAGCATATGTTGGTGAGTGAAACTATGAGACTGATGCTAAGGTTTGTATAACAATATGGCTATTTGTGTCTGTCATGTGTGCATAAATACAGATTGACAGGCCGTGAAATACTCATGCCGGCCTAAACACTAGAAACGCTAGTGAAGAACTAAAGTCAAGTGTCTTTCTTTTTTGTCTTGGTGGACTTTTGCTCCATGAGGGTATTCTGATGTCATAACAACACGATAACTCGCCTCTATGGATTTACAGAAAAACAAGGGTAGTGTTTGCTTACAGTTGTTATCCGTGTGTTTATTTACGTACACTGAATCAATTCATCTGTAATACAGCCAACAGTCATGTAGTGGATAAGCTTTCCTTTCAAAACATTTGGATTTAATTATCATGGGGATATGATATCCAAACAATCTGGTTTCTTCCATTAATAACATGATTGTGGCATGGCAGTGCGAGCTTAGGCCGCAGCGTTTTCATAGATTTTTGTGGATTTGGAACTTGTTTACTTACTATTATGGGCATGAGGCAAAACTCAATTTAGAGTAATGATAAAGTTTACGTTTTGGAGTTTTAAAAGATCTGTGAGGAAGTGTCCTGGATTCACAGCCTGAGGTATCCCAACTGAAAAACAAACATTGCCCGTGTGACTTTCCAGAATAAAATAATTCTCAGTCGTGTGGGCCGTTTGCAGGTCAGCTCAGTGGACGTGAGGAAAAGGAAACTGGCCAAAGCCTTTGGTTGGCTGATTACTGAAGCACTGTACATTGAGGAAAGGTACGCAGTGTGTTACTTTACAGATGAAGCTGTACAGAGCATGATGTTGTATTTATAGGCTTTAACCACAGTGTCTGAGGTACTGGCTCATGAGACGTGTTTTTCTCCTCCCATAAAGTTCTGCTCCGCAAGCAGAGTGGCTTCTACACTTTTATGATTTAAGTTGGCTCTTTTAAATAAAGATGTATATAATTTTGTCACATTGTTGTCATCACCTGTTGAAGTCAGGAAGTATTTAACAAAAGCTATTTCCATTTTCACCATTACATTTTAAGTAGTTTCTGTTGTGCATTTGCAGTGTTATTCTTCCAAGCTGTCTGAGTTGCCATCTTTAATTGTCACCGTAACATGGTCTATACAAAGTTAGTAAGAGGCCTCATTGATCTTAGTAGGGGAGGGTGGGGTAAGATGAGCCAATGTTTACTTATGTTGTCCTCTAGGCAAATCAAATTAGACAGAAGTCCAATGACAACCACAACCTTTACTTCATGTCAATGAAAATGAAAATAATGCATCTATCACAAAAGCCATGAAAATATGACTTCTAAAAAAAAAGTAGTGTTGTGGCTTAACTTGCTAAGGGGTAAGTTGATCTGAGTCAAGGGATTTTGTGAAAAATATATATTTACCGCTTTACCATGTGATTCTCTCCATCACACACTGTTCCCTAGATAAAGGGGGTGGGTCAATTTACCAACTGGCTCATGTACTCATCTACCCCACCTAAATGTTACATTATTGCAGCTGCATTATTCAGAATGTCTATTCACTCAAAGACTGCTCACAGTGAGGGTTTAGCTGGAGACAGCAGATCAAGTATTAAAGCTCTTCAAATGAAAGCGCTTACAGTTTATTCTTGTATTGGTCTTTGGCCTTCAGAGATGACTGGTGTCATTTCGGCCGCACTCGGTTTAATGGCTCGCCATTTTGTTTCTGCTTCTTGTCAAACTTTTCTGTGGGATTTTCCAGAAATGTACTTTATAAATCTGTTATTTAGTTCCTTTCCAGTAATGGTAGCTGAGACCTGCCAACAGTGTGAGTGAGGCGCAAACATAAAATAAATGGTGTGTCTTAGTCTCATTAAACTGAGGCAATAGCAACATGTAATAGTTTATTTATATATTCCAGTTTTCCAGTGTCACTTTTTATTCATCTAGTTCTTTTATGTGGTTTAACTGAATGACTTGCTGTGCACTAGCTGTATGTGTGTGTGTGTGTGTGTGTGTGTGTGTGTGTGTGTGTGTGTGTGCGTGTGTTTGTGTGTGTGTGTGTGTGTGTGTGTGTGTGTGTGTGTGTGTGTGTGTGTGTGTGTGTGTGTGTGTGTGTGTGTGTGTGTGTGTGTGTGTGTGTGTGTGTGTGTGTGTGTGTGTGTGTGTGTGTGTGTGTGTGTGTGTGTGTGTGTGACTCCAAATGGCTTGGAGTGAATTCCTCTGAGTTGAAGTAACAACAATGTTATGCTTCATGTTTCTCTTGATTTAGGTGTCTCTAAGCTAATGAATGAGAAGTTTTTATATTGAGGATATATCTGAGACACAGACAGGTTGCTCTCATGTTGTGACCTACTGTAAAGCATGCAGCAGTGACAGTGTCCACTTTCACTGCGAGACAAATCACTGAAATATACTGGCTGTGTTGTCAGTTGTTAGGGCTTAGGTTGAGTGCTGTGCTCGTATTTCAAAGATCTTCTGTAAACTGAGCATCAGTGTTCTGTTGGATGACCTGGCATTGAAGGGCTGCACTGCTTTAGTCCACAGACTGTTTATATGTTTTAATTGCTAAAGAAGCTAGCTGCTAATGTTGCCATCTTGTTGACGGTTGATGCACTGTTGTTGTTGCACATTTTATTATTTGTAATTTGATTATCGCTCTCTGTTCACTAATTGTTCACATGTGTGGTTGTTCTTACCTTTAAGTCCTGGGCATTAGTGAGCTGCCTATTGAAGAATAGATGAACATAGCTGCTTTTCCAATCTGCAAACAGCCTCGCTCTGAAATATCCTTAATGGGTATAGTTAGTAAGCTGCATGTAAAACTGCTCAACAAACCAGAGTGGTTTATGCGTAAGATATTGGTCCACATCCTATTGTCAGTGTACTATAGGATCAGGGTTGACATACAGTAGTGATGTTAAAGGTGTACAAAGCATAATGCAGCTCTTTGGGTTAAACATATCCATCCATCTTAGTTAAGCATGCTAACATTTGCTAAGTAGAAAGAACAGCTGATGCTGCTGGGAACGTCTTTACAGATTTATAGGGTTCTGTCACAAAGTGTTGAACAGATTCACCTGATGACCTGATGGCGGACTGATTATCATCCTGAGGGGAACATAAATCATCAATCATCATCTTCTGGGGATTGCCAATGTCTCCGTCTGGGACAAATTGCCATTGCTGAAGCCAAAAATCCTTAAGAAAGTGTCTTTGTAGAATGAACAGCCCTGGACGTCTGGATAATCTACGCACCTCGCCATGACCTCATTAAAAGTCCTTAAGAAAACTGTTCATGGTGATGGAGAGTTGAGACTACCCTCAGTATTGGAGACATTGTCTCAGAAACAAACATGTTGCAGCTGAAATAAATTATATTCACTGTCAAAAAGAAGACTATCTCATATCTAGAAAAATAAAACCTTTTTGCATGGTTAGAAACATCCAGAGGTTCATTTACTATTACACATTTATTAAATCAGGGTTCATTATGCACATTGAGTTTGTCAAACTGTGGTTATGTTGGGCTATGGTGTTCCATTCTTTCATTTCACCTCTTATTGACTGTTCATGCAGCCCCATGCCACACACACACTGGATGCATGTTATTGGTTTGCTCATTAATGAGCGTTTGGACACATCTTACCACATGGGTCCAATTCAACTTCCAGTAAACTGAATTGGCTCTCTCATGCTTTATCATTTGGGTTGCTGAAAGCCTATGGGTTTCCTATGATGTCTAATTACATTGTAAAACAAGAGTAATTTCAATACTAAGTAATTTGTTTAGATTATGCAGAAGTTGGTCCAGATGTAAAACATCTGTTTTGATCCTGCAGTTGTGCTTTTGTTACTTTAAATGGAATTGTGAGAGCTGCTGTCAAGAGCATTCATATCTCATATGTAAATCCATAAATGCAAGTGCTAGCAGCAACATCTCTCTTCTGAACATTGGTCAATTCAAAGTGAAAATAATTGCATGGTCCCATGTAAAGCAGAGTGCTTTTGGCACTTTGGCAGGGTGGATTCACACAGAAGCATTATTGTTGGACCCATGAGGCTGGTAGAGAGAGGAGGCCTGTAGTCTCCCACTGAGTCAGCACCTTATCAGTGAGTCTTTACATGAATCATATGAAGCAACGCAGGAGAATACCACTGGCCCAGTGAAGTACACATCAGAGGGAAAGACCCATGATGAACATCAGGGCCGCTAAATAAGGAACGTGAGGGAGAGTAATGATATCAAACTAGAGCTTCGACAGACACACAGCTATGTCTTCTTAAGTGATTCAAGTTGTTCCAGATGATTCTACACACTATAAGGGATTGTGTTTCTACTATGCATGCTGTCAAAGCATGTGATTACATGTTAATGAGCTCCAGGAGAAGCAGTCATCTTCTGGTTCCTATTATGGACAGGGCCCTTCAATTGAAAAGGTCAAATTTGAGTGTACTGAATTTGGTACATTTGGAATGAGGCATCAAACTGATCTGTGATAGAGTAACAAACAGATTTGGCAGGTTAAATAACACCTTTGCAAACTTTAATGAGTTTATTCTGCTGCTTTGCACAAAATGGTTTAAAGATGTCATGATGAATTCTTGAGGCGGGAACTGTCTAATACTTTGGTGGGTTTTTGACATGGCTTAAAGGGATTGTGTTCATGAGATGTAATCCATGTAATCCAGATCCAGATGCCTTCTAGTCTTTTTAACCTTTCAGTGAGTGCTCAGTTGCCCTGACCTTCAGTCTCATACCTGTGCAAAGATCTGCCGCTGCTTGCTTGCACTTCAAAGGCTGGAGCAGAGTATGCAGCGCAGGATGACACAACACGCTATAGGAAAGTGTTTATAACAAAAGATCGATACAGTCAGCTACATTAAGGCTCTCATCTATCACACTAACAAAGAACAGACACTATTAAATACTTCATACGTTTTTATTCCCTTTATCAAAATCCAGCCACTGAGCCATAAAATATGAAGCTGACGTGAAGCCTGCAGCTGGAGAGTGCTAACTTTTATCAGAAAATGTGAAGTCGTATTTACATAATGATTTCACTTCAAAATGAAATGTGAGGTGAACAGCAATTTTATTTATCTTGACTTAAAGTGATAATACTTCAAACGTACATTATACCAAAACCTCTTTGATATGATGTATTCCAGGTACATATTGTTTGTTAAGCTATAACCATGTTACTTAGCTGCTGCATTTGTCCCACTCCAACAGTGCAGAAGGTCTAGCGGTTCAGTATTTTGCGACGATGGGGGCCGGGATCGAACAACTGACCCCCAGAATGGTAGATGCCCACTTAGCCCCTGCACCACATTGGCCCCTACAATATAACATGTTGTACTCTCTATTAGTATTTAGCATGGTTTCTACACAAAGGAGCTGCCACAGCGATCCTTCAGATACAGACCTGTGTGACGCACCATCGTTAGGAGCCAACAGAATCTAATTTTACTTGAAATAAATAAAATGCATGCATTCAAATGATATTAAGCTGTGAAGGTTTACACTGCCTTAAATCTGTCAGAATGAATGTACCTTTTTGTTCTTACACTATTTCCTTCTAAATGTGTATGTTATCCCTAGCAGTGGCTTTGAATTAAGCAGACAGTGACAGAGTCTGCATGTGTGGCTCAATACACTGTATTTGTAATTGTAAGACATTCAAATATCACTATCATTTGGACATGCCTTGGTCATGGTCAAATGGACTACATCAATGAGTATCAAGTACGCTGTATATGTGTGTAAAATGATTACTAGATTATAGAATGGCTTTTAAATGGATATTGAGGTAAACTTTGTTAGACATGGATCTCACTAATTAGATTAGGCGTTTATATAAAAAGACAGTGACAAGCTATATTTTTCTGTAACTTGACTTTTGAATTCTTGGCAGAACATTACTTTGTGTGTTGATTAGACTCTGGGTGTTGTAATGTAACCCTTCCTGAAGAATGTAATGATCTCACATATCACGCAGATGTTCTCAGTCAATATTTGTTGATGTGAAAGCCCATTAGTTTGCTAATTACATTTGCATAAACATTTCACCATTTCATATTTACTATGCTAAATTTGTTTTCATACAGAGTTTACATACAGTGGCCCTCAAGTGCTTACACATGTTTGGTGTAAATACTGTTTGGCCTGCACACATACACATCGAGCCGATCCCATTCTGTGCATGTGCGTATTAATGGCCACACACACGTACGCAAACAAAAGATCAGCAGCGTCCCGCACTAAACAGTTCGCATTCCCCACCAGTGACTGGCTCAGAGTAAACCAACATGTCGCTCCAGTTTGTGGGATGAACACCCCGGCTCCTGTAAACAAGATATGGAAGTGTGTCTCATGAAAGGTAGACTGTGGACATGTTGGGAGGATGTTTCTGATGGATCTGTGCAGACACTTAAACACGCACATGGCTGTGGTTTGGCTGTCCCATAATCCTCTTGCTGCAGACCGCTGCATGGCCTGCACTGACTGCAATGGGAGTTGCTACAGCGACTACCAAAGGTGGGACTCCCCCAGTGGAGATGTCTCCAAGCGGCAGGAAGTGAGGGATTGGGGTTTTCTTATTTTTTTCCCAAGCTAAAGTAGACTTTATATTCCTTGAGCGTTTTTTGAATTGGGATGGCGGCTTTCTCATTATAAATGCATGACGCAGTTGCGCAGGGCTACGTTGATACGGAAGTGGGCGTGGTTAAAACTTAACTGTGTTGGAAAAATTATAAAAAAATTAAAACTTGATGCATGAATGAGTTCTCTAGGAATACATTGACTACTTCACATGCTTGTCTTTGCTTGTCAAATGCTAATTTCAACGTTTACCTGAGTAAAGATTTTCACCACTCTGGTCAGAACCTGACATTTGTAGTACGCACAATGCAACTGAGCCGCTGACAATTCTGACAATGGCATTGTTTTGAGCAAGGCACCGGACATCCCCCTTCCCCCCTCACTCCCATTGCTTCCGGGGCGCTGAGCAATAGCTGCCCACTGCTCCTGGTACTAGGATGGGTTAAATGCACAGGCCAAATGTCACTGTGTGTGCTGTGTGCTCTGCCTGTGGGACCATTCAAGAGGGGTTCATCCCTTCCATTCTAAAGGGAACATTTTTAAATGTTAATGACATCAACTCATTCATATGAAAGGGTTCAGTTCCTGTGTGTGCATTGTCATTTCATGTGCAGTAAGATGTTGCTCTGTATATGTGCGGGACATCAATTATTCCTTATGGTGTACAGAAATGACCTTTCTGCTTGTCTAAGCCTGAAAAGCCCAGATGTCTTGTGTGACATGAGTGAATGACTCTGTCCTCTCAGCCCTGTCCAGGCTCTGGGATCTGCACCAGCCCTCTCTGTGCTCACCACTCGGATTAATGGCTGTTATGGCAACAAATGAGCTCATGGGTAATTGGCCGAGGTGACTTTTCCTGTTGAATGCTACCTGGATCTTTTGTGTTCGGCTTTATGGTTGGTCGCCTCCCCTGCCACTAACACTGGTAATTGAGCAGCACTTTTGTGACACTGCTTGTGATCCGTGATGAGGAAGGTATTGCTTCCACAAAGTGTCATTGAAGAGGATGACAGTGAATCGTTTCTACCCAGAGGCATGGCATATCCTTTTATGATAGCTAGTATCATCATTTCCCTCTGATGATTCAGAAAATATTGTGACTTTGTTTTTACCTTCATTTCAATGTTTGTCCTTCAGTCAGACGTATTGTTATTGCTGAGTATAAAGCAATATCACAGCAGCATGATTCAGTCCATGCAGCCTCTCACTACATTTTAACCAGTTTTAAAAAAGACATCCTCAGAATGGCCTGCCCTCAGCTGAACACACTCCTCTCTAAACATATCCCATCATTCAGTCAGTGTCAACGTTTCTATGATCTCTCTTTGAAAAAGACACAGAGACTGCAGATGAGCACCACTGTGAGAGAAGAGGAAACATAGAGCAGAATAAGATGGCTTAAAAAGTGAATGTGTGTATAATGGCCGCTGGTCTGGATGAATAGATATGGACGAGGCTGAATTCTTCCCTGGGTTGCTGCCTCGTTGCTTGTGTCCTGAAATGTGTAACACTGAATCCATCTCTACAAGAGGAAAGGATGTGTATATGTTTCACAAAAGCACAAATACGTCCTCAATACTTTGACTTGTTCACTCTAGAGAAACAGATAGTGAAGTGTTGAGTTTTTTGCAGTTGTTGTTGGCTGGATGCTGTCATTAGAATAGCTGAGAGGAATGGCGTGACTTCATATCGGCATCATTTTCTTGGGAAGGCTTTGTAATGCTCTTATCACATGGGAAAGAATGTTTATGTTTATGGGATCTATTAAACCAAGCAGCTCGCTTTGTTTCTTCAGTGATTCAGCAACTTTATGAAGTGTATATCAATCAGTGGGACAGATATGAGACCAGAATACACCTTCTCTTAATTCATATCTCAGATGTTTATCTGCTTATTAATTATTTCACTTAAAACAATATACATTCAGAGTGTGTGTGTGTTTATTATGCTTGTGCTAAATAATACAATCAGATGACTTGCAAAGAACTAAAGGAATAAGGTTCCCCCAGATCTCCCCCGGTTGGCAGAGGTTGCTCTGTGGGATCCACATTCACTTTGTGAACATTCTTCTCGTGTTGCTCTGGTGTATTTATTGGCTGCGTGATTGTGTGCGTGTTTGCTTGGCAGTTTGTTACCCGCCAAGCATTATGATCGGCGGGGATAGTTGGAGCTTTCGGGGGTTGCGCTTAATCGCTTTGATGCACTGTCAATCAAAGGTAGATCTAAACACTTGAGGCTGTGTTCAAATCCTCATGATGCACCTCTGGTGAACAGAGATGTTGAAGGTGAAAGACCGGGCTGAGGTTGTTGTTGCTGATGATCCTGGTTATACATGATAAAGGAACCCCCACTATTTGGTTTTAAATTCTGTATAATCATCTCAGAATGATGATTTTATGGCTTGCCTGTGAGGATTCAAACATAACATGAAGAGTGACTACATACATTTTTCCAACCTATAAAATATTAATTTTCCATCCTCAAATACCAAAGTATTTAGTCAGCTGTTACCTTGTTCGACTCTCAGTAGTGATACTGCAGGCCCACTGTGTGCGTAACCTGCTTGATGTTGTGCCGTTTGTCTGTTTAAGAAAGAGTTTATGGTTGTGACATTTATTACAGCCTGTCGCAGGGTCTTTTTACTGTCAGGCCTCAGCAGCGTGGGGCTTATTTCCAAACAGCCTCCTGTGTCAGGAGACCTGCAACATCAAACTGGTGCCACTAACGTTCCTCTGCTTTCTGTTCATGGATTTCATGTTTTTCCTGGAAAGAAGCGTCGGACATAGCGTTACGTATGAGAGCCCTTGCCCCCCATCTCATGGCACGTTGATGCTTTCAGTTTAGAGGCACTTTTAGATTTCATGCTAGCATTGTCTCATGACCTCAGAACAGTTCATGGATTTTACTGACAGATAACTCTGTTTACAACTTCCTCTGGGTCAAAGGTGATTACAGAGGTCAAACAGGGATCACACTGCTGTTCTCAAAGCTATGTACCAAGTCATTCAAATAACACACTCTGAAAAACGGTCAGTGCATGTCATGAGATCACAGCATCTCGGAATCTAAGAGGGGATTATGACGATATCTCTGTAGCTCCTCTGCTCAGGGTGAGTTTCTTGACTTAAGATGGAGGGAGGACTGTTCGTGATGCTCAGCGTCTCCTGAGGAAATGTGAGAGGAATGGGTGGAGGGGATCAGACAGATGGGTGAGTGGTAGCTAATGATTTAGAAATCTTTACCCTTCTTTTCAGGCATAACTATAACCAATATAACTCCATGATGTCGATATCTTATGATCATTCTTTTGCTATATCTCTTTTATTAATACTCAAAAAGAAAGCTATCTCTCTCCAACCATCTATCCTTAACATAGGGAAGTGTTTGAAGGTCAGTTAGAAACCTTTTTGGTGTTCCATTTAGCTGAGTCACTTTATATCGGAGGATTTTAATATACACACTATTTATCAGAAGTGATTGATGCCCCATGGGGATAAAATATGCAGGGGTTTTCTTTCTATTGGACGGTGTGGGACTTTTACAGAACCCTCTACATAGAATATAGATGTATTCAGAGAAATGCTAAGATGATACATTGTGAATGAAAAGTGTTCAAATGAAACCACATTGCCATTTAAGATCCTGGGTGAAACACAGGTTCAAGCCTGATTTTGTGACCTATGAATTATGGAAAAAAATACAAGAATCAAGATAGCGGAGTAATGAAGGTCAGATGCTAGGCTAAAGCCCTGCTTCTTGTACCTGTGGGCTGTAGGAGAACAGCGAGACAGGAGGCTGAATGAAGATCAAAGTGTTTTGTTTGATGTCTATAAATTCCAGGGTAAAATAAAAAGTGCACTGTGAGCTCAGTCAGTGCAAGGCGGTGTAAGATAAGCCTGTACTGGCAGCTGATCTTCTCTGCATGCAAAGTGTTAATGTTGTTGTTTTTACGTCTTTGTTTCTAGAGCATGTCTTATGTTGATGTTTAATCATGCGAAGCCAGAATAACTTAAAGAACTACTTCTAATAATAATAATAATTTCGATTTTTATAGCGCCTTTCAAGAAACCCAAGGACGCTTTACAATGGGAGATAAAATAACAAAACAAAAACTAAAATAATAATCACACAGACACACAGGTTGAAAAACAGGTTGCTGGGTACTGCATTTTAGCTGGGGCCGAAGGCCTGAGTGAACAGATGGTGTTTGAGTTTTTGTTTGAAAGTGTCCAGAGAGGTTGGAGGACCGCAGCTGACGAGAGGGGGTGTAGGGCTGAAGGAGGTCAGCGATGTATGCAGGGGCTAGGGAGTGGAGAGATTTGTAGGTTAGCAGGAGGAGTTTGTACTGGATGCGTGACTTGACCGGGAGCCAGTGAAGTTGGATGAGGGTGGGGGTGATGTGTTGCCAGGGCTTAATTCGGGTGAGGAGCCTGGCTGCAGAGTTCTGGACATACTGGAGCCTGTCCAGGGCTTTGCTGGTGACCCCGAACTTCTCCAACGTTTTACTTTCTGCCAGAATGCAGTGGTTCATTGTTTATTAATGTGGTTCAGCGGCATTTACCGACCGCTTGAAAGTAGTCATTGTCTGACTGTCACACAAGCAGCTGATGCATGTCCCCCATCCCCAAAAAGTGGTGTGTTTTCAGTCTGAATGGACACTTTTTGGCATCACAACTTTTTTAAAGTGTCTCTGGTATTAGAAATGTGATGTTAGCATAGATACTGAAGCTAATCAGACTATCATGACTGTTTTTTGTTATCATATTGTGGCATAAGCCGGTTTCTATAGTCAGACATGACAACCTGTGTAGCCCTTGTATTAATTCCACCTGATAGCTGCTATAATAAAATACAACAGGAAAACGTCTGAGGCAGTGTGCTGCTCTTCAAAACGGGAAATAACAGCGAACGGATGGTCATTAAAAGTAAGGTAAAAATAATCAGCATCCCCCTATGCCTGGTTAGTGTTGCCTCACTTTATTTAAGTGTGTTTTTTATAAGTGTGTGGATGCAATCTAGTCGATTTGCTCAGTTCTACGGCCTGTTTCAACTTTCTTCCCTTCCCTGTTCTCGCCATGAACTGTTATTGCTCAGGTTAACCGGACCCTGCCTCGGACGTAAGCATTGGTTCTTGGTTCTTGACGGGCAGTCAAGTGGTGACAGTTCAGATTCGGTTTTCAGGGCCAAGAGTCAGCCCCGCTGTGGTAGAAACAGGAAAAACTGGTTCTTAATCGGGCACTAGCTCCGAACTGGCACGGGAACTGCTTTGGTGGGAAAGGGTATGAGATACAATACATAGGCTGCAGGTGCTTCATCACAGTCCACTTTCAACCGAGGGTCAACTACCTCTTTATAACCAGTCCCTGAATCATTCAGTGGCGTTTTCTCCTGGAGGCCAAGGGAAGCCAGGCTTCCCCTGTTTTTTCGGACTGTAGTTATCATTTTAATAAATAAAAAAACACCTTTGTTTAGTTTCGGTAATTCTTCTGTGCTGTGTGTTGCTGCCATCTCTCCTCTATTCTCATTGAGTATTTTACAAAGAGTGAAACAGCGCCCCTCTAGATGTTATGGTGAAACAGTATATTGCACTCACTGTAAACTAATGTCATGGTCGAGAGGAGGCTAGCCGAAATTGGCATCCCTTGGTGAAAAAAAATGGAGGGATTGACCAATCAGATGAGGCTACCGTCATGCCCCTGCCAACCTGTGATTAGTCAGGGCCATGCCAAGGGAAGCCCTCTGGCTTCACTCCAATCAAATCGCATCAACTTCGTACTGTCATCACCGCCATTAGCAAGTAGCAACATTAGCAAGTGCAGTTATGGAGGGTGGAGATTTAGAGTATAAAACATAATTTTACTAAACTTTCGCTAAAGCAGCAACTACAAATTAAATCTGACAACAGGCCAATGCCCAAACTAGAGCTGTGTAAAGAGAGGAAAAAAGGAGGGATTCGGACGTTCAATGAGGAAAATTATGTCGGCACGGAGTGGCTAACTGGAAGCGCTAAACTTCAGCGGCTATTTTGCTGGCCATGTCTTCTTAGGGAGGATTAAGGATGAAAACATATCTGAGGAACACGTGTAGACAGGACAGACTTGTCAACCTAGCCACAATATCCATTGACTCTGTTGTTGTGGAAGACCTAAAGGCCGCTGGGAAGTTCTATGACATTGTTATTGACCACTTCGCCACCATGAAAGACAGGAGAATGGCCTTCCTCTTCAAATAGGATGAGTGAAATGCACACCCCCTTCTCTCTCTGTGGCATAACTGTTGCCTGAACTGCCCGTGTAGCTATGTGGGAAATTGCTGATGTGGTTCTGTTGGTTATTGTGCATTGCTTGCCTGGATTTAGCTGCAGGTGTTAGTCAGTCTGACGTAGTTGTTTTATTGCAGTTGTTTACACACAGAAAATCAGCACCGCGGATAGCGCCCACATAGGACCCGATCACCTGAATAGATGAGATTGTTTATATTTTTTCAATACTTTTTTACTTTTGGACTAAGGACTAAGCTAATTACAGAGACGAGGACTGCTGCTGCACTTGCCGTGTGTGAGAGAGGGAAGGGAAGAGAAGGTGGACTATCGCATGCAAGTTTTCTGCACATAACTGTTTTTGAAGTTATGTGTTTCATACACGTAGCCTACTGATACTTTGATGTGAACGTAAAACTTTAAAGGTCTCCTGATTTAGTTTGTGAATGAATGCTTATTTTGTATTCATTACCGAATCTGCACTGCGCATTGAGCGGCTGGTTATGCATTTGGGGGGGGGGAGTTGGCTGCATAAATGAATAAGACAATGCATAAATGAATAAAACGAGAGAGTTTCGGCTGAAGAGTGCGTGCGGACATGTCGGTTAGATAACAGGCGTGTGCAATTCCTGCATCTGTATGATACCGGACGCTGTAATAACTCATCTGGTTACGTTATTACATTGACCCCCCCCCCCGAAAAAAGGACATAGATTATTGGCTTTCTCATATTTTTGCCCCACGCCACGCTACAGGAATCATTAGCTCCCTATGGCCTTGGATTACATTCTACACCACACTTTTTAAGAAAATAATTTGAGATTAATTTCAAGGCCTTTCAGGAGCAAGTAGCCATGGCCTTTAGAACCCAAAAACAAGTGTGACGCTTTCCCCATGTTTGATGCCTGCCAGAGTGTTATCTAGCATCACACTCCGGGGATCACTCCAGCCTGTGTTTCTGATTACTTTCAGCCAGGGATGAGAGCAGTAAAGGATCCCCTTAGGGGCCCCACCTCTAACCTCTGGTCTGTTGGTCCTAACATGGACCCTAAAGTTCCCCAAAACGGGAAAAACAAGATTTAAGGGGATTCCCTCTTTAACAGACCTTCTGTTGCTATTTTCAGGATAATATCTGTTCATTTCTCAACATTTCCCTGTCAAGTGACAGGCTCTAAAGTCCAGATGATGCAGTTGAAAGGGCGGCCCTGTCATAAAATGGACTATTTGGCACAAAATCTGTCAATTCCTTTGAGAGTTTTATTCTTCTTGTGCGTCTTGGGGATGATCTTGGAACATGAGGGGGTGAAGCGCTGCCCACCCACGGAGGCCTTTCTTGTGGGGGAAGCCAGGAGCCTTGTCTTCTCTCTGGATCTCTGAGCTGTCCCCATGTAAACAGCCTCCCTGCAGCAGGAGGCAGACCAAGCAAACTGTATTACTCCAGCTGACAAAGACATTCACTTCTGAGGAATGCAAATTTAGATTGTGAACGCTCCCTTTGCTTTATCACATTAGACAAACAGTGCTGAGTTATTGGGAGGATTATGAATAACTTTTTTCTACAGTGGAAAAAGGGAGATGTGGCCAAGACAGAGTCATCAGAGGTCCCTAAAATAGAGTCTGTCTGAGAATGAAGCAGAGAAAGGTGAACGCCGCTTGTTGGCGTGCGTCAGTAAAGCCCATTGTGCTTCAGTGCCCCCAGAAATCTCACTTTTTAGAGATGCTTCAGCTTGTGAAGCGATATTGTTTTCTTTGAATAAATAGTATTTTGTGTGGTGTTTAATGTACATGTTTTTGTTGAAGTGTGCTGCGTGTGCATGTGTTTACTTTGGCGATGATTGCTAACATGCCCTGCTCTGTTTACAGGTCTTATTGGCTCTTCTCTCCCACTCTCTGAATGTGTTTTGCTTATTCCTCTTCTCACTCGTTGCGTCTGAGACAAGTCAACAAGACAGCTTCACATGCACGAGCACGTATAACCTGCGTGCAACACAAACACACGGACTAATATAAACACATAGAAGAAGCCTCCGTTCTCTTGTGTATTTATTATTTGCTAAAGATAAATGAGCATTTGCATTAGCGTTGTAAATATATATACTTAGGGATTGCTGTTTCATTTATTCTGCTGAAATCTCTGCAGACAGTTTTGCATGGTTCCCATGACGGGGTCGCAACAGCGCGCTGGGCGGCTCCTGCCAGCCCTTTTTATTTTTATTTCAGACCAGAGGCTCATGGGAAAGCTATTTGGAGACCATTTCCTGTCGCCCCCCCCCCCCTCAGAAACAGTGCCAGTGGTTTGTTAACAGGTGCAATGTGACCAGAATCTTTACAACAGCTTAAATGCTCTTGTTTGTTTGTTTTCTGTTCCAGCAAACACGGTGGGGGCGTATGGTCCTCTCTATGGATGTAGTTATCACATATAGCTTTATTGTAGGTCAGAGGGCCGCTTACAGCTGACTGATATTGTCTTGTAAAAGGAGGTTGCACTCTAAAAATGGGGTGCTCTATGGAATGCTCAAACCAAGGCTCATGACAACATTTCGCATAGGGCCCCAATGTAACCAGGGGCCGCACTGCATGTTTCATTTCAAACCTTTATTTATCCAGGTGAATCCCTTGTAAAGCTGCCTTTGAGACCTGTTCATCTTCCATCAATATTTTCCACCATGGTCACCCTCACATCTTTCCTGAGACAGGGACAGCCTCTCAGAGAACTCAATCCCAAAGAAACACGGCTCACTGACTGCCAAACCCAACAAACACCAACGCACTATACTACACTAACAACAATCAAAAATAGCAAACACTCATACATTAAAACAAAGTAAGAGTAAAAAGGAAGAAGAATTAAAGAAGGGTAACCATCCAACCCGTTCATGCTGGGTTGTTGGTTTAGCTCCATAAAAAAATATCCGTTGATTTACAGACGTCTCTTTTTCAATGTAAGTCAATGGGGAAAAAAGTGGCTATGGGCCTAATGACGTCATGGACTGATAGGAAATTGTAGTACCACCGCTTGTTTTTCAACCACCAGCGCTTTTCACGCTCTCCAGTACCAAACTCCCAGCATGCACTGACACAGACGGACATGTCTTTGGGAGCAGGACAACCCATGTGACTCGGCCTGCTCGTCTGCCATGACCGGAGCTATAACCCACACCATCCCATTCACATTCTGTCTGCAGACGTCCCCAGACTGATGATCCATAGCTCAGTGAAGGCACCATGTTTATGGAAATCCAGCTGCATGTGGCATCACCAGAGCACTTTCTCTACAAGGCCGCTTTCCCTCCTTTCAGTCACAGACCAACAAACTGCCTGTGTTGATATTTGTAATTTTCTCAGGAGACATTTAATTGTTCATTAGATCATTGTATATGTTCTACATTTCAGGGATATGAAAATGCTTTCCATCATTTTGCTGCTGTTCATGTTTATTACACTTATGGTTATGCTATGTATGTTGTCAGCTGTGGTTCTGTACATGACAGACTGTGGGAATGATTAGATAACATTGTGTCATATTTTGAAGTACCTATTCTAGATTTGGCGGCCATGGGAACAGGTTCACTTGGTATGCATGTCCAAATTGTAAACAAAAATTATTCACAAAAATATTTTTGATGTAATGACTATTATTACATTCATGGTTTATTCTTTTATCTGATCAAACTAACTTTCACTGCTGGGCCCAAGGATGTGGAGCAGAAGATGGAAATGCTCGCCCGTGTTGTTGTGAGTCTACACAAAGTACAGGTGTCAATCGATTAATAAAATAATCGATTAATCATAATAAATCACAAGTTTAAAATGTGCTTGTATTTGGTGTTCTGTTACAGAGACATGGTTCACTATCACTATGGTGATCTCCAGTTGATACTTGCAGCAGATTCCTCCGCTTTCTTTGTCTTCTCACTGCGGTTTTAGTCGATACCAATACCATTAAAAATATCCAGGATTCTCAATGCCAATTAGCAAAAAGAAAATAATTCCTAAAAAAAACATGACTTTAAACACCATTTTCATTTTGTTGTTTAAACCCAACAAAATTCCTTCTCTAATAACGTTTTTATGTTGCTCTGGAATAATTTCTTTAAACACATTTTTCCCAAAAATATTTTTACAGACGACATCTGAACATCCCTACTGCATACTAAGACTGAACTACCAAGACAACCCAACCGATGCACTTCTGACACAACACATTCAAACAACTGACAGTGCAATTATTGCAAAGGTCACTGAGTGCTAACTGATGAATATCTGATGTATAAACCAGTAGAGCATTTCTCAATGTTAGCAGTATTGTTTCCCAGGTCTTACTGTTTGAATGAATTTGAGCGTATGTGCCATGCATTTTAGGTAATCCAATTGCAAAGCACACGTAAGCCCAAATAACAGAAACTGCATGAGACATGTGTTTGATTTTGTCCCTGATTTATTTTTTTACGTTTATCGTCATTACATAGTACAGGTACTAGTAACAAAACGGTTTCTCTGCATTTGACCAGTGGCGAGCCGTCAGGGCCCTCTAGGCCCTCTCTGGGGGCCTTCTAGGCCCTCTCTGGGGGCCTAAGATATTCTAAAAAATAATATTGGAAAACATAAAAAATAAAACATTTTTTTTAAAATATTTTTTTAGTTATATTTTTCATTAGTTTTACCAAAATAATTGATTTAATTGTATTTAAAATAACATTTCCAAATAAATAAATCCTTCGAATCTGCCTGTTCTAGGGATGTGCATCTCCATCACTGAGGCCGATGCGATGCGCATCTCGATACGTTGCCAACGATACGATACATTAACGATACATTTGAAACACCGGGCGATGCGATACGATACGATTCACCCCTGTTGCGATACAGTTCGATACGATTTGATTCACCATTATGCGATACGGGGCGATACGATGCGATTCAACACAATGCAAAATAATGATACTTCAATATGGTACGACAGAGGATTTTTGTTTTATTCCTTATATGCAGCAAATCATAAATTAACAAAAAAGTGCTTTACATATTTGGTTCTCTCTACTAATACTGCGCATCCCATCATGCTGTTTCTTTTTTACCTTAAAAACAACACTTGGACCTTTCACAAACAGGCCTTTTCACAAGTTCTTTGTAGTAGTGTTCTCTGTCTCCAGAGTACAGTACAATGTTATAACACCTCACAGTTAAACAATTTAAGGATGCATTGCCCATGATTAACAATGTGCAAATAACATCTACCATAGTGCAAGGCCCATACAGCTGCCAGCCTGATGTGCTTAGCACTCATTCATAGGCTAACTCACCAGAGAGCAGAAAGCAGTGGTTTCTATATGAACAATAAAAAATACAAATAACCTTTCACAAACAGGTCTTTCATAACTGCTTACAGTGAGGAAGACATTTAAACTATTATTGGCAGTCACAGGCTGCTGTAAACTAAACACCACTCTCTCTGACAGAACACCTCACTGAGTGATTGAACTCATATGTCTAACTTTCAGGTTTTTCTTTTCAGCCGCAGACCCCATGTCGCCTCTTTATGTGCGTTGCTAAGTTCATCGTACTACTTGTGTACTTTCAGGCACGGCATCGTTTACAATTTGCGAGCGATTTTTCAAGTTGACCGTCTTTCTTGAAAAATCTGAAGTGTTGCCAAACGTTTGATTTGTAGGTATTTTTCGGTGCGCTGTGTTTCTCTTTCTCCTCGACTTCCATGTGTGTTGATAACTGAGACTCTCGGCCTCCGTAGTGCGAAGCAAAGATCAAAGATCGTCTCTGCTGAGTGCTGACAGGATGAGAGGATATTATATGATTGAATCGTTTTTTTACCGATGCAAAGACGCTACAATCGATGCATCGCGAGTTCAACCCAAACTGTAGCCGATGTGCACTCTTTCAACCGGTGCACTCGCATCTTGAACGTTTATGCCGGTGCACCGATGCGAATCGGTGAATCTTTACATCCCTAGCCTGTTCAGTTTATGTTGGAATGTGAAGGGTTAAATGCCGTCTCTGCGAGTTACTGTGAAGACGGGAGAGCTTGTTGGTCCCTCTGTACATTCACAGAGGGCCCGCTATAGTAACTCAATGACAGTACAATTGACCAATCATATCCTCCCTCTAAATGGGTGGGCTTTATTTACGCGGACTTTATGACAAGTTCCGCCCGCTGTGAAGTTTATGCATGCGCGTTACCCCTCGATTCCACCGGGTCCGTCTGCGTCGAGTCACGGCTGCGCCGCGGTCAGAGGGCCTAGGTATAAAAGTCACGGCTCGCCACTACATTTGACCCATCCTAGTGTTAGGAGCAGTGAGCTGCCATTATTATGTACGGCGCCCGGGGAGCGATTCCTCCTTCACGCTCGATGGCAGTGGAGATGGGCTGGAGCCACGTTCTGTTTGGACCCTGCTGAGGACCCCTTCATTCTTCAATAAATGCAGACCAAACAGTACTTATAAATTATTAATTATAAATGACTTGAGTCCTCGCAGACTTCAACAGGAGTGCCTTGAGGACAACAGAGAGCTGTGCAGTCATTTCAGCTGTCCAATGGTAGAGACAGAAAAGTTCAGGGACACATTTACAAGGCACAAGTCCAACAGGGAATGAAATAGGTTGGGCTTCAATTTTTGGACAGGCTTTTAATCTAGCACCGTAGTGTCATGATGTAGATAACATTAAGGATTCTTCCAAAGTAGCTAAATGAATGAGTTACCAGGTGATGATTTGCATTAACTTAATCTTTTAATGCAGAACTGACACATTAAGGAGACATTCCTTTTATTTATAACACTTGTGAAAGCAAGACACCATGGGAGCTTACAAGATAAGAAGACAGGTTACACTTTGCTTTCTTCAACATACAATTGGATGCTCAGAGTTCTGGTCTCAAAAATTCCTTTGGATTCTTTTGTTCTAGTGCTGCAACAAGTTGACTGGCGTAGTGGCAATGTTTGTTCTAGAATTTATTAAATGAGAATAATATTGTTTTTCTTCCTTATTATCCTCTTTGAGAACCTTCCTGGTATTGTCCAGGCATGTTTCGTCACGTCTTTCACGTCAATGAAGCAGATCATTTTTTCCTCTCTTTTCTGGCTGTTTCATTTTCTTGCCTGAGGACTAAACCTCTTGGTAGATTTTTACTTCTTTTACCTCTGTGAATTAAATATTTTACCTCTAAATAATTCATTGCTACATCCTCAAAGCCATCTTTTCAAAGCTTTGTGTGATACTGTAGTTGAATGTTTGCTAATGATTTTGCAACACTAATGAGGTCGTCATTTTCAGAAAAAGCCTTAAAGAGCAACTTGCAGGTTAGAGACACCAGTGAATAAATGTGTAGGAAAATGATGTATACACTAGATTTTCCAAAAAATATACATAAATATACACTACAGTGACATCTGGCGTCGTTTTTGTTAGACATTTTTACTTCCGCTTAAAAAAAGCTTCCCCATGTGACCTCCCGCGTGTGACGTCACATGGGGGAGAGCGGCCGGTCTAACGTAGTAATAAACATGGATCACAATGCTAGTTTTGACACAGAAGAGGTTGAAAATAAATATTCGAATGCATATGACGGACCACAACCATATAATTATGAGCCTGCTAGGCGTCCAAGAGACCAGGAGCAGCCAAGGATTAGAAGAAATAACGGCCATCAGCGAGAAATGGAGCTGTGGTGTGAGGAGAACCAGTGGAGAACAGGGCAGCTGTCTTGGTGAGTGACCGGCGTTAGCTACAGTTAATGTTGGCTAACGTCGGTCACATCACAACATTGTAAAGTTAGCTATCATATATCAGGCTATAACTAAAGTAGTATTGATAATATAGTAACGTTACTGGCAGGACGATCTGGCGGAGAAAGGTTGTGGAGCCTCCGTCGATATGCCGTTGTAAATGGCTTGATGGAAAGCAGGTGTGTAGTCGGGGAGGGTGCACAGCTGATTGCAGCAGGTGAGTGGAGGTTGAGCCGGGAGCCAGGAGTGACACCACCACGCCCACACAAACAACACAGACAGGGGAAAACAAACAAACACAAAGGAGACGGCTGGAGGAGTACAGCCACCACAGCGTTACCTAATGCAACTCCACACTACGTCTTACGGTGCTGTGTACCGGAGGGGAGAGAGAGAGGAGCGAATGGGGGAGAGAGGAACGAAGGGGGGGAGAGAGATGTAATACGGTTTCCTGATAAACGTTTTGTTTGATAGGCCTCAGCTGTGGAGAGTATGTGCTGCAGGGAGGTGGATGCACCTCGCACAACGCACCCAGGAACGAAAGCTAGCTCTGGTCCTTTTCCTGTTAGGGAAACTGTGGACTCGATGTCCTGACACGCTGGAGTTTGTGCAACCTGCACAAACTCAAGCTCACCATGATTACAAATGGTGAAATGCAATGTAAAATTACCAAAAAAATACCAGCTCACTAAATCACAACCGCTCAAACCAACTACAAACTACTACCGCGGATTGGGCAGAGAAGGAGTCCAAGAAAGTTGCTCCCCCATGTGACGTAATATGACGCGTTTGACGTATGACGTTAAAAAAAAGCTGTTTTTTGTAGCAGAGCTCAAAACGGCTCCTTTCCCCTCTGAATTATTGCCCTTATGTCTTGTAAAACATATCAAATCCTGCATTAACTTTTTTTAATTGTAATTTTCAGGCAAGGTTAAGCATAAATCTAGTAAAAAAAAAAACCTGCAAGTTGCTCTTTAAACTGTACACTGTCTCAGCAAACAAGTATGACATGAGTCATGTCGTGATGAAGTCAGTCGTGTTCTCTCAGAACGGAAGGAGCTCCCCGTCCAAATCTGCAGTCATCATGCATCATGTCAAACAACTCTGGTCGTTGGTTTCTTCTCAGCAGTGGTGAGGTTCCATGGACAGGATCCCAGCTTCGGCTGTGCTGCACCACTATCCTCAGGCTGTGCTGCATCACTATCCTCAGGCTGTGCTGCATCACTATCCTCAGGCTGTGCTGCACCACTATCCTCAGGCTGTGCTGCATCACTATCCTCAGGCTGTGCTGCACACTATCCTCAGGCTGTGCTGCATCACTATCTTCAGGCTGTGCTGCACCACTATCCTCAGGCTGTGCTGCACCACTATCCTCAGGCTGTGCTGCACCACTATCCTCAGGCTGTGCTGCACCACTATCCTCAGGCTGTGCTGCACCACTATCCTCAGGCTGTGCTGCACCACTATCCTCAGGCTGTGCTGCGCCACTATCCTCAGGCTGTGCTGTGCCACTATCCTCAGGCTGTGCTGCATCACTATCCTCAGGCTGTGCTGCGCCACTATCCTCAGGCTGTGCTTCGCCACTATCCTCAGGCTGTGCTGGGCATGCCGGTAAAGGAGAGTCATGACACGGATGATACTCAGAGTAGCTCCTACTCAGTCTAAAGTCTTTCTAAATTGAAATATAACCTTCAGTTGCAGTTAAAACTAGATGAGAGGAGTAAACTTCCTTTATCTTTATTGACAACACAGAGCACTAACCTTTGGTCCTTTTAGATGACTGATCCTAGACAAAAAAAATCCTTGATATTCAAACAATGGAATATTTTTCTTTATATTGATGTGCTTTTTCAATTTAAATAAACACTATTAATAAAACAGTGTTTTAATTATGTGCTGAGCATTTCATTTATTTGTGGTGGGTGGGGCATTACGTTTTGTTATTTATACAAGATTATATTTGTATTTTAAAAAGGAGATAAAGCACGAACATCACCAGCTGGGAACTTACAACCCATGAAATGCTTTACTCATTACCCAAACCCTTAAAGTCACAATAAAAAAGACGCACAGATGTGTTCACTGAGGGAATATATATTGTTTTATTTAATCAAAGCTAAGAAAATCAGGAAACTGGCACTGGAAGATGCAATTAGTTAGTAAACAACATAGACACTTATTCAGTTAAACTTATCTTCATAACAAAATAGTTTAAAATATATACCTAAATATGAACTATGAAAGGTTTATGTATATGAAAATAGATGGAAAAAACACACACACACACACACACACACACACACACACACACACACACACACACACACACACACACACACACACACACACACACACTCAGTGCTCTTCACCACAGCAAACAGTAAGGGGGACTGTTTGAGCGAGTGGCACATTTAGGCTGAAAGTTTGATAGGTGTTCACCTGTGGATTTGTGAGCTGTAATGGCAGAGTTACCTTGTTTCATGATATCGTAATGATCCACCTTGAAAGGAAGAAGTGGAACCGGTGTGTCGTTAGGAAGCGTGGATCTGCAGGTCAGAGCTCCACAGCTCGGCTAATTGAAGAGCCCATATGGAAGCCACAGCTCCAAAACGACCCTACAACCCAGTCCCACAAAAACCCTGTAATAGCTATGTTGGTCCACAGGGCAAAACGTAGTATATTCACAACAATCCTCTGAAATTGTGACATTGTTACATTATAGTTTCCTATAGATTTCTAATGACCAGTGCCCCTGTCACGTGATCGTCAGCTTTCCCGGTGTGAAAAAAAAAAAAACATGGCGGACACCCGACTTATTTTTTGTGGAAAATCTGAATTGTAGAATAGAAGATAGAATAGAATTGGGAGGGATGAAACCCTCTTTAATGGTCGCACTGCACACACAGTGACATTTGTTCTCTGCTTTTAACCCATCCTAGTACCAGGAGTCTAGTACTAGGAACAGTGGCAGCTATTGTACAGCGCCCGGGGAGCAACAGGAGTGGGGGAGGTGGGGGGCGGTTGTCCGGTGCCTTGCTCAAGGGCACCACGGCAGGGCCAAGGAGGTGAACTGGGACCTCTCCAAGTAGCAGTCGACACTCCATACTTTAAGTCTGTTCGGGGACTTGAACCGGCTACGACCCCCAATCCAAGCCCCTACTGACTGAGCCACTGCCGGACTGACTGAGCCACTGCCGGACTAGTTTGGCCGTTATATTGCTTTTTGATTAGATTTCTAGCGATAAGTGTATATTCTACTTTCAAAATCTACGTCCAGTGGATGTGTAGGATCTATAGTTTGATAGATATTACGAAGATAAGACAAGTCTCACCAGGAGAACGTGTATATACTACGTATCTTAACTAAAGAGGTTGCTCTGCACGCACCCCCTGAAATTGTGAGATTGCTACGTCTCTCCTCCTATTAATTTATATTGACCAGCGTCCATGTGAAGTTATCGTCAACTCTCACGGCGGGAAAACAGTATTTACTGTCTCTGCGTTTTCATGGTAACTAAGATGGCGGCAGCTCTCGCTGCGTACACACAGAAGTAAGAATTGTCCTTTCTGTCTATTGATTTTACAGTGATATCTGCAGTACTCATCAAGTATTACATTGATTGGTATGAATTGTGTACAAAGCTTTTGTGTTTTTCCCCTTCGATTCTAAGAAACATCTAGTATTTTCAAATTTTCGGATAGCTGAAGAAACTACACTACCCATAATCCTCAGCTATCGTTGTGTAGACCCCGCCAGTCCTCTTTGCTTGACAAACCCCCCAATTAGTCAACAAGCTCTGTGATTGGATGTTGTAAATCCCCCTGCCTTTTTTGCTCTTGTGGGAGGCAGGGCTTAGCCTCCACCTACCAGGCCACACCTGATCCCACTTAAGGCCTGAAATCAGCCCTGCTCAGTCTCTCCCGTGTCTGTAGCAGCAAGCTGATCCCCATGTGCTCTCTTCACAAGCTGAATATTGATGCATTATTTGAGTAAGCTGTGTTTACGTTCATTGGTGATTATGTTTATTGATAGCTTGTTTAGGCTTATCTGGCGAAAGCAATATTTAATTTGTTTTGTTACAGAGTATTGTGTTTACATCCTAGCCTTAAAATCATCATCATCATCACCACCATCATCTACAATCAACTGTCAACTGCATGTGAAGAGAATAAATGGTTAAACTGCTCTCATCGTGGGTCCTCATACTTTGACTGGTATGCCAATGCAGAGGCACTTCAGGCAGCCCTCCCTAAAATTGCAGTTGAGTTTTTACATACATTTTTTTTATCATACTTTAATCTGTGTGTGCTTGCTTTTCTCTTTAGAATTCATCACATAACTGCCTTGTAATAAACGGTTCGGCTGCATTAAATATTACACATCTGCCGTAGTTCTTTATTTATAGAGCCCTGATTAGAAGACTTCTGGACAAACTGGAAGAACTCTGACAACCAAACTGAATGCATGACGTGGATCATAAATATATCCGCAATTAAACAACATATTTAAGTTATCTTCACACAATACGTCTCCTTTCAGTATCAATACTAATTCGGCTGACTTTGTCAGGATTCGGGAAAAGGTAGGACCCAAATGCAGAATAAAAAAGACAAAAAGGTCTAGGAACAAAAGGCGAGCTTTAATTAAAAAAAGCTGATGACATGAAATAAACAGGTAGCACGAGGTAAACAAAAACTGACCGTGACCAACATGGAGGGAGACAGGAAAGACAATGAACCGACATGGAACACAGGGGAAGACAAGACTAAATACAAAGAAGGGTAATCACAGGACAAGACACAGCTGGGCAGGGGAGGCAGAAACACAAGGGCAACAGGTGAACACAATCAGACAATCAGACACAGGAGGGAAAACACAGGGAGGAAGACCAGACACAGGGAGAACAGAATTGCAAAATATAACCATGACAAGACAGACAAAACAAAAATCGTGACATAAAACTAAGATCGTGACAGACTTTCATATATCAGACAAAATAATGTATCAATGTCATAATTTGAGATTTTTTAAATATTTTTGTATATACTACGTTTTGCCCTGTGGACCAACGTAGCTATTGAACATTTTTTGTGAGACTGGGCTGGACCTTACCTCAGACACTGCCATGGACACAGAGTACAGATAAAAATGCTTTGAGTCTGCCACTTGTTAGGCACACAAATAGGCTAATATGAACGCATTCAGTCAGTAGAGATGGTTCCCGTGCCACAAAGACAGAATGCATGTGCAGGTGTGTGTGTTAAACAGGTAACACTGCTGCTGTTCTAGCAGTTATAACTCTGCTTTATTAGTAGGGCATAGTGGACATGAAAAGACTCAAACTCTGTCAAAAGTCTGTACAGCTGTTAAAGCTGGAATGCGCCGGTGAAGATGGTCGCATTGTCTTTTGGCTCCTCTCCAACTTTGCCCTTTTTTGTATTTTTTTTGTGTTTATTTACTTTTTGCCCTTTTTAATATTGTCTGCTTATCTGTATTATTGTGTTGCATTGTTGGAGAAGCCTGTGACCTAAGATTTTCAATGACATAATTACTCTGTAGCTATGTTAGTTTGACAATAAAGAACCTTGAACCTTGAACCTTGAAAGCGACTGACGCTTCAGAAGAAAGCAAGGATGTCTCATTTTTCCACATGAAATGAAGCATTGCAGTTGCTTTTTGTTTTCTGTTTTCAGAAAGAAAAATAAATGATATGGTTACAATTATAGGAACACGGACTAGCCCTCTTTGCGAATGTTAGGTTAAACCTCTTAAGTCTATATAGTAAATGCGGTAAAACTAACTTAAAATCAAGGTTTGACAATGCCTATCCTCCTGGACCAAGTTGCTACACGGTGTCAATATTTTGGCATGCCAATTGGCATTTTTGAGAAAAAAACGCCTCCCTCTGGTCCGTCGCTCCCCCAGGACTGTCCGAGAACAGGGACCCAGCTTGTTTCCCATCTGCTGGGCCACAAACAGAACCAAACAAAGCTACAAAGTGCTGGCAAAATACCCATCACTTAACTGGGCCCTATAACAACTGCTGTCCTACAGCTGTGTGTCCATCAGGCTGCGGTCACTGTCCCAGGAATGACAGGGGCTTTCCCCGCGGTCTGGACAGATATTTATATCCACTGTACACCACCCCCACACAAGCAGCCCCTTGGGAGCCCCATCATGGCATTATTCCAGAAGCATTGTGTTTAGCTTCTTTTTTATAATTACTGATATAGGCGGGAGACATTTCTAGAGCTCAGCAAACAGACAAGTTCACGTTGAGCCGCTGGACATCGTTTTGGATTCAGAGGGCCGGTGCTCACACAAGGGATTTCTGGGTTCCCAGCCTCTCAGCCCTCTTGACACGACCACTGCCTTTTTCAGGAAGAAAGTATTTCCCATACATTAATAACAGATATAGAGCTATATCTGATAAGGGACTAGCAACGTCCTTCATCACGCATACATACATGTATACATTGTCTCTCGTCATACTCTAATTAAAGATGTGTGTGCGTATCTGATACATGGTGATTTTGCCAGCCCTCGACCAACTACTTCCTGCGCTGCTGAGATCTCAGGGGAGTGCATAAACAGCGCGTGACGTTTTTGGATCAGCTGTTCTGGAGAATACTGAGAGAACCCGGATCCGCCCAGCCGGACTTTTGTCAGCACATGCCCTAAAGATGCAGCAAAGCATCTATGAACCCTGAACCGGTGTCTTCCAGCAAGACACAGATAAAAAACAAGAAGAATAACAATGTTGCTTCAATAACCAACCAAGAAAATGTGAATGACTGAAGCTGTGTGACACGTGAAAAGGACAGATTTAATGTGAAATACTTTTGACTACCCTTCCTGCAGTAACACTCTCTGCCTGCACTGTTAGTGAGGCCGTGTGGGTGCGAAACACAAATATCACTATGTGATATTGAGTAACTGTAGGACGGCCTGTAGGACGGGCCCGTGTAGGACGGCCTGTAGGACGGGCCTGTGTAGGACGGCCTGTGTAGGACGGCCTGTGTAGAACGTCCTAGGCCTGTGTAGGACGGCCTGTAGGACGGCCTGTAGGATGGCGAGACCTCTCCTGAGGACGGCCCCTTCGACCGATGTTCAGCCATGGGGGCACAGGGGAAACAGAAGTCAGCAGGACTGCCGGAGCCGCCGACTGAACTAAGCGTAGGGTCTGCTAATCCTAAAATGAAAATGTGTGTTATATCTGAATTGTATACCAAACATGCTTGCCAATAAACACAAATTAGCAAAAGAAAAGGTGGTTGGTAAATGTACTCCCCAAGAATAATAGCTCAGGTATTTATCCCTGGCCCCTTAGCTTTCTTAAAGGATACAATAAAGTAGAATAACTCTGGTCTATGTGAGACCCAGTAAACATGAAACAATCCCCAATGGGAACTAGTGTTATATCTTTGAAAAACAACAGAATCAGTGGTCTGTCTTTGTTGCAGTCAATTATTTGTAACACAAATTAAAGCATGATGTCACGACCAATGCCAAATTAAAATAGTTCCTGACCACAGTCTACAATCTGAGACACATACAGCCCCCCCCCCCCCCCCTCAGACGACAGGAACAGAAAAGCACAACATGTTACAGCAAGAGGAGGGAGAGAGAAAGAAAAATTAAGACTGAAATTCAGAGACCGAGCCAGAGGGTCGGATTTGACATCCAGCCGCAGAGGAGGAACACAGTGTGATTCACCCCCCATCTCTGGTCCTCTGGGGGGTCTGACGTTGGAGAGGATCCGGGGCAGGAAACCTCCCCTGCATTTCTTGGCGGTCCTGACTGCTCAGCAGGCCTGCCGTTGGCCCACCTCAATCCCCCCCCAGCATGCTAGCCTTTGACTGTGATCCATATTTTCACTGAGAAGATTAATTATTAAGCTGTTTAGCATTGTGTCGTATCACTGTTTAACTTCACCAGCTCATGAGAGATGGGCCCTGCATGTTGAGAAAACATTGACCAAAGCACAGAATGTGCACTTTTTTTTTGGTATTTTCAAACAATGTAGATTCATAATTGTCTACAGTCAATAATGTATATAAAATGTGTTCTCAGTGTGTTCACTGGACTGTAATGTCTGCATTGTACTGTTATTTTGGCAGTTATCCATCAGCTGTTGGATAGATGTGAGCAGTGGTGTAGTCTACTTTTTTGTAGTGGGTATGCTGTAATAATTGTACTCATCCATCCTAGAGCGACGCATCGCGGAGCGACACCTGTCTCGAAGCAACACCTCATGAACCATCACACTCACTAATGCATAGACTAGTCTTGAGACTGGTTATGTGTTATCAACATGTCAATGTATTATACGCATTTTTATGTGACTTTTAACTGCCAGTGACATTAACAATAAAAAAGTAAAAGAATGAACAATGATGGAAAAAGCCCACTTATCTTCTAGGGTTGAACAATTAATCGAAATTTTTATCAAAATCTCAATATGGCCTACTGCAATTTTTAAGTAATACACAATAAATATGGTCATGCTACAGATGTCCTGACCCACACATCATCATCATCTACACTTAAAAAAACATCTTTGTTTCGCATAGATCTGCAAAAATATCACACAATAATCATTTTAAACATATTTTTCAATGCATTAGATATTTATTCAAACTTCTTCAGCCCTATTATCTTCCATAAATCATTGTCAAACTATGTACTGTATCAGCTTAAATGAACAAGCAAACATCCTTGAAGTGCTACAAGACAAATTAGCTTCAAACAAGAAACAAATTAACAAATAAGCTTCACCTCAATAAATGAGGGTTGAAAAAGCACTCAACATGTCCATACTGGGTTCACTGTGTTAGTCCACAAGCCCTGAAAAAAGGATGGAACACTTCTAGACATAGTCTGGTAGTCTACAGAGCTTTCCAGATATGTTTGTACTCAGGCATCTGAGGTGTGCATTGCCTCCTTGCTTGCGTGGCAGAGCGATGGCTTCTCAGCCATGTTGTGACGTACTTCCTTGGCTCAAAAAGTGTTACAGGGGGCCCATTGATGCTGATCATCATCAAATTACTTACATTTGACAACAACAGTGTCGATCTCTTGTCTGTGCATATATTGTTCATGAGACTGAAGCCCCTTTCACACTCAGCAGTCTGCAAGGGATGGTCTTCATGCATTGTATGAGTGGCTTTAAGCTTTCAGGCTCACTGTCTGGGTGCTCAAGGAAATCTCTCATACCATTAACTGCTTGCTCTTCACCAAGATTGAACCGCCTGCAGAGTCGTTTCACTTGTGCCTCACCATGCCGTATGCCAGGGGTTGATGGCCAGTTGCCTGTATCCAGAACACTGAGATCATGAAGCATTTCACCATCAAATGAGAGGTGCTTCTTCAAGTTGTTGATCAGACTTTGTAGGATTGTTTTGCATTGATTGGTGTGAGCTTTGCATTTGACTCCAAGGGAACAGATCCTAAATGTCCCAAAGCTTGTGCAGTCAGTGCCTCCTCTAATTTCTCTCCTTGGGTATCTTTGAATGATGCCAGCACTCTGATGGTGCGCTTTAGAAGATGGTCTGCTCTCAAGAGTGTGACAGAATGGGCCTGGAGTTGCTGAGACAGGTTTGCAAGTTCAGACAGTGCATCAAACATGAGTCCGAGGTCACACAGGAATTCCTTGCTTTGCATTCGACGTGCCAGGCCTCTATAAGTTTGTCTCTCTTTGCTGCTTCTTGTTTGGTCGCCTGCAGCATTTTCAAAGTGTCTATTGAGTGCTTCATATGATGTCCACACAGCCTTTACAGAACAGAAACTGCTGGCCACCCATCGCGTACTTAAAACTCTGCCAATTTTCAGGACTTGCGAGCCCACTTCTTGTGCTGCTTCCAGAAGCTCTCGTGAATTTTTATTGGACTGACTGTAGAGATTGTGGATCTTCTCTAGGAACACTTTGAAGTGGTTGACTGCCTGAACCTCATCCACAGCATCAGATACAGCCAGTTCCAAACGGTGGTTCATGCAGTGCCATGTGAAGAGGTTAGGGTACCTTGCTGTCAGCCTGGTTGCCACACCAGAGTTCTTGCCTAACATGACACTGGCTCCATCAGAAACAAATGAGACCCAGTTCTTTTGAAGCCACTCTTCAGTGAAGCCTGCAGTGTCCAAACAGTTCAGCACAGCTTCTTATATCCTTTGCCCTTTGGCTCTCCAGCTCAACCAGCTCCAGGAACAAAAATTCAGGAGTAGCTCCATCCACTGAGGCTTTCAAGTTGACAATCATTGCAGATTTGTGGCTGATAGATGTAGCCTCGTCAATGAGAACAGACAACTTGCTTGAAGACGTCACAATACTGTGAACTATTTTTTTCTGCATCTCTTTTGCTATGTGTTCTACAATTTTTGTGGAACTGTACCTTGAGTGCAGACTAGTGCCCATGTTGGCACCATTTTTTTCCTGAAGCTCAATGAGACTATCATGGTCAGTAAAAGGTCGGTTCATCTTCGCAAGATAGTATGCTGTTCTGAATACAGAATCTGTCTCTGCAAACACAGTCTCTGACACAGCTCTCACCAAATTTCCAACTAAATCCTGTCCACCCTTCTCCGTGAGCTCCTGGGCTATTTTGTGTGCTCTGGACGTCTCATGTCGTCTAATCTTGTTTCTCAAAGAGGCCAGAGATGTTGATCTGCTTGAATCTGAGGACTGGATCTTAAAGTGCACCCACTCCTCAGACATAGACACTCGTTGTTCTGTGAGGACACCGGTTGATTTTGTAGCGCTGCAAAGAGCACAACGTGGAAATAAACAAAACCATGACTAATTAGCATAATACAAGTTTTTACCAATAACATCTGCAGAAAAGAGCCAAGATTTACTCAAAAGTATTTAATAAACTGCTTACAATATTTACATCATGGCTAACAAATGCATGAAAAGCAGATAAAAGGAGAAAAATGTTCCACTTTTTCAATAGCTAATTATTACTAAATTAGGGATTACTTATTACTGATAACTAACATATAGTAATTTAATGGTGCAAATGTTTTAACATGACCATGAATTAACTCTCATTTGCATAGTCATTGACTTTATGAATTTCTGTTGTTTAGATCAGCTTTCCTTTGCATGTGTGCTGACATTTACCTAACTTTCTGTCCCTCCACTCCAACCAAGGATGCCTGTTCTTAAATTCCCTAGCCCAACTTTCAGTCCACAAGGCTGGCCAGGAGCTCTCATCTGTGTCATCATCCGAAACAAGGAGATAATATAAACATTGTGTTCTGTTTATGACTACACACACACACACACACACACACACACACACACACACACACACACACACACACACACACACACAAAGCTACACACACACACAAATACACACACACACACATACACACACACAAAGCTACACACACACACACAAATCTACACACACACACACACACACAAAGCTACACACACACACACACACACACACAAAGCTACACACACACAGCTACACACATACACACACACACAAAGCTACACACACACACACAAAGCTACACACACACAGCTACACACATACACACACACACACACACATACACACACACACAAAGCTACACACACACACACAAAGCTACACACACACAGCTACACACATCACACACACACACACATCACACGCACACACGCAGTATCTCGCTCCCTTTCTCTTCCATTGATCACGACACTAACGTTGATCAAGTTAGCTAGTTCTAACCAACTACCCCCTGCTACAGTTACGTTAATGGTAACCATGCTAATTTCACTTACCGGGTAACTTTGCGGTAGCGCCGGGCTCGTTCTCTGTCACCTTTAGGACAGCCGCCTGACCTGGCTCTTCTTCTGTAGTTGTAGAAGGGGAAAACTTCGGAAAACATTGAAATATTGTCGTCTGTTTTCGTTTCATGTTTGCTTCCTGTTTAGCGCTCCGCGAACTTGAATGGTGGACGGATCAAATTCTGATAACGTTAGAGAAACGTGGGGTTTGTCAGAGCTGAACAAAGTGTGTTGCTGTTGCTTAGCAACAGGCCACAGGCGACGGAAGCCCCAGACGTCCAAAAGTATTAACACAGAAGGGGCGAAAGCGTGAAAGCGCAGTCACAAAATGAATTTTGTTACGTATCATCGCTCATTTTTAAGAGGGTATAACGGAAATCACTGGCATTTTCTAGTGGGTATACGGCGTATACCAGCGTATCACGTAGACTACACCACTGGATGTGAGACAGGTAAAGGTCTCTACCTGGGCTGGATAGTCAAATGGCGCATTTCCACCATGGCGCGGAGTGCGGTTTAAGCATGCCGTGTCGTGCCCGGCCCGTTTCTGTTTGCGTTTCCACCAGGCCTAGTTCCGGCCCGGGGCTACTTTTTCACCGTTTTTCTGGCCCGACAAAATCGTGGTTCTATCGGGGCCAACAAGCGGGCCAACAACCGGGTTGAATATGCTAAACTAGTGAGAGAATCGCTGGCAAGGGGGCTACAACAAGATGAACATATTTTACCGTGATTTAATTGTAATACACGTTTCAAAATGATGCCGAAGTAACAACATACTGATACCGGTTAGTAAAAACCATGAATTAATGCTTTGACAAGTCTGCAGACAGACGGCAGGCGAAAAACCTTTTAAAATGCATGTTTTCTAAATGGAGATCGGCTAAGCTAACGCAGTATATGCTCCGACCGTCCACACTCACAACAACGGCCTATACAAACATAAATAAAGCAGCGACTGTATTCGCCATGACACAGACAGTCTGTGGTTTGTACATGTTTAACTTTTGTCTAGTTTCTGAACAGATATGAGGAGCTGTGAGCTTGAGTGCTAACAGCTAACGGCTGATGTTGTTTTTCTGAAGATGACGTCACGGCTCCGCCTACACTGCGTTACTATAGATACTACCCCAGTTCCTAAACTGTAATGGAAGCGCAGCATTAAAGTGAGCGGGGCCTAACAAGGCCTAACAAAACCGTACTAAGTCGAGTGAGGCCTGCGGTGGAAATGAGCCAAAAGAGCCACTGCACTGGATCTGTCCTCGGAGGCCGTCACTGCCTCGCTCAGCTCGTGTCTCACCGTGGAGCACATGCTGTCCAGAACCCGGTTCAGCCACACCTCCACCTACACACACAAACCAAAGACAGCCATTCAAACAGTGCAGCAAAACAGTTGCAATGTGTGTGACTTGAGCACCAACGGCTCTTTTCGATGCACCTTAATGAGGTCATTAATAAGCATTATAGTGGAAGTAAAGTCAGGCAAATACTATGGGATGTAATGGGAACGTAATGGATTTCTTGGCTTTGATATGTTACGTGAATTTTCTCTCAACTGAAAAATATTAGAAAAAAAACATAAAATAAGATTTCAATCAAATTTACATCATTGATGATCCACAGTATTAAAAAAGGGAGGTGGGCTGACACCCCCGCTTTCACTTGCAGTGACTTTCCTCTCAGACCAAAATACAGATAGTGCAGCACAGAGGGTGGGAAAGGAGGTGGGGGGCTGCAGATTTTGACCAGTTCATGCAGCTGGTGGAGTGTACACTAAATATTTTTTAAATTAGCCAAACATTTACATCCCATTTCCTAATTTCACTGAAGATCTTTCTTAATAATGTCACAGGTTATGCCCTCATCATAATAATCTGTTAGATTTTCCTCCTCACTGACAAGCAAGAGTCAAAACATGTTGTGTTTGTGTTGTTATGTTTAAACAGCACCTCAGATTGTATTTACAAAAGGTGCAGCAAGTGAGAGTAACAACCTGTAGGACAACATTGTGTCAGGGTCTTCCAAAGTGTCCAACACCATGTTTAGATGTGGGGGAAGTTGTGGCTTGGGTTATGTACTACAATTAGAAATGTTGGAAGAAATGTTGTCTGGAAACATGTCAAAGTAAATAGTTCACTGACCCCCTCCCTACAAAGGTTTTAGGGTAACACGTCACACTACTTCACCTCTGCTCCTGGCAGATGAGTTATGACAGACGCACTCGAAGCTCCGTCAGGAAACTTCTGGTTAATTCATATTAGAGTTTTGCACAAAGGACTGATGATGTTGTTTTTTGGAGGACAGTCTCCTTTCCTTTTACAGTAATATAGAAAAATGAACAAGAGCTTGAGAGGGAAAGGGCAGGTGGGTCTGGGGACTGGACAAGCACCGGGTCAGGGAAGGAATCTGCAGCAGTGTGGCTCCTCTGAAGGAGGGAACACGCGCTGTACCGGGCGCACAGCGGCCAACACGAGGGCAGGAGGCAGAAGGCAGGATACAAGCTGGAATAGAGGTCCATTGGGAAGAGATTGAGAATCCTTGAGGGCAAATGAGGGATTAAAGTGGACAGCTCTGGACGGTGCTGTGGAGCGTGTGCACCATAATTGAATTTCACGCTTGCTGCCTTCTTCTGAAGTCGTGTAGCAAAGCGATCATTTGAAAAGAAAGCTATTAGTCAAGCCTTCTGCTAAGCTCAGAGCTGTGCCGTAGGAAATCTGGGATTACACAGACAGCAGGCTTCGGTGTACTCCGTCAAAACACAAGTGTCACGATGAGCCGCAGGAATGAAGGGACAGCAGCAGTGTATTATGGGTTGTGAAACTCCATTCTCATTCTCATTTTTCGTCTTTCTCTTGCTTTAGAGTAAGAACTCTGACATTTCTAACAGTCTCTCTTTGCCTGTTAAAACTTCATACAGAATGAGAGGACATGTGTTTTCACTGCAGTGAAAGCTGATATGCCAACCTCGTTTCTAATCAATTACCTTCGAATGTATTACTGGAAGCCTGAAAACATGGCATTACTGCAGGTTACCTGCAGCTCTTCAAAGGCATGAGAAGATGTTAAAGAAAATAAACTATTTTGTAATGATCTCTTCAAGCAGAAGAGTTGATCAACAAGTATGGCAGCGGTAAATAATTAACAGGATGGATCAACTATTCAGCTATTTACAGATACTAACTGACAAGTGTGTTAAATCAATTCTCACTGTTATGATTCTACATTATTTCCAACTCGCATGAAGTGGAGCGTTGCTGTTTGTTTGGTTATGCAGAGTGACAGAAATAGACATGTTAGCGGCACATTAATCAAAGACAGAACTGTTGCTTTTCACTTCCATTGTCCCAGAACCTACAGCAGCATGAACATTTTTACTTGTCAGCTTGGGGGCTGTAATATTTTGATATATTATGTTATTTTATTACACGGCTAAGTGTAATACTCGATTCTGATTGGTCAATTTCAACATATTACAGTCTGCTATTTCTGTATAGCACTTAGCCAGTTACACAGCAGTAGGGCTGTGATATAGTGACTTCTCAAAGTTTAAAACATAAACCTGTTTTTAGAAACACTTTTTATCGTGTAATAAATGTCACAGTTTCTGTTTCAGCTAGGTTCCAATCATGCTTTTTCTACTCATGATGAGTCCAACTCTTTCTCTTTCAAGAAGACGCAAAATAAGAAATACTTTTTGGATCCCTCAATGGGAAATACAATTTGTTCTCTGTTATTATTTACACACAATTATTGTATCTCATTGGGAGGGCCCGGCTGGCACAGGTACACATACTTCCTGATAGATATATTTAACTTTTAGCTTTCTTATTTGATCTTACTTATTAATTTCTCTATTAATAACTTATAGTAGTAACTTATTAAGCTATGCCCTCTCCAAACTTTTCTGTAGAGAAGTTTTGTCTTATTTTTTTCGCAGTTGAGTTTCTGCTGTTGTGCAACCACGCCACTCTAGCTGCCTTGTTTACACCAGGGACAGCTGATCATGCTAAAAGCAGCTAGCATGGTGGTCAGAACAGCGGCTATCCTCACTGAAATCTGGAGGACACAGAGGATGCAGGGATAACCGGAGAGACGAAGGAGAAGAGCTGAGTCCAGATTTATAGAGGAGAAGGAGATACAAGCCTTGTCTCCCCCTCTCATCACGTAAGATCACTGGCTGATGGAAAGGACGAGCTAACAGCGTTAGCCAGGGTCAGACAGAATATCTTGAGTTTTTAATAATGGCTTCCAGACTGTTGAGGCAACATTTCAAACGTTTCCTTTGATGGGCCAACAAGGATTGCACCGACAGCTTCACCATGAGCATGAATCTTCATCTTGAGCCTGAGTCTTCATCATGTCTTCACCATGAGCCTGAATCTTCATCATGTCTTCACAATGAGCCTGAGTCTTCATCATGTCTTCATCATGAGCCTGAGTCTTCATCATGTCTTCACAATGAGCCTGAGTCTTCATCATGTCTTCACAATGAGCCTGAGTCTTCATCATGTCTTCACAATGAGCCTGAGTCTTCATCATGAGCCTGAGTCTTCGTCATGTCTTCACCATGAGCCTGAGTCTTCATCATGTCTTCATCATGAGCCTGAGTCTTCGTCATGTCTTCATCATGAGTCTGAGTCTTCATCATGTCTTCATCATGAGCTTGAGTCTTCATCATGTCTTCATCATGAGCCTGAGTCTTCGTCATGTCTTCACCATGAGCCTGAGTCTTCATCATGTCTTCACCATGAGCCTGAGTCTTCATCATGTCTTCATCATGAGCCTGAGTCTTCGTCATGTCTTCACCATGAGCCTGAGTCTTCATCATGTCTTCCCCATGAGCCTGAGTCTTCATCATGTCTTCATCATGAGCCTGAGTCTTCATCATGTCTTCATCATGAGCCTGAGTCTTCATCATGTCTTCATCATGAGCCTGAGTCTTCATCATGTCTTCATCATGAGCCTGAGTCTTCATCATGTATTCACCATTTCTTCATCATGTTTTCATCATGAGCCTGAGTCTTCATCATGTCTTCATCATGAGTCTGAGTCTTCATCATGTCTTCATCATCAGCCTGAGTCTTCATCATGTCTTCATCATGAGCCTGAGTCTTCATCATATCTTCATCATGAGTCTGAGTCTTCATCATGTCTTCATCATAAGCCTGAGTCTTCATCATGTCTTCATCATGAGCCTGAGTCTTCATCATGTCTTCACCATGAGTCTAAATCTTCATCATGTCTTCATCATGAGCCTGAGTCTTCATCATAAGCCTGAGTCTTCATCATGTCTTCATCATGAGCCTGAGTCTTCATCATGTCTTCACCATGAATCTAAATCTTCATCATGTCTTCATCATGAGCCTGAGTCTTCATCATGTCTTCATCATGAGCCTGAGTCTTCATCATGTCTTCATCATGAGCCTGAGTCTTCATCATGTCTTCATCATGAGTCTGAGTCTTCATCATGTCTTCATCATGTATTCACCATTTCTTCATGTCTTCATCATGAGCCTGAGTCTTCATCATGTCTTCACCATGAGTCTAAATCTTCATCATGTCTTCATCATGAGCCTGATTCTTCTTCATAAGCCTGAGGCAAAGTAACGTTCAAAAAGTCAACTTTCAAAATGCTGAAATCCAAGTGGTCTCCATCAGAGTGAACAGCGGCTTTGGAGTGCTGCGAACATCCACTGTACACAGCACAAAGCCCATCACACACTGCCAAACGGTTTCTGTGAAAAATAAAGTGACAGCAGTGGTGTGTGTGTGTGTGTGTGTGTGTGTGTGTGTTTGTGTGTGTGCCAGCCAAACATTTTCCTTTGATTTGTTCACTGACTGTTTAACTTTCTGATTTCATTGGAACACTTTTCTGTTCTCTCTCAACACTAGCAAGTTATACACAACATTCTTCCACATACAGCTATGTGCATGTTGTTCTTTATCATTTTGGCTTCACAAGGGGACAGCAGATCCAGATATAGAGCATTACTGCTAATGCAGGTGTTGAAAAGCTCTATTCCAAGCAGAGGCTTTAGAATATTTTGCAGCCCTGCATGCACATCTTCAAGTCTTAAAATGCTGCTGTAAAAGTTGGATATAATGGTATTTGTTGTACTAATATAAACTAAGGGGGCCTTGAAGGTATAAAACAAATAACTTTTCAGAAAAAATTATCAAAAAACACAAAAACATTTCACCAAAAACAAAATAATTTAATTTAATAAAAAACAATGTTCCAAAAAACAAAGAAACTGATTGGATTAGCGTTCTGTCAATCTGTACCAAAGAATTGTAACAGCCGCCCCCCAAGGGCGCCGGAAGCAGAGGGGCCAGGGGGCCATTGGCCCCCCCACTTTACAGCCCTGCCCCACATTTTCGCTGCAGCGGATGCCGCGGAACAGTGTACACATCCCGTTTCAATAATTCCCCTCTACTCTAAAGTCGCATCTAAAAAGAACGCGATCGGATCTAGCTGTATATTTTGTTATTTTTGATTGTTATATTCAATCTCATTAGCTACAGGCATTTGTGAAGCTTGTAAAGGGAAGATGACAGCTCTCACTCGCCACTCTGCTCTTCCACAGCGCCGCTTCCCCTCCCTCCGCTGAAATTATGAATGTAAGGCGTATAGTAATCATAGATAACACGGCAGGGTCCGTTACAGTTTGTTTTAATCTGATTTCAAATAAACAAAGTCTTGGCTTTTAGAATATTAAACTTGTTTCGGCAAATTCAGATGATAAATACAACTTTGAAGCTTCTAACGACATAATTACAAGCGGAGAACGGAGTAACTTGACGTCACAGCAGGCATAACAACAGCCGGTGTTTCTCGTGAGTGTTTTCCCCGGAAACAAACACAATACACACAAACACAAAAATACACAAACACACACACGTATACACACACACACTCGCGAGCTCCCCCCAGACCAGCAATCCAAACGAAAATATTTTCCCTCCGTTACTACTTTGATCATTTGCTCCGCTAATAATCAATCAGATCGATCCAGAGAAGAGGAAACTATAAAGGCCTTTTTCTCAAAATGATGACTCGGTGACAGTCATTATAATGTTATGCTTAATATTTGGAGTACAAAAACAATCCTGATATCATTAGAAAGCTAGGAATCTCCTCTTTCCAACATTGTATACAACTCAAAATGTGTCTTCGGGTCAATGCGACTGATTTCGATGGAGCAGGTCCAGAGGTCGCGTTAACCGAATATTTTCCGTCTATGACGGATTTTTTTTAACAATGACGGAAAAATCTGAAAGCAGTCCGTCATTTTGACAGATTAGAACAAACTCTGAACAGCGCCAAAGTTTCCCCGCAGCGAGGCTCCGGTGTTATGCCGTGTTATGCATGCCCGCCAAAAAGGAAATGATACCGTTTCCAAACCTAACTTTGCCGTACAAATCATTGAAATGTCTGTGAGTTTTGGCTTTACGCTGTGAGCGATCCCGCGAAGTGCAGTGGGCATGCATAACACGGCGCTAACAGTTCACTTCACCCCACCCCCGTTGACAGTTCACGAGCATGCTCTCCCCCCCCCCCGGTTGACAGTTCACGAGCGTGCCCTCTCTCTCCTCCCCTCGTCAGAGTTGTGTAAAGGCCGACGGGTAGTAGCCTACTGGATTTTGACGGAAATGTTTCGATCCTGTCCGTCAAAATGACGAATAAAAGCTTATTTGGGCAAAGATGAAGGTACTTCAATGCAGAATGGTACAAAAACAGAGAGTGGTTAATTCTTTGCAAAACCACTAAACGAGCCTTCTGTGAAATATGCAGATTTGCTGCTGTTAAACGGCTTGTAACTTTCTCCAAATGTGGAGATGACAGCTTTGTAAATACCGGAGTTAATAACTGGAGCTTTTCACAGAGTGTGTTCAAAAAAAGTGCGCTTACTTCAGTCAAACACCAGTCAACATTCAGCTTGTCAAACAAGAGCGTATTGAGCAGGAAAAAAGAAGAGATGGAATGATGGAGCAACTGCGCTGTCATATGTGTGGGCTGGACCTGTATAGTCTAATTTACAGGAAAGGAGTGAGCAGAGGGTAGAGTGGTCCATTCTTGTTCTGTTTTCTGTGACTATCTTCCTCATGCTGAACACCCTCTCAGACTTTCAGTTGCGCGCTACTAAAGAGACGCGTTACCATGGAAACCAAACAATGGTGTAGCTGTATTGAAGTCCGAGTGGAAACAGTAACATTTGGAGCGTTATGTTAGAATGAAACAGGTCGTGACTCACAAATCAGATTTAGTCAGAAATCGGGAGAAATGCGGGATAAATATGACCCCGGGAGGAAATCGGGAGTCTCCCGCGAAAATCGGGAGGGTTGGCAAGTATGTCACATACACACACACTTTTTGGCCCCCCCACTTCTGAAATGAATCCGGCGCCGCTGCGCCCCACTGATGGTTTAAACCAGGGGTGGGGAACCTCTGGCCCCCGGGCCGTATACGGCCCGCGAGACCATTTGGTACGGCCCTCGAGGTAATTTATAAACACACGCAAAAAAGAAAAAATTAAAGAAATCTAGACCGCAAAAAAATTAAACAAGTGAGTGCCTGTTTTTCCTGGCCAAGGTCAGGGTCCTTGAACACAACACGAGCCTAACGTGTCATCACGTGGTATATGTCTCGTCTGACAGGGGTGTTGTTCTGCCGGAGAGCACCAGAACGCCGCTCCGGGCCGGGACTTCAGAAACTGCAGTACCCATAAGGAGCCGTCCACATGCCGCAGTTTCTGCGTGGCTGTGTCTTTAGTTGAAAGCCCAGTGGCGATCTGCTCATCTGTCACACTGATCATACAGTCAATAACTTTGTTGTTATTAGCATCTGGTTAGCTAGCTATGCTAACGAATATAAGAAGCTTTTTCTACAACCAGTGAGGTAAAGGCACATCTTTATATGATCATTATAGTTATAAAAAGAGAATAAAGTAAACGGGTATAAAATACTATATGACAGTAAAAAAAAGTTGTTATTAATAAACAAGAATACAGTTTGAAAGGGGAGTGATTTGTAAAATATCCATAAAGAAAAAGAAATCTGATTACAGTTCTGTTTCAAATGGGTGTTGAGAGATGTATCCATAGATCTCTTCATGTTGCTCTCAAAGTGCACCAGATTGATGCTTTTAACTTCAACATTTAAAAAAAAATCTTCCCGGGGGAGCATGCCCCCGGACCCCCCTAGAGGAGGTTAGGTCCCCCCCCCCACTTAAATCATGTCCACATGGATAGGAAAGTCATGGTAAGATATCTGGATTCAGAGGTTGCTTTTTCTTTGCACAGCATGAAAGAAAGGCCAAATGAATGGGCTGTGATTTTAGTATTTTTAAGCAGAGGTCAATAATGTGTACGGCCCTCGGAGGATGTTGAAAAAATTGAAATGGCCCTTGAGAGGAAAAAGGTTCCCCACCCCTGGTTTAAACTATTAACCAGAATGAAAATGATAATTACCAACACAAACCACACAAAGTATAAAAGGAATATTACAAACACTAATGAAATGTGCTTATGCTGTTGTGTTTTGTGAAATCATTTGGTGTTTTGTGAAATGTTGTGTTTTGACCTTCTGGGCCACCATAGACCTCCTTGCAATCTGCTAATACAATCCTCTTTACTCACTTATTAAGGTGAAGAGATTAGTTTGTGGTGATGTACATGTGTGATCTCAGGGCAGAACCAGAAGCAGCAGGTCAAGCTCGATGGCTAATTAGCAGCCAATTAGAAAGCAGCAGTTTGAGCGTGACACCTCAGTGTTTGTTTCCTGCAGCACAGAGAGCGACACGACCCGAGAGGCCGTGCTGCTGCTGGGGTTCGCTGCTCACTGGCCCTGTACACACAGAGGTCTTTCACATGACAGACACACACACACACACACACACACAACACACACACACACACACACACACACACACTTGCTTAGTGTGGCTTACTATGCCCAGTGGCGTCAAATTATATAAATCCTACAGGAAAGCTTGTATTTCATTTATAGCATGAAGGCTGGTGTTATATGATTTTTCCTGGCAAAACTCATTCATGTGTTCACTTTTGTTTTTCTTTTGTCAGATTTGTAAGTGACACTGATTATAAGATAATCACATTATAATATTATAATAAACATATTAACTTTTGTTCAACCCTTTATTTTTGAACTTTGACAGAATCTAACAAAGCTAAAGACATGTGAGTAATAAACATTCATATAAAGATTAAAAACGAACTTATACAACCAGTGGAACTGAACAGGCCAGTGGTTTTAAACAGCACATTCATCAAACTCCAGCTCAGAAACAGGCAGATTTAAAGGCCAACTTTAAACATGCTGTCTGTTTCTACAGGCTGGACAGTCTGCCTGCACATGTTTGTCACTCGAGTCGAGAACAAATAAAGAATGAATATATAATGGTCTCCCTAAAGGACTGATCATGTGATTCAGGTGAGATTAAAGACATAGTCTACTATAAGTGTTTTTGGTCTCATCTGGGCTGGACACATGTATGTGAATGTGCAAATATAACAAACTAACCAACCAAAGCAAATCATCTTAAAAATGTATTCTCCATCTGTTGTCGTGCAAATCTCAATCCAAATAAAAGTGAAGTGTAATCTCAAGAGTCCTCTTTTCTAAATGATGTAAATGGAATGACTCTTATCATGGCTTCTCCTCGCTGACCAATAAAACTATTTTCACAGCTTCATCTGATCGCTCTTGTCTGGTCTTTATCTCCCCCTCATCCCTTTCCCCCCCGGCCTAACTCCTAGCACCTCTGCGCTCAGAGGACTTATTTGGGTGCTGCTTTCCGAGAGGCCCAAGCCGCATCAAATTCCGCTGGCGCTGCTCTTGCTTGTCTTGGAAATTCAGCAGAAATCACAGAGGGGAAGAGTAAAGCAGATGAGATGCTACACGCGTCAGAAACCTTCTATTGTTTTCCTCATTAAACATGTGATATTTGTCTGTTTTTATTTGTATTAAATCAGTGGCCTGTACTGGAAGCAGGATTAGCGGTTAGCGAGGTAACTTCAGGGTTAACGGCGCTGCAGAGCTGCATTCACAAGACAAGCAGGAAAGCTCTGCGCTGATGTTGCCGTGGTGTTTCTATGGAGTGGGCGGGGTCAAGCACCGCTTGAAAGTAGATCGAAAATCAAGTTCAAATTATTTCAACTTTCCGCTAGCAGACGAGGTCACCATAGCAACAAAACCCAACCAGCGGATTTCAGCGCAAGGCTCTGCGCCCAACCTCGCGCTGAGCAAAGAGTGTCATGTAAATGCAGCATGACTCTTGACATGACACACTTATCATCCACATCTGATCACTTCATATATTCACTTATCTGTGTCACTCTGTTGGGCTGCATGTTGCAGTGCCACAGCTGGAGCTCTCCCAGTGCCACACTGTATGCAGAAGTTTTGCTCCAGGTCACATACTATGAGTGATTTTAAGGTGGCCAAAATGTTTTACAAAAGCACACAGAGTGCTGGACAGAGGAACGTGTAAAAGAGAGTCTGCATATTAAAAAGTGCTTCGATTAACTTTTAATAAAACACCACTATCTTCAAGATATGAAAATAAGCCTCCTTAACGCTTTTAATTATGATTTTATATTTATTTTGGGGATGATCAAAATAGTCTACATCTTCCATTCCATTCCATAAGAATGCATCTAACAAATACATTAAGTTGACAAAACACTGAAATGTCATTTAAGATTGTGTGTTAGCAGCGGTAATATAAACCTGATCCGACATTCACAGTCAGTTTTTTTGCCAGCTGTTCTTCCTGCACCTCTTTTATCCTTGATTATGTGTTTAAGTTATGAATGTTTAAAGTGTAACTTCTTTGTCTGATATTTACGGTGGCCCTGAAGTAAAAGTCAAAACAACATTTCACAAAACACTACAGCGTTTCAGAAAACGCTACAGCGTTTCAGAAAACACTACAGCATTTCAGACATTACGGAAAGAATATTCCTTTAGGGAGAACACTTCTTGTTTGTGATTGGACAGAGCCAGCCAGAGAAGCACTGCTGCGATTGGTTGTTTTTGCTGCCAGTCAAGAAATTACGCTTCATGATTGATCAGCACCAGGCCGACAGCACCACGTATTTCCTGTTTGGTACTATTCAGCTGTTTCTTCACGAATTTTAAACTGAGTTGGAAAGAATGGAAGAAGAGATGGAAATCTTAAGGGAATATTTTAACGAAGGATATACATACGATGTTATCCTCGACATGCTGTCAACCCATCACGACATCAACATGTCCCTTAGAACCAGGGGTGTTGTGCTGCCGGAGCGCCGCTCCGGTTGTTAGCATCTAGTTAGCTAGCTATGCTAACGTACACAAGGAGTTGTTTCTACAACAAGGTGGAGGAGAGTCCTCTCCTGTCAGACTGAGATGATCTTATAACTACAGCTCAGTGAGGTCTCCTCAGTCCTAACTCTTTAAACCGCACTTTCAGGGTTCTAAGCAGGGGTGTAGTGCTATTTTTACAAGTGCAGGAGCGCACCTATGACCAACAAAACAGATGCTTTTTTAAATGTTGAAGTTAAATGCATCAATCTGGTGCACTTTGAGAGCAAAGTTAGGGACTAAATCTATGAATACATCTCTCAACAACACCCATGTGAAACAGTACTGTAAACAGAAGTACTTTTTCTTTATGCATATCTTACTAATCACTCCCCTTTTAAACTGTATTTTAGTTTTACTGTCCTATAGTATGAGTTGGAATTATTTCATACCTGTTTTTCATTTATTCTCATATAAAAAGGTATGCCTTTGAAATACTTGTTTACATAAATGGTGACCAAACCGTTTGAGACCCACTGAGATAAGGGGATTGTCCCACTCTCAATAACTTCAAAGGTCAACTCAAAGAATGGTTGAGAAACAAACAGATGTGCAATCATTACTAAATGCACTTTAATACAGGGGTATCTCCTCTGGCACTGTTACGCTTGACACATTTTAATGTTTTAAGTGTTCATTCCCGTGCATTGTCCCTGCCAAATAAACGATTAAATAAAATAAAATAAATAACTTAGACTAAAGTTAACTATCTAAACCAGGGGTCGGCAACCCCTGGTTTAGATAGTTACGCGGCACGCGGCACCGTAACCAGTGGCACACTAGGAATAAGTGTGCAAAATATTTAAATTTTATTTTCGGATCATGAATGAGACCGCCGCCAGAGCGTGTCTCCCCGTTACCTGCAGAAGGAAGCCATGCACGCAACGCAGCCCTGCTCTCTTTAACTCCAGGCGACTTTCTGCCGCTTTCCTCCGTGGTGCAGTGCTGATCGTTTCACCACAGAGGAAAGCACTTCACAAATTGCAGTACCCATAAGGAGCTATACAAATGCCGCAGTTTTTGCGTGGCTGTGTCTTTAGTTGAAAGCCCAGTGGCGATCTGCTCATCTCTCATCGAAATAACATGCTACACAGGGGCGGACTGGCCATCTGTGTGTTCTGGAGAATCACAGAACGGACGATCGTCCTTATTATTATGCCGTTTAAACCAATTATTTAAATTTGTTTGTTAAATTCGGCATCATGTAAGTTGCGCTGACAGGTCCACACACTGCTTTCCCGCAGCGAGGCTCCCCTCGCCCTCCTGTTGACAGTTCACGAGCGTCGAGCTCTTCACCCCCCCCCCCGTTGATAATTCACGATCGTCGGCACGCTGATAAAAGAAACTGAATGGCACTTCATATCAAAAAGGTTGCCGACCCCTGATCTAAACACTCAGAGAGTCATTTAGCTCACTGAGCTGTAGTTATAAGATCCTCTCAGTCTGACAAGAGAGGACTCTCCTCCACCTTGTTGTAGAAACAACTCCTTATGTACGTTAGCATAGCTAGCTAACCAGATGCTAACAACCGGAGCGGCACTCCAGCAGCACTACACACTGTTACGGGTGTAGAAGGAGTGGACCCAAAAGCACGAAGGCAGACACAGGATTCAAGTACAAAAAGAGTCTTTACTTGAAAAAGCAAATAAAGAATCTACACTAATGCTTACCTAAATAAATAACTAGAAAAATACTTCTACCCGATCTTACCTTACTATAACTAGATCTACGGACAATGACTGTAACTTAGATACTTAGAGGCAAATAGGATAACACTGGAGAGTTTGGCGAAAGACACAAGACAATCTGGCAACAGACAAAGGGAGACAGGACACTATATGCAAAAGGTAAGTGGGCACAGGTGGAAACAATCAGGGGCGGGGCAGACACTGACGATGGCGGGAAGTAAAGGAAACAGGAACGAGACAAGGTGAATACAAAATAAAACAGGAAGTGAAACATAAAAAACTAAACTAACAAAAAACATTTAACACAGTTGCCGACGACAAACAGGAAATACGTGGTGCTGTCGGCCGAGTGCTGACCAATCACGAAGCGTAATTTCTTGACTGGCAGCGAAAACAACCAATCACAGCAGTGCTCTCTGGCTGGCTCTGTCCAATCACAAACAAGAAGTGTTCTCCCTAAAGGAATACCCTTTCCGTAAAATGTGAAATGTTTAAGTGTTTTGTGAAATGCTGTGGCGTTTTCTGAAATGCTGTGGCGTTTTGTGAAATGCTGTGGCGTTTTGTGAAATGCTGTGGCGTTTTGTGAAATGCTGTGGCGTTTTGTGAAATGCTGTAGCGTTTTCTGAAATGCTGTGGCGTTTTCTGAAATGCTGTGGCGTTTTGTGAAATGCTGTAGCGTTTTGTGAAATGCTGTGGCGTTTTGTGAAATGCTGCGGCGTTTTCTGAAATGCTGTGGCGTTTTCTGAAATGCTGTGGCGTTTTCTGAAATGCTGTAGCGTTTTCTGAAATGCTGTGGCGTTTTGTGAAATGCTGTGGCGTTTTCTGAAATGTTGAAGTGTTTTGTGAAATGCTGTAGTGTTTTTTGAAATGTCGTTGTGTTTTATGAAATGTTGAAGTGTTTTGTGAAATGCAGTAGTGTTTTGTGAAATGTTGTTTTGACTTGCACTTCAGGGCCACCGTAGATATTTGTGAAGTATGACACTCTATTGTCAGTATATGTCCATGATTGTGATTGGTCAAATGATGCTGACTCCGCCCCTTTCTATGTGAACGCACCCAAAGCCCGAATGAGAAACCCTGGGTTGACTTACCGAGTTGATAAGCAGCGTCAGAGGAACGCTCAGCAGGATCACTTTTGTTAGGGTTAGTTCAGCAGATAACTCAGAGATATCCAGAGGCCTGTACTATGAAGGCGGATTTTCACTTAGCGAGTTAACTTCAGGGTTAACTCTGGGTTTCCGGTCCGACGACGCTGGTTCACTTCTTACCGGGGTAGATCTCCATGATAACTTATGCCGGAGCAGGTTTGGTTCCAGGATAAGAGATCAAGTCAGTGAAAGCACCGCCTGCTGACCAATCAGAGCTCAGTGTGCGGAGTTTAAAGTTATCAAGTCATATTACAGGATAAAGGAAATACAGTTTAAACTGCCGTTGCAGGAAAGACGGCCGGCAAAAATCACCGACTGTGTGAACGTGAAAATGAATAGAATATCACCTCCCATCTTCAGAGCAATCTGACTAATATAACATTAGCGTTAAGAAAACGTACTTAAATATCTGCCACAACACAAGTAACCGGATCAAAGTAACATTACGTACAGTCCGCGGCACTGTGAGTGCAGACGTACGTCGATGTGTCCCATTATCATTCATATCACATCATAATGTATCATATATTTCCTTATCTGAGTCAGCTTCTTGAGCCGTATCTGGCCGTGCAACATTCACAGTGTCACATACTCTATGCAGAAGTATTATTTTAAGCAACACATTAAGTTGACGAAACACTCGAGTCAAATGTAATTAAAGTCAGATCCACTCATGCCTTAGACGGGGCAGTGATATCATAAACCGGTTAATGTACGCATTCAAACAATTTTTTTGTTATCAGCTGTATTCACCTTGCAGGTGCAGCTATGTGGCTTTTATCCTGGATAAAGTGTTTAAGTCATGGATCAATCAATCAATCAATCAATGTTTATTTATATAGCCCAATATCACAAATGTTACATTTGTCTCAGTGGACTTCACAGTTTGTACAGAATATCAGGATGTTTAAAGTTTAACGTCTTCATATTTGTCTAATATTATAGTTGACTTTTCATTCAGGAAGTATGACGCTGCGCTGTCAGTACGCTTGTCCATGTTTGTGATTGGTCAAATGTTGCTAACCCCGCCCCTTTCATGTGAACGCGCACTCAGCCGGACAGAGAAACCCTGGCTTGAGTTACCGAGTTGATAACCAGCGTCGTAGGACCGCTTAGCGAGATCGCGTTTGTTTTGGGTTAGTTAAGCCAGATATGTTGAACTGGATTCGTAGTACAGACCTCAGGTGTTGAGCGGGGTTAGAGTCCGTCCTCTGGTCTGCACACTGCACTGTCCTCATCAGGACCATATCTCTGCTCGACAACTATGTCCAGTCTCTAGGCCAGATGAGATACAGCGTAGCACAAAATATTTTACAGTTTGCAAATCATTGAGCCGTGCCAATTAGACACAACACAATCACCATATTAGTCCTTACATATCTGCACTCATCACAAATAGATATTATTCAGGCTCTAAAGTACAGCTATTTATAATATTATACAATTGAAATAGCAGGCTCTAACTAAGATGACATCATTCATGTGAAATTCCTGCTGCACTTATCTGCATTAGATCTCTAAACACTCAGTGATGCAGAATTATTTCCTCTTGTATAAATATAACAAAGTGATGCAGTTTGTATTTTTGAAGTATTTGGATATGTTAAGGCATGCACTAAATACTGAAGAGCCATCAACTCATACACACATACAGCACATCTCTGACAATAAACATGTCTGTGCTTCTCTTACAGTATGTGTTTTAAAACAGTGAAAGTACACAGGCTCCATTGATCTGGAGCCTCAGGAATGGAAAATCTGCCCGGCCGTCTGTTTCTGGTGTTTTGAAGCTGATGTGACACCTTTTAAATAGAACAGCATCAGGCCAGTGTCCGTTCAGCTCTCTGTCTGGTTTCTCTTTTTTTACCATGTGGACACATCTATTTGTTACCTCCTTTAAAAGAAGGACTTTTGCAAAATAAATTCAAAAAATCACTGCATGGCCCTTGTCAAGTGTCGTCTGGCGGTTGCTGCTGCTACTGCGTGTCAGCTCCAGTGTTTGGGTGGAGGAATGTACTGCTGTGTATCTCTGAGCTGCACTCATGATAAAAGGTCCCAGTGGAATGTGACACTTTGTCATAAAACGCTGTGTAGTAGCACAGGTTGTCACGCTGCTTTCAACTGCATGGGAATACATCCATTTATCATTGTGAAAATCATTGTATGAATTTGCAGAATCAGAATCAGAAACAGTTTTATTGCCAAGTAGGTTTACACATATGAAGAATTGTCCTTGGTGTATATGGTGCATAAACATAGTCAAGAGATAAATATGTGCAGTATTGTTATAAAAGGTGGAAAGCTGTGCAATAATGTTGTTCTTCTGTGAAGCTCTGCAGTAGCCAGGTCTAAATGTTGAGCTCACATCTTAACATGAGGGCATGTTAGCAGGGGGCAAATGTGTTTCCTGCCACTCCTAATTACTGTCAGCCCACAGCTGCCTTTTCCTGGACCACTTGAGTTAGTTCTCAACTAAATGCATTTCAGAAGAGCATGACATCATGGGACAGTGCCTGGAGGAATCTGCCGTCACGTGCCTCATGTAGTGGAAGTGACTGAGTGAGAGCACAGAGGTCACACGTTCCATATTCTGCACCCAAAAGGTCACGAGAGAGAGAAACATTCATTATCAGAAAACATCAGCTGCTTCCATGGGTGTCAAAAGGCTGCTAGGGGAGGGTGGGGTAAGATGAGACCATTTTTACTTATAGAGGTCAAATGACAACAACAACCTTTACTTCAGGATGTCTTCTGTCAATCAAAAGATAATAATGCATCTATCACAAAGGGCCATGAAAATATGACTTCTAAAAAAACTTAGCTTGGTCCATAAGGGGTACGTTGATCCGAGTCCAGGGGGAAATTGAGCCATCTGAGGGAAAATTGACCATTTGACTTTTTCAAGTTTATACCTGAGTTGTGTGGTACAGGAATGTTGTTTCTGTCTGTAATTCAAAGCCAGTTCACAGATTTCTCTGGAGTAAGGCCATGGAACTGGTTAGCAGTTTTTTTGATCTGGTCTGAAGCCCCTTCTCTCTCCTGTGTGAAGACCCTCTTTCCTCTGCTGTTCCTCTGTTCCTCCTGTTTTCACTTCCTGTCCACCTTCCTGTTTATGTCTCTACGCAGCCTGTCAATGTTTCTGTATTTTGCCACTGCTCAGTGGCTCTCTCTCCACCTCCCTCACTCTTTCTCTTTCTTGGCGTGATGCTTTTTCTACAATGTTTGAAAAATAAACAACATATCAGTTATGTAAAAGTACATTGAAATAGCATTTCATACTACAGAGACTTCACTTATCTTCAGTGAGAAATAAGTATTTGATCCCCCTGCAGATTTTGTAAGTTTACCACAGTTATTAACAGTTATTATTAAATTAACAGTATAGAATTTTAATGGTAGGTTTATTTTAACAGTGAGAGTAAGAATATCAAAAAGACAATTTAGAAATTGACATTATATAAAAGATATAAATTGATTTGCATTTAACCGTGGGAAATAAGTATTTCATCCCCTTGCAACCAACAAGAATTCTGGCTCCCACAGACCGGTTACATAAGTCCTCTTCTTTTAAAAAAGTACCCCTCATATCAACTTGTTACCTGTATAAAAGACACCTGTCCACAGAATCAATCAATCAGATTCCAACCTCTCCACCATGGGCAAGACCAAAGAGCTGTCTAAGGACCTCAGGGACAAGATTGTAGACCTCCACAAGGCTGGGACTTGCTACAAGACCATCGGAAAGCAGCTTGGTGAGAAGGAGAAAACTGTTGGTGCCATTATTTGGAAGAATAATGTGTGTGTTAGCATCAATCGCCCTCGGTCTGGGGCTCCACACAAGATCTCGCCCCGTGGGGTATTGATGATCATGATGTCAGGACCTCGACACGAACTGATGAACCCAAATGCACGACCCAGAGACAAAGTCTTGAATATAAAAAAATGTATATTTATTTTTACAGATCAGGTAATCCCTCTTAACAGAGTAGGTGGTGGAAATAACAAAAGGCGCTCACAAGGAGGAAAAAACTAGCGTAACAAAAAGAGCACTTAGTAAAAACTTAAGCCAACAAAAACAACAAAAGAACAAAACCTGACATGAGTGAAAAGCGATCCTTTCTGAGCTGAGGCTTGGCACGACCATTCGGGGAAACAAACAAGACGAACTGACACAGGACAGGGGAGAGACAGGACTATTTAAACATGAGGTGAGTGGGAACAGGTGGAAACAATCAGGGGCGGGGCAGACGCTGACGATGGCGGGAAAAACACACAAGGGGAGGAAGAAACAGGGCCTGAAATGAAAGACAAGAGGTAAGTACAAAATAAAGCAGGAAATGACGGACAAAATACATAAACATAACTAACACATTTGACGAGACACAACACATGAGAAAGGTGAGGGATCAGCCAAGAACTACACGGGAGGAACTTGTTAATGATCTCAAGGCAGCTGGGACCACAGTCACCAAGAAAACTATTGGTAACACACTACACCATCATGGATCAAATCCTGCAGCGCCTGAAGGCCCCCTGCTCAAGAAGAACATGAAAGGCCCGTCTGAAGTTTGACAATGAACATCTGAATGATTCAGAGAAGACTTGGGAGAAGGTATTGTGGTCAGATGAGACCCACATCGAGATCTTTGGCATCAACTCGACATGCCGTGTTTGGAGGAAGAGAAATGCTGACTATAACCCCAGAACACCATCCCCACCGTCAGGCATGAAGGTGGAAACATTATGCTTTGGGGGTGTTTCTCTGCTTAGGGGACAGGACCACTTCCCTGCATCGCGGAGAGGATGGACGGGGCCATGTACCGTGAAAATCTTGGCCGATAGCCTCCTTCCCTCAGCAGGACACTGAACATGGGTCATGGAGGGGTCTTCCAGCAGGACAATGACCCTGAACATACGGCCAAGGCAACACAGGAGGGGCTAAAGAAGAAGCACATTTAGGTGAGGGAGTGGCCTAGCCAGTCTCCGGACCTTAATCCCAGAGAAAATCTGTGGAGGGAGCTGAAGCTTCCAGATGCCAAGCATCAGCCTCAAAACCTGAAGGATTTGGAGAGGATCTTCAGAGAGGGGTGGACCAACATCCTTCCTGAGATGTGCACAAACCTGGAGACCAACTACAAGAAGCGTCTGACCTCTGTGTGTCCAACAAGGGTTTCTCCACCAAGTACTAAGACACGTTTTGCAAGGGGATCAAATACTTATTTCACACAGTTAAATGCAAATAAATGGTTTTCTTTTATATAATGTACATTTCTGGATTTTCTTTTTGATATTCTTACTCTCACTGTTTGTATAAACCTATCATTAAAATTACAGACTGTTAATTTCTTTGTAAGTGGGTAAACTAACAAAATCTGCAGGGGATCAAATACTTATTTCCTCAACTGTATGAGCTTCATGTGCAATACTTCTCCACAGTATCAGTCCAAACTGAGTAATATGTATGTTTTTGACTGCTAACCTGTCTATGCAGTCAGATGCTGTTCATTTCTCTCGTTTTCTATGTGATCATTGCAGAACACTATTTGGCTTTCCAGCACGTTGTGTAGTGTAAATACTGCTTCTGAGGATCGTGGCTTCCTAGAACTGACATCATGTAGACACGATGATGACGAGTTAAATAACAGATCGATGATGTGTTTCTTCCCTAATACTCTGAGAATCATGTGAGCGATTCACTTCAAACAGAAACAAAACATTGACCACATTTACTCGTAGTGAAGTCTCGTGAGCACAACAAACTTGATCTGAGTTCCAAAGGCTTGGAATGTCATTTTGGAGTGATGCAAATGTTATGTTGAAAATGTTGGAATATCCTGAGTACGGGAAAAATACTGTTGACATGTTTTGGCTAGAAGTGAACTTGTTTAACATATTAGCTGAAAGAGACAAAAGCGAGGCTTGAAAGGTGGAATGTAACTGTATTTCAAGTGACAAACCCCATGATGCTTTGGATAAACAGAGATATGTACGTTATAGGTATATTATAGTCCTATTACATTTCATACAAGAGGAATGTCCTTTGCTAAAGTGTCATGGGAAAGTTGTGCTGTGGATTTTCCAGAGTCACAGGGAGATACATACATACTACATATTTTGGGAAACACTTCTCCTATTGATCATTCTTTATCTATAAATGTCTTCTGATCGTTGTGTGCATTGTTACAATCATATGTGAGGTGTTGGAACCATACACTGTTTGGCTTTTCTGCTTAATAATTGTAATGAAAATTGGCAAAGCATTACCCTTTGAGATCCATTTAAAATAGACATTATTGTGTACAAAACGAAGGCCTTTGTCACAGGGAAAACACAACGTTATTCCACATCAATACGTTTTTCACTTTCAGAGAAAAGTGCTGTGGCAACAGTGGATCTGATATTATCTATATGTATATAAAGATATTTTTCTATGAAAAGCTTCATCTGGATTCATAACAGAACTACAGTTAAGTGTAAGAGAGCGTTCCACTGGTGGATAAAGGCAATAACAAAGACAATGTGAGTTTTATGTTGTTACATTATTATTACATTAGCGAACACTTTTATCCAGCGACTAACATACACACTTCAGCACCATAGACATGTCTACAGAACTTATTTTGGGTTTAGCATTTTGTCAAAGGACACTTATATTTGTTGAATGCAGGGACTGGGATCAAAGTGGTGACCCTCTGATTGGTAGATCAGTTCATTCCTCCCCTTATGCTGCGTTCACACCGGACGCGAGGCGAATATTCGCTTCGCTCTAATCGCTTCGCTTTAATCGCTCTTATTGCATCGCTCTAAACGCACGAGTTTCACCGCGGCTGTCAGCTGTGTTTACTCGCATCATTCAAACAAGACGCGCTGGCTTGGGGGCTACAACTACAACACAATGAACATATTTTACCGTGATTTAATTGTAACACACGTTTCAAAATGATGCCGAAGTAACAACATACTGATACCGGTTAGTAAAAACCATGAATTAATGCTTTGACAAGTCTGCAGACAGACGGCAGGAGAAAAACCTTTTAAAATGCGTGTTTTCTGAATGGAGATCGGATCGATCAGGCTAAAGTAACCTGTATATGCTCCGACCGTCCACACTCACAACAACGGCCTAGAGACATAAATAAACCAGCGACTGGATTCACCATGACACAGACAGTCTGTGGTTTGTACTTGTTTAACTTTTGTCTAGTTTCTGAACAGATATGAGGAGCTGTGAGCTCTGAGTGCTAACAGCTAACGGCTGATGTTTTGGTTTTGTGGTCAGTGACGGCAGGCTGAGATCCTCACCGCTGATTGGCTACCGCGAGATCGCGTCACGCAAATTTCCCGCTCGAGTTGAAAAAATGTAACTCGAGCGTTTGTCGCGGCCCCCTTCAATCGCCTCAATCGCGCCGCGGAATTCGCATCAACCGCTTCATGTGCGCCGTCGGAGGGAGGGAATTTGCGTCTGTCCGCGTCTCTGCATTGACTTTACATGTAATTGCGCCGCCCCCAAACATCGCATCGCGTCCGGTGTGAACGCAGCATAAGAGTGTAATTACGGTGTAATATTGATGTTAGGTGGCTGTAATATGGATCTAATAACAGAGTAATAGAGGTGTCACAAGGGTACAATATGGGTTTAACAGGGATGTATTATCGTGTAATATGGGTGTAATAACAGTGTAATTACATTGTAATGGATGTAATATGGCGGTTACATGGGTGCTATATGGGTCTAATACCAGTGTTTTACCCTAACATGGATATTATAAGGGTGTAATAATGGTGTTACAGCGGTGTATTAATGTGTATTATGAGTGTAATAACAGTGTAATATGGGTGCAATGTGGTAAATGGCAATACATTTATTTTCAAACCTTTATATGTGAAGGCCTATTTAAGGGTTAAGACATATGTCTGACTGGACTTTGATTAATACGCTTTTAAATACAAATAAAATAGTTGTAAAAGCTTACTCCACTTGGTAAACAGGGCAGGACAGAGGTGAGCTGAACACACAGTCCACTGCTATTCATTGTCAACCCAGTTTTTTTAGGCAGGATACTTCAGGAAAATGGGGAATCATGGAAATGCTTGAATGGAAAGTGGCAGAGTGGATTCCAGGGAGGTCTGTGGCTGTTTTCTGCTGATGGGTATGGTGCGTTAAAGCTTGTCATACAAAGCGCAGCAGAAGTACACTCTCTGTAAACTTTCCGGGAGCTTTTTAAACACAGAATGCCAGCCTACCCAACCAGAGACAGAGCGGGAGGCACAGCCAAAATGTCACAGTCACACACACATGGTGGACAAACACTCAGAGTACGCTTCCTTTGTATTTATATTACCTTATGTATTTAGATTACATGGCTTCTTTGTGTTGAGCAAGTTAAACACACAGGCCATTATTCATGATGCCAGCAGGGAGCCTGTTCAGCAGCAGTGATGTCACAGAGGTTATTGCAGGATAGATAGAGTCTCCACCAACTCACTAACAAGCACTGCTACTTGTAAAATACATTGACAAATATCCTCAAAAAGTCCTCAAAGTTAACTGATGAACTTTTGATCGTCAGCACAATTGACAAGTTGACACTAAGGCCACGTTTACATGGAGATGAAACGGGTTGTATCCGCTACAGTTCTCTACACACGAGGCCGCAACGGAACCGCGGAAACGGAGCCCTCAAACGATAACGGCTCCCAAGGTGGGTAGATCTGCGGACGAAACGCTCTGGGGGGCCAAACGGCTCCGTGTGTACAGACGTAGCACCTTATTTGGGACGCCCCTACCCATGTGGGCCCGTGATCGGCATGGGGTGGGCCCTCGCTGAAAGGAAAACCCCCCGCATGACTTGATACGCCCCCTTGATAAATAAATTAAATTATAATGAAACCAGCTGCAATGGATCATGGATCCACCAGGGGGAGCAGTGATTAAAAAGCTGCCATGCTGGAACTCATGTGAAATAAACAGCTGATAGATCTACAGGTATCTGATATAGCGGATCTTTGTTAAGATCCATATGTCACGGATAGGATCATATTATGTGCTAAATAAGAGACATGTAATCATTTACAAAACATCACCATGTTTTTATTTAACTAAATAATGTTGTTTAATCCACGTTAGCGTACTACAACTACAAAAACAATCGGTTAGTTTTTTCATCAGGAAATCCAGCCCGGCTCAAACAAACGATTTTTAATCATCATCCTCACGATCATTTCATATATCATATGTTCGCCGAATTGACATGAAAGCACAAACAAATATTAATTTGATGTAGTCAACTTTATTAACGTGCCTAAACTCAGTAATTCACCAAAAAGAGGTTTATTTTTAATGGAGCCTCGTCATCTCACCACGGGCAAACAAGAATATTTACTTAATATTATACTATTGTTAATAGTTTACTGTATTATTACTGCTATAACAATCACACATTGAGTTCATAGTTGTGCAATGATAAAATTAGACCGTTGTTTTTTTAAATAGTCTGAATGAAACTCCGCAGCTCTCAGGTGATCAGCTGATCAGCGGGGGCTGTGTGTGACTCTCTTTTACCCCTTTCACACCAAGGCTTTTACCGTTCTAGCTCCGTGCTAGAGCTTTTCTGGTTCGGAACCGGTTCTTCGGTTCAGCTCCCGCTCTGTTCACACCGCTCAGAGCCCGACTGGTGCTGTGTCATTGCGTCATCGTTTGCGTCATGACGTAACCGTTTGTGTGCCTGCTTCATAAAGCCAAACCGCACGGAAACCCCAACAATGGCAGATTGTATTGAAGCGCTACTCCGTCCGAGATCTCGCTTTTGGTCCCGATAATCCTTCTTGACCTTTTTCAATTTGTTGCCAATCTTCTCAACTGTACGGTCAAAACCAGCGGCTCCGCTGCGGTGTGAACAGGAAAAACCGGTGCTTTTCAAGCTCCAGCTCCGAACCGGCCCTGGAACCGCGTTGGTGTGAAAGGGGCATTTGTTTACACACCTAATGGCCAATCAGCCACAGCTCTCCCACCCCTCCTGTGATCTCCCAACCCAGCAGCAGTAACGTTTAACTGTAGGTTTGTGTTCGCATATGTATGCTGTCGCAGTTCCTGTTGTTTCTATCGCGCATTGCCGGTATGAAAGGGTCTGTGCCGGAAATATCAAACATTTAATAAAAGTGAAAAACAATGAACAAGACTTAACGTATTAATAATAATTAATTATATTTATTCCGTTTGGATGTACGATTTTTTACTTTGTTTAGAGCAGTGATCTTCTCTTCCTCTCTGCAGCAGAGAGCTGAGCGCTGTCAGACCGGACCATGGCTGTAAAGGCAGAGGGGTGTCTCTAGTTCCCCCTCGATACATAGACTGATCCTTTTTTTTGTCAATGTCCGATTGGCTTAGAGCTTTCGCGACTGCAAACATTTTTAACCTGTTCTACACCGCCGCGTCAAAAAACGCGTCATCTGCAGGAAACAGCGTCTGAGGGCATCTTAATATTTAATAAACTATGAATGTTTTATATCCATGTAACGGGAAGAAACTCAGCTAACCGATCTTTTTTTTTTCTTTTTTTTTTTAAACCCACAATGCTAACGCTCAGCCTCTGAATTAGCCAAGATCGAAGAAATGCTAACCGATTACTGCACAGAAACTCACTCATAACACCCTTATTACTTATCTTAACTGCACATCCAACATATCGACTAGCATCGTGAGATGACACAGAATCGATAGGTACATACATTATCACTCCATGATAAGAACTCGTGGAGATATTAACAAGAACATACACGGCAACATGGCCTACCTGTGTCGTTGTCTGATCAAAAGTGGTCTTCAATGGCATTAAAACGATAAAAACGCTGCTGAAGTTAATCCATAGGTTAATCCAATGTGTCTGTGTCACTTTGAAATGATTTCTGATAATCCATAAGCAATAAACATGCTTTTCCATTTTCAGATGTCAGAGCGAGAGATAGGTTCACTCTCATGCAAAACTGCGTGCGCATAGCTGTCATTTCTCAATGGTAACGTTGGTGTGTATGTGGAAACTCCCCTTCGATTCTATTGGCTCTAACGGTCAGAAAGAGATGTCAATCACCAAAATCGACCAAAGGGTTCCAGAGAAACAGTAAAAAAGGCGTTTTCCACCCAGATCACCTCAGAAGTGGAGTTTTTTTTGCTAAACCTCTCTAAAAAGGTAAAATGTCACTTGTTTTGCATCAATCTTGATACAGGGTACTTATTATATGTTGTACTTTGGATTCCTAAAGCTTTTAGTCTACCTTACCATCATCCAAGGGTAGTTTTCACTATAAGTAAAAAATAATTTTTGGACGGACACTATAATTTACAGTTTTTTACTATGTTCAATCTGAATTTTCTTTAAAATAAAAAACATCTATATTGATTCTGACTTTTCTACATCCAACTCAAAGGTTTATCATTGCTTTGAGAAAAAAGATTATTAATTTAACCCTTTTAGAAGGGAAGATATGGTAATTTGTTCTGGGAATGTCATTTTCGAGCCTGAGACCTGAAAAACAGGCTCAGTTCACCACCCCCATCCCCCCGACAGCTCCCTTAAATCAACGCAGGGCTGTGACTCTCTTTGTTTCAAAGGTAATGGCCCATTGGAATGTGACAAAACTCTCCCCCCCCCTGTTCTCCAGCAGTGGTCTGAAAGGGTCTCTGGAAATATCAAACATTTAATTAAAGTTTTAAAAACAGTGACAGGGTCCAAAATCAGAGGTGGAAGAAGTATTCAGATGATTTACCTAGGTAAAAATACGTGTTAGAAGTAAATGTCCTGCATTCAAAATTGTCAATTGCCCAAGTGAAAAGTATTATCATCTGAAAGTAAAATGAATCATTATGTTATTAGTATTAAATACATAAAGTATTTGTACAACTTATATTTAGAAATACTCCGTTGTAATTATTGATGCATAAATGTGTTCATCCATTCAATGTGGCATCTGCTATAATGGGGTTAATGTATGATATTACTTAATAATACAATACATTATATAATATATGATATGATAATTTAATTGAAATTTTATTCATTTCTTATTTCATAGTTTCTCATTATTTTTTTTTTCATTTTTATCGCTGATCTTATTTTTGATTTTATTAATCTATGTGAATCTGTGCTATCCTGTTTTACACTCTCACCCTGTTGCTGTTTGAACAACTGAATTTCCCCACGGGGATTAATAAAGGTCCATCTTATCTTATCTTATCTTAATGTATACGTTGATTTACTTCGATCTACTGTACTGTGTAAAAACACCACAACAATATTACAAAAAATATACTGCATATTAAAGCAAACTATTGTAAAGCTAAAAGTACGAGCATAAAAAATAAAGAAGTGTAAACATTTACATTATTATTATGATTATTTCATATATAAAGACTATATATTATTGAATTACAATTAAGATAATAAGATTAGATATACTTTATTTGCTTTAAAATATTGATGTGTTTTCGTTATAGTGGCCTGTGAAAACCATAAGAAATAAGTGATTAAATGCTACAGTATTCAGCAAACACAACTGCAGAGCTGCAAACATTGCAAACAGACGAAGGTCTACAACACCCAGTTGTCTTTGTGTATTTGTGAATGAAGCGCCATCTCATGGTTAAATCCTGAAATTGAACAAATGGGGAAATTTGGCAACGCCCTCTTAGGAAATAGTGGGAGGGCTTTAATCTCCCAGCCACTGGGATCCGCTGGGTTTTTGGTTGGAATCCGCTGGGTGGAGTCCTATCTGGAGTGCTACATCTGTACGTCCTACCTATACGATCATTTCCTGATAACGATTACGCCATAACCTCGCCTCTCCCCACCTCTGCTGCTCACCCCGCGTCGCGTCATTGTTGATGTGTTTCACCAACAACAACAACAATGGCGGATCACAGGGTTGCTTTCGTGCTCCAGACGATACTGACCATGCTAAGGATGTTAGTGCAAAATCTACAGCTCCTCTACCGCAACCATCAGCAACAAGTGGACATGGAGAACTACATGAACAACATGTTGCTAAATCCACCGCGGAGAATAAACAGAAGGGCAACCAGGCAACCATGGCAACCATGCTCGGGAGGTCTTATTCGCTGCTTTTGGTGTATTTTGTGGCCACTTACAGGGCCGGCATATGTACTACAGCGTTTCCAGCGGGTCGAGCGGTCTCGTGTGGACGGACACGTTTCTTGAGCCGATTCCGTGTGGACGGAAGACTTTTTTGATATCAACTAAGGTTCGTTTTAATTTTCATCTCCGTGTAAACGTGGCCTAATACTGATGCAGAGCGTTTCAGAGCAGCAGCAGCTCAGTGTGTCGGGTCTCCTGCTCAGGTCTCACAGCAGAGAGGACCACCTGCAGAGGGGCGGCCTGCTGGGCCCTGCCGAGGTTCCCTGTGGCAAGGCCTTGCTACTGAAAGCACACATCCATTTAAATGCTGATTAACAGAAGGCAGCTTAGCAGTTCCTTTGGTTTATTATATCATCATGCAATACCCAGCCCTCATGTTCAAACCTGGTTATTACTCCAGTCTCTGCTCAAAAACAATACCACCGATACAGGCAACACATGAATGCAGATATCATAAACCACCATTGTGCTCCACCATTGTGTTCATCTTAGGTAGATATGAGTATGCAACCAGCTACTGTTATTGCTATAATTTATATTATTTTGATAAAAAATGTTGAGTGACTAATGGATGCAGCTGTAATACAAAGAATGACCAACCACTCTCCTGTCACATTACACTCCTAAAATTGTTGTTCACGTTTTTCTCTTGAGGTCGCAGAATAAGCATGTATACCACTGTGACGGATTGTCAAACATGTCAGGAAGGTTTTCAATACTGAAACTCCTCTGGTCATTCCACTGATCGTGTCAGACCCAGCAGGCACTCCGGACTGATCAGGAAGATATAATAACCAACAGCCCCTGTTGAGACCGGAACATAAATTTGACCCTAACCCCCAGTTTCCACTGGGTCCGTCTGCGGCGCGTTACGGCTGCGCCGCGGTTTTGGTCCGACCTCCTCTAGCGTCATAACCCACCGGGCGCGTTCCAGAAGCATTTCAGAAGCGGAGCGTCTTGCCTGCTACTTTGTACAGACAAAGTTAATAATAATTGTAATATTCCAGTTATAAACGACATGAATAAAAGATGTGTTGCTGTATTTTAGTGGTAAAAAAATGCATTCATCATCATAATTATTCTATATATATAATTTACACAGTGCCTGTAAACCGGAGGAGAACGCTGGCATTTCTCCTCCTACTTGTAAGACTACGGAGGGATAGGGTCTGCAAAATTAGTTTGTGTGTGTGTATATATATATATATATATATATGCTATATATGCTCTGAACGTTCCACTTCCTGCCTGCCCGACATTACGTTACGGCTGCGTCGCGTCAAAAATAGGATTCATCCTAATTTTAGGGGAGCCCTGCGCCGAGACGCTTCTGAGACGCTTCTGGGCCGTAACGCGGCGCGTGTGGTGGAATAGCACCCATTGACTAGAGTGGCCGCGATCGCTGCGAAGGCCGCGGCGCAGCCGTAACGCGCCAGTAACACGCCGCAGACGGACCCGGTGGAAACCACTTTCCCGTCTTTCTTTAACAACTCTTCATGCAATAGGGCAGTAAAAAATACAATGTAGAGAAAATTGAGTGAATTGACCAAGAGTGTTCCATCTTACTCGTGTCTGAGCTTCTAGAATCACCAATTTTTCTGTTAGGTTTTAGTGTTTAGTGACTGAAAACCTCACTGTCATGCCCAATTAAAAACTAGATGAAATAATGATTCAGAGCACAATATTCTCTGGCTGGTGTACTAGCAGTTTCCTGGTGATAACGCTGTTACCTTGAAAGTGATCATAGTTTGGCCAAGACATTTGAATTCTGTCACATGTTTCCTGCAAAAGCCCCAAAGCTCTTTAAATGGTCCTCTGTGTTCCTGAAAGTTGGATCAGTTTTAGAGACATGGTCATGGTCATTTCTCCCCCTCCCCCCCTTGTTTGCAATTCTCTTCTTGTAGTTTTATCGTTTATTCTCTTCGTTTGAGAAAGACAAAGAATATCATGAATCTTTCATTATAGGCCTATCACTTGTTTTTCTTTAAGTTAGCAATAAACTGTTTAAACTGGCACACTGCAGGGTTGTTACTCTTCATGTGTACTGAGTAGACTTCTGGATGAGGGTGAACACAGCAGAGTACATCCTGCACACTGACCTGTAAACTGTAACAGGTCAAACAGACATTATCTCCCTCCATGTCTCCCTTTGTGTGCTGGCATGTGTGCATGGTGGAGCCTTACATTATTGATAGTTGGTATATTGTGTCCCACCTCCTCTGCAGCTCCAGTGGTGCTGATGGAGGCTGCGGCAGGAGATGGATACAGTATGTCCCCTAGGCCTAGGGTTGCTGGTTTGATCCAAGCCCCTGCGCTGTCTGTGTGTGTGATAATTATAGTTATAAATCACCTGTGCAGGTGACATCTAGTCCAAAAAAAGGACAGGACCGGACCTTTCGAAACATATAAAAAAAACAACAGTGTAAAAAGGTATAATATGGCGCCATGTAACATCTTTACTGCTTTGGACTCCTAATTTGCACTCTTAATGTCCTCATAGACCATGTGCACCTGCAAGGTTTTGGTGAGCAGGATTGGAAGATGATGGATTCATAGAAAGCGTGTTTTTGTAACACTCTGGACACATCTGGTGAACCATAAAATATTAAGAGATCCTCTTCTCGGGAATATCTTAATATCTTTTGGCATGTGCGACCAGACAAGACACCCTACGCACTATTCCAGTTCACTTCTGTTGAATGTGTCCATATCTGTTTTTACTGTGAAAAGTGTTGATGAAACGTCCGAGGCTCCATTCCTATGTGATTGATGTGGATTAAAGCAGTGAAGCTAAACAGCTCGAAGGAGGGAATACTAGAGACCAGCTGCATTGACAAGAGCAGAAACATGTCTGCTGACGGCAGCTGCTCATTACCCTCTCTAACTCAGCTCTACATTCACCAACATCTGCAGCCTTCTGACGTTTGGAAGATGTGTTGGAGCAACGCATTTTTAAGTAAAAATAAACACAAGTTATCAGTCTAAATCTTGAAGTGGCTCTGACATGAACATGAACATATACATGCTGTGTTTTAACAAATCAGTTTCTCATTTGGACAATTCTTCCCATAAAAGATACAAAGTGCAATGCGACTTGCAGAAATGACCTCAAAGCAATTGACAAGAACCAGGGCTGTCAATCAGATACAAATATTTAATCAAGGTGCAAGGCTTTTATTGGTCATGCGTACATAGCTACAGTGTAGTTATGACAATGAAAATCTTAGGTCACAGACTCCACCAACAGTGCAAGAGTCTATATGCAAGTGATTGAATATGATATATTAGATAAATAATTTCTAAATTGCAGCCAGATGAATGTTATGGATGTTGTTTCAAAAGTTCAGGTGTTTAGCAGTCTTATGGCCTGTGGTATGAAACTGTCCCTGAGTCTGCTGGTTTTAGTCAGGATGCTGCGGTAACGCCTGCCAGACGGCAGCAGACAGAACAGTTTGTGGCTGGGGTGATGGGGGTCTTTTGTAATCCTGAGGGCTTTCTTCCTGAGCCGCTGGGAGTAAAGGTCCTCCATGGATGGCAGCTCCGTCTTGGTGATGTTCTCTGCAGTTTTCACCACCCTCTGTAAAGCCTTACGATTGAGGGCGGTGCAACTGCCGTACCAGGACGTGATGCAGCCAGTCAGAATACTCTCTATGGTGCACCTGTAGAAGGTCAGGATGCTCTCTATGGTGCACCTGTAGAAGGTCAGGATCCTCTCTATGGTGCACCTGTAGAAGGTCAGGATCCTCTCTATGATGCACCTGTAGAAGGTCAGGATGCTCTCTATGGTGCACCTGTAGAAGTTGCAGAGTATCCTGGAGTCCATGTTGAACCTCCGCAGCCTTCAGAGGAAGAAGAGCCGCTGTCGAGCTGTTTTGGTGATGGTGTTAGTGTGATGAGTCCATGTCAGGTCCTCAGTGATGTGGACACCGAGGAACCTGAAGCCGTTAATCGCATGATTGTCCGCATGTTTGTTATGAATTCTAAATGTATTTAAAAAAGTTTTTAATACTTGTATCACCTCCGGGTTGCACTGCACTGCATCGAGTCTCAATACTTTATTGTTCTCACATCAAGAGGTCCACTAGCATCCCTTCAACCGTCATGAAACTCTCAACGCTTACCAAGAGTGCAGACATGAGGAAACTTTACAGACATGGCTGTCTCCACAGTGCTGTTTGATCGTCACGCTGTTTGTCTGAGATGTACAACAGGGGTTTCTGTGAGGAGAGTCAAATCACACCTACTAACCATGAATGATAACTGATATGGCGGTCATTTACGGGGGGGCTCTCTGCATCAGCTGTGTAATGTTTTAAGACGAGACGTCCCCCTGTGGTAATTATGTTCACACCGACAGTACATTCATATACGTTGGGTTTGAGAAGCGTCTGGCGGGGCTCTGAAGCTGAAACTGTTCCTCATTAGTTTGAGGCTTGTTTCTGCTCCCAATCCGCAACGCTACTGCTCCATCGCTTCCTGATTCCCCAAACTAGGGGGCAGAACGAGGTTCATAATCACAGAATGTGCGAGCGTTAATCATCTGTCAAAAAAGTGGAGTTTAAATGAATTTGCGTTAATGTGTTATTATAGCTATGGTGAACCTCACAGCCCAAACAAGAACATCCTGTCACAAAGTGACAAGGCCTGATGGATCTGGCTTACTGTCACATGACCTGAGCTCTGTGCAGAATCACAGGATTCTGATGGCTAAACTCAACAAAATCTAAACAAAACGGCACATTCAACATCATCGAATGGTGAGGCCCCCTTTTTCCATAAAGGAGTTGATCCTTCCCTAAATGAAAAGGATGTAGTGGATGGACTGTTTGTCAGACTACAAATGACACTTTGTATTTTTACACTGGACTGTAAGGACTCTGCTCTAGTCAACTAATGGATCTAACATATGGAATGTCACCTTTTGTAATGGCCAGAATATCACACTTTAAAATGACTATAGACTGACTTTCATACCCAGGAATCAGCAGCATGAACATGTCTCCAATGATCACATGTAATGATGATATTAATTACATGTGTACCTGTTTTTAAACATTCAAAATAAACTAATATATTTACTGATATAAACAAAACAAAAACAATGAGCCCAATTCATTCCCAATCATGCCCTCCTGTGTCTGATTGTCTGATTGTGTTCACCTGTTGCCCTTGTGTTTCTCCTCCCCTGCCCAGCTGTTTCTTGTCCTGTGATTACCCTTCTGTGTATTTAGTCTTGTCTTCCCTGTGCTCCATGTCGGATCGTTGTCTTTCCTTTCCTTGATACCTGCGTGCTCCCGTCTGTAAGTTTGTCCTGCTTCACGTGCTCCCCAGTTCGTTAGTGTTATTTGTGTCATGTTTTTTCTGTCATCGGCTATTTAAATAAAGCTCGCCTTTTGTTCCTTGACTTTTTTTCTCTTTTTTTAAACTGCATTTGAGTCCTGATAATCCCCATTCCTGACGAACCGACCACTTATGGACTCAGCAGTTTTTTCGTTAGCTCAAGAGCTGGATCATCTCAAGTACTCTCTAGAGTACATTTTTTATACATGGTTGCTCGCCTAATCTAGACGGGCTAAAGAGGCTGCTTTGAAGGAGGCACGCCAGGAGGTTGCTCGCAAGCCCTGGCTCAGGAGCTTGTTGCCTGAGTGGCTTAAGACTTTTACGAGCAGCCCTGAATGCTTGCCTCAAACCTCTAACCCTTTCCTGGGGTCTGGCCTGGCCTTCGGAGGTCCGCGGATCCTCCGGAAGGCTTCTGGGAGATGCAAGGCCAGGATTCCAGCCCGTGCTCCAGCAGCTCCAGTTCCGGCTCCAGTTCCGGCCCACGCAGCCATGGTTCCGGCTCCAGTTCCGGCCCACGCAGCCATGGTTCCGGCTCCAGTTCCAGCACCAGTTCCGGCTCCAGTTCCGGCACCAGTTCCGGCTCCAGTTCCGGCACCAGTTCCGGCTCCAGTTCCGGCTCCAGTTCCGGCTCCAGTTCCGGCCCACTCAGCCATGTTTCCGGCTCCGGTTTCGGCTCCAGTACTGGATTACTGGCCGACGCCAGCCCCCCGTCTCCTGTCGGCGTACCGGCCGACTCCAGCTCCCCGTCTCCTGTTGGCGGTCCGGCCGACTCAAGTCCCTTCTTCATCGGGGGTCCCGCCGACTCATATCCCTTCTTCATCGGAGGTCCCGCCGACTCATGTCCCTTCTTCATCGGGGGTCCCACCTTCTCAAGTCCCGACTCAGGTCCCGATTCATGTCCCTTCTCCATTGGCGGTCCAGCCGACCCCTGTTTCGTTGGGGGTCCTGCCAACTCCGTGTCCTGTCCTGTTGGAAGTCCCGTCGACACCTGTTCCGCCGGGGTTCCTGCCAACACCATGTCCTGTCCTGTTGGGGGTCCCGTCGACACTTGCTCCGCCAGGTTTCCTGCCAGCACCATGTCCTGTCCTGTTGGAGGTCCCATCGACACCAGCCCATATACCGTCCAGGGTCTCGTCTACGCCTGTCCCTTCCGTCTACACCTGTCCAGCCGGCTCCGGTTCCTGTCCGGCCGACACTGGTTCCTGTCCCGCCGTGGGTCCCACCAGCTCCTGCTACCGAACCAAGTACTCCTGCTCCGGCAATCCAGCTGACACTGGAGGGGTCCCATTGCGGCGTACGCCGTCCTCCGGAGCTGTCCCGCCTCCGTCTTGCCCGTTCTCGAGCCTGGCCCCCTGACTTTCGCGACCATGGCTTTCGCTCTCAAGCCCGGTCCCCTGACTCTCCCAGTCACTGCCTTCGCCCTTGTGCCCGGCCCCCTGAGTTCGCCCGCTGTGGCCTTCGCCCCTCCTCAAACTTTGCCTTGCCCCCGGGCCGTCCGCCCGAGACCACATCCTTGAACTCTGCCTTGCCCCCGGGCCGTCCGCCTGAGACCCCCTCCTTGAACTCTGCCTTGCCCCCGGGTCGTCCGCCCGAGACCCCTTCCTGGTCCTCTGCCTTGCCCCTGGGTCGTCCGCCCGAGACCCCTTCCTGGTCCTCTGCCTTGCCCCCGGGTCGTCCGCCCGAAACCCCTTCCTGGTCCTCTGCCTTGCCCCCGGGTCGCCCGCCTGAGACCTCATCCTGGTCCTCTGCCGTGCCCCCGGGCTGTCAGCCCAAACCCGTCCTCCGGACCCCCTCCACCCACCCTTTTGGAAAAGTTGGACTTTGTTTGTTTAGGGACGTCTTGAATCCGTCCCTTGAGGGGGGGGGGTGTTATGTCACGATTTTAGTTTTGTCTGTCTAGTCATGGTTTTATTTTTGAAATTCTGTTCTCCCTGTGTCTGGTCTTCCTTCCTGTGTTTGCCTTCCTGTGTTTTCCCCTCCTGTGTCTGATTGTCTGATTGTGTTCACCTGTTGCCCTTGTGTTTCTGCCTCCCCTGCCCAGCTGTTTCTTGTCCTGTGATTACCCTTCTGTGTATTTAGTCTTGTCTTCCCCTGTGCTCCATGTCGGATCGTTGTCTTTCCTTTCCTTGTTACCTGCGTGCTCCCGTCTGTAAGTTTGTCCTGCTTCATGTGCTCTCCAGTTCGTTAGTGTTATTTGTGTCATATTTTTTTCTGTCATCGGCTTTTTAAATAAAGCTCGCCTTTTGTTCCTTGACCTTTGTGTTTTTTTTAAACTGCATTTGAGTCCTGATAATCCCCATTCCTGACACAAACTTTTTCCCTACCCGCATTCTTTCATGTTGCCTGTCTTTCACAATGTGCAGCAGTAAAGGTTATTATAGCCTTTGCTTGTTTATTTGAAACATCTGACCTTTCAACTTTCTCCAGTGCCCTACCTGCCATAAGTCACAGCCGCTGGGTGTCTGCTCTCAGCGCTCTAGACTAAACCACACTGGTCATAAAATAGGTCAAAATAACAAAAACATGTTGGGCCTGAAATGAAAAAGCTCATAACCCCAAATCCTATTATAAATCCAATAATCTTCATGTCTAGTAGTTTTGTTTTCTTATGTTTTGAAGGGTTGCTGATTTTTATTTTTTATTTATTTGTCATTGGTGTGTGTTTCAACTAATTCCTTCAGTTATTACCTACCTGAACTTTTAAATTTGCACAGCACTATAACACTGTTATCGTTTATACATAAATCCTGTAAATAGGGGCTGATTTCTGGATAGTTCTTGTAAAGTGCGGCTCTGTGTTTACAGGCGGCCGTGGAGCCTGCAGTCTTTTACTGCGCTGTCTTGTCTGTCACCTGACAGTTGACTGCCGTACAGCTCTCCCCCCGCTTAGCAAACAGTCCTGTTAGATTTTCCATTTGAACAATCCTAGGGGTCACCAGTGTGTCTGACTGCTCGCTGAAGCCAGATGGGGTTTTCCTATAAACAAGTGTACAAGCAGTATTTAAACAGACTGTGGCACCTGACGCCATAACACTCATGACACTCTGTTTAGTGGCCTAAGTTGCAATAAGTCACTTTGGAGAATTAAGTAAATATTTTCATTATGACCATGCCATTGTTTATTATAGAATGGCAAAAGTTCTAAATCTTGCCAAATCCTCTGTTAAAAAATCATTTAATAACAACTTGTCTAAAGTGAAGCATGAACATAGAGCTGATTTCTTTTTCATTCCTATCATGTCTTTTCAGTTTCAAACAAATCCAGAAACACCACCTGTTTAAAGAGCAGTGTGGGGAAGGCCCAGGTCGAGCAGAGCATTAAAGCTGCAGGCAGAAGTATTAAGCATACCTCTGGCCTGCTGAGGGGAGGTCTCATCCAAACACAGCGGTCACCTCTACAGATACAGGCTCATGTGTTCTCTCTGCTGGATTACAGCTGCATGAGCCAATTCTCGGATTAAGAATGCAGCCCTCCATCTGGATGGGTTCTTCTTGTCAATGTTAAGATTGCAAAACTCACCACAGAAAACACAATGCTTTTAAAAATTGAAAGGTTCATCTGAGTCCCCTGACTGTGAGCGCCTGGTCACCTTGCAAGGAACTTTTGAATCAGTTTCTCCAGCCCTCTGACGTTTGTGCCGTTCACAGTGAGTCTTTGAGGTGTAACATGAAACACAACTTTTATGGCATTTCAATGTGAATTCGTTGTTCTTGTCCAATGTTTCTTGAAGCTCAAAGTGTTTTTCATCACCATATATCTTGCTACACTGGATAATGTTTGCTAATCTGACTGCTCCTGCAGAGATCAACGGTTCCTTCTTCGCTTGGCAGTTAAACCTCCAACTGAAGTAGCACTCATCAGGCACTGGATCCATAACCAATGTAATCCCTGTAAAGAAAATATATAATAATAAAAAAAAAGGTTATCCCTCCTGTTGTGTTCGGGTCAAATCTGACCGATTTAGTACTTTCATCAATCATAACTTTTTTGTTTTACATTCGATTGCATTAAGGCTTTATGATATCCTTCACATTAGACATTTGAACATATAAAATTGCTGATCACCACTTTCATTGAATTTTGGATGATTTAGTCAACTTTGTAACACCCATGGTGTTCCCGCCATAAAGAAAAGGAATTAGTAACCATCCGGCTCAGATAAAACACAAACACCCACACCCACATACACTATATGTGTTTCCCCCCCCTTATGTGCCCATCCCCCCAGGTGAATCACACCTGACACACACACACACACAACACACACACACACACACACACACACACACACACACACCACACACACACACACACACACACACACACCACACACACACACACACACACACACACACACCACACACACACACACACACACACACACACACACACACACACACACACACACACCAATATTTAGTGCAGTTTTTCATGTATACCAGTAGTCTGATACAATATTTACAGTTTGAAAGGGTGTTAAATGCAATTTGGTGATGATTAATGGTTTTTGTGTTAATGTAATAGCAGTTAAAACAGGACCGGTCAAATTTGATGCTTCGTCAAGGTCATAGAAGAAGTGGATGGATGATCCAAAGAGTTGCATTCCCCAGTGTGTTTTTGTCTTGACGAGCAAACTCAAATAGCTAGGAATAATACAGGAACTGCACCATAGGGGCGCCAAATACCAAATACAATCTGGAGGCAGAATACGTATGACACCAAAATCTTGCAATTATGGTTTAATTACATAATCACAGGGTATATTGCACTTTAGATGAAATGGTTACGACATGTGTTAGACATGACATGAAAAGCATATTACATTTTTTTTTTAAATCCATTGTTCTGGATCTCAAAAGCTCAATGGGTGTAGGAAGGTTCATCCAGCGACCTGTTTTGCTGGCTTGGCATAAAAGGGTTAATATTCATTAATTTGGAACACATGACCTCCTTTATGAATAAACATTGGAGAAAGCAAATTTGGTGCATTTCATTTGAGAATTTTGCATAAAATCTCATAAATCCTTATTTTTCTTGGATTTTGAAGAGGTACCCCTAAGCTACAAGAAACAGCAGAGAAAAAAACGATTTCAGATGAAACAAGGTTCAACCCCACGGCTCCCGGACTAATTGTGCATATGACAATAAAGCCTTGAATCTTGAAATCTTGAATTTGAAAAATATAAGGTGACATACATTTAAAAATTGTCCCAAGTGTGAGTGTTTATTTTGAAATTAATTCTGACGGTTCTACCCCACCCTTCGCCACAATGATCATTTGAACAATTGGTAAGGTAAAAAGGCAAAACCAATAAGCATTGCAGTTCAGACTGGTTCAGGGAAGAAAAACAACTGCTATTTCAACTTTTCTCTTTTTTTCTTTCTTTCCACTTTATAGGCTTCAACACTTGTTAAAAAAGATAAGTCTATAATCTATAACATGGCGTCTTGAAGTGTGACATCACACAAACAAGTTCTGTGAGCAGTAACTTAAAAAGTGCCAGGTAATAAAGATTAACATCCCACCATGCAGTCGTAAACGTCCCGAGGCGAGCGTCTACCTCTGGAGCAGCTCAAAGGGAGAAGGGCAGATAATAATACAAGCATTTGGCCCGGCTGGAGCAATCAATAAGCCGACGACTGCTATCAGCTCATCTTGATGGAGCTCCAAGTGCCACGTGTCTCGGCTTTTATTGTGTTGACACAGAGATACAGGCCACCATTCAGTCCACCTCAGATAGCATCACACTATAAGCTGGATCTTTTGAAGGTGGCCTTGTTTTCCTCCTTCTTTCATCCACACGTTTCCCTTCAAGCCTTTCACTAAATGGGCTTTTTTTTTGTAAATCTTGTCGTAAAACAAGCAGATTCACTGATAACTTATCATAGTATGAGCTAATATGAAACATAGTCATCCTCTCTTTGTTTTTGAGGCAGTGTTTTCCTCTGCCTATCTCCACCTATTCCTGTGGGGGTTGTCACTGTGGTATAAATTGCCAGAGAAGGCCCTATCTGTGTCTGGGTGGGCTTTTAAGCCAGGCCCATCAGTTAAGGCTTCATTAAAGTGGTTCCTCCTGATGCTCCATGGAGGAGTCCCATTCCCCTAGTCTTTTAACACACTATGGTTTACTGTACTGTAACAGTTGTCCACTTTCTGAGGTAAATGTTTGTTATCTTTTGCCCTGGCTTTATGTACAGTAAAGAGTTTATGTTCCTTCAGCCACTCTACATGTAATCTTTGTGTCAAGATATAGTCTGAGTAGATGCAGTGTCTTCAATATTGTTTCTTAGAAGAGGCCACTGGAATCTCAACTGTCAGGGCATCCTTTTCTGAGCTTTTACAACATGCCACATAAAAGAGTAAGTTCCTGATAACCAAGGGCTTTTAGGCGGTAACACATGCCGGCTTTGGCTGCAAACAGCTAGTTGTTTCTAAATGTGCTCAGCTTTTTGGACATGTGGCAGCAGCCACAGAGGGGGATGTATTTGTTTAAAGTTAGTTTGATTACACAATTCACAATTCCGACAATGCCACCTTGGGAGTTTCACCCAAGGAAATATTACAGGTTTTCAGTTATAGATAAACACAGGTTCGAATACTAATGGAGCAGGAGACGTGTTTTCAATTTATCAAAAATATATGATTTTATTTAGCACAAGTCAATTATTAAAATGCAGTTTAGAACAGTCACACAGGGCTATAACACAAAGGGGAAAATGAATTAGGGGCTGAGGCTTACCAGTGGGGGGATAGGGTCGACGAGTGAGTGGAAGGATCCCCAAACAAACCAAACTTAAATCCCCCCAGTCATACGTGCAGGAAATCAATCCCGGGGGAGCACATCACACACAACAGAAGAGAGGACACCCCCACCTGGACACCAGCACCACCTTCAGCTCTCAGTAACTACACTGGGGAACAAAGAGGGAAACGCAGTTAATGTGGGCAAAATACGCAAAGCAACTAATAAACAAACACAATATCAAATATGTTCTCATTAACAAAAGATTATAACAACTTGTATAAACTCTTAAAATAAAACAAATCACAAGAGAGAAAAGGTTCAGTCAAACCAAATAAACAATTAACTAGAAAAAGTCAAAGTCAACTTTATTGTCAATCTTCCAGTTTGTGTGCACAGACAGAGAGATCGAAATACCGTTTCCCACAATCCCGAATATAAAAACAAATGTATATAAAAATATGTGTGAAAATATGTATATATATATATACACAGAATCAAAGACACATTTGTACATGTGCACACATTAAGACCTAAATAAAAACACATCAATCAATATATACAAAATAACAGTCACTTCAATATTTGAGAATGTACATTAGGCAAGGCAGGTTTATTCATACAGCACACGGCAACCCAAAGTGCTTTATAAAATAAAATAAAAGACATTTAAGAATAAATACAGTGGAAGCACATTATAAAAAGGCATTTAAAAACAGGCATTTTAAAAAGCAAAGATAATCAAATAAACACAACAGGTATAAAATACATGGATAAAAGCCAAACTGCAGTTTGAATTTGAACTACTCATCAAATGCAGCGTCAAAAATATAAGTTTTTAATCTTGATTTAAAAGTATTAACAGTTGCAGCTGACCTGCAGGATTCAGGCAGTTTGTTCCAGATGGTCGGGGCATACAAACTAAATGCTGCTTCTCCATGTTTAGTTCTGACTCTTGTAACAGAGAGCAGACCCGTCCCAGAAGACCTGAGACTCCTGGATGGTTCATACTTTTGCAGGAGATCGTTAACATAATTTGGTCCTAAACCATTTAGTGCTTTAAAAACCAGCAATAGTACTTTAAAATCAATTCTTTGGCCGACTGGAAGCCAGTGTAAAGACTTCAGAACTGGACTGATGTGATCCACTTTCTTAGTGTCAGTGAGGACTCGAGCAGCAGCCTTCTGAATCAGCTGCAGCTTTCTGATGGATTTTTTTGTGAGACCTGTGAAGACACCATTACAGTAGTCGAGTCTACTGAAGATAAAAGCATGGACAAGCTTTTCTAAATCCTGCTCTGACATTAGTCAGATCCTAGATATGTTCTTCAGGTGATAGTATGCAGACTTAATAACTGTTGTAATGTGACTGTTGAAATTCAGGTCTGAGTCCATCACTACACCCAGATTTCTAGCTTTATTAGTTGTTTTGAAGTCTGCCGACTGAAGCTCTGCGATGACTTTTAATCGATCCTCCTTTGCTCCAAAAACAATCATCTCAGTTTTCTGTTTGTTCAATTGGAGAAAGTTCTGAGTCATCCAGTCATTGATGTGCTCAATGCACTTACTCAATCTTGTAATCGGAGAATAGTCTCCTGGTGAAATTTTTTTATAAATCTGGGTGTCATCTGCATAGATATGATAACTTAGGTCGTTGTTTTTCATAATTTGGGCCAGTGGTAGCATATAGATATTAAAAAGCAGAGGTCCTAAGATGGAGCCTTGAGGAACCCCGCATGTCATATTTGTCAACTCTGATGTGTAGTTGCCTATAGAGACAATGTTTTTTCTGTCCTTTAAGTAGGAATCAAACCAATTTAGGACTGTTGCCGAAAGTCCCACTCAGTTTTCTAGTCGGTCTAGCAATATAGAATAGAATAGAATAGAATCATTTAATGTCATTATACATGTACAATGAAAGAATAAAAGCTTCTCCCTTTTAAAAGGTGCCATCAAAACAAAAACAACACAACAAATACACGCAGCAGACATACTTATGTAGGAATAAGGAATAAAGTGCAGTAATTATTTCCAGGGGTATAAAAAATTAAATGTAATAAATAATAATAGTAGGTATGCATTTATAATAATAATAATCATAATAATGATATATATGTATATATATACAGAGTCACGTTTATTGCACATGGAGGATGATTAAGGGGTATGAGTTTCAGGAGTTTAATGCAATGATGCCTCTTGGGGAAAAACTGTTTTTGGATTTTATACACCTCCGGCAGGCACTACAGCAGGTCGAACAGGTGAAAGCCGGGGTGTGAACTGTCCTTGACAATGTTTTTGGCTTTACTGAGGCAGCGGGAGGTGTAAATGTTCATCAGGGAGGGGAGATGGCAGCCGATGATCCTCTGTGCTGCTTTTACGACTCTCTGAAGCCTCATCCTGTCGGCCTCAGTGCAGCTGGTGTACCACACTGTGATGCAGTATGTCAATAGGCTCTCAATGGTAGAGCGGTAGAAGGTCAACAGCAGCTTAGTGGCCAAGTTGTTCTTCCTGAGCACCCTCAGGAAGTGCAGACGCTGCTGGGCCTTCTTGATGACAGCTGTGGTGTTGTCCGTCCAGGAAAGGTTGTTGGTGATGAGTACACCGAGGAACTTGAAGGTGTGGACCCTCTCCACACACTCGCCTTGGTGTAGAGGGGAGCGAGGTCGGTAGTATTCCTCTTGAAGTCTACGATGATCTCTTTGTTTTTTTGGGGTTCAGTGCCAGGTTGTTCACTGAACACCACACTGAGAGCTTCAGTACCTCACTCCTGTAGGCCGACTCGTCTCCTCCTGAGATAAGCCCCACCACAGTGGTGTCGTCAGCAAACTTGACGATGATGTTCTCTGGGTGGGCTGGACTGCAGTCGTGGGTGTAGAGCGAGTACAGGAGAGGGCTCAGCACACAGCCCTGAGGAGAGCCGGTGCTGAGAGTGCGGGTGGAGGAGTGATGGGGGCCAAGTCTCACACGCTGGGGGCGATTAGTGAGGAAATCTTTGATCCAGGAACAGGTGGGTGGGGGAAGGCCTAGGTTTGACAGTTAGCAAACTGGAATGTCCGGGATGATTGTGTTGAACGCTGAGCTGTAGTCAATAAAGAGCAATCTGACGTAGCTCCCAAGATGTTCCAGGTGGCTCAGTGCAGAGTGTAGAGCTATGGGTCTTCAGTGGATCTATTTGCTCTGTAGGCAAACTGGTGTGGGTCGAAGGTGGGGGGAAGGCAGGCCTTTATGTGATGTAACACCAGCCTCTCAAAACACTTCATGATAACAGGTGTGTGTGCAATGGGGCGGTAGTCATTAAGGCTGTCTGTGGTTGCTTTCTTTGGAACAGGAATGATAGTGGCAGTTTTAAGGCAAGGTGGGATAACAGCGAGTTTCAGGGAGAGATTAAAAATGCTGGTGAAGAACTGTGAGAGCTGGTTGGCACACGCTCTGAGCACCTTCCCAGGTACTCCATCTGGACCAGCAGCCTTCCTGAGGTTCACTGCTTTGAGCACTAGCGCTAGCGACACGCTTGAGTCCCCAGTTGTCGTGTCACACCCCCTGTAGTTGGTTATGTTCTTAATGCCCTGCCACACCTGCCTAGGGTTGTTGCTTGTGAGGTGGTCATCTATCCTTTTTTTGTAGTCTGTCTTGGCTTTTGTAATTCCTCTCTTCAGGTCGGCTCGAGCAGCACTGTAGAGAGCTCTGTCCCCTGACCTGAAGGCAGAGTCACGGGCCTTGAGCAGCATGCGGACCCGGCCAGTCATCCAGGGTTTCTGGTTTGGGAAAACCCTGATGCTTTTTACCACAGTGACGTAGTCGATACAGTATTTAATGTAGGACAGTACCGTCTCTGTGTAGGTTGCCAGGTCCTAGTGCTGGTGTTCAAATACATCCCATTGGGTGTGTTCAAAGCAGTCCTGAAGCTGAGCCAGAGCATCCTCAGGCCAGGTTGTAACAGACTTTCTTGTTGGACTTGTTCTCCGTATAAGGGGGTGTATGCAGGGGTCAGTAGCAGGGAGATATGATCTGACAGGCCTAGGTGGGGGAGAGGTATGGCTCTGTATGCGTGCTTGATGTTGGAGTACACATGATCAAGAGTGTTTTTCCCTCTGGTCGGACACTTGACATGCTGGTAGAATTTAGGCAGGACAGATTTTAGGTTGGCCTTATTGAAATCTCCTGCAACAATGTAAACGCCATCGGGGTGAGCCTGCTGTTGGTGGTTGATGGTGTTTAGCAGGAGGGAGATTGCAGTGTTTACGTTAGCTTGTGGTGGTATATACACAGCAGTGACAATCACTACAATTAGCTCTCTAGGTAGAAAGAACGGGCGGCATTTAACCGACATGAACTCCAGGTCAGGAGAGCAGTGATGGTCAATGATGATGCCATTATTACACCAGTTGTTATGTACGTCGAACAGAGACCCACCCCTCGGCTCTTACCAGAGTCCTTGTTTCTGTCCCAGCAGAGTAGTGTGCGGCCTGCTGGCTGCACGCTAGCATCAGGGATTTGTGGGTGAAGCCAGGTCTCAGTGATTACAAGTAAACAACAGTCACGAACGTAGCTGTTTCCGGCTAGTTGTAATTCCGGATCGTCCGTTTTGTGCACTATGGACCTGGCGTTAGTGAGGTACATACTCGGCAGGGGAGGTTTGTGTGGCTGATTCCTTAGCCTCAACAGGAGACCGGACCAGCAGCCCCGCTTTTGTTTCCTCTCTTTCCGCCGTCTACGCCGCCTGCCTGGCCCGACAACAATCCACGGGGATCCCGGCGATCTCGCTACCTCGTCTGGGATGTTGTGATTCCGGTGGAATTCCCTAAGAACGGGAAGCTTGTGTTGGAAACCAATATCCGGTAGTTCCTGGCGATTGTAGCGTATGTTCTCATAAGCGAACGCAGTCATATAACATATATAAACACACAGTAAATAGCACAAGAAGGGAGAGCCGTGAGTGGCTGCAACCATGCATGCCGCCATCTTGGAAGAGGATCTAGCCATGGTGGAAAAAACTGTTCTTTAGTCGGGTGGTATTCGACCTCAGGCTGCGGAACCTCCTCCCTGAAGGCATGAGGGTAAAGAGGAAGGTGGAAGGATGGGTGGGGTCACCAGCAATGCTGAGTGCTCTGCGGGTGAGGCAGGTGTTGTAAATGTCCAGGAGTGATGGGAGTGAGGCACCGATGATCCTCTCAGCTGTGTTCACGATGCGCTGCAGGGTCTTGCGATTCGATGCTGTGCAGCTTCCGAACCACACTGTGATGCAGCTGCTGAGGATGCTCTCAATGGCGCCTCGGTAGAAGGAGAGCATGATGGGGGGGGGGAAGCTCCTGCTCTCTTCAGGTTTCGGACGAAGTAGAGGCGCTGCTGGGCTTTCTTGGTGATTGACGTGGTGTTGTTACTCCGGGAGAGGTCCCCGGTGATGTGCACCCCCAGGAATTTGGTGCAGCTCACCTGCTCCACAGCAGTACCACCGATGGTCAGTGGGTAGGGTAGGGGTGTTGGGTGTCGTTTCTCCTGAAGTCGACGACAATCTCCTTTGTTTTCTCCACATTGAGAAAGAGATTGTTGTCTATGCACCACGTGGCCAGCTGGTTCACCTCCCTCCTGTAGTGGGTTTCGTCGTTGTTGCTGATGAGACCCACCACGGTTGTGTCATCTGCAAACTTGATGAAGTGGTTGGAGCTGTGGGTGGGTGTGCAGTCATGGGTCAGCAGGGTGAAGAGCAGGGGGCTGAGCACACATCCTTGGGGGTCCCCATACTCAGTGTGATGGTGCCTGATGTGTTGTTGCCGACCCATACAGATTGGGGTCTGGCAGTGATGAAGTCCAGCAGCCAGTTGCAGAGAAAGGGGCTGAGGCCCAGGTTTGTTCGTTTACAAACCAGCTGCCGGGCGATGATGGTTTTGAACGCTGAGCTAAAGTCTATGAACAGCATCCTAACATATGAGTTTTTTGTGTCCAGGTGGGTGAGGGCTGGGTGGAGAGCAGATGAGATTGCATCCTCAGTGGACCGCTTTGCTTGGTATGCAAACTGAAACGGGTCCAGGGAGGGGGGAGGATGGATTTTATTTGCTTCATGACTAGCCGCTCAAAGTACTTCATGATGGTGGAAGTCAGCGCTACGGGGTGGTAGTCATTGAAGCAGGAAGGTGATGACCTCTTCGGTACAGGTATAATGGTAGTTACCTTGAAGCACGAGGGAACAACAGCCTGGGAGATGTTGAAGATGTCTGTGAGCACATCTGTGAGCTCAGAAGCGCAGTCCTTTAGCACACAACCAGGAATGTTGTCAGGCCCAGAAGCTTTCCGGGTGTTAATCCTCACACTGCCTGGGGACAGACAGATAGCCCGGTCGTTGGGTGGAGGCGTTGGGTGGAGGCGTTGGGTGGAGGCGTTGGGTGGAGGCGTTGTTTTCTGCGCAGGTGTGCTGTTCTGTGCTTCGAAGCGTGCGAAAAAGCCGTTGAGGTTGTTCAGCAGAGACGTGTCACTGTCACAGGTCTGTGGTGGTGGTTTGTAGTCCGTGATGGTCCTAATACCCTGCCACAGGCTCCGTGTGTCTCTGCTGTCAATAAAGTGAGCTGTAATCTTCCGGGTGTACTGTCGTTTGGCTTTACGGATGCCACGGGATAGGTCGGCCCTGGCTGCTCTGAGACCAGCTGGAATGCCCCCTCTGAAGGCAATGTTGCGGGCCCTCAGCAGCCCGTGGACCTCTCCTGTCAGCCATGGCTTCTGGTTGGCTCTGATGGTGATGGATCTGGTGTGAGTCACATCCTCAATACATTTAGTGATGTAGCCTGTAACCGTTTCTGTATATTCCTGGATGTTGGTGGTGTTGTTGTATGTCCCAGTCTGTAGTTTCAAAGCAGTCATTGAGTGCAGCTGTACTGTCATCTGACCAGACAAGTACCTCTTTGGGAACTGGTTTGGTGACTTTCACTCGGGGTCTGTACGCCGGTTTTAGCATAACAGTGAGGTGGTCAGAGAGTCCGATGTGGGGGAGGGGAGAAGCCTTGTAGGCTCCTTTATTTGTGGTATAAACAAGATCCAGAGTCCTGTTTTCTCTTGTTGGGAAATCCACATGTTGATATATGTTTGGCATGAAAGTTTTCAGGTTTGCATGGTTGAAGTCCCCAGGAACGATGAGAAGGCTGTCTGGCTGTTCTGCTAGTTGTTCCGATTTTGCACGATACAGCTCACGAGTGCCTCCTCTCTGTCCTTGTTGTTAGAGGTGGGGGGGATGTAAACAGCTGCTAGAAGGATGGCACTGATTTCCCTTGGGAGATGGAAAGGCCTGCACTTCACGAACATAAACTCTGCCAGCGGTGAGCAATGTTTGTAGACAACCCCCACGTCCTTACACCAAGCATCACTGATGTAAACAATGACCCCTCCAACGCGGGTCGAGCTGAATGGCAGAGTCTGGGATGTTGTCATTTAGCCATGTTTCTGTGAAAATGTACACACAGCATTCTCTCACCTCACTCTGGGTCGCCCGGAGAAGTCTTATGTTATCCATTTTATTATCCAGTGAGCGTAAATTAGCCATGAGAATGCTCGGAATAGCGGGCCTGTGTGGGCTAGCCCAGATGCCTCTGCGCTAACCCCTCTTCTGCTTCCTCTTACACCGCCTGTCCAGCTTCGGGGTAGCACTCAAGGGCGAGGTTGAGCATATTCCAAGGCCGCTGTTTACGTCTGCCAGTGTAGCGTCTATTGTGTGGTTTGTTGTTATTTCCCTGTCCAGCAGGAACTCACGACTGTACTATATACTCCTGACTGTACTATCGATCCGGGGTGGTTGAAGTGAACTCGACGAATAGACATTCAAAACATTAAAATTACTTGAAAGACTAAAGACTCGGGAGAGCTAAGGGGGGCTGCTGCCGCTGTCTGCGCCGCCATCTAAGATTAACAACCTAGTTTAAATCAAGTTGGCCAAAGTAATAACAAATTATAGAGGGAGTTAGCCCCAGAGTTCGGCCCAACCAAGACAGCAGGAAGGCGTGCAGTTAAAGCAGCATTTTGCTGGCGAGCGGACCTACACAATAGGCGACGCAAAGCTGGCCAAACAGCAACCAGAAGCAACAGTTATGTAGCCCAAACACTAGGCAGGATCAGCAGCAAACGTGAAGTTACTGCAGACAAAAACACTTTCTCCGGGGCAGCAAAACAGCAGAGGTTCCTTAAACATTGGATGGGCTCTAGGTTTATGAATAAATACAAATACAGCGTTAATATTAAGAAAAGTAATGAGGTGAATTAACTGAATAGATCGCCGTACAGCGCACATACCGATCAGGCTTCCCTATTGATGAGGCCGAGAGGGGAGAGCTTCACGCTCTTTATGGCTGTGTTGACAGGCGGCACCCGGAAGACCCTCCACTAGGCAAGGCAAAGCAGGGCTACACTGTAAAAACTTTGACTGGGGTCAATTAATTTAAAATAAATAATTTGTAGTAGCCTTTACATAATAAAAAATACTTTGTGCATTTAGGAATCACATTGAGCTGAATTCAACAAACTTAAAATATTTATTAATTGCATTTTAATTACTTTTTTAATAAATAAAGTCAACTGTGACATTTTTTATAGAAATTAATTAAATTTGATGAGAGCCTAAAAAAATGCAGAAAATGAATAGAAGTTACTCATTGGGAGCTCTTTAGTTCTAATCTCTTCACACTCCCGCCCATTTCGCGCCACATTGAAGTTCTTCACTTGCTGCCACAGCCAGGGGCGGATCTACCGGGGTGGCATGGGGTGGCAACTGCCACCCTAAAAAATAGCCTTGCCACCCCAGCTGCCACCCCAGTTGGCATCTTTGTTTTGAAAGAACAGTTGTGGCTCAACGGACATTTATGAGAGAAAATATCTAATGTCCGAGTGCAAGTGAATGCAGCACAAGACGCGAGCCTTGTAGCCCCTCCCCCGGCCCTGGCGCGAGCGAGGAAATATGATTGGCGGCGATTTAATTTGAACAGGGGGACGGCGCAAAACGAGAAGCATTCGGACCCAAGCAGACGGAAGGAAGGAGGTATTTGCGGTCTACAATGACAGAGAAGAGACTGTCAAGTTTGGCTGTACTCAGCATTGAATCAAAACGCACTAAAGCTGTTGATCTTAATCAGTTTGTGAGGCGTTTGGCTGAACAAGATGGTAATCGTGGAACTACCATTCAGCTGTTGTAGGCATGCCAACTTGATGCTTTGCTCACGGATGACTCGATGAGCATAACAAACTGTTAAGATGATGACCTTGTATGTGTATATATTTTTTTTCTTTGTGGGGGTCTGCCCCCAAAAAACAGTTTTAAGTCCTGAGAAAGTCAAATAAGACGTAAAACTGCACTGCCCAGCCAAACAAAAGTAACCACTTTGATTTAACTAGGCCAGTAGGTAAGGGCTTTCCACTGGATAATTTATGTTTTAGCTGAATACACGTTTTTTAACCCTAACTGATGCAGTTAGTCACTTCTTTAATGTTTGTTCTTTCTGATGTAAAGTCAAGGTTGTAACTGTTTGCAATAAAGTTGTGGGGCGCTGAACTGTTCCTTTGAATCTTTAGAATTTTGATACATGATATAATTACTTGTCTTTCAAATTTGAAGGAGGGTGAGCAAGCATCTTGAGGAACATTCATCATTAACTCCTCCAAAAAATATAGTTTATTCAATAATAAATGAATATGTGAATCATAACAGTGATTGACAGCTGATAGGAATGATATGATTGTTAATAGTATCATATTCATTCAGACAAACATCAATGAGACAGTTAATTAATGTATTTATTGCAGCAGTCTGCATAGATTTGGTACCCCTGCTGGTCTAAGAGTGAGACAAACTCATTCAGTTATTGTTCAGTTAAAATTCATTCAATGATGTCTGCCACCTTATATATTTATATGTAAGGCTTTACTGATGTGCCACAATAATGTCACCTAATGTTATTGAGTTAAAATATTAATATTGTGGCTTTCCAAGTTAACATTGATTGATATGACTGCGATTAAATCAGCATATACTTCTGCCAGGGGATGCCACCCCTCAAAATCTCCTGCCACCCTCTTGCCACCCCATGAATATTTGTCTAGATCCGCCCCTGGCCACAGCCCACAGCAGTTTGCTGCTTCGTCAAAGGTAAGAACTGTTTAATTGTTGTAAGCTAACTGACATTTTTTAACCAAGTTGATGAAGCAGTTTAACATTGTTTTGCGCTATTGCTTAACAAACATGCCAACTGTATTGCATTGTAGGCAAAACCTAAAACCACATTAAGCTGAGGGATGAAAGTTGGTAATTTAGTCCTCTTTATGTCCACTAAAACCATTGCAAGGACTGAAAAAAGCTTGATACAATGCCACACTTATTTTTTATGTCTTAATGTTCCACGGTAATGTTGTGACTTTTAAGATACCATGTAATGTTAATGCTAGCTAGCATGTTACATTAGCCGACCTAAGCTAGCATGCTACATTAGCCGACCAAAGCTACCACGTTGTGTGGAGAGCAGTCACTCTGAGCACAGTAAGAAACGAACACTATTGCTTGCGGGTGAGTAAGGAATATAATTGTTTTATTTCTTTCTTCATAAATAACAATTTGGTGTTATTTGTATCGATCCTCTGTTGCTGTGTTTTGTGCACACTGACTGTAGTATATAGTGCAGCGCACATATACTGTGATGAGGTTACTGATGTGGCACGGATTGATACGTAGAGTGTGTTGAAGCCCCATGGTTGAAGCCTGCATAGAGGCTCGCAATATTACCATGGCTGGATGTATATTAAAGTGGACCTATCATGCTATATTTGAATAATATATTGTAGGGCCATACCTATATAAAACATGTCTGTGAAGATTTTTTTCAAAATACCAAACAGATCATGCATTTTAGCCATGCCTCATTTCGCTCTATTTGCTCTTTTTTTAGCCCTGTTTTTGCAAGGGCTGATTCTGTGAGAAGTCTTCTTCGCTGCTTTTGTGGCAGACTAGAGCGCCACCTACAGGCCTGGCATATGTACTACAGCGTCTCCAGCGCTTTCGAGCGGCAATGGCCGTGGCTGTCTCCTCCTGATAGGTGGAGAGTTGCCCATATAGGCGGAGCTCCCCTTTTCTGACGTCAGGAAAAATTCAAATCTGTATCAGTCTGTATCAGCTCCGTTGCAGCCCCGTTTTTAGAGATTTGGGTACGGAGGAAAAGAGAGAGGGTTGTGTTTTCTGACACTTGGTGAGTTCCCTGACACACCAGGGACACATATTCATGTATGAAAGACGTACAAAAGTGCATTTTGCATGATAGGTCCCCTTTAAGTTAATAAAGTCGTCTCACCTGAAGCTAAAGCAAGGTCTACGGATACTTCAATAATCCCCATGTCATCCGGTCAGTTACTCGATGTAAGAGAATATTACACTGACGGTTGCAATGAAGTTAATAATAATCAATAAATACGAAAGTACGAACTTGCTGCTGCTAGCTACAGTACAGTACAGGTTGATTAAACGGTTCGCTCGTCACGCAAGGTATCACATGACATGAAAGGGAGCAAGGTCATTGGACAGACAAATTACAAATTAATTTAGGTTGTTTGGTTACTTTGAAGACTGCTTGAACCGGTCAATGCCATTGGGGCCCCAAAAAAAGAAAAAATGTACAAAAATATATATAAAAAAAACATTAGGTATGTACACACTTATATGCTGTGAAAACATGTTTCATAATGTACATGACTTAGGGTTTGTACAGTTTGTCTTACAATACAAATGTGTTTATTACAATTGTTCTATTAACTTTTTCTGGTGAAAATGCAAATGTGATACAGCTTCAATTATCAGTGAAGTTCAAAACCTGTATGACAATTCCAACCTGAAGTTGAAACTAAAAAATAAGAAAATATAGAATTACATTTGACATATTTCTTAAAGACATACAATTAAGCTATAATGACACATGGTTTGTGTATGCTTTTTTGCAGCCATTATGTCAATATTAATTAAGTTGACACTCATTTATAAAATGTTCTTTATGTAATGAAACACCAGGAAAAAAAAGTTCATTAAATTACAGGGAAACACTTTATAAATGTGTGGCTGATCTCTGGCATGTCATTGTACATTATGTATTTATCAGAACGATTAGTGATGTAGGGCAATTTCACCAAGTAATAAAGGCCTTTTCTCTTATTACGTTTTGATCAATGGGATGGCAGTGTAAGATCTGCAAGTCGTTGTCTGCCACAAGGGGGAATCTACTCAAGGAACCCGGCTCCTTCTCGGGATACTATGGCTGGCAACAAAGCATCAAATACAAGATGGCAAATTACCGCACCAAACTCCGAGGCTACGGTGTTCCTGAGGTGATGTGCAATGCACTAACACGTAAGAGGCCTGCAGAGCAGAAGTCTGCAAAAAGTGTCAAAAAGCCACGAAAGGGGAGTTAAACTACTTCCCCCCTTACCCAGCAGGAGAGGACGAGGAAAGTCAAGAACAAGAAAGGATTCAGTTGCTTTCGGAAGTAATGAAAAGGGACAACAACAAACTGATAAAAGACAAAATGGCGAAAACGTTTGCACACAGAAGAAACAAAATCATCAACCAATCACCCAGTATAGAGGACATCAAAGCCAGATGGCCCGCTCTATTTGAGGCATCTCATGTGAGTTGCATTATAATGACATGGTTATACAGTTTGTATTACTATAGTTTTAAATAATCCATGGAAGTGCAATTTTGTAAGAACAATATACTTGTACACTAATATTTGAAGATTTAATTCTGGTTTTATTTGTCTTTTAGATCCAGGATGAGTTTCAGAGAATTACAATGGTGCAGCTAGATTAAAAGTTCATGTCCAAGCTGGATGAACACACTCCCAGGCTTCTGAAACTTTTCCGCTCCAAGGAGGCAGCATGGGCTTAAAGCTGCAGGCTATTCTTCTCATGGTATGTTACAATGAGTATAATGTTTGCTACCTGTTTTTTGTTGAGACTTTTTGAAATGCTTTGTAAATGTTATTAGATTCAGAATTTATTCAAATTCATTAAGTTTAGTTGTTGACATTGTTGGAAATGTGTATAATCAATAATGTGTTTATTTTGCATAAAATACAGAACATTATAGCCATCATAAATGTAGACTTTATGGCAAAACGATTGAATTCCAGTAGATTGGACATGAGCACATATTTAAAGTGGTGCACATTTAGCTTACTACCAAAAGTTCAGGTTTGAGACTTGCCAAAAAGTGCTTTGATATCGCTGATTCTGTATAACGTTGTTAATGGGATACCAAAACCCTCAACCTGCAATGGTTATGTTTTTAACAGTTGTTTTAAGCACAAAAAAAGGTAGACTGGATTAGAAGTGACGGGAAGCCTTTCATTAAACTAGTCAATCACATCAAGAATGCTTAATAGGGATTTAATCTAAGGAACCTAGGTAAATTTGACACATTTTAGTTAAATGGACGAATTTTACACCATTAACTTTAATAAAGTTTATTTTTGTCATTTCAGGCTCCAAGCAATCCCAGCATCGACATGAGCAGAGATCTTGTAATTCGGTGTCTGATGGTGTGCCTCGGGGAGTCCACAGATCATCTCTTAAAAGAGTATGATGTAAGTTGAATTGTTAAAATATAAAAAGTGGATCTCTGTTTCTCTCTCTATCTGTCTATATATCTATCTATTGTATATCTCTTTTCTTGGCAAGCTACAATCTCAAAAGACAATCATAACTATATTTTTCCCAGTAACTTTTGGCTATTGGCCATTGTCCTTTGTAAGTTTGTAAAGTTCTTGTCTTGCACATGTGTATTGTTTTTTTTAAAGACTGGTAAATTGGTACTACAGGTTCCTTGCTATGAGCTTTTCACAGAGCAGCTGAAAGACAATTTAAAAATAAGTGAAAGATCCAGTTTGATCATTGATCCAGTTGCTGTGGATGACTTTAAAGGTGCCCACCGTGTTTGAGAAAATGTACATATAGATATTGATCAATAGTCAAGTTTCATGGACATACAATTATTATTGGATTTCTTTCTCTTTTCAGACAATAATTTATGTTGTCATTAAATTGTTAAAATGACCACATACTTTTTAACTTACCTTGCAGAAAAGTGTGTTTTTGCAAGTATTTAATCTCTTATTTTTCACACATGTAGTCGATGCATGTGTTGACATGAAACATTTGCGTGCAGTCTCTGTTCGTCTTAATTAACTTAATAACCTAAATAAACTCAACAATTTAATTGAATGAATATAAATTGTATGCTATTAATATAAATATATATTTAGTAAATGTACTATCATTTAGTAAAATGAAGAAGATGACGCCTGTGTCGGCTCGCCGCTCCCTCAGCTCTCTGCCTTTAGCTATCCTGCTTTTGTTTTATGTATGTCAGAATGTCTCTGCTCTGCTCGTCTATGATCGCCAAGCTCTCCTCCACCTCAGACCCTCCCTGGAGTTTATACTGCTGCCTAAACCTACATCTGGCAACCATAAATCGTCCCCCCCCCCCTCTACTGTCGGATATTCCCACCTACCTGCGCCGGTTGCTCTGCATCCTGCCTCGCCGAAAGCGCTTTAGACGACGGGGAAAGCGTGGTGGGGCACTGGTCCATCAAAAAGCATACCTGACGGCTTCTTCTGGGACTGATCCAGGCATCAGATGTCATGGCCCTCCCGCTGCACGCCATGTGAGGGATCGATGGATTCGCCCTGTCTTTTCGGAGCTGCGGCCTCTGCTGGGCCCGCTGACAGCTCCTCCTGCCCGACTGACTGCTCCCGGCCCGCGCGGCGTTCAACACGCACTTCTTCGTCAGCTGAGACGCACTACACCTTCGGCCAGCCCGGAGAGAAAACTTTGCATGGCTCTGCTAAACGCTAGGTCGATAGCAAACAAATCGTTCCTGTTTAATGACTTCTTCACCTCTCGTGAACTGGATTTTATGTTTCTGACGGAGACCTGGGTCCACGCTGGCGAGTATACACCGTTCTCTGAACTTCTTCCTCCTGACTGTACATTCTTCAGCTCCCCCCGTGCCACCGGCCGTGGTGGGGGCATAGCATCAGTGTTTAGAGCTAGCCTCCAATGCCGATTGCGTCACCCTGTAACTAGCTACGCTAGCTTTGAGTTGCAGCTTTTTGAACTGAACCCGGCCTCGCCTGTGCTCTGCGCAGTCGTGTATCGTCCGCCAAAGTGCAATAAGGATTTCATAAATGACTTTTCTGACTTTCTGTCCGGGATCATGGTGAAATATGATCGTGTTTTGATCTCCGGAGACTTCAATGTCCATGTGTGTTGCGAGTCCAAACCTCTGGTTAGGGACTTTTTAAATCTCCTTGATTCTTTTGGTCTCGTTCAGTCCGTGGCTGGCCCAACACACGAAAAAGGACACACTTTGGACTTAGTATTATCGTTTGGACTGTCTGTCTCTGTGGATGAAATCTGTGCAGCAACGCGTATCTCAGACCATTTACCGGTTCTGTTTACAACTTCGATCCCTTCCGCAGGAGTCGAATCACGTGCCCCTGCGCGTCGTCTGCGTTCGATTAACCCCTTGACTGCCTCACAGTTTTCTGATGTTTTTAATGCTTCTCCGATCTGTAAATTAGAGGTGAACTGTGCTTTTAGTGCTGATGAGGTTATCTCCATGTTTGACTCGACATGTACATTAATACTGGATTCTGTTGCTGCTTTTACGCTTAGACGCACCAAAGTTCTCTCAGCGCCGTGGCTCAATGACTGTACTCGTGCTCTCAGACGCCTGCAGGCGTGCAGAGAGAAAATGGAAAAAGGATAAACTCCATGTCTTCCTAGAAATCCTTCGTGCTTGCCTTTCCGACTACCAGACGGCTGTCAAAGCAGCCAAAACAGAGCACATTTCTCTGTTAATCTCCAAAAACAGCCATAAACCTCAGGTTCTTTTTAATGTCCTCAACTCTATTATTAATCCCTGTGATGTTTCTCCTATTGTGCCATCGACTACTCTCTGTGATACATTTCTCACATTTTTTAATTGAAAAAGTATCTGCTCTAAGGCTAGCCCACACTAGTGCTACCCCAGATCCTGCTCCTTTTCTGTGCCCTGCTGTCCTCGACCACTTTGAGCCTGTATCCCTCTCTTCTCTCTCGGATGTAGTCAAGCACCTGCGGCCGACAAACTGCACCTCAGACAGCATTCCCTCTCGCCTTCTCAGAGATGTTTTTGAGTCAGTTGGAGCAAGTATTTTATTACTAATAAACACCTCTCTTAGCTCAGGATGTGTCCCAGCTGCCTTCAAACATGCGGTGGTCAAGCCACTACTTAAAAAGAAAAATCTCGACCCCTCCATTCTCGCAAATTTTAGGCCCATCTCCCAGCTACCTTTTTTATCTAAAGCCCTGGAGCGAGTAGTCTACGCCCAGCTACAGTCTTTCTTAACCACGCATGGAATCCATGAAAAGTTTCAGTCTGGCTTCAAACCTATGCACAGTACTGAAACAGCCCTATTAAGAGTTTTTAATGATCTGCTCCTAGCCGCCGACTCAGGTAGCCCTGCTGTCCTGGTGCTGTTAGACCTGACAGCTGCCTTTGACACTGTGGACCATAGCATCCTGTTGTCACGGCTTGAACAGTCCGCAGGCATCACAGGCTCTGCCCTTGCATGGTTCAGGTCCTACCTGACAGACCGTAGCTTCTCAGTGCAGCTGGGTGCCTTCTCCTCTGCTAAAGCCCCTCTTACCTGTGGGGTTCCCCAAGGCTCTATCCTGGGCCCCATCCTCTTTTTACTGTACATACTGCCCCTAGGTTCAATTCTCACTAAACACAATATTCCCTTCCACTGCTACGCCGACGATGTACAGATCTATCTGCCTCTCAAAGCAAATGTCAAACACTCACTACAGCAGTTGATGGACTGCTTGATAGAGATCAAATCCTGGCTGAGCCAAAATGTCCAATTGTTCAAAATTGATTTTAAAATCCTTTTAATTGTTTTCAAAGCCCTAAATGGGCTGGCTCCTGCCTATATAGCAGAACTCCTCCATCGCTACACCCCAGCCAGAGCTTTAAGGTCTGTTGACCAGCTGCTGCTGGTAGTGCCCAAGACCAGGCTCAAAACCCGAGGGCACGGAGCCTTCGCAGCAGCTGGCCCCAGGCTCTGGAACACTCTGCCCCTCCATGTGAGGTCAGCCGAGACACTAGGGGTTTTTAAATCCTCACTAAAGACACACTTCTTCTCCCTGGCCTTCTAGTCAGAGCGGAGCATGACACCTGACTATTCCCTGTGTTTTTTATTTATCTGCTGTAATTTATTGTCTTTTATTGTGATTGTAGTAATGTGTTTTTATTACATGTACAGCACTTTGGCTCGACCAAAAATCGCTTTTAAATGTGCTTTATAAATAAAACCTGATTTGATTTGATCATACAACAATGATTGGTATTAATGGATTATAATGGACAAAGAGGATCAAACAAAACCTAAACTAAAAAAATGTTTTTCTATTTCAGGATCCTGAGGAAGACAACGTGTCACAGGACCTTGCTGCAGTAAGGATGACGATTTACAGAGCCAAGAACAATGCACCCGAGGACATCGATATTGTGGTGGAAGGCATCAAAGTCCTGACTGCTCTGGGGACTTTTCCAATGGCTTGCTCCTTGCTGATTGGGTTGGCATACGCATTGAATCTGGCGTATCCCAAGGAGATCCGGCAAACACTGGAAGTGTTCCAGAAACTCTTCCTTGAGCTGGATTGCTCAAAGCTGTCTCCAAAAGTGAACACCCTAAAAAACAAGCTACTGGCTTCAGGGAAAGGGAAATGTTAAGGCCACATGCTGCTTTGTTGGAGTCTTGCACTGTTGTTTAATGTAGAAGGATCTCACTTTAAAGCCTACTGTGTTCCTGTCTTGCTGGGGTCCTAGTTATATACGTATTGTGCGCTGTTTCACAGGCGGCCAGTTTTACTCGTATGCACAAATAATTTGTATTATTTGTTTTTCGACCAACTTTTTATTGTTTTCTTGTTGCCCTCACAGAGGGACTTATATACACAGATTCTAATTATATAGACAATAATACAAAAAGAAAAAACAAAGTTAAAATATAGGGAATCCCTTTCCCACGACACCATTTATACACATCACATACATTCATACATTTTTTACATTCCTAATCATCTACAAATGCACCAAGGTGTGCATATATGTAAAAGCTTAATTTACATTAATGATAAATAATTCGTATTCTGCACAAATAAATATTGGTGGTTTGTCAACTGAATGTGCATAATGTCTGTGCCAATAAGAAGGCAAAAATAGCGATTGGATTAGGTATAGAAGATGTATGGCAACAAAGTGACATCTAATATGATTAAGTACATTTAAATTAATTTCAGCAAAATATTGATTGGATTAGACATAGAAAATGTATGGCAACAAAGTGAAATGTAATATTATTAAGTAAATGTAAATTAATTTCAGCCAGATATTCAATAAATAAAAAATGTATTTCACACAGATATTCAGTAAATGTAAAGGTCCCATGTCATGCTTTTCTGGTTATTACCCATCCCCTTGTGTGTTATGAAGGTTTGTATGCATGTAAACGGTCTACAAAGTCACAAACCCTCAAAGTACACCCTGTAGCGAGTAAAACTCTAACACAGAAAAGACCTGTCTATGCTGCCCCAAAACGCCTTGTTGGAGATTTCTCTTTTTCCATTTGTTTCTTCCGGGAACCTCGTGACGTAACAGAACCGGAACCAAAATGGACCAATCCGTGGAGCTCCTCACACACACACACTCTCTCAGCGGCGAAACTGTGACGCGCTGGGGGGGGGGGTGCTAGTGGAGCTTCGCAGCGGCAAAACTGTGGCGCCCCTCAGCACCCCCCCACTTCCCGCGTCCATTCGCGATGTCTCGCAGCAAGCAGGAAATTACACCATTAACCCAGCTCACACTGTCAGCTCCTTGCAGCAAGCCAGTGGACGAGCTGACCAATCAGAGCACACTGGGCTCACAGGGAGGGGGGGCAGGAGCTCCAACAAGCCGTTTAGGATAGAGAGTGAATATACATACTATACAGAGATGCTGTATGAGAAACCAATGTGATTTTGGAAAATTGCACCATGTAAATCTATTCTAGTAGACCTCAGCAATGGAATTATGATCAGTAGAAATGGCCATGTCATGGGACCTTTAAATTAATTTCGAACAGATATTGAGTACATTTAAATTAATTTCACACAGATATTCAGTAAATTTAAAGTGGACCTATCATGCTATATTTGAATAATATATTGTAGGGCCATACCTATATAAAACATGTCTGTGAAGTTTTTTTTCTTCAAAATACCAAACAGATCATGCATTTTAGCCATGCCTCATTTTGCTCTATTTGCTCTTTTTTAGCCCTGTTTTTGCAAGGGCTGATTCAGTGAGAAGTCTACTTCGCTGCTTTTGTGGCAGACTACAGCGCCACTTACAGGCCTGGCATATGTACTACAGCGTGTCCAGCGCTTTCGAGCGGCAATGGCCGTGGCTGTCTCCTCCTGATAGGTGGAGAGTTGCCCATATAGGCGGAGCTCCCCGTTTCTGACGTCAGAACAATTTCAAATCTGTATCAGTCTGTATCAGCTCCATTGCAGCCCCGTTTTTAGAGATTTGGGTACGGAGGAAAAGAGAGAGAGTTGTGTTTTCTGACACTTGGTGAGTTCCCTGACACACCGGGGACACATATTCATATATAAAAGACGTACAAAAGTGTATTGTGCATGATAGGTCCCCTTTAAATTAATTTCAGCCACATATTCAGTACATTTAAATTAATTTCACACAGATATTAAGTAAATGTTAATCATTTTTACCCAAATTGTTAATAATTCAAATCAATTTCTCTTTGATAATTAGTAAATATAAATCAAATTCTACCAGATGTTTAGTAAATCTAACTTAAGTTTGTTCAAATAATTGCTTAATAAAAACTCAATTAAAATGAATACATATAACACATTTTGACTGTTTCTTCAATTAAAATTTACTTAATATAATTATCTTTTATTAACTCAAATGTATTTAGTACTTTTTAATGAAATTGTTGTGTTTCAAATCTAAGTAATTATATTAAGTGTCACTTTGTTGCCACAATTTATTAAGTAACTATTGGTCAGAGTTTTTACAGTGTAAGTATCAATACGCTAGCAAATTGCGGAACTTTTCCTGAAGCGAGCAATGCTACTGCAACTTACCTGCACCGGTGGCGGAAGCAAACACGGCAAACACGGAAGTGGGGCGGGTCTGTGTACCAACAAACAAGAGGCAGCCAGCTAGAAACCTCTGCCCTTTTAAAGGGTGCCCCCTGGTGGTGATATGCTCACAAGAGCCAACTGAGGAGAATATCCTTTACCAGGGATTAGGACTCTCATCCTGCTACAATCTACCCCCCCCCCCATTTGTATCGTCGCCCCGACGATGAACGAATCCAAGCCAAGGTTAGTTTACCTAGTTCCAAGGTCTAAAGATAACAGACACAGAGTTAGACATGGGACCAGGAGAGTTTTCGGCCACAGGCGCCAAATCTCCCACCACTCTCGGGAGATGATGGACATTAGGATGCTGCCCAGCGGTTGAACGTGCTGTCCATCGCAATATCCCTTCGCTAGAATCAGGGAAAGTGGAAGGTGGAATAGCCAAGCGAGAGGGTGGCAACTCTGGCATGGCAGCGAGAGTCACCAAAGGACCGGCCTCGACGTGGGCTGGGTCAGATGGTGGAAGCAGCAACCAAGGGGTTCCTCGGGTCACCACAGCTGATCTGGTGGAAGGAGGATGCGGAGCTTCATTTCTGGAAACCCACAGGTCACCATCAAATGACAGCTCGTCCTCGGACTGTGGAGGAGGAATTGAGAGAGGGACAGGGGCGCCGACCCTCCTTTTGGTGCTTTTACCACTCAGTACATGACAGAACTCCAAATGTCCCTGACCTTTGGCACCAAAATCTCATAACAACACTAACTGTCCCTCGATCAATGGAACATCTTTAGGCGCTTTCACACCTTTTAGTACTTTTACCCGTACTTTTCCCGTTTAGTTCCGTTAGTGCCTGGAATTTTGCGTTCACACCAAAAAGAGAACTTAGTTCAGAGAACTTTTACCCCCATTTTTAGTGCCTGCTAGAGAAGTGGGACTATCCTGGGGAGAAAAAGTACCAATTTCTGATTGGCTGGGCGAATTGCAAACCACGGCCCGTAAAACTCTGCAAAGTTTTTTGAAACCGCCATTGTATGGCATTAGCATTATTAGCATTAGCCCCGCGCACCAACGGAGAGAGAATAACTTATGGCAACACAAAAAAAAACATGGGACCGGTGGAGTGATGAGGAGGTGTCGGCTTTCTGGTGATTTACTCGGAAGGCTTCAGTAGAAGCTGCTGGGAGTCCCAGCAGCTTCAACTGAAGCCAGTCCCCAACTCCGGGGACTTCCGGCCGGGGACTTCGGGTGGCAGTATACGCCGTGAAGTTGTTTGCGGCCTGCCAGTAAACCCAAAGCAGCAGAAGAAGAAGAAGTGACGTCAGTGGCTTCATTTGCGTAATCTTCCCTCAGGGAACTTATTCCGGTGTGAACGCGATCGGCTCTTAGTTCCATGGGGGTACTAAGTGCTGGGAACTAAGTGCTGGGAACTAAGTACGGCAAAGTACTTGGTGTGAAAGCGGCTTTTGACATTCTCGTCATGACGCCTCTTTCTGTGCTCTGCTGCAGTTTTTAACCTGTTAAGCCCTGAGCCTGTTTTTCAGGTTTCAGGCTCGAAAATGACATGCCCATAACAAATGACTATATCTTCACTTCTACAAGGGGTAAATTAATAATCTTTTTTCTCAAAGCAATGATACAGATGTAGCACTCTAGAATGGACTCCACCCAACGGATTCCAGCCGAAAACACTGCGGATCCCAGTGGCTGGAGATGTAAAGCCCTCCCACTATTTCCTGAGAGGGCGTTGCCCGATTTTCAATTTCAGGATTTAACCATGAGATGGTGCTTCATTCACAAATACACAAAGACACGGGTGAACTTTGTTCTTCAGTTTGTTTCATGGAATTTCAGTACTTCAGTAATGTTTGCAGCTCTGCAGTTGTGTTTGCTGAAGAGCATTTAAACACATAGTTGTTATGGTTTTCAAAGGCTACTATAACGAAAAAACATCAATATTTTAGATCAAATAAAGTATATCTAATCTTATTATTTTAATTGTAATTCAATAATATATAGTCTTTATATATTAAATAATCATAATAATAATGTCAATATTTACACTTCTTTATTTTTTATGCTCATACTTTTAGCTTTATAATAGTTTGCTTTAATATGCAGTATATTTTTAGGAATATTGTTGTGGTGTTTTTACACAGTACAGTAGATTGAAGTAAATCAACTTATACATTAAGATAAGATAAGATAAGATGGACCTTTATTAATCCCTGTGGGGAAATTCAGTTGTTCAAACAGCAACAGGGTGAGAGTGAAAAACCGGATAGCACAGATTCACACAGATTAATAAAATCAAAAATAAGATCAGCGATAAAAATAATAATAATGAGAAACTATGAAATAAGAAATGCATAAAATTAAAATTAAATTATCATATCATATATGATAATGTGTTGTATTATTAAGTAATATCATACATTAACCCCATTATAGCAGATGCCACATTGAATGGATGAACACATTTATGCATCAATAATTACAACGGAGTATTTCTAAATATAAGTTGTAAAAATACTTATATGTATTTAATACTAATAACATAATGATTAATTTTACTTTCAGATTATAATACTTTTCACTTGGGCAATTGACAATTTTGAATGTAGGACATTTACTTCTAACACGTATTTTTACCTAGGTAAATAATCTGAATACTTCTTCCACCTCTGATTTTGGACTCTGTCACTGTTTTTAAAACTTTAATTAAATGTTTGATATTCCAGAGACCCTTTCAGACCGGCAATTCTGCCCTGCATGTGTTGATCACCTTGAGGGGGGCTGTTCATTTCATTTGTATTAAAGCCAGACCATTTTTAAATATAACTGTCTGATTTTGTCATTGCACAACATTTGTGAATAAACTCAATTTATGATTGTTATGGCAATAATATTACAAACATTTTCACAGCCTCAGCTTGCAATGTTTTAATTGTTTTATACCATTTATCAAGACGTATACCGGCAATGGAGAAGAAGGGGGATGGGAGAGTTGTCACATTCCGATGGGCCATTATTTGAAACAAAGAGAGCACTCTAAGCTTAGTTAACAGAGGGGGGATGGGAGAGTTTTGTCACATTCCGTGGATAAGAGAATTCAAAAGGATTTAGGAGAAGAGACTGCGGTGCTTTGAGAATCCGACTGCACTTACACTATCGACGTATTTATGATGCGCCAGTGTAATAGATTGTTTTCGTAACATTGACTGTGTAATAGATTGTTTTCGTAACATTGACATTATTTTAACCGTTACCTCTGACCTTTGTTAATGTAGTTTAATTGTAGGATGTTTGGAAAGGATGAGAAGGTATTTTGTCTGCGCTTGTTTGTGTTCGTTTTGGAGACGTGTGATCTGTTAAACTGTGATCGACTAGATGGCCTTGATCTGGGAGACGGAGATCGATTGCTCTTGTCTCCGCCCACATATCTGGGGGGTTTCGCAGCACTTTCCTCACTCAGTAAAGTACCGGAGAATGAAACCTAACTTTGACTCTTGTCAAAATTCTTCCCTTTTATCAGGTATGTAGATAGTACAAAAACATAGCAAATTGGGCCAAACTATAACATAACATGTGTAAGGAGTGTTTTAAAGCGGTTGTGTGAAATATTGAGTGTGTTATTATTACGTTTATCAGCTTGGGCTGATGTGTGTAGTAACGTCTACATGGTTTCATAAACAAACACTGCGTAGCGCGCGCTTGCCGCCATCTTGTGTATTGTGTATGCACACAGTTATATGTAATATGTTGTCTTTATATTTTAGTTAAATAATCCTGTGAGGGTTCTGCTATGTTGTCATTTATATTATCTTATCAATGATATTGTGGTAATTAAGGAATTTCATGATTGAAATACAGTGTTAATAGCCAAGTTGTATGTGCTATTGAAAGGTGTTGCATTTGTTGACTGACTCGAGTAAAGTACCGGAGAATGAAACCTAACTTTGACTCTTGTCAAAATTCTTCCCTTTTATCAGGGGCGTAACATTTGGGGGCTCGTCCGGGATGAATGTGACGAGGGCCAGCTGTTCCAGATAGATGTCCCCGATCATCATTCAACTCATTTTCACTACAACCAGGGTGGACGACGACGTGTGGTGGTTCAATAGCTACGGAGAGGGACTTGTATACAATCTGAGGTCAACTACGGGTGCCAGGAGAGTTACGCTGTCTCATCTGCAAAGTGAAGGTTCTACATTACACTGACAATGTCCACAGGAAAAGAGACTGAAATGGACTCCTCAGCGCTAGAAGAATTGAAGCTAGAAGTTGGTGGTAAACTGTACACACTGAAAAGGGATGATTTGATTGAAGTGTGTGATTTCCTAACTATTGCCGGCAACTACAACTTTTGAGTATGTATCAGGTAAAAGCCGTTCGTCTCTCATCTCACATGTTACAATGCACTTAGAGAGAGAAGAACTAAGTGAAATTGAGGATCAGGGTATGGCAGAACTACTTGTTCTAAAAGATAAAATAGTTGAGTTACAACAGGCTGCTTTATTAAGAGAAGATAACAGAGAAAAAGAGCAGGGTTCAGGTGACAAACAGACAGACGTGGTGCAGGAACATGTCATACAGCCGTCAGAAAGAGAAAGTTTGCTTAAAGAGATAGAGAAACTACAGTCAGCATTAGCGTTTTCACTACAGGCAAAATCAGATCAGATCAGTGGGGCCCAAAGGTTAGTGAGTGGGGAAGGTAATACTATTAAACAAGACAATGTGACTGTCCAACAGACCCCCCAACCACATGTCTCATTACAGTGGAGCAGAGAATTCAAAATACCAGGCCAGATTGGTGAGCCAGGTCAAAAAGACAAACTTACATTCTCTAGTCTAGCACACCAAATTGAGCAAGGCATAAGCAAGGGATATCCTGAAATATAAATAGTGGATGCAGTGATAAGGGCAATAGCACCAGGCCTACAACTACGCAGCTATTTAGAGGGAAAAACCAACCTGACTTTACCTACCTTGAGGAGGATACTTAGGTCCCATTGCCAAGAAAAGGGAGTAACAGAACTGTACAAACAACTGACCTCAGAGGTCCAAAGTAACAAGGAGACTCCACAAAGCTTCCTGATCCGCGCTCTGGATTTAAGACAGAAAATTCTGTTTGCTTCACAGGAGGCAGAATCTGGTCTAAGATATGACCCTGTCCTCGTACAGAGTATGTTTCTCCACACTGTTCTCACAGGCCTGCAAAATGACAGCATTAGAAGTGATCTTCAGCCGTATTTGCAACAGACAACATCAAGTGATGAGCTGCTCCTCGAAAAAGTTAACACTGCTTGTGCCAACGAAGCAGAGAGACAAAATAAAAATAAACGACTTACCCAGCAGCGGCCAACCGCAGTGCACTCCGCTCAATCCAGCGAGACAAAGGAAAAAAAGACTAATCCAGACCAAAACAGTAGATTTCAGCCTGATGTTCTGAGTGAACTGAAAGAAATGCGCTCTGATATGGCATTACTGAAAAACATAGGCGCTGAAGTTGCACAAATCAGAGAGTCAATGCGACAGCCTAACCAAGCACAACCACAGTTTTTCACCTCACCTATACTACAAGAATGCATCCCCCCTCCTCAGTTCCAGTATCCACAACAAAACCGCTGGCCACCCCCAGGACCAGGGCAGAGAGGAGAGACAGCTCAATACCAAAGATTGTTCGCACCACAACACAACTTCTCCGGGCCAAGTCGTGCACGCTTAAGAAAATGTTTTGGCTGCAAGCAAAATGGAAGTGAGTATTGCGCCCATTGCTACAGGTGTGGTAGTAGTGAACATTTTATGGCAGGTTGCAGGCTGGGAGGAAACGGACCAGACAGAGAGGTCCCTTTAAACGAAACAGGGTTACCGCCACGGGACAGGGAGTAACCAACAACAGTGTAATGTCCCAACAGCATTGCTCATACTGTGGTGTCCCTGAAAACAAACAGAAATTCAGATAATGTGCATCGTGTAAAGAAGATAATTACTGCTCTAAAACCTGTCAAATTGAACATTGGCCAAAATATTACAAAAAATGCAAGCAGCCCCCTCACACATATGTTAATCAGTGCTCTCAACCAAGTGCAAGCACAGCCCACATCAGAAAAGAGGACAGCCATTCTCGTCTTGTGGCGTTGGTAGGAAAAAGGTGTATAGTTCAGTGCTACATCCAAGACCGTAAAACTAAAGCATTGTGGGATACAGGCTCCCAAGTCTGCATTGTTGATGAAAAATGGAAAAAGAGACATTTGCCACATGAGAAGCTAAGAGATGTTTCAGAGTTACTGGATGCACCGGATAATTTGAACATCACTGCTGCTAACGGAGAGAGCATGCCTTACAAGGGCTACATTGAGGTCACTTTTGGATTAGCTGCAGAAGGAGCTGATCCCAAAGAACTTATTGTCCCCATGCTAGTGATGAAAGGCAGATCTCTCTCACAGCCTATTCTAGGCTACAATGTCATTGAGCGAATAATGAAAATCAGCACTTCAGAACAAATGGACTGTAGAAGAAGAGAACAGTTGCATGAGACTTTAACAGCAGCTATTCCCAGTCTTGAGAAAAAGAATGTCACAGCCTTCATTGACCTAGTGACTACAGGAGTGGAGTGCACCAGCTGGGCGTAAGCTGGTCGTAACTCTACGTCCGACGTAGAATCGAAGGTTAAGACCAAACTAAAGTTATGACTAGTGCACCACTTAGACTTAAGCCCTGTATGCTTTGCGCCCGGGTGTAACTTCTACGCCTAGTGTGGAGCAGGCGTAAATCGGAAATCAACTGCCGCGATTGCTAATTGTTATCTTGCTAGCCGTGATGTCTCACGGGGGTAATGTTTATATAGATAATGTAGGGTGATGTTACTCTATTAATAACTTACCACTTATAGTGACAGCTGACACGTCTGCGTCAACCTCTTCAAATGTTGAGGTTGACGGCTCTGAGCTGTCGATCCCATTCAACCCCGTGAAAGTGGGGGAATCCTCTCCAAAAATAGCTATGATTATTTCGCTGTACGTTGAGGTTTTTGGTGCAGGGCCTCCGCCGGTCGGCGGGTTTTTGAGAACCGAAGCGTCTTTCTTGGCTCTGGATAGTAGGTCCTTCCACTTTTTCCTACACTCTTCCACCGTCCGTATCCCTCCATCGCCCAAGTCATTTATCGCACCAGTGATCGACTTCCAGGCTGCGAGTTTGTGTTTGTTTGTCATAGTGTTATTAAATTTGGCAGTTAGCGAGTTTTTATGCTCTGCATATATTTCAATTAGTTTTCCAATCTCTCTATCAGTAAAATTGTTTTTTCTCTTCTTTTGGTTTCCGTTATCCATGACTTCGTTATCCAATTCTTAGTTTGCTCTGAATGGAGGAATTTGAGTGTTGAATTATGTAAACGTGTGTTGCTTGGCAACAATTACTGTTTCGCGTGTATTCACGTGGACGCGCATCTTAAGACCAGGCGCAGCTACGACCGAGACTAGTCAGGCTTGGTGCACTCGGTGTAAATTCGAATCACTAAGTCGGACGTAGCTAAGCCCGACGTTAGAGTTAAGACCTACTTTTTTACGCCCAGCTGGTGCACTCCACTCCAGAACAGTCATGTGATTATATGGTAAAAACCACAAAAGGGAAAGTCATGGTTCCTAAACACTCTTCTGTTCAAATTGACTGTAAAGTACAGACACAGCCACTGAAGAAAGACACTACACTCCTCTTCGAGCCTGACATAAATTCTCAGTGGGCTGGGTGCCTTGAGATTTGTGATACATTGGTGATGCTTAAAAGTGGTGCTTCACCTTACATTATTCTCGATGTGCAAAAACCCACCGATCACGATATTGAGTTGGCAGGAAAAACTGTTGTGGGCAGAGTGCAGCAAGTCCAGGCTGTGTATCCAACTACAGTGTTAGAGAAACCAAATCAGCATCCTCCAGTGTCAGTCAATCAAGTGAATGCAAAGAGTGAACATGATGCTGACATTCCATGGAATCCACCAATTAATCTGAGTCATCTAAGTGAAACCGAGAAAGTAATGGTGCAAGACATGCTTCGTGAGGAATGTTCATCTTTTTCAAAGTCAGATGATGATATTGGATGTATTGAGAAGCTGAAGTTGAGCATATCACTTACAGATACAGATCCTGTAGCACGAACGTACGTGTCTGTGCCAAAGCCACTATATAAGGAGGTGAAAGACTATCTACATAACCTTATTGCACAAGGATGGGTAAAGAAATCCAGCTCACCATCTGCCTCACCTGTTGTCTGTGTAAGAAAAAAAGATGGCAGTTTACGTCTTTGCATAGATTACAGAGAGTTAAACAAAAAGACACACCCTGACAGACAACTGATACCCCGAGTGCAGGACATCCTTGACAGTCTTGGCGGTCATACTTGGTTTTCATTGTTAGACCAAGGGAAGGCCTACCATCAGGGTTTTATAGATGAAGACAGCAGACCTTTAACTGCATTTGTGACACCGTGGGGCCTGTATGAATGGATAAGGATTCCATTTGGGCTGATGAATGCACCAGCAGCCTTTCAACGGTGCATGGAAGAGTGTTTAGAAGAAGTGCGAGACAACAGCTGCATCCCCTATTTGGATGACACACTTGTGTACAGTCAATCGTTTGAGGACCATGTGAACCATGTCAGAAAAGTGCTACAGCTGTTGAGAATATATGGAATCAAATTGAAGCCCAGCAAGTGTGAACTTTTCAAGCGTGAGGTTCGATATCTAGGAAGAGTTGTTTCTGCCGAAGGTAGCAAAATCGATCCAGCTGACACCATCGCTGTGAGAACATTGAAAGATAAGAGACCGAAAAATGTGGGAGAGCTTTGAGCTATCATGGGCTTGCTAAGCTACTACAGACAATACATACAGAACTTTTCCCGAATTGCTGGACCACTTTATGACTTGTTGAAAGGTACAGCAGAAGACAGCAATGTCACAGAAAGCAGGAGAAAAACAAGACGAGTCACAGAAAAAAAGAAAGGAGGGCCATCACACAAATCAATTGTGTGGACGGAAGAACATCAATGCATCCTGGAACGGCTAATAGACTGTCTGGTTGAGCCCCCAGTCCTCGGGTTCCCTGACTTCTCACTGCCATTTGTCCTCCATACAGATGCGTCAAACCAAGGCCTTGGCGCAGTCCTATACCAACAACAGGATGGTAAACTCCGTGTGATCGCCTACGGTTCCCGGACACTGACAGCCTCTGAACGAAATTACCATCTCCACTCAGGAAAATTGGAATTTCTCGCATTAAAGTGGGCAGTAGCAGAAAAATTCAGAGACTATTTGTACTATGCGCCTACATTTACTGTATACAGTGATAATAATCCACTTACCTATGTCCTGTCGAGTGCCAAGCTTAATGCAACTGGATATAGATGGGTAGCAGAGCTTGCCGACTTTCACTTTACCATTCGATACTGTCCAGGGAAAGAAAATGTGGATGCTGACAGTCTATCAAGGATGCCTGTAAATGTTGAAGAGATGTTGAACAAATGTACTGAAGAGCTCCCATTAGACTGTGTGGCAGCTACAGCCCAAGCAGTCGAGACTCAAGACTCAAGCTCATCGTTGGTCTGCCCAGTACTTACCACTCTCCAATGTTCATCAGTGAGTGAAGCAGCGTATAAACCATTTTCAGTTCCTGAAATAAGAAAAGCACAGGAAGATGACAAAAACATTGGTCCAGTGATGCAGTGTAAACGGAGGGACAAAAAACCAGATAGACATGAATTTCATGCATGGAGTAAACAAAGCAAGTGCCTTCTCTGCGAATGGGAAAGACTCCATATCGATGGCGATGGCATTCTTCGCAGGAAGACAGTTAACAAAACACAGCTTGTATTACCTGAGAGGCATACAATCACTGTACTGAAAGAATTGCATAATGAGATGGGCCATCAAGGCATTGATCGTACAACATCACTGATTAGAGACAGATTCTTTTGGCCATACATGCAAAAAGAAATTGAACACTATGTAGCGAGGACTTGTACTTGCCTTAAGCAGAAAGCACCATGCAAAGAATCACGTGCACCTCTCACAAGCATTGTCACTACTCAACCCTTTGAACTGGTGTCAATAGACTTTCTTCATTTGGACAAATGCAGCGGCGGCTATGAGTACATACTGGTAATTGTTGACCATTTCACTCGTTTCGCCCAGGCTTACGCCACCACTTCCAAGTCTGGCAAAACTGTTGCTGATCGCATATTTAATGATTATGCTCTCAAGTTTGGTCTACCAACACGTATACATCACGACCAAGGCGGGCGAATTTGAGAACCAGCTTTTTGCCCAGCTGAAAAAGAACTGTGGTGTACTTGGGTCGCGAACAACACCATATCATCCTCAAGGAAATGGGCAAGTTGAGCGTTTCAATCGAACACTGCTACAGATGCTAAAGACACTTACTGATAAACAGAAGACAAACTGGAAGGAATCGTTAAACAAGCTGATCTATGCATACAACTGCACACGTTGTGAGGTAACAGGTTTCTCCCCTTTTTACCTTCTGTTTGGAAGATCCCCAAGGTTACCCATTGACCTACTGTTTGGTCGAACATCTGAAACAGGAAAAACAGACCATCGAACATACATGGAGAAATGGAAAAGGGAGATGCAAGATGCGTACGAAATAGTGCAGGAGAATGCAAGGAAGTCAAGAGAAAGAAGTAAAAGACATTATGATGGAAAAGTGAGAAGCTCCATGCTGTACCCCGGTGATCGTGTCCTTGTCCGAAGCATGACACCGAGAGGAGGCACTGGAAAGCTTCGTAACCATTGGGAAGAGAACATCCACTATGTAATCCGCCAGGTCGGAGAAGACATTCCAGTTTATGAAATCAGGCCTGAGCAGGGAAGAGGAAGATCGAGAATAATGCATCGCAATCTGTTGCTACCTTGTGATCACTTACCTCTGGAAATTCAGCCAAAGACAGTGTCCAAGCAAAAGAATGAAAGAAGGATGACACAGCTCAGGAACAGGAAGATGACGAAGAGGAATTTGAGTACTACTACAAGCCAGTAGAACATTCTCAAATGCCCTTTATTGATGTAACCATGGAGAAGTCTAACACACAAGATGGCGCTGAACAGAACACACCAGTGTTGAGTACAGATGAGCCTGTGGTTAAAGAGATGCCTATAACAACGCACAAGAGTCTGATTCACAGCAAGAAGATGTGCTGCCAGAGAAAAATTGTGAGTGTGGAGATGTTCAACCTGTTGAGGAAGCACAGAATGAGAACCCAACATCCCCATACTCAGATTCAGGTGGAGATGAAAGGGAGCAAAGAGATGATCTACCAAGGAGGGAAAGGCGAGCCCCTAGATTCTTCACTTATGATCAACTTGGGACTCCAACATGCTATAGCGCAGCACATGCTAATGGAATGCTTTGCCAGTATCAACCAAGTTTATTTAGGGAAGGTCAACCAGTGACAATGTGGCCAAACCCATTTCAAGTTTCCCAACCATTATATGTGCAGGGATACTATGTATAAAACAGACATGGACAGTGTATTATAGAGAATGGTAGGACTGAGACCGTTTGACACAAACAAAAACAGTAGTTCAGTAGATTTATTGTGTTCATGACAAAATTAATCACTTTATTGACACACCTCAAGACCAAATTGAACATTTCAGGTTTAAAATCTTTAGTTTATAGATTTTGAGATGTCGGGACGACATCAAGTTTAGCAGGGGAGTGTGTAATAGATTGTTTTCGTAACATTGACTGTGTAATAGATTGTTTTCGTAACATTGACATTATTTTAACCGTTACCTCTGACCTTTGTTAATGTAGTTTAATTGTAGGATGTTTGGAAAGGATGAGAAGGTATTTTGTCTGCGCTTGTTTGTGTTCGTTATGGAGACGTGTGATCTGTTAAACTGTGATCGACTAGATGGCCTTGATCTGGGAGACGGAGATCGATTGCTCTTGTCTCCGCCCACATATCTGGGGGGTTTCGCGGCACTTTCCTCACTCAGTAAAGTACCGGAGAATGAAACCTAACTTTGACTCTTGTCAAAATTCTTCCCTTTTATCAGGTATGTAGATAGTACAAAAACATAGCAAATTGGGCCAAATTATAACATAACATGTGTAAGGAGTGTTTTAAAGCGGTTGTGTGAAATATTGAGTACACTGCGCAGCGCACGCTTGCCGCCATCTTGTGTATTGTGTATGCACACAGTTATATGTAATATGTTGTCACTTATATTATCTTATCAATGATATTGTGGTAATTAAGGAATCTCATGATTGAAATACAGTGTTAATAGCCAAGTTGTATGTGCTATTGAAAGGTGTTGCATTTGTTGACTGACTCGAGTAAAGTAGGCTACCGGAGAATGAAACCTAACTTTGACTCTTGTCAAAATTCTTCCCTTTTATCAGGGGCGTAACACCAGCGGACGTCATGAATGTGCGTCTGCTGCTGTGGGGAAACTACAGTTTTCTATACAGCGGACTACATTGATTTAGGCTATAATAAGAACAACAACTACTTTAAACCTAGCGCCGTATTCTATCTATACGGCGCGGTGTAAACCCATCTAGAGACTCTGCACCGTGCTCTGATGCTGTTGTTTTATGCTTTATGAACGTGGACAACAGAGAAACATATTCTTCATGACCAAAGTTGGAATTGAAATAAAAAGGAAAGGGAAACTTATGCTCGTCGCCCTCTCCATCCGGTCTACATTAATACAAATGATCCCAATACGTATTATTGTACGAAAAGATCCTAAAATAAATACAAATGTAGGCTATTTATTATAAATGTTAGTCCTTAACATCTATCACTGTGTAGCCTATATCACCATTCAAACATCTTAAAATGTTTTAACAAACCCCACACAGCTCAGTAAACACTGTGAAATGTTGACTTTATTTGATAATTTCAGTCAAAACTAACGTTCATATTTCTCCTTTTGATTATTATAGTGATGAAACTTTAATTAAATGTTTGATAAGTGCATGCAGATCACAGTACAGTATGCTCGTTCAGTAAAACACGTACACAGATCAATTATTTTGTATTTTTATTGAAGTAGCCTACTTTATAAAACCTGATGACAAGGTAAATTTTACTTTCCACTATGTCCACCGCTCAGCTGTCTGCGGCAGAGAGGAAGAGACAGATCACTGCATAAATATGCAAACCCAAACCTACAGTTAAACTTTACTGCTGGAGAAGAGAGATTGGGGGGGGGGGGGGAGCTGTGGCTGATGGGCCATTAGGTGTGTAAACAAAGAGAGTCACACACACAGCTGATCACCTGAGCGCTGCCGTTTAATTCAGACTATTTAAAAAAACAACGGTCTGATTTTAACATTGCACAACAATGAACTCAATGTGTGATTGTTATAGCAGTAATATTAAAGAGCCTGTGACAGCCTCCCAACAACTGTTGTGCAATGAAATATTGGGCTACTAGTAATCTCGAACCGTCAGCTTAAAAAAGAAGGTGCGATACCGTTCCGATAAATATCAATAATTTCGAACATCGCGTGGAAATTCCTTCGACTCATTTTGAAGTTTTGGGGGAAGCCGGAAGTGATGTCAATGCGGGAACGCTTCACTGTGCTGCGAGCGAGCCAAACACGGACAAAGTGTGTTGTCATGCGTCGAAATGGTTCGACGATGCGTTGTGTCTGGGTGTTCCAATACAGCAAATGACGAACTAAACATCAGCATCCATAGCTTTCCCACAGATGTCAAGCGTCAGCTCACATGGGAGAAAAACGTGCAGAACACAAGGGCCGAATGGTCTGTGAAGAACCCCCGAACGACCTACATATGCAGCACTTTCTGCCCGAGAATTTCGAGAATGCACGGATTATGATTTATGATCATGATTATTATTATTATTCCCACTCCGATCGGGCCAATAGGTCCACCGTTTCCCCGCAGCGAGGCTCCCCCCGTTGACAGTTTACGTGGGCTGGGCTGGGTGCAGTGGCGGACTGGCCATCGGGGGCCTGTACCGAAGTGGGCCGGTCGGATAAGTCACTAGCACATCCCCCACTCCCCCCGTTGACAATTTACTAGCGGTACCGAAGTGGGCCGGTCGAGAGTCCCGGGCTGATTTTTAGTCCCAGTCCGCCACTGGCTACATGACCGTATTATCGCCCATATTGACGCACCTAATTCCTAAACTTCTAACAGATAAAACATAAACTGATTAGTGTCCACTGCCATTATTTTAAAACAGAATCGTTATTTAGTCAATCTCCGTAAATAAAATAGTTTACAAACCATTCCACATTTTTCAAGCATTGTAGATCGAGAGGTCGATCGTCGGGCAGGTTGTCGTCTCCACTGTCCGACTCGGAGTTCGTTTCATCCGATTCAGAGGCATAATGGTTCGAATCTGTAGGGCATACAGCCAATATCGTCTACGATGTCATGACTATCACTTTCCGATCCTTCAGCCTCATATGAGCTCTCAGACACGTTCAAAATTAAACTGTCATCGCTGTATGAGCTTGCTGCTGTGTGCGTTTGCATGCAGATGCTGGGATCCGGAACGGTGCAGCTGGAGCTCTTGGCCCGCAATTACGTCACACATAATTTGGCGGGATTTTAAGAATCCCCGAGAAGATCCAGAATATGGTCAACATTGAAGGGCAGATTAATGGTTATCAAAGTACAAATATCCCAAATCAGTTCAGTAACGGTTGATAAATGATGGGTTTGGATGATGGGGGAAACCCGTGTCACAGGCTCTTTAAACAGTAATAATACAGTAAACTATTAACACTGTAGGCTACCTATTCTTGTTTGCCCGTGGTGACGAGGCTCCATTAAAAATAAACCTCTTTTTAGTGAATTACTGAGTTTAGGCACGTTAATAACGTTTTAATGAAGTTGACTACAGCAAATTCACATTTATTAGTGCTTTCATGTCAATTCGGCGAACATCTGATACATTAAGTGATCGTGAGGATGATGATTAAAAATCGTTTGTTTGAGCCGGGCTGCATTTCCTGATGAAAAAACAAACCGATTGTTTTTGTAGTTGTAGTACGCCAACGTGGATTAAACAACATTATTTTGTTAAATAAAAACATGGTGATGTTTTGTAAATGATTACATGTCTCTTATTTAGCACAGAATATGATCCTATCCGTGACATATGGATCTTAACATATATCCGCCATATCAGATTCCTGTAGATCTATTAGCTGTTTATTTCACATGAGTTCCAGTGTGGCAGCTTTTTAATCACTGCACCCCCTGGTGGATCCATGATCCATTGCAGCTGGTTTCATTATAATTAAATGTATTTATCAAGGGGGCGTATTAAGTCATGCGGGGGGTTTTCCTTTCAGCGAGGGCCCACCCCGTGCCGATCACGGCCCCACTATGGTAGGGGCGTCAAAAATGAGGATGATACATCTGTACACCTGTGAGTTGGATGTAGAAAAGTCAGAATCAATATAGATGTTTTTATTTTAAAGTCAATTCAGATTGAACATAGTAAAAAAATTATAGTTTCCGTCCAAAAAAACCCCATTACTTATAGAGAAAACCACCCTTGGATGATGGGATAGTAGACAAAAAGCTTTAGGAATTCAAATTATAACATATAATAAGTACCCTGTATCAAGATTGATGCAAAACAAGTGAAATTTGACCTTTTTAGAGAGATTTAGAAAAAAAACAACACCTCTGGGATCATTTGGGTGTATTTGCCATATCTCTGGAACCCATCGGTCGATTTTGATGATTGACACCACTTTTGAACCGTTAGAGCCAATAGAATCGAGAGGGAGTTCCTAAATCCATCTAAACATTACCATTACACAGAGAGATTGGATTAATCTTCAGCAGCGGTTATAAGCGTTTTAATGCCATTAAGACGTAAGACGTATTTGCCGTTTTGGCCACGTAAATGACACATTCATTTTTTTGTTAAATGTTAAAGGTCCCATGTCATGGCCATTTCTACTGATCATAATTCCATTGTTGAGGTCTACAGAATAGATTTACATTGTGCAATTTTCCGAACTCACATTGGTTTCTCATACAGCATCTCTGCATAGTATGTGTATTCACTCTCTGTCCTACACGGCTTGTTGGAGCTCCTGCCCCCCCCCTCCCTGTGAGCCCACTGTGCTCTGATTGGTCAGCTCGCCCACTATGTTCTGATGAGTCCACCACTGTTACAGCGGAACATCAGTGATTATGTGTTACAATGGTGTAAACCAGAAACCAGAAAATGATATGTGTGGGGTCTGGGTGCCGTGTTGGCGGACAGTGTGAGCTGGGTTCATTTCCTGCTTGCTGCGTGGGGTCTGCGAGACATCGCGAATGGACGCGGGAAGGGGGGGTGCTGAGGGGGCTGCAGCACCCCCATCTGCGAGGCACCACTAGCAACCGCACCCCCAAACGCGGCGCACCTACAGTGTAAGCACGCCAGTTTCGCCGCTGCGAGGCTCCACTAGCACCACCCCCCCCCCCCCAGCGCGTCACAGTTTTGCCGCTGAGAGAGTGTGTGTGTGTGACCCATTGGTCCATTTGGACCAATGGGTCCATTTGGGTATGATCACGTCACTGTACCCAGGAAGAAAAAGAGAAATCTCCAACGAGGCGTTCTGGGGCAGCATAGACAGGTCTTTTCTGTGTTAGAGTTTTACTCGCTAAAGGGTGTACTTTGAGGGTTTGTGACTCTGCAGACCGTTTACATGCATAAAAACCTTCATAACACACAAGGGGACGTGTAATAACCGGAAAAGCATGACATGGGACCTTTAAGAAGCCCTCAGACGCTGTTTCTTGATGTTGCGGGAGCCCCCGGCTTAACAGGTTAACCTCTCTTGAGCTCCTTGAAAGGCAATTTGGAATTTTGCCTGGTTCTCCTGAATCCACTCATGGACAGCACCACCAACTTGATCAGGGACTCTACCCAACAGAAAATCAACTGGGAGCCTTGGCTCTTGTCCAAACATCAGGAAGAATGGGGATTCACCAGTTGACTGATGGGGAGTAGTGTTATAAGAATGCAGAACTTGTGGCAAGCAGGAATTCCAATCACCCTTCCGGGACACAGGCAGAGTGCGCAGCAAGTTGTGAAGGGTTCAGTTAAACCAGGGGTGCCCACACTTTTTCAGCTTGGGAGCTACTTTTAAAATGACCAAGCCCAAATGATCTACCTATGGGGGCTCCCCTGCCCAATCTGTGTCGTGAGCGGGGGGGGGGGGGGGGGAGGGGTGCTAGTGGACTAGGTGGCGGATAAACTGTGGCGCGTTTGCGCTTCAGATGAGGAGGTGAGGCCCCCTCATAACTGCTTGAACCCGTATGGCACAATACAACTCATACTGGCTTACCTGTACTTCAATCAAGTGGCAAATGCCATAATAAGGATGGATGATAGGCGAACTTAAAAAAAAAAATTAAAAAAATTAAAATGCTTTTTTTTTTTTTTAAATGCCATGCGATCTACCCACACTACCCTTGCGATCGACCGGTCGATCGCGATCGACGTATTGGGCACCCCTGAGTTAAACCTTTCACATTAACCATTGCCAGCTGGATGGTATGGAGTAGTGCGAGATTTTTCAATGCCATAAAGGCTGCAAAGTTGCTGAATAAGAAGGCTCTCAAAGTTTCGGCCCTGGTCCGAATGTATACGGGCTGGAACACCGAACTTGGAAAACCATTCTGTGACCAGAACCTGAGCCACAGTGGAGGCTCGTTGATCATGTACTTACTGAAAATGTCTGTTATGACAAGGACATTTTCCAACCTATTTTCAGTGGGTTCTAACACCGTGAAGTCAATGGCTAGGATCTCATTGGGTCTAGAAGCCAACAAGTGTCCCATGGGAGCACGAGCCACTGGTTGGTTGTCCTTGGCAACTTGACACCTTTCATAACTGCTGCACCAATGTGCCACCTCGGAGGACATACCTGGCCAGTAACACCGCTGCCTAAGTAGCTCCAAGGTTCTTTCAATACCTTGGTGGTCATGCCTCTGGTGGACTTCAGTGAGCACCTGTTCTCTTAGAGCAGCAGGCAAAAGCAGCTGCAAAACTGCTTCAGCGCCATCAGGGCTAAAGACCTGGCAATAGAGGACCCCACTCCTCACAACTAACCGATCCCATTGGCGGAGCAGTGCCAATGCTTGCTGGGACAACTGCTTCCTCTCATCATTTCTAGGACACTGCCTCCTTCTCCAGAACACCAAGAGTTCCTGAAGGAGAGGGTCCGCTTGCTGAAGTGCCTCCATATCAGACTGTGTATGATGAGGCAAGGCTATGATAGCCGTTTGTGTCGCCTTTGCCACTGGCAAGGCTTGCCGTAAAGGCAAGGGGAGCGATGTGCTAGGGAGCCAGTGTTGTAGTGAAGTCACCAATTCATGGGTGCAAGTCACTCTCGAGTCACCACTCTTCGAGTCCGAGTCCAAGTCCGAGTCACCTAGGGAGAGTCGTAGTCGAGTCCGAGTCCAAGTCCGAGTCACCCAAGGAGTGTCCGAGTCGAGTCCGAGTCATCATTACCTGTGTTCGAGTCCAAGTACGAGTCACCCAAGAAGAGTCCAAGTCAAGTCTGAGTCACAAGTCTTCATGTATTAATCTTCGTGGATATATGTGTTGAAATGTAGCTATAGCTCCTCTACATTGCTTTTATCCTGTCATGTTATACTAATTTGTCTATTGAACTGTTGTGAAGCGAGTTTGGCTACAATTCTTGTAATAGGTGCTATACAAATATAAAGCTTATTACTAATATTAATATTATTATTATTCTTATGGTAAAGTTTTCGTTTTGCACTTTATTTTGATAGTAATAAGATCGGGACTCTTATTTTGAAGGAACTTTTACCGGATGTCAATGGAAAACGGAGCAGTGTAAACACACATGTATAATGACGGATAGATGACGAATAAATTAACATATACTAAATAGTTGCATTCGGTTTTTAGCACCTGGCTGATAAGGGCATAAGCTCTTACGTTGGTAATGATTGTATACAAGCAAGGGTGTGCAATAAACAGATCCCATCAGTTAGAGAGTCTGTCCATCATTCAGCCGGGGACGCTACAATTATTATAGTGAATGTTGAAATTCTATCAATAAAGATTAAGCCCCAGAAAGCACATGGCTACTTAGCATGCAAATGGACGACATTCTGAATGTTAAGTAGCCATGTGCTTTCGTGTTATCGGCTGAATCTTTATTTATTGATTAGATCACGTTACTCTGATGATAGTGTTCAAGACAGCCTATATGTCTGAACTCGATCCTTAGAGTAATGTGTTACGGAGCCTTCTCTTCAATCTTGTTTCCACATAACGAGCATTTTGCGCTGCTCTTTTCCAATGTGGAAGCAGAATGTGTGAAAGCATACAGCACGATGCGTGTGTTTCTAGACATCTTTAGACTGGAATAGCGGGGCCCAGTACGTGAACTCGCCTCGCAGGTGCACACGCCAGGATAGAGGACATCAGACTCCAGAGAAAACTTGTCCGAGTCCAAGTCGGAGCGTCAATGTACAAGTCGAGTCCGAGTCATCGTGCGCGAGAATTCACGAGTCCAAGTCCGAGTCCAAGTCCGAGTCCAAGTCATCGTGCGCGAGAATTCACGAGTCCAAGTCTGAGTCGCGTCAATCAGTGCGCGAGTCCGAGTCGAGTCACGAGTCCCGATAATCGGCACTCGAGTCCGACTCGAGTCTGAGTCCAGGACTCGAGGACTCCATCTCTGTAGGGAGCATGGCTTCAAGATCTTGCACACCTGGTGGGTGCCGACGGGACAGGGCATCAGCATTCCCATTACTTCTCCCAGAGCGGTACTTCATCTCAAAGTCAAAAGATGCAAGTTGGGCTGCCCAACGTTGTTCAGTGGCTCCAAGCCTTGCAGTTGACACTCTTGATTGTTGTCGGTGAAGACCACACACTTATGGCCAAGCAGATATGTGTTGCGTTCAGTGGTCCTCAGACCTCTGCTGGCATAAGCTATGGGCCTCACCTAACCACCTTTCTCCTGTGATCACACAGCTCCCAGGCCACCAAAGCTTGCATCGACTTCCAGAATAAACGGAAGTCAGCATAGATTTGCTTTTCAGCATGGTTTTGACTCAACAATATACTTTAGAATATATGGACTTCCCCTTGACCTAGATTTAGGTTTTGCGTTAACCACCATCTTGGCAGATAATGGAGCCACACATTAGGATTATCTGCAGATACCCTACAAAGTCTGGACTGCCTTTGGCCTACACACTGTATAGAGTGGTGCAATGATAACATATTTGTATAGGCCTAACTGAAGTTAGCATTGCAAGGGCTCCCTCGCAAAAACCACTGGGATTTAATTTCACATATTAACATCAGTGTATGATTTTGGAAGCGTAAATGCAATCGCCAGAAGCAAAAAACCAAAGGCTAAAGAGGAAATGCATGGCAGTCGCAAGGCTACGTGTCACCACCACTAAGTTAAACGTGGCTAATGTTCGGCCTATTGATGTTTAGTAGTCTTATTCAGTCACTTGTTAGCAACGGCTGTTTTTATGACACATAGAAGCACAAAACATGAGCATCTCTTTAGCTTGTGCACTGTAACAACACACCTTATTTCAGGCTAACAACTAAAGACACTTTTAAAATGTTGACTTTGAGACAAGGGAACCGGAAGGGGTAAAATGATCACACATTTCTGGCTTCAGGACTCGTTCCTGCTCCACACTACCAGATGGGGGAAGGTTTGTTGTGGGCTGAAAATCAACTCAACATGGCAATAACTGAATCAGGCCAATGTAGCATATTGTAGTGTATCGTTCATGCGTCATCAGATTAAGGTCATAACACTTAAGCTACTTGAACGACAGGATATGTTGAGATAGTGTATTGGTGTCTTTCACAAGGAGCTGGACCTAATCTTAATTGACCTTGAATGCTCTGAGTATATTTTGTCTTAGTACTCAAGTTTGATTCTGTGTTTTCAATCCCAGAATGCTATTTTTCTTGTGGCAAGGATTATACAGTAAAACTGCAGCCTTGATTATAACCCAAGTTATGAGAGAAGCTTTTTTTTAAATGTGTTATTTTAATAAAACGTTACATATACCCATGAGAGTTTTATTGTTCTGTAAGCATATGAGGAGCTCTCCAAACAGAGCTTATTAAAGAAAACAGTAATGTATGTTTGTGGTGCCCTATGGTGCAGGCCTCAGGGGATGACGTAGTGTATGGAGGCTGCAGAACACTTGGCGTGTCCAGGTTCTGAGTAAGAGGCTCATTTTTCACATTGACACCTTTTGGGGGCTCTCTGAGCTACTGAATTCACTGAGTAGATGTGTTAACTTGCTCAGGTTGGACGAGGTTCTGCTCTTTGTAAATTGTGTAAATTGATCATTTGGCAGCAGCAGAGCATAGTGGCCGCTGATGGAGGGATGCATCCGCCACGTTGAAAGTGGGCTTAAAGCTCTGTAAACAAACAGACACGCGCCGCGCTGGTGCCTGAGCCGAGATGGACCTCTGGAAAGAAACTAAATACAGAATGTGGAACTGGCGTTGTCTTCTGCAAACACTAACATGGCTCCACTCCAGCTCCCGCGCAGCCAAGGAGTTTTCAAATGCAAACAGTAAAATGGCTGTTTGCTGTGTCTATCATACTTTCACATTTAATTAATGTTGGCTCTCAAACTGCTGCAGCTGACTGAGGTAGTGGTCAGAGTCAAGTGCTCTCACTTTGATGTGCGAGGAGTATGCTCATTGGCTCTTGTTCTTTTTGAAAGAGGAGTCAAGGTGACATCTGCCGGGAAGTGGAGTGAGCCATGAATGCTGTGAGAGGCTGCGAGGCCCTGGTCAGCGGTCCAGAGGACAGACAGTGTCCCGGAGACGCTGCACAGCTGACGGAGAGCAGAGAGGCCGGACTGAAGGAGCAGCTGCCCAGCGGTAAGCTACTCTTTTCAAATCCAAAATATGGTAGCCAGTTCAAATGATCCATCCAATTCTAGAGGTTTCCGATTATCAGGTTGAACAGCCTCACAGTTGTTCACTTGCTCTGAACACACAGTTTGAATTAGAAAAATGTGTGTGTGTGTGTGTGTGTGTGTGTGTGTGTGTGTGTGTGTGTGTGTGTGTGTGTGTGTGTGTGTGTGTGTGTGTGTGTGTGTGTGTGTGTGTGTGTGTGTGTGTGTGTGTGTGTGTGTGTGTGTGTGTGTAGCACTGTACTGATGTAACATGGCTTCAGTCTAGCGATGTACCAAACACAATCTGTTGGCAGACGTGGCTTGGATTGGATCAAACCACATTTGACTTTTGGAGTGACATTCTTTAACAAATTACCAATATTTCTTTCAAAAATAAGAGTATTCGGGGGGAGCATATGTTAAATATGCAAGAAAAGTTCAAATGGCTTTTGAAGCACATTAAAGTTGAATCTACCAGGAACTGAATGACTTTATCTTACTTTATAATTTACTTGTGTTAATAAACTGAATCAATATAACTTTTAAAAATGCATTGCATCTGTTTACAATTGTGCAAAGTTCATTATGGTGAAAAGATTTTATGAAATGTCTTACATTTTCAAACAATGCCTTTGTGAAGCTGTGCATTGTGATTGTTGAAGAAAGGTTATATTTGTATTGTTGTAGGTCTATTTTATTGTTTACATTTTTGGGGATACGGATGCATTCTTTGGTGGTTTCTCAGTCATTTATATGTAATCATTGAAGCAACATTTATCCATTGGTGTTCCGAAGGAAAGGGATGATTTGTAAAGAAAAAGAGTTCCTGCTGGCTGTAAGGAGTCATCATCAGGTGCAGGCTGGGGCCTGAACACTCCTAAACTCTCACTCTGATGGACTATAAAGCAGCATTTGGATTGAGTTGTACCACCTTAATTTAAAAACAAATAATCAGACACAAACAAGCTAATCTTAATTCTAAACCAACATTATTGTTTGTTATGTTGAACGACTTCAGAACAACATCCAAAGTGCTCGTTCTGCCCATCTACCACACCAGCTTAATATGTAGGTCTGCAAGTGCCAGATAAAACAAGATTGTTTGAACATTTTATTGAATCCATCTGAAGATTAATCCATTCTGAAATATCTCTGCTCTTCAGCTTCACAGCCCAAATCAGCCTGGCTTAGCTGCCACTCGCATCACAGGGCTGAAGGTGAAAGTATCTGAGGAATCCTGCGAGTTAAAGCCGTATTTTTAGACTGATGTTTCCCCCTGGACTCGCGGGATAGTGAGAGCAACGCAGCATTTCCCTCTGCACTCCTAGACCCTACAAACTTTTCCATGATGTCATGTGTGGCTGAGAGTAACTGAAGAGGCGGATAACATAAACTGGAATCTCCTCAAATTCAGCCGGTCATCCAGCATGTAGACGACAGAGACAGTTTAAAGAGGAGACAGTTGCTGGTCGTTTACAGGATATCCATACAGCTCACTCATATGCTCCTATATGTGAAAGATAAATCTATATAATTGTTATACTATACTTTTGAAATATAAAAAAACCAAGGGACTGGATGAAAGGTATTGGAGTGTGGAGCATACTGATTAAAATGCTAGGCCCACTCCGGGATTTCTATTCTTCTTGGACTCTCTCTTTTACTTTTTACTAAGTAATACTGTACAGGTCCTCCCATTTTATATTTGTATAGGCTGGAATCTGAGAAATACGGGCTTAATTCTTACATTGTTGTGAAGGTAAGATTAAATTAATAAAACAAATTAAATAAAATTAAGCTCAACATAAGCAAATATAAAAAAGAAGGAAAATGGCGGTCTTTAATAATTATTAATAAATAGAGATTGAGTAATGTGTGGTCATGGCGGGGGACAACACATTACACATGGTGGGTATATTTAAATGTTTTCTCTTCCCGCAAATGAAAATAAATAAATATGTCTTGAACTTCCAATATTGTTATTTTTAGCTAATTATGATGTAAACCGTGTGTGTGTGTGTGTGTGTGTGTGTAAATGTAGAGCTGGTATCTCATAACAGGGATGTATTCTCTCAGTGAATGATCTTTAATTCAGTCGTTTTTAAAGATCTACTTTTTTAGTTATGTACTTTTATGATGTCAATACATGTGGTCACTGTAACAGTCCTTAGATTGGGGGCATCAGTAACACAATCATACAGTTAGGCCTAAGTTTGGACCGGGCGTTCCTCCAAATCTTTTTTCCTCCCTGCTTTCATATATACATTTCTCTACTTACCATCATAGGACCAGGCAGTGAGAGAGGCTCACTGATGGCTCAGTGTGTTTGATCTCCTTTGGGTCTCATATCACAGATGCTGATTTTGTTCTGATTCCTCAGTGGAAGCTGTACTTCACCACTTCTTCATGGGGGTTCGACATGAAACACACATTTACCTGATACAAATCTGGGCAGCACTGTTTTCATTAAGTCAAAAAAAGGTAGAGGAGTGGGCAGCGCGTTGTTTGGCAGCACAGGCCTATCTAACACTTGCAGTAAAAACAGCTCTTATTGCTCCAGCCTGGCTTTCCGTGCAGCGCCGCGTGGATTCCTCTCTGATTTGATGGTGGCCAGAGTTGGGGAGGTTTCTCTCATCTGGAGGAAATTAGTGTGTGATGCTGATAGACATGATCGGCCCAACACTTGATCGTTTCGTGCAGCTCAACATGGGCTCTGCACAGCTCGCTGTTTATGTAGCCCTGTGCCCCTAAACTGACTGATTTTCATCAGAGTAAATTAACTAAGCTGATTATAGACAATCATCCATTGCACAATAGCTTTCACCTCATTTCTGTGGTTAAAAATATTTTTTAATGAAAATATATTATCGTAGACAATAATAAATAAAGAGAGGCACAAATGTTTACCTTAGTATCCTCATTATTGAGCATATGCGGACCTGCCAGGCGTTTTATCCTAGCTCCGATCTGCAGAAAACCTCAGCGCCGTAACAGCGTCTCAGCAGCAGGTGGAATGTGTGCTGATCTTTCCTGCTGTTGATTTTAGCTCCTAATTCATCCGTGAAATTACTCACATGTTCATTCATCATCCGAGCAAACGGAGATCAACAGGCCCCGAGACCAGGAACAGTTGATGGATAGTACATTTCTAAAGGCGAATATTACCTCAGTCCACACGGGCAGTAAACACATGTATTATTTATCAAACCAGTCGTCGTGATGTGATGAAAAACACAAGGGTAGAGCATGAAATAAATACGTGTCTCCAACAGAAAGGTTAAAAAAATAAACCCAGTGATTGTTTGTAGTACCGACCCATGTTTATAATTGGTTTTATTTTTGGTTATACTAAACGTATTGAAAGGTGTATCAGTCTGTGAGCTCAGACACATACAAAATATGTTACTCTGTTGCAAAAAGCCGCACACATCCTCATGCCAAGTGCTCAGTTGACTGGACATTGATCGCAGATTTCTTTTCTGGTTGTAAGCTTTGAAAAATTTGCCTGCCTGGGCCAAGTGCTGTTCACCTATCTGGAATGTACAGTTAAAATTGCTTTGCGGTTAATATAAATACAGGCTGCGGCTGTGGAGTGCAGAGCGATGGCAGGCCCTTGTGTGGAGTTCAGGCAACTCTTAGTCACGGGCTCTTCCAGTGAAGTCAAAAGTGCTCATGTTCGCTTTTATGTTGACAAATCTGTAAGGGAGTGTGTGTGTTCTGCTGCTGCCCTCCATCGCTGACAAGTAATTAAGAAGATGAGGTCACACTGAGTACCCATCAGTCATTAACAAATCAATAATCAGAAATGTTGTTTTTATATATATATAATATTGTCTGAAAGGTCACCTATTACGCAGCGTCCACACGTACGCGGTGAAAAAATCTTGGCGGTGGGAGTGTCTGAAGCTTGGGGATTTTTTGCGAGCAACGCGACCAACAACCAATCACATGAATCTCCCGCCCCCGACATACAAAGCAAAAAACTGTCTATATATATAATATACTGTCTATGCTTGCTAGCAATGTTAAAACGAAGTAAACTGGATATAAAATCCCCAAACAGGCGAAAACCTACCAGTTTCACCCACTGTCTCTGCCACCTCCCTCCATGCCTGGTTCCTCCGGTATGTATCCCGGTAGGTAAATAGGGACTGGTCATAAAGAACCGGGTGATTTGCTACCGCAATAACTAATTTCTCCTCCATTTTGTTAGGAATATAGAAATGAACTGCGGTATGTCACTCCCAGCTTACACGCGGTTTGATTGGCTAGCGCTTGTACTGTCAGATTTGCATAAACGGGATTTGATTGGCTGACGCTTCCACCTCAAAGATTTCCAGGCGTTCCAGGCGTCAAAAGTTGAACAATGTTCAACTTTTGAATCCTGGAACGCCTGTAAATCGCCGCTCTGCTTCCCACAATGCAGTTCGGGGAAAAGTGAGGCGAAGTGACGTCACTCCATTCAAAGTGAATGGGCAGAAGCGTTGGAAGATTTTTTCACCGCGTACGTGTGGACGGGGCGTTAGGCAAAATCCACTTTTTCATGTATTTTATACATAAATGTGTCCCCTCTGTGTAAAGAGATTCTGAACGTTTCAGGAACAAAGACCCCCTCTCTTTTTGTCCTGATCCATTTATATAAAAACTAGGGCTGTCAAGTTAACGCGTTAATAACTGTTAAGGAGCTGTTTCAATGAAAACAGAGGAGCAACATTTCGCCGACAACTGCGCCGAGCACTTGACTTTATGCAGGTAGCCAGACAGTGGGACATTGTACGAAAAGTCAGCACACTCAGCACGGATAGTGCGCACAACATGATTGCAGCGTCCAGGCAGCTCCCGTTCGAGCATATGCCTTGAGTTGCACATAGCTCCAACGATCCATCAGTGTCTTTCCACACACACACACACACACACATACACACACACACACACACACACACACACACACACACACACACACATACACACATACACACAGTCTCACTCCCTGAACGTCCAGGAGCGACGCTTGGTCAGGGTCCTATGGCGTGCAGTTGTGACGCGCCGAGTCTCCTTCAGCTTCATAAACGGACGCAAAGAGCTTTCAACTGATTGCAATGTATTCCCATCGGCGGCGGTATTTGACGCTCAGGGAAGCACCGCATCGGTCCATGTCGGCGGCACTTAAAGGCAATGTGAGCGTCCATTCCCATTGGATAACGGAGGATTTTACACCCGATTTTACACCCGGAAGTAAGTATTCTCTTTACTGTCGATTGATTTTACAGTGATATCTGCACTACTCATCAACTCAAAAACACCAGATTATCCTTGTTAATTACACAACATTGATTGGTTTAAATTGTGTACAGTGCTTTTGTATTTTTCCCCTCGATTCGGAGAAACAAATATTTTTAGGAGTTTAGGATGGCAGAAGACACTACACTACCCAGAATCCTCAGCTATCGTTTGGGACTACAACATGTGCTTTGCTTCACAAACCCCGTGATTAGTCCTCAAGCTCTGTGATTGGTTGACCTCCAACTGCATTCCATATGAAAAAAAACGTTTCGTAAAAGATCAAATCATACTTTATTCAGCAGTGCTTGCTTTACTCTTTGAAAGTCATCACATGAATGCATTGTAATAAATGGTTCGGCTGCATTAAATATTACACATCTGTCGTAGTTCTTTATTTATCTACAGAGATCGGGCCTCAGAATAGACCGGAAACTATTCTTTTACCGTTCTGTTTTAATTTCACAATAAAGTTAGTAGTAATATTTAGTTTTGATATTATTGTTTTTTATTAACTACTAGACCGCTGGGTCATGTTAAGACCATCTTTTCTGTGTTGCTGTGGGGTTTTTTCATCGCTTTTGTGTTACAAATATCAAAACAATAACAAAATATATCCGTCGTAAACTAAACCGGAAACAGCAGTATATTTTATTTTGTTAACACTGTAAACTTGGCAGCTTTTGAACCCAAACCACCTACTGGTTAAAGCACGTTATTACACGTTTAGAGTCATTGCAATGCAGGTAGATTGTGTTGCTTTTTAATGACTGTTTAAAATGCCTTTTTCTTAATGTCAAATATATCATATTCCAATCACTTGTATATAGACTCTTATTGCACTATTTACTATTTTACTATTTTTCTTTTTGTATTTACATGCACTATTTTTTCTGTGTATCTGTTTTATTGTGTTGCACTGTTGGAGGAGCCTGTGACCTAAGGGGGGGGGGGGGTAGGACACGTTCGATTCCTGTTTTGGTTAGTGGGCCATCGATGGGATTCATTCCAGTTCAAAGTGCTGTTTGACGCTCCGTGTAAACTTCGCGCACTGCCACTCCAACATCCAATCAGAGCTTGAGGACTAATCACGGGGTTTGTGAAGCAAAGCACATGTTGTAGTCCCAAACGAAAGCTGAGGATTCTGGGTAGTGTAGTGTCTTCTGCCATCCTAAACTCCGAAAAAATATTTGTTTCTCCGAATCGAAGGGGAAAAATACAAAAGCATTGTACACAATTTAAACCAATCAATGTTGTGTAATTAACAAGGATAATCTGGTGTTTTTGAGTTGATGAGTAGTGCAGATATCACTGTAAAATCAATCGACAGTAAAGAGAATACTTACTTCCGGGTCTAAAATCCTCCGTTATCCAATGGGAATGGACGCTCACATTGCCTTTAAATGCCGCCGACATGGACCGATGCGTTGCTTCCCTGAGCGTCAAATACCGCCGCCGATGGGAATACATTGCAATCAGTTGAAAGCTCTTTGCGTCCGTTTATGAAGCTGAAGGAGACTCGGCGCGTCACAACTGCACGCCATAGGACCCTGACCAAGCGTCGCTCCTGGACGTTCAGGGAGTGAGACTGTTGCACACACACACACACACACACACACACACACACACACACACACACACACACACACACACTTTGTATTGTATTATTGTATTGTATGAGAGAGGTTCCAGGTTGAATTGAGGCGAATATTTGTAATGTTCAGAGGTTGTTGTGTTTAATATTCATGAGAATATTTGTCATTGTTCAAATGATAATAAACAAACATTTGCATAAAGCATATTTGTCCACTCATATGTTGATAAGAGTATTAAAAACTTGAAAAATATCCCTCTAAGGTGCATTTAGAACAGATAACATTTTTTTAAATTAATCGCGATTAACTATGGACAATCATGCGATTAATCGCGATTAAATATTTTAATCGACTGACAGCCCTAATAAAAACCTGAAAAAACGTCTGAAAATGAGCTGATCAGACTTTAGCCACTTTGTGATGTCACTATGTTGTTGGGGGTTGTGCAACCATTAGCCAATAACCAACCAAGGTAACCCCCCCCCCCCACACCTTATCGACTGAATCTCCTCCTAGAGCACCATTGTGTTTCTTATCCAATCATCTCTCAGAGGGGTTTATGGGATGCTACAATGATCTGTTTGGTGTTTCAGCCAAACACATCAGAGACAAGTTCTGTGTATATCTGAGACCTATAATATATTGATGCGAAATAGTATTAGAGGGGACTTCTAAGAGTTCATTTAGATTTTATGGACAAATGTTCAATTGTTTTTGAAATTGTCTTTTTACCAAAATCTGTTTCATTTCAGAATGTCATTTTCACCATGCATGGCACTATCATTTCGTCTGATCACATATTCAAGGTGGTAATAGAGATGCCTCCTTTCAGGCCTCAGAGAAAGAGAGCAGAAGACAGACAGACTTTCTCTAACAATGCTAGCACTGGCTTTCAATATCAGTGTGAATAAGAAGAGGAAATGTTAGTGTCTGTGTAGTCTACTGTAGGCCTACAGTTACAAAACTCTTAAGGAACAGGACTCTTAGTGTTGAAATAACAATTTATAATCATGATGATGAGTAGAGTTTCAATAAGATATTTAATTATTGGTGCAATTGTTTATTACACATAATTAATTAAGCTCCATGTTAAGGCAGCATGGATAACTGTGATGTTATATTGGTATTATCTCATTGGCTGACTGACATTTGAAGAGTTTTTCAGGAGGGGAAATAGATTATATTATCCACTGGAAACAAAAACTCAGCTTGGAGGCTTTGGAACTTTCCGTGATTGCTGCTAATATGTTCTGTGGATATGAGGACAAATGTAATATAGAGGGAATTAAAGGGCTTATTCCGGAAGCTTACATTCAACGTTTTCATTATTGGTTCGTTCTTCACGAAGGCAGGCAATTAAAGAAGTGCCCTCTTTCATCTGTCACCACAGATACCAGCCAATTTATTATTATGAAAACTTTAAAAGCTTCCCTGGAATGAATGTGGACACAGAAACACACACACTGAGGGAGACAGGAAGAAGAAAACTTGTCATATGTACTATATTTTTTCAGAGGTTTCAGGAATCACAGCACTCTTAAATTAAGAGCAACAGTGACAGGGATCTAATCTGTGTAATGATTCATTCATCAGAGAGAGATAAAGACCTTCTAGGATTATCTATCTCTCCAAACTCCGGAAAAGATTAGGTCATTGCATTCACCCGGCTATTTTTAGAGCCCCTTAACGGTGGCATATTAAACAAAACGCTTAGAAATTCAATTAAGAAACCAGTCGCCCACAATGACCTGAAAATAACCCAGAGTTATTCTAAAACAAAGGCTCTGCAGAGCAGCCGCTGTGCCGCCTCACATGTGGTTTGGAAACAGGAGTGCTTAAAACCACAGATTCTTAGGGGCTGTGGAGATTAATGAAGAGTTTCTTTTTCCAGGTGTTGTATTGTGGATACAAGAGCTTTGGGAGGTGAATTTTAACCAAGGGGAGAAATCCTCACGGTAGAAATGAAAACAGTAACACAATATACAGCTCTGATCCGGCTCAGATCCGAGAGCAGCATTCCAGAGCGGAGAGAAGAGGAGGCATGGCTCTCAGATCGATCACATGGATGGCTTCTATGTGAACGTGGGCTCCATAGATTCAGGGTCATATATTCCCACTGGAGCTATTTCAGTTTGTGAAAATGTACTTTGATAACATCTTTTCCCTCAAACCTTTGATAAACACTGTATGACACCGTGACATACAGTAAATATCAGTTAAAGTGCTATCTAGTCCATACTCTCATTTTTCTTCTGTCATCATCAGCACTACCTTAGACGGTTAGTAACCTACTGGTGCTTTCATTGGCATGGCCTAAAGATGCCACATGTGTCACAAACTAAACCCTTATTTTAAGTAATATATATATTTAGGTGAGCTCTAATTGGAAAGTACTTCCAGTTATACATCTGAATGTTTTATATTTCTTCGCACATGTCAGAATTAGGGCTGTCAGTCGATTAACATATTTAATCGAGATTAATCGCATGATGTCCATAGTTAATCGCGATTAATCGCAAATTAATTGCACATTTTGTATCTTTTATAAATGTACCTTAGAGGAATATTTTTCAAGTTTTTAATTTATGAGTGGACAAATATGCTTTATGCAAATGTCTGTTTATTATCATTGGAACAATGACAAATATTCTCCTGAACATTCTCAACACAACAACCTCTCAATAAACAAGCAGCAATATATTTGAGTGCAAGCGTACGCTCTTGAATAAATATAGGGAATAACCTCCATAACACAGGAAATACTGTTTTCACGCCGAGAGATGACGATAACTTCACATGGACACTGGCCAATCTAAAACCTCTACTGTAACATACGTAGTATATATACATTTCCTTGACAAGAACTGAACAAATCTTCGTATTCTCTTCAAAAATGTGTGTTATAGTGAACCAAAAGTCGTGATAGAGGCTTGCTTGTCAACATCCGGGTATTTCTGCACTGGTGGGCCATGTTAACAATACCGTGTAACTGTCACATTTGAAGGGACGAAATTGTAACATCTTCATGTCTCCCAGCGCGGTAAATCGTCACATTTTCACGTCTTGCCGTGATACCGGGTTGGCTGTACCACATTGGTCAACAAATCACCATTGCACTCTGGAGAGGAGTATAACGTTTGAGAAGTCATGCTTTAAATAGGGCCAGAGGACCTATTGAACGTGGTAGGGTTATTCTTATCATTCTTTGCCAGGTTTGGAATTTGGGAATTTAAAGTTTGCACATGAGTGGCGAAAATAGAGTTTTGATGAGGGGTTTTCAAAGTGTGGGAAGGTGAGCCTCCCCTCAGAGAACATAAGAACAGCCGCGCTGTCACAATCTGTCTGTGTTGTGTTTTGTCTAGATCTGTCTTTGGTTTCCTGTTTTATTTTATAAAGTGTTCACCCCCCGTCTTGCCTATGGGTTCCTGTCTCTGTGTTCCCTCCTACCTGATTTACCTGATTGTGTTCACCTTGTGCCCCTGTGTTTTCTCCTCCCTCCTCACCTGTGTCTTGTTTGTGTGATTAGTCTTGTGTGCATTTAAGTTCTGGTTTTTCTGTCTGTCATTGTTAGATCCTTGTTAGTCGTTGACTGTGTTTTTCTGGGAAGAGTTCTGTCTGTTACATTTTAGCCTTGAAATAAAGGTATTTCCTGTTAAATCTGCATTTGGGTCCTGCCTGCTTCGCTCAACCGTGACAGAAGGATCTAACCAGAAATGGACCCAGCAGATGATCCATTTGAGGTGGAGGTACTGAAGTTTTCCTTTCCATTGGCTCGTTGTTGTGGTGCGTGGAGGGGAGCGTCCAGTGTTCAGCAGAAGGAGGCTGCTCCAGATGGCAACAGAGAAACCAGGGTTGGTGAAGTTCTTACCTGGCTGGATTATGGACTTCCTCAAGACATGGGATTCCCGGCCTGCTAGCCCCAGGCATGCTAGCCTCCTGCCTCCCAATTCCCTTCCTGACACCATACGTCTCGGTTTGTTCTGTCTGGAGTCAGCCCCTGCTTCTTCCTCATTTCCGGCTCCAGTTCCAGCCATGGTTCCGGCTCAAGTACCGGACCCAGCAGCCATGGTTCCGGCTCCAGTTCCAGCCTTGGTTCCGGCTCAAGTACCGGACCCAGCAACCATGGTTCCGACTCCTCGTCACCTGTTGGCTCTCCGGCCGACGCCAGCTCCCCGTGTCCTGTCGGCGTACCGGCCGACTCCAGCACCTCGTCTCCTGTTGGCTCTCCGGCCGACACCAGCTCCCCGTGTTCTGTCGGCATATCGGCCGACACCAACTCCATGTCCTGTTTCGTTGGGGGTCCCGTCGACTACTCTTCTGCCGGGGGTCCTGCCAACCCTATGTCCTGTGCCGTTGGAGGTCCCGCTGACTACTCTTCTGCCGGGGATCCTGCCAACCCTATGTCCTGTGCCGTTGGAGGCCCCGCCGACTACTGTTCTGCCGGGGGATCTGCCAACCCTATGTCCTGTGCCGTCGGAGGTCCAGCCGACACCTGTTTCGTCGGGGGTCCTGCCAACTCCATATCCTCTCCTGTTGGGGGTTCCGCCGACACGTGCTACGCCGAGGGTCTCGTTGACACTAGCCCATGTTCCGTCCAGGGTCCCGTCTACGCCTGACCCGCCAGGGGTTCCACCAGCTCCTGCTCTTGTTCCCAGTGCTCTGGCGATCCAGCTGACATCGGAGGGGCCCCATCGCGGCCTATGCCGTTTTCCTGCCCGTCCTCCGGAGCTGTCCCGCCTCCGTCCTGCCCGTCCTCTGGAGCTGTCCCGGCGCTGCCTTCGCCCTCGAGCCGGGCCCCCTGACTTTCCCAGCCGCTGCCTTCTCCCTCGAGTCCGGCCCCCAAATTTACCCCGACGAGGCCTTCACCCCTGTCTTCGGCCCCCTGAGTTTCCCCGCCGCGGACGTCCCTGCTCTGTTGCTGTTCCCCCGGGCCGTCCGCACAAGTCCCCCTCCTTGATCTTTGCCTTGCCCCCGGGCCGTCCGCCCAAGAACACCTTCTAGAACTCTGCCTTGCCCCCGGGCCGTCCGCCCGAGACCCCCTCCTTGATCTCTGCCTTGCCCCCGGGCCGTCCGCCCGAGACCCCTTCCGGGTCCTCCGCTGTGCCCCTGGGCTGTCAGCCCAAACCCGTCCTCCAGACCCCCTCCACCCACCCTTTTGGCCCTAGTTTTGTGGCTTTTTTTTGGCTGGGCAGTGTAGTTTTACTCACCGTCTTATTTGACTTTCTCAGGACTTAAAACTGTTTTTTGGGGGCAGACCCCCACAAAGAAAAAAACATATTTACACACGTAAGGTCATCATCTTAACAGTTTTTTATGCTCATCGAGTCATCCGTGAGCAGAGCATCAAGTTGGCATGCCTATAACAGCTGAATGCGGCGATTACCATGTTGTTCAGCAAAACGCCTCACAAACTGATTAAGATCCAAAGCTTTAGTGCATTTTGATTCAATGCTGAGTACAGCCAAACTTGACAGTCTCTTCTCTGTCAACCGTAGACCGTAAATACCAAGGGCCGTCCCTGGACAACTTGTGGCCCCACGCAAAGTTATGTGATGAGGCCCTCTGTGTCGCGATCGTCGTCGTCGAGGGGGGGGGAGCTAGTGGAGCGCGCCGGAGCCTCGCAAAGGCGAAACTGTGGCGCTCTTACAGTAGGTGCGCCGCATTTGTGCTTCGGATGAGGCTGCCTCCGCGAGGTGAGGCCCCCACGCAGTCTGCGTGATCGGCATGTAGGGAGGGGCGGCCCTGCAAATACCTCATTCCTTCCGTCTACTTGGGTCCGAATGCTTCTCGTTTTGCGCCGTCCCGTTCAAATGAAATCGCCGCCAATCACATTTCCACACTCGCGCCAGGGCCGGGGGAGGGGTTACAAGGCTCGCGTCTTGTGCTGCATTCACTTGCACTCGGACATTAGGGATTTTCTCTCATAAATGTCCGATGAGCCACAACTTTTATTTCAAAACAAAGCTGCCAACTGGGGTGGCAGCTGGGGTGGCAAGGCTATTTTTAGGGTGGCAGTTGCCACCCCATGCCACCCCGGTAGATCCGCCCCTGCTTGAGGGGTACTTGCTTTTGATCAAAGTCAATGCGGAAAACCCGCACTCACACAGGTAGGCGGAGGTGAAGGGAATGAGCACTTTTACAGCCTTTTTGGCAAGGTGGGGGAACTCGGTCTCCACAGACAGCCAAAAGTGTGCAAGTGACGTTTTCTGCCAGACGCTGTCTCCTCTCTCACTTTAGGTAACTTCACTAAAAATCGATCCATGTTGCCGCTCGCATAAAGTTAGTTGAAGTTAACTATCTGAAATTCTCGTTATTTTTTTCTCACGCTGCGCCTCCCCTGAAACTCTCTGGCGCCCCCCCCGGGGAGGCGCGCCTCACACTTTGAAAACCGCTGGTCTAGGGCATGGGGAAAGCCACTCCCATAACCAGGAAATTCCTGTATGAAATTTGGTAGGCATATGTAGCATGGTGAGACATTTAAAAAAAGCCTCTTGGAGGCATATCATAACCCCAACAAAATGTCCGCCGATTTAAATTTCATATTTAGTTTTGGGCAATTTTCAGCCTTTTACAGGTGTCGTTCTTTAATGAAGTCCTCCTACACATTTTGTCTGATTAACTTCAAATTTGGTAAGGACCATCTTCACATTACATTACATTACATTGCATTTAGCTGACGCTTTTATCCAAAGCGACTTACAATAGTGCATTCGACCAGGAAGATACAAACTTGAAGAAAACAGAATCATATAAGTACATCAGGTTTCATAGAGCTAAAACATTTCAAGTGCTACTCAACTGGCTTTAGATAAGCCAGTCCTTTATTAGTATATAAGTGCTTTGTTAGCAATTCTATCGCTCGAAGTGGAGTCGAAAGAGATGAGTTTTCAGTCTGCGCCGGAAGATGTGCAAGCTATCTGCTGTCCTGATTTCAATGGGGAGCTCATTCCACCATTTTGGAGCCAGGATAGCAAACCGACGTGTTTTTGCTGATGGGAACTTGGGTCCCCCTCGCAGTGCTGGTGTATCGAGCCGTTAACCATGTCCTGGATGTAGGAAGGGCCAGATCCATTCTTAAGATCCATTCTTAAGATCCATTCTTAAGACCTTGAGGAGGAAAATGTATCAAAATCATGAGTTTTCATGCATTGATTTTGCCGTGGCCATTTGGCGATCCACTTAAAGAGAAAAAGTTGGTGCAACTCCAACAGACTTTGTTTTATTGGCACCAAATGCCATACATCTACAAGCCTATGATGCTGTTCTCCCCGCCCCCTACACTGTAGCCACGTTCCTTTGCATAACTCATTAACCGTTTGTCGTAGACATTTGCATAAGGTATCGTTTAACTTGGCTGAGCGTGTGCAATGACACGTCAACCGGCCAGTAACCCCGACGCGTGTGGGAATGCAATGGCCCGTTCAATACTGCTTGTAGCTTTAATTAAATTGGCTTTGTAAAAATAAAAGCTACATGATCACAGCTCGGAAGCAGTCTGCCATTGTTGTTGCTGTGATCGGTGTTGTTAAGTAAATTAGCGACGTAAACGGTGATGTCATGACCGTTAGTATGAAGCACTAACTGCAAACCAAACTAAGACCAGCACGGAGCTAAAACCGAACTGATTTTCAGTGGAAAAGGTGTATATGAGTGTCTGCTTTATTAACAGGAAAGGCTTTGTGTGGTGTTGAAAAGCCCCTTTGTTCTAGATACTGTATGCTCTTCATTAAAGTGTTAAGTTGAGAATCTACCAAGAGTTTCCTCCAAATATCTCCTAAGTGCTGCGTATACCAAAGGCCAAGTATAACATGACATCAAGGGTCATATTTTTAAAGCTGACATACCAAAGGCTATGGGAATCCGCTTTAGAAAAAACAACAAAATACCAACTTTTATATTGAGATCACGCTACAGCCAATTCTATGGAGGTCCTATCAGGTCAAGTATGTGTTCATTACAGATGTTCCTCAATTAACGCTCAGGACAGTTATCTTGTCTGATAACTCTCTGTTTATGTTCATTGTCCATTTGCAGCACACCTTGGAAATTTCATTAAAATGAAGAAGAGCTAGATAAGGTATGATCCACAGTTTTCTCTTGTTTGATGTAGACTGCTGGGCAATGATACTAAGCATTGTGCTAGTTAAATGTGAAATTATGAACTGGACTGGGCTGAGAGACTTTGTATTAAATAAGAACGGGAGTGTGGGTCGAAATAAGTCAATTTTATATTTTATGTCACTATTTCCTTTAGTAGAGCCTTACCAACATTCACCTTTTTTTTTACATCAACAATGCTGTACATAGCCTTATCATGACCATCATCACCCTTTTCCTTTCTTACCAACCAATTAACCCAACCCACCCAACCTAACCTAACTCAACTATTCAAAACATATCATTTGACAAACTACGTTCACAGATATATCTACGTCTTTCAGCATTGATCACAAATGACATTCAAATGTTTATACTAAAATACATATACGAGTTGAAATCAATATGAAATTCTCAAAATGTTTAATAAATATGTTGAGGGAATGGATAGCAAGTATTACGGTCTCTAATGGCTTTTAAAGCTAAGACAAAATAAAGAGTACTTCTACAACAGTCACCTGAAGGATAGGCCACTGGACTTTATTTACAATTAATGGTAGGACCATATATGTATTCTTTTGTGTTAAATAGCAGAACTGAATTCGCCTATTTTAACAGGAATAGAAAAAAACAAATGTTCTTAAAAAGTCTGATATGAAATATGCAACATAAAACACCTATCCAAAAGGCTAGTCATTGAGCAAGCTCCCAATTGAATGATGCATTTAATCTATCTCTATGGGGTTCATATGTGTTTGAATCTGACTGTGATACTAGCCAGTGCAGTGTAGAGTGTGTGTGAGGCACTTCATGACTGGGAAGGGGATGGGGGCTTGTGCTGAGTTTAACAGTTCAACAAAGTTATGGTGTTGTGAAACAACTGTTCTTAAGCCTGCTGCTGCATTTTCTAGGGCTCCTGTACCGCGGCCCTCATGGGGAACCCAGTCTCACTACATCTCGTGTTGTAGTCTCTAAATGTAATCTAGTGATTTGTGTACACGGACACGATTTCTCTCTTTTTTTCGTGTCACACAGAATGATTTTAAAAGCGGATGCTGTGCGGTTGATCAACTTTTGTCTTACTCAATATCAAGCCACAATTACTGTTTTTAATTCTTTATTTTATTTTATAATGTCTGACTTTTTTGCCGTTAGTGAGGAAGAGAGTCGGGGCTCAGAATACTGGAAACTATTGTTTCAAGGTTTTTTCCTTCTATTTGTTATTCTTTTCTGAACCACACCCTGTTATTTGCTCAACAGTAAGTCACATTATCCTTGTTTTTTTTGTTTTTTTTAATTATATAATGTCTATTTTGTTTATTAACTACACCACTGGGTCATGTTATGAAGATCTTTTCTGTGTTGCTGTGGGGTTTTTCCATCGGTTTGGTGTTACAAATATCAAACAATATACGGTAATAAGCCTTTTTAACTATCAACATAATTATGTTGCCAGGCAACAGCTTGGGTTCAGGTTGATTCACAAACTCTGCAACAAGAACCCTTCTTTTTCATTTCAATATGTTTGGTAGGCCTAACGGAATACTTGAATGTAAATTAAAATGTAAAGGAATGTGTGTATTACAAAATACATCTGCCATAAACTGTCTTATATCAGAGTTTATACATTTGTTTATTTCCCATAATTAGAAGTTGCCAGTATTAAACTGTGTACGCCCTTGGCCGTTTAGGGGATGGAAAAACACACTGGTGTTATCAAATAAAAATAATATAATTGACCATAATGGACAGCATTCATATACCCACATGACAGCTAAGGTCAGAAGAGCTTTATTTAACAGCTGGTCTTATGTCTGTGACCCCTCCTGTTGTTCATTGATAAGCCTTGAAACATGCACATGCAAATATGGCAGTAGCCATCCACCATCTTCAGATTAACATGATGGTAAGAAATTATTGATTTTAATAACTATTTAAGCAAAACCATAACGGAAAACCACAACCTTAAATACACAAGTTGATTTAAAGGATAAACCTCTTGTGATAAACTCGCTTGACATTGCAGAAAAAGGTGGTAGGCAGCAGTGGTGTAAAGTAACTAAGACAATTTACTCAAGTACTGTACCTAAGTACTTTACTTATTTCATTTAGATGCTACTTTGTACTTCTACTCAACACTACAATTCAGAGGTAAATGGTGTACTTTTACTCCACTACATGTATTTAATACCTTTAGTTACTTTGCAGATTCTGATTAATGATGTGAAATATAAACAACCTTTAAATCAGACTTTAGACTTTACCTGGAGTAAAATTAAGGGAAGGTGATTGTCAAGTGCCAACAATCAGGCGAGATATTTGATAGTGGGTGCTTGAGAAGACTAAACATTTATCTGCAGATCCTTATTAAGCATTATTCATTACTCGTTATTCTCTAATGGTTCAATAAAGACTGTATATAATGGCAATTTTGCACTTCACTCTATCAGCATTTGTGTACCTACTCATTAAACTTTCATATTCTTATTCTTCACATTTCCTATACTATCTACTATATCTACTATATATCAGTTAAAATAAGTGCTTCAACATAAACATTGCAGGAAAGTTGATTGTCAAGTCCCTAAAACAACTAGGCAATATATTAGACTTTAAGTACTTTGTCAGGCTTAATATTTATCTGTAGATACCCCCAAAGCTTTTTGCCTATTTAAAAGAAGTCCTTAAACCAGAGTCCTGCAACGGGTCGGGTACCCGCGGAAACAGTGATTCGCGGGACGTATTCTTTCATTAAAAAAAATTTGGGTTCGGTTCTGGGTAAAACAAAGAAGATGCTGGTCGGGTCGCGGGTGTTGCATAATAAATATATTAAAGCAATAATAATTTAATTTAATGTTTAAATCCTCAGACCTCTCCCCCGCGGGACCGCGCATAATCATAACCTCTGCACCGCATCAATCTGCTGCTGAGCGCACCATATTCGAAATGGCTGAGGTGAAGGCGAAGTTCTCTTAAGGAGAATACAGCATTGTCAATAACTCTTCCTCAGGAGCGAAATCCAACGTCTGGGAGGCTTTTGGTGTCATCCTAGATGGAGAAAAGAACCAAGTCGTATTATGAAATTATTAACATCCCATGCGTTTTGAGCCAAATACGCAACTGCGTGTGTTAATAATTGCATGTTTTCACTGCTCATAGGATATGCGGGTTCGGGTCGGTTTGCGGATCTTGTGCCGACGGGTCGGCTCGGTTTGCGGAACTAATTGGCAATATGTGCGGGTAGCGGGGCGGGTTCGGTATTGCACGTCGCGGGTGCGGGGCGGGAGCGGGTCTTGAAAATCCGACCTGTGCAGGACTCTGCCTTAAACTAAAGCATTCTTTAATGTTTCAATAAAGGCTAATGAGTTTGTCTGTTTTGCTCATCGTCCTATCAATATCTTTGGATGTCCTGCACTAAACTGTTTTATTGTAGATATCACTTTCAGTATCTTCTTGATATTTTCTATTCTATATTTATATCATTGACCTAATACTTTCCCCCTAGTGTGTATCTCGTCTTTATATGTTCATTTTATTTTCATAAAATATAACATATTCAGCAAAACATGCAGCAGACATTTATGGGCTCAGAACAGCCTCATAATACACATATGCACACAGAAGGATTCACACTTGTATTTCCGGATCCACACTTGTGTTTTTCAATGCACACACAAATGTGTTCCGTTTCATATACATGTAAATAAAATCCAAATACAGAAAAAAGTTTTACTTATGTATTTTTGATCCTCACATATTTGTTTTCCGTTTGAAACCTCTGAACCTGCAAACACAACCCGCTTCTGTGCACGGATCGCTGTGCATTCGTGTGTGGGTTTTTTGAGACTCCCGTGACGGTCACCCGATTCGTACTTGTAATTTCTTCTATCTATAGCCAATCAGATGTCTCCTTTATTCTAAGCCAATCACATGAGCACTACCCCACGAGGGTATGATTTCTTGCGTTCGTGACGTAGCGCTTCATGTACTCATTTTGCGCTGTCCGGAGCTGACAGGTCCATGGAGCCGGCCTGCAGGCGCTAATCTCAGGACCGAAGGACCGTAGTATAGTCGTCTTTATTTTTACGGTATTATTATTCAAAGATAAATAAGGAAGTGTGTGTTATATGAGATGGCAGAGAGGTTTCAGCTCCGATTATTAAATCAAAGAGGCTTAATGTTTTCGATTATATTATTTCACTAGCTATGTGGACGGTGTCAAGGTCCAATGTTTACTAAATTAATCAATAGCAGGTGTAACTAAAATACAAGATGTTTTTATTTATATATATTATTATTAATAATAATATAAAATATTTTATTTGTGTGCATTACCTGTTCGGAAAGTGTCGCTGTACTGAGAGTGGCAATTTTATTTTTATACTTATTTTATTTTTTTAATGTATTATTTTATCACTTACACTTGTGCTAGACGCCAGTTGAAGTTGACCTGTCAGCTCCATGGATGTATATTAAGAACGTCAGCTCCGGAGTCCGGACAGCGTAAAATGCGTAAATGAGGCGCTACGTCACGAATGCAAGAAATCATTCCCTCGTGGGGGCGCGCTCATGTGATTGGCTTAGACTGGAGGACACATCTGATTGGCTATAGATAAAAGAAATTACAAGTACGAATCGGGTGACCGTCAGGGGAGTCTCAAAAACCCACACAGCGATCCGTGCACAGAAAGCGGTTTGTGTTTGCAGGTGCAGAGGTTTTAAACGGAAAACAAATATGTGAGGATCAAAAATACACATGTAAAACTTTTTTCTGTATTTGGATTTTATTTACATGAATATGAAACGGAACACATTTGTGTGTGCATTGAAAAACACAAGTGTGGATCCGGAAATACAAGTGTGAATCCTTCTGTGTGCATGTGTGTATTATGAGACTGTTCTGACCCCATAGACATTAGCATCACAACATACCTGCATCGCAATGATGCTAAAAGAGTCATAACCTGTGTTGGCCACTAGGTGGTGCAGATTAAAAAAAAACTGAAGAGCTGGTGAAGTTTATGACAGATGTATTTTGTAATACACTCAATCGTTTACATTTTAGTTTACATGAAAGTATTTCCTTATGACTACAAAACATATTGAAATAAAAAAGTAGGGTTCTTGTTGCAGTGTTTGGGAATGAACCCAAGCTGTTGCCTGGCAACATAATTCTGTTGATAGTTAATAAGGCTTATTACTGTATATTGTTTGATATTGACACCAAAGCGATGGGAAAACCCCACAGCAACACAGAAAGATGGTCTTAACATGACCCAGCGGTCTAGTTAATAAACAAATAATATCGAACATAGTATTAATATTCACTTTATTTTGAATGTTTTTTAATCGTTCTGTGTGACATGAAAAAAAAGGGAAAATCCTGTTGATATACACAAATCAATAGATTACATTTAGTGACAATAAAAGACCAAATGCCATGAGACTGGGTTGGATGGGAGGAGGGTAAACAGTCTGTTTGGGAGGGGTCCCTGATCATTCAGTGAGTCCGCCACAGAGAGCAGACAGCAGACAGACAGACAGACAGACAGACAGACAGACAGACAGACAGACAGACAGACAGACAGACAGACAGACAGACAGAACAGACAGACAGACAGACAGACAGACACACACACACACACAGACAGACAGACAGACAGACAGACAGACAGACAGACACGCAGACACACAGACAGACAGACAGACACACACACACACACACACACAGACAGACAGACAGACAGACAGACAGACACACACAGACAGACAGACACGCAGACACGCAGACACACAGACAGACAGACAGACAGACACACACACACACACACACACACCACACACACACACACACACACAACAGACAGACAGACAGACAACAGACTGCCTGGTGGGCCTCAGCAGTATTGGTGGACACAGGGTCCAGTGTTCTGTCTCCTCTGGTGGTGCAGGAGATGTTTTGGTGGAATTTGGGGCGTACAGTTCTAAGGTTGGAGTGATTTAAATTACATGCAATAATAAATGCCCTACCAGGATGTGCAGTTTGTTGTTTGCTAATAGCAGCTAGAAGTTCTTTCATTGCTAGTTTAGCATTAGCATCCGGGGGTAGAGAAACAGCAGTGACAAAAGTAGATCCTCTAGGATTTCTCCCTGTTGGGTGACGTAGTTCGCTAGACTTCGGTGACCTGACTATCTCTTGCCGTAATTGAACTTTGTTTATTTGGTATTGAGGTAATCCAAAAGTAATGTAATGTCTTAAAATCACATTGCTTTTTCAGACTTTACAAGGCTACTGTCTAGATTTTTGCTTCTAAAAAATGATTGTATTCTGACTAACTGCTAGCCCACCACTACTAAGAGCCAAGATCAGTTTCACTGGAGACATTATATTTAATGGATTCATTGTCATCGCTATCAAACAAATAGCAATCAATGCAACCAAAGCAATGCTGTTCTCAAGAGAGGATTCTGATGCTACATCCAGGGGTTAAATTGGGCCGGGGCTGTCCGGGGCACATGGAACGATTCTCTGACATCATCACCCATTTGTCATATGTTTACAAAAAACGATATATATGTTAAAGGTCCCATGTCATGATTTTCTGGTTATTACCCGTCCCCTTGTGTGCTATGTAGCTTTTTATGCATGTAAACGATCTGCAAAGTCACAAACCCTCAAAGTACACCCTGTCAACACAGTCTCACTCCCTGAACGTCCAGGAGCGACGCTTGGTCAGGGTCCTATGGCGTGCAGTTGTGACGCGCCGAGTCTCCTTCAGCTTCATAAACGGACGCAAAGAGCTTTCAACTGATTGCAATGTATTCCCATCGGCGGCGGTATTTGACGCTCAGGGAAGCAACGCATCGGTCCATGTCGGCGGCACTTAAAAGGCAATGTGAGCGTCCATTCCCATTGGATAACGGAGGATTTTACACCCGGAAGTAAGTATTCTCCTTACTGTCGATTGATTTTACAGTGATATCTGCACTACTCATCAACTCAAAAACACCAGATTATCCTTGTTAATTACACAACATTGATTGGTTTAAATTGTGTACAATGCTTTTGTATTTTTCCCCTTCGATTCGGAGAAACAAATATTTTTTCCGAGTTTAGGATGGCAGAAGACACTACACTACCCAGAATCCTCAGCTTTCGTTTGGGACTACAACATGTGCTTTGCTTCACAAACCCCGTGATTAGTCCTCAAGCGTCAAATACCGCCGTCTTTGCGTCCGTTTATGAAGCTGAAGGAGACTCGGCGCGTCACAACTGCACGCCATAGGACCCTGACCAAGCGTCGCTCCTGGACGTTCAGGGAGTGAGACTGTGTTGACCCTGTAGCGAGTAAAACTCTAACACAGAAAAGACCTGTCTATGCTGCCCCAGAACGCCTCGTTGGAGATTTCTCTTTTTTCCATTGTTTTCTTCCGGGAACCAAGTTACGTAACGACGACCCAATGGACCAAATGGACCAATCCGTGGAGCTCCTCACACACACTCACTCTCTCAGCGGCAAAACTGTGACGCGCTGGGGGGGGGGTGCTAGTGGAGCCTCGCAGCGGCGAAACTGTGTCGCGCTTACACTGTAGGTGCGCCGTGTTTGGGGGTGCGGGGGGGGAGCCTCGCAGATGGGGGGTGCTGCAGCCCCCTCAGCCCCCCCCCCCCTTCACCCCCCCTCCATGGTCCTCAGGCTGAATTTCGCGATGTCTCGCTGTCTAGGGAGGGGGGGGCAGGAGCTCCAACAAGCCATTTAGGACAGAGAGTGAATACACATACTATACAGAGCATACTTTTGGCCATAATGGCGAAGCCCTGTAGGGGTGAGATTTCGCCACACATATTTTAAGCTATTCTAGTACGCCTGACCAATACGAAGCACGTACACATTTTTTGTGTATACATTAAGTAAGTTAATTCAACTTTAATGTTACCATTAAAAAGACGGTTCTATTGGTATTACTTTGTATTACGTTATATATAGCCCTTTAAGGTCACCTATTATGCAAAATGCACTTTTTTATGTCTTTTATACATAAATATGTGTTCCCGGTAGGGATGTGCATCTCCCTCACTGAGGCCAATGCGACACGCATCTCGATACGTTGCCAACGATACGATACATTTGAAGCACCTGGCGATACGATACGATTCACCCCTGTTGCGATACAGTTCGATACAATTTGATTCAACATTATGCGATTCGGGGCGATATGATGCGATTCAACACAATGCAAAATAATGATACAATTCCATATGGTACGACAGAAGATTTTGTTTTATTCCTTATATGCAGCAAATCATAAATTAACAAAAAGGTGCTTCACATATTTGGTTCTCTCTACTAGTACTGCGCATCCCATCATGCTGTTTCTTTTTTACCTTAAAAACAACACTTGGACCTTTCACAAACAGGCCTTTTCACAAGTTTGTAGTAGTGTTCTCTGTCTCCAGAGTACAGTACAATGTTATAACACCTCACAGTTAAACAATGTAAGGATGCATTGCCCATGATTAACAATGTGCAAATAACATCTACCATAGTGCAATGCCCATACAGCTGCCAGCCTGATGTGCTTAGCACTCATTCATAGGCTAACTCACCAGTGAGCAGAAAGCAGTGGTTTCTATATGAACAATAAAGAATACAAATAACCTTTCACAAACAGGTCTTTCATAACTGCTTACAGTGAGGAAGACATTTAAACTATTATTGGCAGTCACAGGCTGTAAACTAAACACCACTCTCTCTGACAGAACACCTCACTGAGTGATTTAACTCATATGTCTAACTTTCAGGTTTTTCTTTTCAGCCGCAGACCCCATGTCGCCTCTTTATGTGCGTCGCTAAGTTCCTCGTACTACTTGTGTACTTTAAAGCGGCACGGCATCGTTTACAATTTGCTTGCGATTTGTGAAGTTGTCCGTCTTTCTTGAAAAATCCGAAGTGTGGCCAAACGTTTGATTTGTAGGTATTTTTCAGTGCGCTGTTTCTCTTTCTCCTCGACTTCCATGTGTGTTGATAACTGAGACTCTCGGCCTCCGTAGTGCGAAGCAAAGATCAAAGATCGTCTCTGCTGAGTGCTGACAGGATGAGAGGATATTATATGAATGAATCGTTTTTTTTACCGATGCAAAGACGCTACAATCGATGCATCGCGAGTTCAACCCAAACTGTAGCCGATGTGCACTCTTTCAACCGGTGCACTCGCATTTTGAACGTTTATGCCGGTGCACCGATGCGAATCGGTGAATCTTTACATCCCTAGTTCCCGGTGTAAGGAGACTCACAAAGTGTCAGAAAATAAAACCCTCTCTCTTTTCCTCCTTACCCACATCTCTAAAAACGGGGGTACAATGGAGCTGATCCAGATTTGCTGCGGTCATAACGACATTACTAAAATGTGGGCTGGCTTAACGCCCATGGCCATAACCCAGAATCTATGTCTATGTATTTTGTTATATTAGCACTGTTTTCTTCTGTAAATGAAACACTAACAGTAGCCATGTAGTACCTCCACAATCTCTACCATGTTGTCTTCCTGGTGTCAGGCCAGTGGCCGAATTGACCTCTGAGCCGACAGCAGACATCTCCAGAGAATATCAGGCAGCCATCCCCACAGACCATGAGTGTTCTGCTCTGTGACAGACAGGAATGATAAGAGTCGCCAGGCAGCACGTTCCCCATCACCATGCAGTCAAATCCTGCAGTACAATACAAGGTCACACTCCCAAAAGGCCCCCTCCCCAGATTCCGTCTGTTTACATTTCCCAGCAGACTCTTTGACATCCCACATAGCGCATTGGACATTCTTTTCAGGGTCACTTTGAAGCTTTTACAACATTGTGATAAAAAATAAAAGCGTTTGTAATTTTCCATTTAAAGAGGGACCAAAGAGAAAGAAAGCGTATGTTATCTGTTTCACTCATGACCTTATTAGTGACAAGACACCATGACAGAGATCAGTGACTGCCTGATGCCTTCACTTTCTCTCTCTCTTCTGACATATTGCGCTCTTGAACATTTCAAGAGGCACAAACATTTCCTAGCTGTCCGTCAAGCTGATGAGCAGTTCTTTTTTTGTTTTATTTGAATTAAACTTGAACACAGTATACGCAACTAGTTCACGTTTGACCTATAAATAATAGTTTGGCAAAACAAAATACAAGACACTTTTCATGGAGTTCTCAATAACTTCTCACATTGTTCATCAGCAGCTCATGGATGGTTCATCAGTGACCTATGACTGACACACTCTTAAAAGCTCCGGAGAGATGTAGTGAGTGGACTTGATCATAGATTACTTAACCATAGATAACTCACCTGGTGGGAAGAGATCTTGGCCTGGGCCAGTTGAAGAGTCCGCACCTCCTTCTCAACACTTTAACAAAGTGCGAGCAGACCCCGGATCATACTCTCCAAACTGTTAAACGAACGCTGTATTAGCATTTTTATAGCTAATGCCTTCTAGTTCCTTATAGTTGGACATAGGTGAAGGATGATAAACCACCTCCCCGATTCTTTGGTGTAACCCTTATTCGCATATTATGTTTCCGTACACGTTCCGCTTCCGTACACGTGTCCATGGCTGCGTTCCCTGCACTACATTGACCAACTCTTGGCCTTGTTAGTTTTCTAGCATGTGAGAGGAGTTTTTACTTTTGTTCATTTTCCTATTGTAACTTCGTACCCCATTCATTTTAGAGAATGTGAAGAATAGAATTTACTTGAACCTACTAAAGTAGGCCTTTTCGTTCTACCTTGACACTCTGAATTCCACATTTTTTTGAGGCCTTGCTTTTGACCTAGTTCACAAAGTTAAAGATCGCATTCTGAGTCCTTTATTATATTTCACGCAACATATCCTAATAAAACAATAGCATGCATACCCACATCTAAAACAATAATGAGCTTAATGGAGGCGTGTGGCGCAGAGGACTAGAGCCTTGGTGTTGGGATCAGGGGAGCACAGGTTCAAACCCCACTGCAGTCAGCATGTCGTTGTGTCCCTGGGCAAGACACTTCACCCCAAATTGCTCCTGTGGGGATTGTCCACAGTGTTGAGTATGTAAGTCGCTTTGGATAAAAGCGTCTAACAAGTAACATGTAATAATAATAATAATAATGTCATTTCAACGTAATGTAAAGTGACGTATTACCTATATGTCACATTGCAGTAGGTAACCCCCCCCCGTTGTCGTCGTCGTCTGTCCGGCTCGCCTGGAAGTCGTTCAGACTGTGATCATGGCCGTGGTCCACGACTACGCAAACAGGCAGCCAATGACATCATATTTCACCATGGATGTGTGTGTGTGTGTGTGTGTGTGTGTGTGTGTGTGTGTGGGGGGGTTGCTCAGAAGTGACACCTCTGGTCACTGTGACACTATCTGTCTCCCCCCCACTTTGGCGCTCTGAGTCAGATCTCACAGTCCTAATGAGTGTGTGTAGTGCCTTCATCTGCAACAGCTTTATGTTCTCTCACGTTCACTCCGACACTCAGAAAGAACTAATTAACTAAACTAATTGAATGATGGAAATGGACATCCTTAACTGTTTCTTTTCATTCGGATCAGTCAAAGAAATAACTTTGGACAGCAGGAAATTACGAAATACATTTTGGCTTAAGACCCAGCAGAACAGGAGTTGGCCAAACGGGATCTTTCCTGTTTAGTAATCATTGAAAAATCAGGGTTACTTATCGGTTGAAGATAAATAATATTGTCATCACTCTGATGAATATGTTGATGTCACACTAGTTTTGTTGTATTGATGTTCACACTTCACGTTGCGAACCAATAAGTTAAAGGTTTCCCTGAGTCGACAGCATCAGCTCACTTTATCCTAGTACGTTCAATAACAACTCTGCATGTTTCCCATCTAAAATAATTTGGAAAGGTGCGCTGGTGTAAACACACACACACACACACACACACACACACACACACACACAGACCAAAAATAAAGAAAAAAAGACAGCAAGAAACCCACATTTTTATCCCGTGTCAGAACCCTAAAACAACATTCAATCACACCAACTGAGCGCCCCTGGGGTGTTAAAAGCAAGCAGGACCATATAGCTGTTGGTGCCCCTTTATTGTTTCAGCTTTCAGAGTTGGGCAAAAAAGAAAGAAAGGTTTGTCTGACCAAATGACCTATTGCAGGAAAAATAAAAGAAAAGGCAATGTACCGCATCAATGGGTCGGAGTGACGATAGCATTATTTCTTACTGACAAGTTGCATAAGTCAGGCCTCTCAATATCCCACTGAGGGGAGAGTGCACATGTAGCTGTGTTTGCTTTGAATGTGGAATGACAGAAAATGTCACTGCTGATGAATGCTCCCTGATGCTGATAGGACGGACTCCCCACTGCAAACACATAGGTCTCACGTGCACAAGCAGGCAGATAAATACACATAGAGAGGGACACGGTCCTATAAATAAGTCTTTGGTCCTGTGAGGTCAAGTGGAGTGCAGCCCAGCAGATACCGACTCTGTACCCAGAAATCAGTCTGTGTCGCCCACTTCAACCACTGAACCTGGATCAGTTTAAACGGCCGTTGAACAAAACAAAAAGAATCTGAGCTGGCATAACGTCTGGACAGCATGTTTTATTCTGTCGGACAGACGTCATGGGGGAAGGAGGGGTCCACACCCCTCCTTCATACAAACAAAAACATAGCTCCGGTCAGAATGTAACGGCTGTCAGGCCGTTTCAACCGAGCCATTTGTTCTGTTCTGAGCCAGATAGCAAAATATTTGCACTATTGGGTCTTCCGTAGTTCTGGTGGATCTGCAATGATGCTGTGGTTCTGTCTCACTGTAACTCGCTGTGAAAGGGATTTGTTGGAGCTGTTGGAACCCTTCACTTCCTTCTTGTGCAGGCTTATTGTAGGGTCTCTATGGGGTTATATTTGTCTCAATAATATTTGTGTGAACATAACAATTATTTGTGTGTAAATATGTGATTTGTAAATGTAAAACACCTTCCACAAATGCATTCAAAAGATTAGCAAACTCCCAAAAATGTTTTGCAAATGTAAAACGGATCTGCAAATACGCAAAATGTTTTCACAAATAAAAAAAAGATCTGTGAATACTATAATTAATTTACAAATAAACAAAAGGAATTTGTGAGTCTCTCTCTAACATTGACAACTTTCGATCAGGCATTTGTGAATCCATTAGGTATTTGTCGACCGAAAATGCGCTTGTGGATCTCACATCTCTGCTCGTGGATCTCAAATCTCTGCCTGTGGATCTCACATCTCTGCTCGTGGATCTCAAATCTCTGCTCGTGGATCTCACATCTCTGCTCGTGGATCTCAAATCTCTGCTTGTGGATCGTCTTTTTACACACACTGAGTTTTGAGACAAACTTTCCGCCGTTTTTTTTACATTTACAAATCACACATTTACACACAATCATTTTTATGTTCACACAAATATTATTGAGACAAATATAACCCCATAGGTCTCTACGAGGCTAGGCTACTCAGAAATCACATCATTTGGTTTGCCAGTGGCAGTATACATGTTCAAGAACAGTTTGATGACAAATAAAGCTACATGAGAACATAAGATATGATAATATCATGTGATTTGATCACATGATGGGGCAATTTATCTCATGTCTCTGAGAGTGCTGCCCCTCGGGTAAATACCCGAGGGGCAGCACCCCCCAGTGCCTGCAGACTACAGCCGAGATCTAAACAATCACAACCTCACAAACAGTCCCTCCCTCTGTGTTTTGGGTTTTACTCGATGTGGAGACAGTCTGTGTCTGACACACTGACAGGCCCCCCCGACAGGGGCCCGAGCTGAAGAAGCATAGGGGAAGTGACCGAGCCACAGTCCTGATAAAGACGGAGAGAGTGGGGGGGGGGGGAGCTCCTCTTTCTGTCACCCCTGCTTTAGAGTCAGCTTGTCCCTCCTGAGACTTCCTCATCAGAATCCAGAGCCCCCGGGCTCGGGTGGGGGGGGGGGGAACCTGAACCTGACTCCACTGCAGGTCTGGCTCCTCCACCCTTGTTCAATCACCGTGCCATTTTCCCCTCTCTATCCTATTATATATTATAAATTGTTTTAGTTCCATACTCTCCAGTTTGTCCTGTTTTGAGCTTGTGTCGTGAGAACGGCTCAGTGTTCTGACGGATTGGAGCTGATAAAGTCTCTCTGTGGATTCATCCAACGTCCGTCATCAAACCTTATATTCCCCAATGACTTTTTTATATAGTGGGGCTAAATGATAAATGACTACTTATAAAAACATAGCTTCGTGTTCACTTTGACACTCGCTGCATGATGAATTGAATATTTGAGATAAATCAAAAATAAATTGACAATTTACATTTTACTTAGCGACTTATATCAATGTATTAGTTGGTGTAGAAGTGCAGGAATTTGTTTTAAACTAACTCACAAGTTTGCATCCCCACTCCCCCCCATCCCCAACGATTTTGGAGAAAGTGTTCTGTGTCTCTCCTGCAGCAGAACATGCTCCACAGGGTTCTGTCCACACTTTGTGAGGGACGCTAACATACAGAACACGCTCCTGTCTCTCAATATCTCTCAGGCCTATTGGAGAGATATTTAAAGGGTGAAAAATCAATAATTCATATGTCATGAAACTGATGGCAAGACATTGACAATTGTCTCATGTGAAGGGCTTGTAACTCCCTCACTGAGTTGGTGCTTAACTGGTGAGACATGTTGTGCTCTTGGGGCATTTCAACCAGACTCATCTGCTTTATCTAAAACACAAAAAAACTAAAAACACTACTGTCATTTTGATCTAGATGTCTGTATAATGGGCCAATAAACATGCTGTACTCACTTGTTGCATTATGGACTATGTGTTTTCAACATGCAACAGCACATGACTTATTGCATTTGCAGTATGTATCACACAGCAGAGCGGTAATGCCGGACGCCCTGCTGCAGACTTGTATGTAATGTACAAAATATGCACTTGAATCTGTCTTTTTTTGTTCATCACACACACACATGTACAGCTCCAGACAGTTCAGATGAGATGTGTCACATCCAATGACATAGGGCCCAATTAAAGGGGAGGATTAAGGCAGGGCTGGGTGACCTCTGCAGGAATCTCTCTGAGACGCTGTGTGTACACTGTCAAACCTCTGACAGACCTCCCCTTTAAGCACTTTCACCTGCTAATTAATACGCAGGATGTGTGTGTGTGTGTGTGTGTGTGTGTTTGCATGTGTGTTCATTCGCACGCACGCACGCACGCACGCACGCACGCACGCACACACACACACACACACACACACATACACACACACACAACAAGACAAATGTCAGTGATAGATTTGCAGCCTGAGAAGCCTCTGTGTAAATATTTGACTGGAGCATTGTCCGGGTTTTCGGAGCTCGCTCCAGCACACGTCAGCACAGTTCTACAGCAAACAGATAGGCCATGTCATTACATGGCCTACATTAAATCATGATATGTTTTGGTGTGTGCATCGAACTGCAGTGTGTAGAGGCTCCACGGCAACAAAAGCCGAGCAGTGTTTATGGTGTGAAGAGATTAGAATGGAGACAGAAGCAGTGAGCTGTTCCTGGACAAAGCTCTCAATGACTGATTAGTGCTGAGCCACTGAAGGTGTTACACAATGTGGAAAACACCTGTAGTAATCACACACTTCTTGTTTGATATGATTTGTATTTGCAGTAGCAGTAGGATGTGGATGTTTTAAGGTAATAATTACTTGGGTAACAAAGTCAGGCCGGATACGGGCTTGTGGGGATAAACAGGTTGATAGAAGTCAAAAAGGAGGAGGCATTGAGATTCAATGATGAACTACCTAACTAACTGATGTGTTTGCATTAGCATTGAATTCAGGTCACTAAACACTTTGTAACCTCAAACACTAATATGAAGGATTTGACATCCATGGGAAAGGGCCCATGGACTTTTATCCGATTGTGAGGAGCAAGCAGACGTCAGGAACTATTGCATAATATTACATGCAGAGCCGGATTATAAGTCTCCCTGACTTGTATTTTGTTTGTTTCATTTTTACAAACCCAGAGATGTGAGAATACAAGCTTATCATATAAGCCAGCTTTACGGCTGTTTGTAGTGTGTTTTTAAATTGGACAAAGCCAGTCTTTATGCTAAGCTAAGCTAATTGTGTTCTGGCTGTACAGTAGCTCCAGGTTTAACCAGTGGCGAGCGCCCACAGCCAAGTAACGAAGAACAATTACCCTTAATTTTGGAACACAACACAAACAGGCAATTTTGTTAAAACCGGCACAGCGGCTAATTAAAAATATGTTACGATTCATTTGGGGATACGGTTATAGGCAGAATGAAGTAAGTCGGCACGGCAGGACATTGAAAATAAGTTTGGCCTACCTTTGTTGGTCCTGTCATCCAGTTGTATCGGTATATGATATTAAAATGCCTCTCAAAACTCCTTGAAGATACACAAGTCCACGGTTTTCTTTCATTTGTGATTTGTATTTACCGCCATAATAATGACAGCGTTGTTTTTCCGGAATCGTAATTTCGCCCGGAAGTGACGCATGTATCACTCTCATCTAACTGACGTTTAGCCAGCATGAAATAATGCTAACTAGCTACTTTCCCCCCTAGCTTGACAGCGGGCGGAACTTGTGATAAAGTTTGCGATAATAAAGCCCACCCACCCATTTAACCCTTCACATTCCAACAGAAACTGAATAGGCAGGTTTGAAGGGTTTATTCTTCAGGATATTTTTTTATGTTGATTGTCTGTAATAATTGTAATTACGAATTAATACAATTAAATCAAGTAATTTAGGTATAACTAATGAAACATTTTGTTGGTTTTTTTAGTTTTTGTTTTATATAATTTTTTTGAAAATCTTAGGCCATGCTCAGCCAGTAAAGCTTTAATGTGGTTTAAGTGAGACACTAGCCCTGCTGAAAAAAACACCCATCATAACCTCCCCACAACATCTGACTGGGATAGATTTGAGATACTGCTGTGCCAACCGTCAAGCACTGCGCTGAGATGTTGACATGAAGCCTGCAAATAAAGCGGCTCAGAGGAAGCCTTGCTGCTAACGTTGTGCACTGACAGAGGCTCAGAGCTGGCTCAGAGCTCTGAACTCTGACAGACGCTCAGAGCTCTGAGCGTCTGTCAGAGTTCAGAGCCCTGAACTCTGACAGACGCTCAGAGCTCTGAACTCTGACAGACGCTCAGAGCTCTGAACTCTGACAGACGCTCAGAGCTCTGAACTCTGACAGACGCTCAGAGCTGGCTCAGAGCTCTGAACTCTGACAGACGCTCAGAGCTGGCTCAGAGCTCTGAACTCTGACAGACGCTCAGAGCCCTGAACTCTGACAGACGCTCTGAGCTCTGAGCGTCTGTCAGAGCTCAGAGCTCTGAACTCTGACAGACGCTCAGAGCCCTGAACTCTGACAGACGCTCAGAGCCCTGAACTCTGACAGACGCTCAGAGCTCTGAACTGTGACAGACGCTCAGAGCTCTGAACTCTGACAGACGCTCAGAGCTCTGAACTCTGACAGACGCTCAGAGCCCTGAACTCTGACAGACGCTCAGAGCTCTGAACTCTGACAGACGCTCAGAGCTCTGAACTCTGACAGACGCTCAGAGCCCTGAACTCTGACAGACGCTCAGAGCCCTGAACTCTGACAGATGCTCAGAGCTGGCTCAGAGCTCTGAACTCTGACAGACGCTCAGAGCCCTGAACTCTGACAGACGCTCAGAGCCCTGAACTCTGACAGACGCTCAGAGCTGGCTCAGAGCTCTGAACTCTGACAGACGCTCAGAGCCCTGAACTCTGACAGACGCCCAGAGCTCTGAACTCTGAGCGTCTTTCAGAGTTCAGAGCTCTGAGCCAGCTCTGAGCGTCTGTCAGAGTTCAGAGCTCAGAGCTCTGAACTCTGACAGACGCTCAGAGCCCTGAACTCTGACAGACGCTCAGAGCCCTGAACTCTGACAGACGCTCAGAGCTCTGAACTCTGACAGACGCTCAGAGCCCTGAACTCTGACAGACGCTCAGAGCTCTGAACTCTGACAGACGCTCAGAGCTCTGAACTCTGACAGACGTCCGCCTGCTGCAGAGTGGGAGCTGGAGGAAGGGAAGCTGGATGAAGGCTGAAGAAGAAGAGCAGCCTCTCTGCTGCTGGCCGACTGCACTCAACTCAGCACTTATTGTTGTGTTCTTCAATAGATCAAAGTCAAATATTGTACTTTTTTCTCTACTATATATATTTTGACAATATTAGTTTCTGGTCATTCAGGGTTTTTTTAAGGTTCATATTATTAATACAAAAATGTACTTAAATAATACATGATGTACTATTATTGATGGAGTTACATGGCAGTATTAAAAGTAATTAAAGTTATTTTATCCTTAACCAGCTGCGACATTTAAATAATGACCAAATGAATGCATCACTAATCCAGTTATATAATATATTATTAAAAAAATGGCCACTTTGAATAAAGAGTACTTTTAGATGTGGTACTTCAGTCTATTTTGCTGCTAATACTTTTGTATTTTTACTTAAGTATCATTTTTATTGCAGGACTTTTACTTTTAACTGCAGTATTATTACTTTTACTTAAGTATAAGATATAAGTACTTCTTACAACACTGATCATAATGAATATGTTTTTTAATCACACTTTAAATGTATACTGCATTTGATGAAGCTTCTACTTGATAATAGTTGGACACACCTCAATGGGAGCCAATACAGTTGTTTGGCAGTTGTAAGCATGTACACCTGCTGTACCTCCTGTCACTTATACTCTATATGCTGTGAGAAGGCAACATATGAAACGTCCCCCTCCTCCTGCCTCCTGGCTGTGCTGCCTGTCTCTATCTTGATCTTCTCCTCCTCTCTCCTCTAATGACAGCAGCTGATAGGCAGATATATTTACACCGGTGGCAAGGGAGGAAGAAGTCATCAGCCAAGCCCTGTCCAGCCCCCGGGCTGAGGCAGGCGGGGCTAAGAGGAAACCCTGGCCCCGGAGCCCCTCCCCGAGCGGGGCATATCTGAGCTCTGTGCCGGGCCTGCTCTCAGTTCTCAGCTGGATGGGATCAAAGCTGCACCACCAGACTCCCACTCTGCTCCACAGAGCCCCTGCTCCTCCTTCACCTTCCCTCTGGAGCTGTTGATGAGGCGAGGGTCCACTCCATCTCCTCTCAGTCTGGAGTCCAGAGGGGGCAGGGGGGTCCAAGTGTGTACCGCTTTTCGAGTGTACACTTTATTTTGCAACTTTTGAACACTGGAACTGTACTGTAAGCATTATGACTCTTCTGGGCTCTGAGCACTCCATACTGATACGAAGCAAGTTCAGATCAGGTGAGTGACATGAGGCTTGTTTGTTCCTGTGTATGCACTGATCAGGGAACAGTGTTTGTATACACACAGTTTGCCTGTGTACATTATGCCATTCATCTGTCTTGGATGAGTAGAGTTGACCCACAATGGTATCTTTAGTGTCTTTAATACACTGCGAGCATGTGGCTGTATGAGGAATACCAGAGGAAGTCCTGAGCTCCGTCACTCTGATCAATATGCAGCCTCCCTGCTGTCCATCCACCTCTGTGTGAGCCCGTCCTGTAAGGGGGGGTCCGGGCCAGGTCAGCGCACTTGTTGCCTGCCTGCTAGCAGCTAACCTGCTGCTGGGGGGGGGGGGCATGGGAGCGTTCCTCTGCTGCTCGGTGCTCGCTGATAAAGGCCCAGTACACACTGAGAAGGGTCAGAGGTTATCTTAATGAAGCTGATGGTGCTTGTGTGTGTGTGTCGATGTGTGTACCTGCACATATCAAAGAGGGAGGTAGGGTAAATCCCTTTAACACACAGCAGCTGGGAGGGCTTTGTATCCATCTGGCTCCTTTACTTACACACACACACACACACACACACACACACACACACACACGCCAACACACACACACATACACACACATACACACACACACACACACACACACTTCTTAGTTTAGTGTATAGTGTGCATTTGTGTTTGTGCGGTAGTACAGTGTGTGTATTCTGACCAACACTGCCCCCTCCCTGAGGGAAATGTAACTGATGCTGTGATGTGCAGGCGGGGGGGGGGAGAGTAAATGATGCTTTTCCTCTGAGTTGTTTAGAGCAGATCTGCAGGGTGGGAATGTGTCCGGTGCTTCAGGAGCGTGACAGGGTGAGGGGTTGTGTTCAAGGAGCCTCTTTCTGTGTTGCTCTACACAGCCTCTATCAGATCATGTTAATATCGCGCAGGTGTATATATACTGTCTTTACAGCCCTGGTTGGTCATCTATGCCAGCCTGCTTACAAATACAACTGATACGGCTGGTCAAGTGACTTTATGAGTGACTGAATGTTGTGCGTAAGAGAAATAGATGCGTCCATGAATCTCTCTGTGAAGATGATGTGAAGCTCCAAATATTCTCAGTAAGAAAACCATTAATTGGGCTCCTTCTGCAGCACACTTTGGGAACATTATTAAAAGCCATGGGAACTGCCGCTGCATGGTTGAAGCTAAAGGAAAAGATACAGATCTCCTCTAAGTGCTCCCTGGGGACCGCCATAGTTGTGTGAGTGTGTGTTACTGACTAGTTCTCATGCCGACTTGATTAACAGCTCAAAGGGCTGCGGCCCGTGAACTTGCTCACTGCCATGACCTGATAGTATGACTGAGGCACCAATTATTAGTTAAATCAAAACTCCAAGCACCACACACACACAGACACACACACACACACACACACACAGACACACACACACACACACACACACACACACACACACACACACACACACACACAGCCACTGTCTTCAGCAGACACCAGTTGATATAAGCTGCCACACCCACCACCACATGAGTTACTGAGAACAACATACTGCTAAACCATTAGGTATGAAACGATAATTGATTCATCCAAAAAATGACAAAATATTAAACACTGTCATTTAGGCGGATGCTTATCAACTTTATATTCATTTTGACTTTGCTTTTAGGATAATCATTTTGTGCTCATCATGATGCGCATTTACCGGACAACCAGCTGGTGAGAAAAAACAATATTACTCCAACGACCTATATTCTTGCTGACATGGTAAATAATACAAGAGACAAGAGGGATAATGAAAGGCACTCTGGAAACAGATACAAATGAAAGAAAGAGAAAAGAGAGAAAAGCACTGACCTGTAGAATGGGTTGCCTTTTATGCTCCACTTTTTTGTTTCCAACAAAATGTAAAGAGTTCCCGTTCACTGAGGCTCCTGCACAGACTGTGTCCTCCTGCACCTCTACAAACTGTTCTCTATCTGCCCAGAACCAAAGGGATGGCATTGCACATGTGAGTGATGTTATGTTGTGGATTTCACTTAATGCAGCAGTATTTGACAAGAACAGTTCATTCAGGAATACCTGTTTATTAGATATGTTACAGCAATGCTCATCCCTTTACTTTTGTCATGACAGAAAAGCTGGATGAAGTGAGGCACATTACTGTTTGTTTGGGTGTCACGTGAGCTTGACAGAAGCATCACATACGAACAGAAACACACCAGTCCTACAACAAAGTTCAGGATTTGCTGGATGGGTTGTGCCAGAGGAGGGAGAAGTACTCCGATCTGCCAACCCCAACATGGGACAGAAACCCTTTGCAGCTTTTCGGTGTTGTTTCCATGGTTACCTCCACTGCTGCTGTGTCTGTGGTTGCACATCGAAAAGACATAGAGGTCAAAGTTGAAGACATTAGAACTTTGACAGAGCGTTTGTGGCACTTGTGCTTCCGCCCAGGAACAAAACAGATACAGTGACGTGGCTTGTCCCCACATCTACAGCATGGTGTTCAGCTAGGTGGGCTGTGTGAGAAGATTCTTAAGAGAAAGCTTTTTCATTCAGAATTATGGACAGTAAACATAATTCATCCTTCATGGGTTCAAATCAAAGAGCCTCTCACAGCTACATTCCACTGGTGTTAGCTTTGAGCATGACAGAAAGACCCCACCTGGACATACAGTGTGTGAACATACGGACTGGTGGAGGTGACAATGAACGTCCCTTAGCAGGTTATCAGTTACATATTTTGGAAGAGCAGCGAATGCTGTATTGGCTCTCTGTGATGTTGGGACCCCCCCCCCTATGTAATCTAAAGCTTAATATAGCTGTCCGATGATGGGCAGGGTCTGCATGGTGTTAGATAATGGAGGGCACTACCATATGGCCCCCCAGGGAAACTGTTTAAAAAGTGATTACATCAAAGATTTGAGAACATTCATAAAATGCTTGAATGTGAGATGAAGCACCTGAGGGAGATCCTTAAGCAGGAAGTGGAGGAACGCAGAGGAGGAACACATCGTACTCACAGAGAGCCACCAGATAACAGGAGGAGGAGAAACACACAGACAGAGAGACAGAAAGCTAGAGCCACAGACACGAGCAGAGCCACAGACAGGGGGGAGGCTCTGTGTTTATGACCCGCACTCCTACACCACTTCTACACACACACTCACACACAGCACGCAGAAAGCTGCGCACACGCTGCAGACCACACACTGCCTGACAGATCTGTTTAAAAGCCAGGAGCTGTGTTTATCATTCCCTACATCCTGCTGCAGAAGTATGTGTGAGCGAGCAGCATGTTGTTCCTGTGTTTTCTGAAAGCATATGTAAATATGGATACACACATACATGCAGACCTATGCTTGGCCTGCAGCTGAAGCACCATTTATTTTGAGTTGATAAACAGCATTTTAAATGGGTTGAATTCTCAGTGTCTTCCTGCTTTTTGTCTGTCCCTTACCTGTCCTTTCAAATCTTTTTCTCAATTCTCCTTCCTTTTTACTCTTCCCCTCCTCTTCCTCCTCCTCCTCCTCCTCCCTTATCTTCAGTCCTACAGTTCAGACTTCAGCAGAGGAGGACACGAATGCAGCTGGTAGACCAAGGCATCATGCCTCGTGAGTAACACCTTCCAACACAGAGCCGCCGCACATGCACACACACACACACACACACTCACACACACACACACACACACACACACACACACACACACACACACACTCTCACGTCCATGCTTTAGACTGCTAGACCTTGTAAAAGGTGGAAAAATTGCAACATTGTTGCCGTTACATATCTAATGACCTTTTTCAAATCTTTAGAATAATACCATAAGCCTCACTAAAGGTGTTGTGAGAATAGATATTTTTGAATTTGTCGTAAGAACAAACCTAAGAAACAAAATCAAAGATATGGTAATGATTATAGACTACATCGTAGGGGTTAGTGAGCATATGCCTTTTTGAGTGATCTGACACTAGAAACCACAGTGGGTCTAATGACAAGGGGAATAGGCATAATCATGGTGTCTGCTTTGTGAATGTTGGCATAACATCCACAGTTGGTTAAGCAGATAACGATATTTTGGCCACTAGGGGGCATTCCAGAGAATTGGATACAGGAACAGCGTCACTCTAACATACTGGCCAAAGCATAAAAATGACAGCCCGTGTTCAAAAGAGACATTTTTTCCATTGTGAATGAGACGCCTGCTAATCAGCATTTTGTTGGTGAAACCGATTTCCAGTATGAAGACTTGACCTTATTTCAATCATTTGCTCCTAGAAGTTGTTAAATTCACTAATAGCTGAATCCAGAACTATTTTCCTCTGAATATTGAAGGGAGTCAGACCCACAGGCTGTCCTGCAGGGATATAACATATCCAGCGGCACAGTGTGGGAAATATAAGTAGTTATTTCCTTTGCAATCGGCACTTTAACTTTTGTCATGGTTCAATCATTTATATTTGGCAAATATTGGAACGCAGTTTTTAGAAGCCTTTAATCACATGACTTTGACTGTTGGGTCTGGAGTCCTGAAGTCATTCCCTGGCTATTAATCAGACCTACTAATTGAGCTCTCAGAAGCCACAGAAGTCTATTATGCCAGGCTCGGATCCACCGTATTGCATGACATGCTAATGGCAAAGCTTTTAAAAGAGAAAGAAAGGAGGAGAGAAAGTGTAGCTCTGGAACCAGCGGGTGATAGATTTCTCTAGATCAGCGCAGCCACTTGTAATGTGACAAGGACCAGCCAATCAAAGCCGAGAGTTACCTTTGCGTCCAAAAATACTAGTCTACATCAAATATGGAGAATTTTAGTGCAGGTTTCTCGTCACCCCGACTTTAAGATATGAACACCACTACTACGATGTCATACAATCACTAATACCCTCTCATGTCTCGAGGGACGATGACCAGCACACACAAACACACACACACACACACACACACACACACACACACACACACACACACACACACACACACACACACACACACAGAGGAGGCTCCCGGCCTTTGGATAGAAAGGTTTACCCGGCCCCTGTGTACTGCAGAGAGGCCAAACACTAAGGAGATGCATGCTATGTCCTCCATATGTCACATGAGACATGGTGGGGACATTGAGCTGACCTGAGCGTACTGAGCATTCTATGATTGCTATGATAAACGGCCTCTCATGTTTTTTAGGCAATGGCAGCACTATTATGTTGCAAACACACTTCATGGTAAAAATGTTACACATAGAAAGGTTTTTAATGCCATTTACAAAATCAAAATGTACAATATTCATCAGAAACTGACGTTTTTTTACATCATAAACCTAGATTGTATACATTTCTTATACTTTAAACACTGTGTCGTCTTTGCAAACGTGACAGCAGTGAGCCATGCCAGTGTGCAGGAAAAACTTGTTGACTGATATCTCTGGCACCGTTTGCCATTTCACAGAGGCTCCAGCCTCCAGATAAACGTAAGTGTGCGGGGGAACGGAATCCAGAGGCCCGGCAAGGCCATATCACTTTCTAGGAGTCTGTCACAGATAAGGCAGCAAGGGGAAAGGCAATTGGCCAGCGAGGCTGCAAGCGCTTTTTTAAAAAGACGTTTCAATTGGCTGTTTATCTCTTGATTGCAGGCGGTGGCGCACATGGAAGAGCGTTTCAAAGACTTGTATTTGTTAGTACACACTTTCTCACACCCACACAGTAGATGTATGACCACTCTCTAAAGCAGCATCATTTGTCCTCCCAGCTCTTAATGTATCAAATAGATTTTGAGAGCGGCATCCTTTCCCTCTTTGCTGCTGTGGATGTGTTATTCCTGCTGGGGAGATGGACACGGCACAGGGTCTGTGTATATATTACCCGCGGAACATCTGGTGTTTATTAGGCTATTCAGCCTCTTAGGCTGACTGGCGTGTGGCCTGCAGAGCAGCACATTGTCTGACTGGCCACAAGTCTGAACACACACACACAATCTAATATTTCCTCATAAAGATAAACGGGCTGTAGCTGAGCTTTAATGTGCTTCTTTCCTGCATGCGTACACATCCAAACACATATTTCCATTCCCACAGCAGCGGCACTTTAATTCTCAGTGGATTGAGACTCAAAGGGAATTATTGGAGCCTAATGCACCATACGTCTTACTTCTAAGTGTAATGTTTACATTGAACAGATACCGTCAGCAGGTATATGCATTGCAAACGGTTTAAAGTGCGTCCTGTGTTTGAATACTGCTGCAGAATGTTTAAAAGTGTGTAAGCCAGCTTGCGACTCAGCGGATCATGTTACACTGTGCCCACAACGGAGCCGCGCTCGGACATGTTTCACTTTGGTTACACAGTTTAAACACACTTTATGCTGTGTGTGTCCATTGGATGTGAAATCAGGTGTTAAATCAGGCATGTCAGTGGCAGGTGAGCATTGCTCTGTGACTTCCTGCAGCTGCTCCTCTGAGCAGAAGGAGGCCGACAGGAGGCCTCACTCCTTCCTCCCTTCTTCAATCTTTCCCTTTTGAATCCCGTATTTCACCCTTTTATTTCCTTTTTCTAACAATATGTATTGCTACTTTTCTGAACTTCTACCCACATGAGTTTCTTTTCTTTTCATGACTCCTTTCTTTGTCCTTCTAGTCTGCAACCTTCGTTTCAACTTTCAATTTATTCTTTGAATTTTTCCTTAGATTTTCTTTTCAATTTAAGATTGAATTTGTTTCTTTCTTAATCATTGTATTTCTTTATTCTTCCAACCCCTTGATAAGAACCTGAATGTTCTGCCTTCCTTCTTTCTTTAACAACTCAGACACATTCAGACTCACTCAGGAACAGAACGCCCTCCTTCATCCCAACCTTTGAGTGATCTCCTTTTCTCTTTCCCTGACTCTCTTCATAGAACTACTTGTCCTTCTTCATTTCTTCTGCACTGATTATTTATACTGGTGTGAAGTGTTTAAACCCCCCAGAGAGGAATACTGATAATAACAATATGACCACACTTTTAATCAGACAGACATTCATCATTTACCAAATGAATAGATAGCCCTGAAGATCATGTGTTGAAAATATAAGGCAGAACAGGAAGTGTTGTTGAAGGAAAATATAAAAACTGGATAGTGTGGCTGTGTGTGTGTGTGTGTGTGTGTGTGTGTGTGTGCATGTGTGTGTGTGTGCGTGTGTGCATGTGCGTGTGGCTGTGTGTGTGTGTGTGTGTGGCTGTGTGTGTGTGTGTGTGTGTGGCTGTGTGTGTGTGTGTGTGTGTGTGTGTGGCTGTGTGTGTGTGTGTGTGTGTGTGTGGCTATGTGTGTGTGTGTGTGTGTGGCTGTGTGTGTGGCTGTGTGTGTGGCTGTGTGTGTGTGTGTGGCTGTGTGTGTGCATGTGCGTGTGTGTGTCTGTGTGTGTGTGTGTGTGCATGTGCGTGTGTGTGTCTTGGATGCTGACATGATCTCCAGTTTGGTTTCTTGCTGTTCTGAATGTGTTCTGTTTGGTTGAATGCACTTATTGAAAGTTGCTTTGCATAAAACGCTCGGCTCAATGAAATGTCCTCTTTGTAAGGTACTATATCCATACTTTATTAAAAGAAGTAAACTACGTCTTAAGTTACAGGCTACATTTTTAACAAGACGACGACAGGACCCATACATATTAGGTCTAACATGCATTAAGAGACAGCTGTTGGAGTTCTTGCTCAAGGACACATTGGCAGGGCCCAGGAGGTGAACTGGCACCTGTCCACCTACCAACCATAACACGTTTATTTGATTTCTTTGGTCTGTGCAGGGACTCGAACCAGTGACCATCTGATTCCCAATATGAGTTCCTGCCACTTCAGAATCAGATCAGAAGTCCTTTATTTGTCCCGCAACGGGAAATTTACACGATCACAACAGCAGATATTGCAAATAAACTTGCCAAGTATGCGCACGTTATGACAGAAAGTAAAAAAGAAAGACTCAATAGCTGATATGTACACCATGGTAAAAAAGTAGCAGTATATTTGTTTTGAGGTTCTTTCTAAAGGCTTTCAAAGCTGCATCTATTGGTGTCCTTACGTGAACAAGCCTCTGTGTCACTAAAACCACCTATTGTTTATTAACTCCTTTTTGTGTTAGGTCGGTTTTGTATTTATATCACAACCAAATAGAATGGGAAATTCGTAATGAACTAAATCCAAATGTGTGGTTATTTCTGGGTTATAACTGATCTATAAAGCATTGACAAATCAGATATTATCAATCAATCAAATTATAAAGCTGTAATAAAGGCCACATTTTTAGAAAGTGGGACCCAAACATTTAGACAAAGAAAATTCATTTACAACTCTGGTGTTTGTTAGACTCTGGTGTTTGTTAGACTCTGGTGTTTGTTAGACTCTGGTGTTTTGGAAGGTTTTTTTCTTCCAGTAAACATGTTGCGTAAAAGGGGAGGGGGGGCGGGGGGTGCAGTCAGCGGGTTTACACTACCTCTGCAGGAGGGGTGGAGTGCCGTTTATTGAGATGAACAGCAGCTGTATTTGGGTACACCCTTGTTCTTTTCAAGTGGGGATGTGTGTTTGAGTGCATCCTTGTGTGGGTGTACCTATGTGTATGTTTGTACCTACTGCCCGTCCATCCCGTCCCCCGTCCCCCCGGCATTTGTCACTGCTATAACAGGCCTCCTACAAAGCTCAGTGACAGCAGCAGGCTGCGTCCCCTCCGCCTCAGCATTAACCCTTCACCTCACAGCCCCATGTCCCTACAACACATCCCTCTGCCTGCTCGTTGTGGACTTGTGACTTGCTTCCTGGGCAGCCACTTGAAAAGCAGAAGTATCAACAGCTCTCAGATCAGTCCTGCAGACCAGCATGAGGCAGAAAGCACACATCGATACATTCATTTACACTGAGTGTGTGTGTGTGTGTGTGTGTGTGTGTGTGTGTGTGTGTTGTGATTGAAACCAGGGTATGCTCCTGCCTGTCACATGTTTGGATACAAAAAGAGAATCTTATACACACACACACACACACACACACACACACACACACACACACACACACACACACACACACACACCACACACACACACACACACACACACACACACCTCAAACACCCCCCACCTCCTCTGTGCCTTCAGCTCTGTGAGATAACCACTCTTAGCTCGTCCAATTAAAACTGATTAAAGCTGTGCTCACTATCAGCACAGCCAATGAGGAGCCAAGTGTGTAGAGTGGGGGTGTCAGTCTGTCACACCTCAGGCTGAGTGTGCTGCTGGGTATCCCAGACATACCTACACACATCCAAACACTTTTTAATAAAAGGCTCTTTTCATCACCAATCAAACTTAGTTGCACATCACCTCTTTCAAATGTTTTTATTTCGTAGGTTGCAAATCAGGAAGAAGACACAAACAGCAGAGACAGATTCTCATAAGTGTTCTGACTTTGGCAGAAGGTGTTTCTAAACGTGTGGAAGCATCCGACCCCAAAGGGAAGCTGTGAGGCAGCCTCTCATCAGAGCCTTTCATTCAGGGCCCCTCTCCAACATGCCTTCATTCACTGCAGCCGAGCCTCTCCTGGCTTCAAGCCTTTAGCTGTACACCTCAAATGACTATTAAATCATATCATTTAAATTATTATAGGAACCAAGCTTTGGTTATTTTTAAACAATAGGTAAGTGAAACACGGAGACATCACATGCGCTTTAGAACAGGTTAGCCACATTTATTTGACAGAGAAACAAAGAGATAGTAAAACAATCAGCCTAGTTTACAGCAGGCGTTCTGACCCAGCGTGTGACGTTAAGGATGTGCTCACGTTCAGACTGACCTCCACATAGAGTGGTTAAAGTCCTGGCTGATGATGGGATTGTGAATGCCTTTGTGCTCTTCTTCAGTGAACCACGGGAAGTTCCCTCAGCAGGAGGACTCGTACGCATTCGAGGAGGACAGCAGCAGTGAGAGTCTGTCTCCAGAGCAGCAGCACAGCGAGGAGTCAGAGGCTGCTGCCGCTACGCCCTCTTCCTCCTCCTCCTCACCTGCCCTCTCCTCCCTCCCACAGGTAACACATCTGTCTGTCTGCCACCCTGCCAGCTGCTGTCACTGCTTAGCTTCTGCTGTCCTCTGCTGGTGGCATAGAGAACCTGCACTGTACTCCATTGACCTCAGGCCAAAGATCATGTGATCGAAATTCATACCAGAACAGGTTTTATCACTGTGTGTGTGTGTGTGTGTGTATATATGTATATATATATATATATATATATATATATATATATATATATATATATATATATATATATATAGCTCAAAGCATTGCATTGCTGAATATATTGACAGACGTTATGGACTGGGGGGCATACAGGTGTGTGCACTGTATTCACTGTTTGATTGTGATGTGTGACCAGGGACGAGCACACCGAGACCCCCCCGCAGATCACAGCCAGGATGAGGGGCTGTCTGCTTCTGACAGGAGCCAGACTTCCCCCCCAATACCTGTCCCTGCTATTGTGAAGGTCAGCAAAATGTATCCACTTGGCTTGTGTGTTTCTCACTGACTGGTGAAGAGCCTCTCACTAATGTCCCCTGCTTCCTCTCCTCAGTCCAAGTCTTCAGACAAGAACCGGCACAAGAAGCCCAAAGATGTGAAGCCCAAGGTGAAGAAGCTCAAGTACCACCAGTACATTCCTCCGGACCAGAAGGCAGAGAAGTCCCCCCCGCCCATGGACTCAGCCTATGCCCGCCTCCTGCAGCAGCAGCAGCTCTTCCTGCAGCTGCAGATCCTCAGCCAGCAGAAGCACGCTCACACACACCCGCACACACACACTCCACAGGCCCAGGCTCAGCAGCGGCAGCCGTCTTTCAGCTTTCAGCCTCACCTCCCCTCCCAAGCAAACAAGTGAGTTGAATCAAAGTCCCCCCCCCCCTTTCTGAAGCTTTTAACTACAGGAAAGTACAGTCTTGTTGTGAATGGAGTTTGCTTGGGTAAAGTCACTCCATGAACCAGTGATGAAGAATGAAGGGTGATAATATGAGATGCGGTTAAAAGCTCTGGAGTAGTTCATTCAGATGACTGTGCGTTACTTAAAGGTGGGGTAGGTAATTTTGGAGAAACCAGCTCGAGTGCGCTAGAATTTGAAACTACACAGCCGGAAAAAGATCTGCCACTTCCTTACAGAGCCCCTCCTCCAACACACACAAACGTGCACATGACCAATGAGGGCACGAGATAAGTTTGTGCACAGATGGAAGGCTGACAGGCAGGTAGGCCATCCAGTTATTTTAGCCGGGCCGGCTCAGATGATTGGTCGTGCTTTTCACAGTACTACGGCTTCCACAGATGACATTTTTTAAGGGATTTTTTGTCAAAGCACTTAAGATATTCATTGCTATCGGGATGTTAAGAGCATTCCATGGAATATAACAACAAGTGTATCTCGAGCCGGTTTCTCAAACTTACCTACCCCACCTTTAAGCTTCAGTTTCTTATTCTCAACAAGCAGAACTTAACGGTGAGTAAGGGTGTAAATTGAAGTTGGCTAAGTACTGTGTAGCATTAGTGGAAGACGTTTAACAATGAATAGAGCTACTTTTTTGAAAGCTTGCCTTATAAGAAAATGCTCCCACGTCTGTACTGCGATTCTCCCTGTGGTTCTCCCTGTGGTTCTCCCTGTGGTTCACCCCGTGATTCACCCCGTGATTCACCCCGTGGTTCTCCCTGTGGTTCTCCCACCCAGAGGAGTCAGTGAGACGTTGTCAGCTCCATCCAGTCAGGCCAACAGCAGCTCTTCCTCCCCGGTCAAGAACACGTACAGCAGCAACAGCAGCATGTCCCCGGTCCCCCCCGGGCCCCTGCCAGCTAACCTGGATGATCTGAAGGTAGGTTTTACAGAGACAAAGATTAGAGAAAAGTATAAACCTATAAGAGAGCCTTCAGGACGTCTTGCCCGGCAGGTGTCAGAGCTCAGGCAGCAGCTGCGTGTCCGCGGCATGCCTGTCTCCGGGACCAAGACGGCCCTCATTGAGAGACTCCGCCCCTTCAAGGACTCCAACGCTGGCTCCTCCCCCTCCGGCTCCTCTGACATCACCACAGTGACCTTCCCTGTCACACCTACAGCATCCCTGTCCTCCTACCAGTCCCCGTCCCAGGGGGGCTACTACCCTTACCCCAGCACCTCCTCCACCCCTCCCATATCCCCCGCCTCCTCAGAGCTGTCCCTCACTGGCTCTCTGCCAGACAGCTTCAGTGACGTGCCCATGTCCTCGCCAACGCTCTTCACCCTGCAGCCTACCCCGGCCCAGCTCAGCATGGAGGACGGCCTGGGCAGGGGCAGGACGAGGTCGGGGGAGGGTGGAGGTTTGAATGGCGTGGAAGCTGAAAAAGATAAGATGCTGGTGGAGAAGCAGAAGGTGATTGAGGAGCTGACATGGAAGCTGCACCAGGAGCAGAGACAGGTGAGTGCCATGCAGAATATCAGTTACAATACAGGGCCAGGCATCCTTAAACAGGGAGCAAATAAGAAAGCACTGACTGAACACTAGAATCATGCACTGCAACACAAGTCAAAGGCAGAGCCAACACTTGGACAGAAACGTAATCCTGGAACCATGTTTGTAGCGGCCAAAATCATATAGAAATGAAACTGATAATTAACTTAAAATAACACTGCCGCTGAGGCACTAGTTAGCGGAACTTACGCAGGGCAATGATCCAAGTCCAGACAAGAACCTCCGTTTGTGCATTTATTTCCATGATCCAATATCATTAACATAACAGTCAGTATCAGGTTTCCTATAGTTCTCTCCTTTAGCCTTTCCTATGGCTTCCTTCCTTGTGGCTTGAAATACCCTGGTAAAAAACAGTTTGCCTACTGGTGCTCTGCTCCCTCCACCACCTGTCTCCAATAAATACAATTACACCAGGTGCTCTAATCACCCAGTGCCCAAAACTGCCTTCAAAATAAAAGCATAGAAACTACTTTAATAACAACAATAACTAAGAATACATTTACTACAAACACTAAAAACAGCAGGAAAATAATGTTTAAGTATTAAATAATATAAAGTGATACAGTGTTTCCCCTAGGTTTACTGCTTTGGGGGGGTGCTGTCTGAGCAGGGGGGGGGGGGGGGGGAGAGCAGAGAGAGGAGCTGTGGATTATTGTTATTGATGAATGCATCAGTGTTTCTTAGGGTCAAAAACACTAAACTCATAACTTAAAATGAAAGCATTTAGTTTATTTAATAAAAGAGCACATGTGAAAAGTGACAGTAGATAGATTAGTTGCAATTTGGTGCTATAAATATGTATTATTAAAAAAAACAAAAAAACAAAAAAAAAAACACCTTGAATTTCAGGGGGGGCGCGGGGGTCCGTTGGCGGGGCGCAGCGCCAAGACAATGGTAGGGGAAACACTGAGATATATCGCTCCAACAATGTTCTCTGTTGTTATTAAAACGTGTATCTGGCTTTATCTACTCACCTTCACTTTATCAATCCTTCCTGGCAGGTTGAGGAGCTGAGGATGCAGCTCCACAGGAGGAAGCGCTGCTATAGAGCTTCCCTGGACACCATCCCACCCACACCTCACCCCCCCATGCTCCACCAGCGGACTCCTGCCATGTTGGGCCAGCATTTCTTTGGGGTGACAATCAAGCAGGAGCCCACGTCCCTGTCCCCCAGCTGCCCTCTGTCCTCCCCCAAACTGCTGAAGTGCTCTCCTCGCAGCAGCTGCATGGAGGATGTCGGACACTGCAGCAAACCCCCCTCCAACATGAGGGCCCCGGGGGGCCACCGTGTATGGACGCTACCTCTGGCAGCCCCCCCACAATGTCTGCTTTCCTCAGTCCACAGTGCTCCCCTCAGGACTCCCCCATTGGAAAGCCTGCTAGCCCCCAGCCTTCGTCTCCTAACAACCCATACCTGCTAGCCCCCCCTCCGGGAAGAGGTCACCCCCACCCCCAGGGCAACAGAGCACACAGCATGCAGGTAGGATGTATTTAGGTTCTGTTGAGTCAGACTATGTATCTAACATAATAGGGAAGTAACTAAGTATATTTACTCAAGTACGTTACTTTTGAGATACATGTACCCACTACAATTCAGAGGTAAATGGTCTACTTTTAATCCACTACATGTATTTAATACCTTTAGTTACTTTTCAGATCTGGATGAATGATGTGAAATATAATCAAGTGTTAAATCAGACTTTAGTTCCACCTGGAGTAAATCCACAGCTACCCTGCAGTATACAAAGTCATTCAAACTAGCTGCACCTTTACCAGCTTTGAGAACACTTTCATGATCAATCATTATAAAACATATCATATATATTATTCTGAAATGGACCAATCTGCACAATCACTACTTTTACTTGTTGTACTTTTACTTAAATAACATTTTGAATGCAGGACTTTTACTTGTAACAGAGTATTCCTACACTCTTGTACTTATACTTTTACTTTAGTACAAGATCTGGGTACCACCTCTGCATAATACTGTTCTGAATGTAGGAAATAGACATGTTGCTATTCTAATATGATATTTGATCAAGGTAAGAGTTTATTTTGCATTCTATGTGTACAGACAGAGAGATCGAAATACCGTTTCCCACAATCCTGAGGAATAAAAAATACAAATATATATAAGAATATGTATACAAATATGTATATACATATATATACACATACATAATCAACAGACACATTCATACATATGCACACATTAAAGACATACATAAATCACAACAATCAATATATACAAAGTAACAGTCACTTCAAAATCTGTGAAAAGTGTACAGACTGTCCATAGCAGCGTAGAAAGTGTCTGGGGCTCATCTGCATATACTATATTGACCTAAATAACAAACTAACAGTGAAAAGGAATCTAACTTGGATACAACCAACGTTAATACCTAGGCCATCTCCGATACCGAACTCCGGTGCTGATAAGGCTCCGGTGAACGGCCGTCCAATCTTTTTAGGACTAAACCCCCCAGAATCTACACGCAAGATCAACGTAATCTGCTTAGGGGGGCGTTTACAGCGTGGCCTCTAACACCAAACTGCCCGTCGTATCCCTATTTTAGGCACTCCAGCCTCGGATGTCCGACCGCTAGGATAGCAAAATGGTGTGTGTAGTGTAGTAGGTGTTGGTGGGCTGGTAGAACCCCAGAGCAGTATCTAAACTGCCCCTGGAGGAGAAACCCTGTGTCGTTGGGAGACCCCTTGGTAATTAGGGCAGCTTCAGGACCCACAATCCCTAACCCCACCCTCTCTTGATCCCCAGTTATACCAATCAAAACAATGCAAATGTAATATCAAACACAGCCAGAGTCAAATATTTAATATCACAGCAGTGATATTACCACATCAGCAGAGCATATGTCATATTTCAACATTAATCAAAACCACCTCAACCACAGTAACCAATGTGAAACTATAGTTTAACCTTAGCAGGGTTCCTATTCCCCTTAAACAATTTCAAATCCAAATGATCAACTAATGTCAGCCTTTTCCAGGGAAGGGTGTTCTTACCTCACTCTAAGACCAAGCAGATACCTTCAGAAACCACGAGAGAGACCAGGAGTTGGGTCGAAATGTACAAAGTACAAACCGGTTTTATTAAGGTTTTAACAAAAATTGAGGATTAAAAGAATCCTTAAAAAATAACAAAGACACCAAGTCAAAATACAAAAGCAACAGGTTCACATGTCAAAAGTCCTAAAGCCGTCTATAAGAGCCCAAGCCCAGGCCCAGGCCCAGGCCCAGGCCCAGGGCCCAGGGCTTGGGCCTCAGAAAACTTCCCCCAAGCCTCCAAGCCTTCAAAACTCAAAAAGCCTAAAAAGCAGGGACGGGCACAGACATTTGGAGGGGCTATTGCTCTAAACTGGAAAAAGGCACCCCCCCCCCCCCTTTCATCTCTACCCCTTGTCTTGCAAGATATAATGTGATCTCTATTAACCGGAAGATGATCTCTCTGTTTTTCTGCCTCTCCCTTTCTTTTGCTCCTTGCATCTGCGAATCTGCTACTGCAAAAGCCATGTTCAATGGATTTATCTTGTATTTATTCCACCTGGTCCTGCCAATCATGTGCCACTCACTGCAGCAGTGCTCCTTCGTTCTTACTTTCGCCTGCCTCCACCTGTTTACACCTCCAGACTTCCATGTAGATCTACTCTTGTACTCATTCATTCAAATGCGACTGCTGAAGCAGTACATAGCATCATTCTGTGGAGAATGCTCCAACCAGGGGTTTTCATCATACCAGTGGCCCTGAAAAGACCGCCCATCTTGATTTGTTGGGAACTGGACCAGAGGACGACAGGGTCCAATTGAGTTTGAAAATTTGATGAAGGCCTCATTGTACTTGATATTGTTCTTCTGAACATGGGCTAGATCGGTGGGGTTTGGCTGTAGCAAAAAAACAAATTCTGAAGGTGCTTTCACTCTTGTGGACTCTGATGTTACTGCCTCATTCTCCATCTCTTCCCTCTCAATCTCCATATCCTCCCCTTCCATCTCTTTGTCCTCAGTTCCTGTCTCTTCATTCTCAATTCCTGTCTCTTCATTCTCAATTCCTGTCTCCTTGTCCTCACTTTCTGTCTCTTTGTCCTCACTTCCTATCTCTTTGTCCTCACTTCCTATCTCTTTCTCCTCACTTCCTATCTCTTTCTCCTCACTTTCTGTCTCTTTGTCCTCATTCCTATCTCTTCTCTCATTCCTATCTCTTCTCTCATTCCTGTCTCTTGTCCTCACTTTCTCTCTTTGTCCTCACTTCCTATCTCTTTGTCCTCACTTCCTATCTCTTCATTCTCAATTCCTGTCTCTTTCTCCTCATTTTCAGATTCTGTCTCTATCCTTTCTTAATTCTCTGAGTCTGAACTGTTCTGGGCATCATTGTGTTTTGTCTCAGGCTCACCATCTATCAAATACAATTAAGAGAATGTTTTAGAGCTCTTTATAAGGCATTGTTGCTCAGTGTTCAAATAATGAAAGCATTATTACTGTTGTGATCTCCTTTTCACACTATAAAGGAGTTCAAAGATGGAGCTGTCTCCAAAAGAGACATTTTACATATATTCGTATTCTTAAACAGAATTATTAGAATCAGAATTAAGTAACATATACACTTCATTCTTTACTGCTATACAAACATACAAAGACAACTGAATACTAGTGCAGTCAGTTACATTTTAGATTGGAGAAGGTTATATCTAGTCATTCATGTGAAAATAAATATGTTGCCTACTTGTATAGAATATTTACAACCTGTTGTAAAGCCTTTGTGAACCAGTTATCTGGCCATCTTATCCATATTATACTACAGCTATTAGTAGTATTTTACTAGATCACCAAGCTCTCAAATGCGCTCTGAACTGGAGGCTTGGGGTTAGCCCCCAACAGAGAAATATGAACTTCACTCAGCACAGATAGAGGCTTTGCATTTATCACTGATTTAAATATTTGTTTTAATGAGTTATTAGTCTACTCCAACTTATGTACTTTCTTGACATAATCACAGTGCTTCACCTGCAGCTGCCCTGCTGGCACCTTTTATCCAGTCCTTTTAGCTGCCTCCTTCAGATCTCTCTCTCTCTGCTTCAGTCTCCTCTGTCTTGAAGGCATTCTTAAGCACAGAAATGTAACATTAGGCTATGCATAAAATAACCAAACGATTATTACATTAACTAATTTGAACAGTAATTCACATCATCATCTCATAACAAAATAAGCTAAGGCGACTACTTGCATTCAGTGACTTGATTTTTAAAATGAAAACAAGGGACATTTTTAGTTTTTTATCTCATTAAAATATGTAATGTTATAACTATTAAAGAAAAAATGGGGACAATTCTGTTTCAATGTAGTTTGACCATTGTAACTGCGGTGCAGACATACTGATAATAATATAGCCCCTCCAAATGTCTGTGCACGTCCCTGGGTCTTTAACGCACCGGCACCAATACAATATGTAAAACCTGTAATCACACACATAGCGATATAGAACATAAATAATAAAAACGTACCTGGTTTAAAACACTTTTGTGGTCATACTGTGGAATGAGTTCACACTGAAACGAGATATTCATTCAAAATGTTGCGGGCAATTACATATAAGGAGAAGAAGAAGAAGTAAAAGAAGTAGTAGAAGAAGAATGAGGCTGCTAATGCTAAATGCTAACGCTAAGGTTACAATAATTGTATTGCTGCGAACAAGCACCACGCCATTGAAACATCAACTTTGTTACAATTTTATTTCACCTTGCTATGTGTTTATAAAGCATATTTAAAAAATGGGACAGATTGAGCCGGGGATTGGCCACCAAAGCCAGGCAGGCATTTGGTATGATCACCATACCATATGAGGCCGGCCGCCGGAGGGCTTTCCTTTGCTTCCAGCTGTCAGATTGTAAACAAAGTCACGTGACTGGTGGCAGATGACAGCGCTGAACGCTGACAAGTTGTGTTTTATCGCATTGAGACGCTACAATACTAATTGTGGGCTTATCATGTTGATTCGGCCACAACAGAAAAAAAAGACTTTCGCTCTCTCCAGAGGGGCAGGTCAGCCAAAGAGGGAAAATGGGCCGATGCGCCGGCAACATTAGCCCGTACCTGTGCACATCCCTGCTAAAAAGCCTAAATAGCCCCCCTTTCTCTTCACACATCATCTTTTATAGTCTCTTGCCTCCTCCCTCTCTGCGTCGGGTGGTTTCCCCTTTTCTATCTTTGAGGGAGAAGGAGGTCACATATGTTCAACTTTTACTTAATGAACAATTAAAAATGTAAAGTTAAAATAAAACAAATAAAGACTTATAGTAATAATATGCAATTTTAACAAGAGGGAATATGAACATTGTTCATGAAAGCAGAACACATTGTCAATGTCATGTTTAGAATCAAGTTTTTTTCTTTAAACATTTAATTTCAAATATGCAAACTTTATACTTTAATTTATTAACAGAGACTTCATTTATTAACAGAGACAATAAGGACAGCTTGGCTCTACGATTCTCTGGCCCAGGAAGTTGATTCGACCCTTTGCGCAGGCCGCCTGCATCCTGTACTTCATTGTCTTCATACCCGCTGTAACCGCTCTCAAGGTGTCAAAAACCACAAGCGCCTTCTCAGAATTGTGGCTGGAACTTTTACGCTTTTATTGCCCCATCTAGAATGCGTAATGCGCATAGGTCAAATGTTCAGAATGTTCTATCTAGTTTCACATGCCTGGTCTCACACGTCTGAAGAGACATGATGGAAACATACATCCTTTCTATTTACAGCCAATTTAGCATCTTTTTATCCATGGTAAGCTTAATAAAGGTAGGTGAGGTAAAGGTCAGGTCTGACACGGCCACTTCCACAGCAGAACTGTCAACATCATACCTCCGTAATGAGGTGCTGGGAATGAGCCAATGTTTCCTCTTTTACATTATTTTAATCAGGTAAACCCAAAACCACAGATACAATAATGACAGATTATCTCCTTCCTCCTGTGGATTAAACATGAAAGGGCAAATGTATTGATATGCAATACAATTTGTACTGCAGGTTAAGCCTGTTTGCCATCTTAGTTGAGTTCACTTATCTCTTTAGGTTAATTAATTACATATTGGATAAATGAACATGTTGACCAGATGATGCTGATCATCATTACTAATCATTCTGTGGAAAACAAGCCAAATGTCTACTACATCTCTGACGTTGCCTTCATATATATATATATATATATATATATATATATATATATATAAATCTTTTGTATTTTGATCTCCTCATATTTATGGGTATCATTTTTGATGTATAGTTTTTCTAACATACATGGTTCCATGTACCTGCTCCTTCCTACAGATGCAGCAGAAGAGTGGTGTCCAGGCAGGGGGGTTTCCTTATCCCTCTGAGCAGCAAGCCCTTCAGGGAGTCTTCCATCCCCCCCCTTCCTGTGACCCGGCCCGACCGGAGCCCCACCCCCTGCAACCCAAGGTAAACGCTGAGCATGAACAGAATCAGCTGACGTTTCCCTCTCTTTCATTTGTGATGTGTCTCTACAGTTCTGTCACTCTCTCTGTTCCCTCACATGATGGTGACTTTTCCTTTACAACAAGACAACGCCAACCATGTTATCAAAACAAAATCTTTAATGTGACAAAAGTATTTGATCCTGAGGGCCTGATTTCTATTTATTAATTTTACTTTTTTTTTTTTTTAAATGGGCAATACACTCACTTTTGCTAAGTTTCCCTATTCTAATTGTTGGGCTAACGTCATTTTCACCTATGTCTCATATAGATGTCAGTATTGCCCTCTCCTCGGCATGTTGGCCCAAAGTGCCAGGTCTGCCCCCCCGCCTTCAGTAGCTCAGATTCAGATGCATCAGACTTAAGACAGCCCCCATGCTATGAGGATGCAGTGAAGCAGGTAAACTGAAACTCATGCTGACATTCAGTGGATAATGGCTGGCCAGAGATTTTATTTGACCTATCGGCGTTGCTCTGATTCCCCTTTTCCACCTATCACCTCTTTTTTCTGTTTCAGTCCATCACCTGTATTGCACCTTTTTTCATTCATCCATTTGCTTTGTTCAATACATTAACACTCAGTGACTGAAGCCAATAGCTGATGTACACACAGTGTTTGAAGATGAACTAACTGTTACTAGTTGAGTTAGAGCTACATGAACATGTGGAGGCTCAGCTGATATATCAGTAGCACTGTAGCAGGTAGGTCATTTAGAAACACTTTCTCTTGCAAACACTTTGTCCACCAGCACCAACAAGTTTAGTTTTACCTGTCATTGAAAAATGTTTTTGCCTTAAGTTTTACCACAACCAAAAACTGGTCTGTTTGTATTACCAAAACTCTTCTCTGCAAGTCCTTGCAGAACGCTTAAAAAGCTTACATTTTTCATGTAAAAGGCTTCAATGTAACTGCATTACATTTTCAATTGTTAAAACATAGTTTTTTGCTAAAACCAACAACACATTCCTTCTGTTACAGCAACTGACCAGAAGTCAGCAGATGGACGAGCTCTTGGACGTGCTCATAGAGAGCGGAGGTAAGCTGGAACACAGAACTGTTAGCATAGCTAGCCCTGCCATGCAGTGGGTGTGACATCACATTGGTATGGGAGCCCAGTACCTGCTGTGACCCTCCCCCCTCTCCTCTTTCTCTGATAGAGATGCCAGCTAACGCCAGAGAAGAGAGGGAGAGGGCCTCTGTAACCAAAGTTGTCCCTCACATTACTGTGTCCCCAGGGTGTCCCGGCCTCCTCATCCCACGGTTCCACAGACACTACGAACAACTGCCCCCAAACCAGCTCCCTTACGACCACTCGGCCAATCACATCGCCGAGAGCCACTTGGAGAATCTGCTGGGGAGTCCCATAGTCCGAGGTGGGGAGGTGGCCCTTCTTAAAATGTCTGCGGAGGACGGGGGGCAGGACGATGAACTAAACAGAGAAGGCAATGGGTACAGCAGCCCCCACAACCCCCACCGCCGCCCTCACCACTCCCCCCAGGACAAACATGTGACCAACAGAGATCTGATAGACACGCCTCTGTCGCCCATCAGCACCAAGGTTTCCTCCATCTCCGAGGTGCAGGGGATGGTCAGCATGACTTTCAGCGAGACACCGTGGGAGGCCATGGAGTGGCTGGACCTGACCCCCCCCAGCTCTGCCACCGCCTTCAGTATGGCTCCGCCCAATGGCCCCAACATCTTCAACACAGAGTTCCTGGATGTCACAGACATTAACCTGAACTCTGCCATGGACCTTCACCTGGAGCACTGGTGAAGGAGAGCCCCTGATGCTGGCCCTCCGCTGCCCCCCACCAAAGAACCATTGACTATCACCAGCTTCAGCAGGGGCCACAGGGGGCTTTTTTTAAACAGTGGGCTGTGATATGAAAGACTCTTTTAATCAACATTAAGAGACGCTGAACTATAGAATTGTCTCTAAACTATCTGTTCCCATTCCCAAATATAAGATTGTCATCATATGTGCCTGGACAACGATGCGCCACATGGCAGTAAGTCTGTGCTTTATACCAACACTATGCAATATCAGTGTTACGCCGTCTAGACTTGAAGACACATTTTGAAGAACATTGTATATTTTATAATTTATGTCTGTTTGTATTACTGGAAAAGAAATGAAAAAAATGACAAGAGGAATTAGATGGATTATGTAAATATATAACTATCCGTACTGACAGAGACAAGTTGACGTCTGTGTATTTTGTCAGTGGGAGGGACACAATGTATTATGTAATGAGTCCATCCAATGATGTAAATATGACGAAATGATTTCCTGCCCACCTCCAGCTGAACACATTTTAGTCCGTTTACTCGAGCTTCCAATACATGGGTAGAGATGCTCGTCATTCCTTTGAACAATCTTATTTTAATAAGCTTTCTCACTATTAGCTGTATTTATTCACAGAATATGGAGAGAAATGAATGTCTTTGAAAAACCTTGGGTCTTATCGATATTCATCGACAAACTGTGCCTTGTTTGCAACAACTTTTTATAAGAATTGTGTACAATTTTTCCCTTTATAAAGTATTATTAATTGGTTATTCGATGAAAGCTGTAGACAGATATTAATATGCTCCAACAAAAGTCAACACCAGTTTTTCAGACAAATGAAAAATATGTAATCTGTATTTATCCTCACAAATGTCACCCTTTCTATTCCCAGGCCAGTTGTTTATTTTTTGTTTTGATATTTATACGTTATCCTGTATTTATACTGACATTCCTTTGAAGATTGGTTCTTTTTGATTTTATGGGGATGTTCCAGTGATGACATTCTGCCCACGGACATTTCTTAGTAATTCAATGTCATACAAAGTGTAGGAGACACATCCAAAAGCCATGCTTTCTTAAAGGAATCCTATGAAGTTGACATGTCCATCATCAGCCCTTGTGAATAGTAAAAATGTAATATATTTAGATCTTTACTGTGAATACTGCATATTGACACACAGTAGTTACATTACACAGCACCTGTCTGCTATTGAGTTCTGTTGAATTGTCTTTGCTCCATGTACAACTTAAAGACATCTCATCCAACTCCCAGAAGAGCAGATACATGTACCTTCCAGAGTACCAAGTTTTCTGAAAGCGCATTGAACAATACATTGACGATGTCTGTTAACATGGGTCTCGTGTGTTCTGGTCCTTATCCTGGCATTGTGAAGTGCTGCACCTGCTAAATGGGTTCTGTGGTCACATGTAGGCTTTGAATGGCCATCTTAAAGATTTGAGAAAAGCAAATATTCTCCACTTCCTGTCTCCGGTTGTGAAAATATCTGCTGGCTTTTTGTATTTCATTGTTGTTCCTCATCAGGACAGAAGCTTCCATGATGCTTGGCCACTGACTTGCTCTACTTTTGTAAAAAGAAAAAAAAACTGTATTTGCCAGCATTCCTGTATACTTCAGAAAGAGCAATACACTTTTCACAAGTCATCTTTTTTATTTGTGTCTAATTCACAAGAAGCACACAATAAAGGTTTCCAATATTTTTCAATACTTTCCATGGGAACTTTATTTGTAACCCTTGATAAAGATACAATATTATATTCAATTACCTAAATCTTCTAATGTAATATGAACATTCTAGTCAATTGCAATTTATACAACCAGTATCCTGGAGGTTGATAAACTCCATTGATAAACGTGCCTCCTGGAGATGTGTCCCTTGAGAGGAGACAGATGTTCGCCATGCTCCACATGGTGGTGGTTCCTTTTTTCTGCTAAAAAGACTAAAATACTCAAAGTGTGTTTTAAACGAGAGAACACTGAACTCGACTCATCCCGAGAGCAGGGGCCCGTCTCCAACATGGCATGGCTGACATCTGTATGTCTAAGTCAACCAATTTGACACAAATGTAGTCAGATCATCAGCTGGTCATCACTGCTGCTGTGGCTTTGGAAGATGATGACATCAGGGCTTTTCCTTTTCGTTTTGAAGCTCACTTCATAAAAAGTATTGAAGTTCAGGACATCTCAGCCCCAGGCCATTCTTTCTTAATCAGTCTTCTGCAGGACTCCCAACTTCATGAAAATACAACACTACAACGGCCGCAGGGGCCCTTTAAGTACGGCAATCCCAGTAATGTAAAGTAATAAAGCGTACAGTGGGGGAATAAAGCAAAAGTAGCATTGTTAATAATTTGAGTGTCTTCACATGAAGCTTCCTGCTTTGCTATGGGAAACAGTGTGATCAGTGTAGTCACATGCGTCCTCTGCTGTGGGCATTAAGTCGTTTAGCAGCATTTCTCTCTGACAAGGCCTCTGTCTGGCAGCAGGGTGTGATCTGTGATCAGTGTGGATGAGGTTTACTGTGCAGTGTCAGGCTGAAACACACACGCCGGTCACTGTGCACCCTTTGGTTTCATGTGTGCAGGAATGAGCCTCAGATCAGCACATTGAAATGCTCTATTTACATACATATTTACATCAGTGTACATGAGGAAGGAACGGTCCATCGGCCATGGAGCACTGAAACACTGTGAGCCTCAGTTCCTCTGAGAGGGAAACCCCTGACCATCTCTGAAAAACACAGGGTTGGATCTGAGGGTCCTTCACTTACTGCAGTTTTCCTAACCAGAATTCATTTTTTCAATAATTTTTAATCAGCAGACAAGAAAGAAGATAAGTGTTTTTTTACTGAGCATTAGACAAAATATCGGATGATCTATCGGACTGAAGGACAGAAGCTGCAATTCTGTTAATAACTAAACACAGAAAAGTTTAATGATCATCTTGGTAAAGGATTTCAGCTGAGCTCTAACTGAAACGTGACAATGATGCATACTGCGGCTGACATTAGGTTTGATGAATGTACATGTTGTCTCACAGATTGCATATTTTGTACATTCACACACGCGCTTTATTCCGGTTTCCCTTCATAAAAAGATGCATCTAATTTTTCCCAGCTGCAGACGAGTGAAGATGTTTGAGCTTCAGGCGGTGAGACTCAGTTCCTCTGAATAACTGAGGGCTCCGATGTTCCCTCCATCAGTCCACAAACATGGGGGAGAGGGGAGAGGGGGGGAACTGATCCAGGATGCGACATACGTAACTGGCGACGTCCACAAAGCGCTCTTCGTACATCAGAATGAAGGGATGTTTCTGGAGGACAGACAGAGACTGAGCTGAGCAGGAAGTCAGGGTTGTTGTTCCTGAGATAACCCGCTTCTTGCGTTAAACTGGTAGCAAGGAGAATATGAAGCATTGTTCTACATACTTTTAGCATAAACACACATTTTAAAAAGGAAGCTTACATATCATTTGGCGATATTAGTATACATTTTGTATGACTTGCTTTCATTAGTTTCTAAGCCAAATGTTATTTAGCTACTGACACACTGAAAAATACAAAATGTATGGTATAGACCAGTGGTTCTCAAACTCTTTTCAATAATGTACCCCCTTTGAAAATAAATTCAGCCAAGTAGTCCCTGATCAGCGCAACAACTATTTGTTAGGGAAAAAATGCCTGTATAAAGAGGTACAGTACAGCGCTGCACCATCAGTGTCTGATTTATTAAAACAACAACATTGTACCTGAGAAACACTTAAATGCTACATTTCAAATGTTTACAATCCATCACTAAATTCATGGCAAACCAATGTTAACATCATGCAATAACACTAAGACGACATTAGCTGCATTGAACTGATCTTTTTAATAAGTTGTACTTACAATGTAGTGAGAAACATGGGCTTGTGCTTCTCTGAGGATCTTTGTCATTCTGACAGGGAGGCAACATGCAGTTATTACACTTCACGTTTTGAAATATGTGTAACTGTTCATATAAAACCCACACTGCTCAAACTTCCTTACTTTTCCTAAAATGTGTATATTTATTTATTTTGGGGCGTGGGGAATGAAGAGAAAAAGATATATGAGCATTTTATGAGCATGGGATTTTGACCCCTCATATAAACATGCATAATGAGATGAGAACCACTGGTATAGACATCTCCATAATTAAGTTATTTTAGAATGAATTCACTTCCTAAAATGCTCTGGCCTTGAAGTGCAAGTAGTTTTAGTAGTTAATACAATCAGAGAATGTAGTGCTCCATAACGTGTGCTCATGGAACTTAGAAATGAATGAACTGAAATGTAAAGATCTCACCAGAAGCTCCTTGTACTTCGGCCGTTTGGATTCATCCTTTGTGAGGCTGCACAGAGAGAGAACACAGTCAATCATACACTAGGAGTTCCTCTGGAAGCTGTTTGCTCTGTGGCAGAATGCGTCCAATCATAAAGAGCGTGTGGTTTAAAGTGCTGGACAAACTAGGCCACAAATTATTTGACTGTCAGCAGTTTCAAAGTATTACACTACACTGACTGCTCACCTGAGGTTAACAAAGTTGATGAACTTAGGGGAGAACTGCCTGTCCTCTGAGCTGCTGAGCTGGGGGGGCTCCCCTTTCACCACCTGTGTCAGCTGATCGAACACACTGTTCCACTTGGGGTAGGGGAACCTTCCCGTGGCCAGCTCGTACTGAAAGCAAACACACACTGCAGCAGTTCTGTTTCAACGTGCTCAGCCATCACAGACAAGACTACAGGACCTGAAACGTTGTTGTCTTACCAGAGTGATCCCCAGGCTCCACACATCAGAGCGCACATCGTAGCCCTGCCGGGACGCGCTGGGGTCGATCCTCTCCGGCTATATACACACACACACACACACACACACACACACACACACACACACACACACACACACACACACACACACACACACACACACACACACACACACACACACACACACACACACACACACACACACACACACACACACACACACACACACACACACAAAAACACACACACACACACACACACACACACACACACACACACACACACACACACACACACACACACACACACACACACAGTTTTTTTTGCACCTCAAGTCAATTCAAAGACGCGAAATTTGCTAGAGTTGAAATTTGCTAGAGTTGAAATTGTCGAGCGAGATATTCAAAGCCAATCATCAGTAAGTAACCAAGTAATGTGTTTTTATTACATGTACAGCACTTTGGCTCGACCAAAAATCGCTTTTAAATGTGCTTTATAAATAAACCTTGATTTGATTTGACTTGAGTAAGAATCTCCGCCTGTCATCACTGAAATACTGATATTGTTGAATCAGAAAACCAAAAATCACGAGCCTTTCCCATTTATCTAATTTCTGCCTCCTCGACTCCTCCTCGACTGAGCATCGAGGAGGCTCACTGGAGGAGCTATAACCGAGGATACACTGATGGCTCCTCCGCGGATCCTCCAGGGATTTATTTCCTGAAGATAACGTCACGGCAGTTTTACGCAGCGTCGCTCCGCCCGCCGAACAGCCGATCACCCCGCCTACACTGCGTTACTATAGTTACTACCCCAGTTGGTAAACTGTAATGGAAACGCAGCATAAAGTGAGCCTGGCCTACCAAAGCCTAACCATACCGTACTATGCCGTGCTAGGTCCTGCAGTGGAAAAGCGCCATTAGTGTCAAAGGGGGGTCAACTGTGGCTCAGAGGCTGAACAGGCAAATGGTCAGCGGTTCAATCCCCTGCAGTCACATGTCGAGGCGACCTTGGGCAAGATACTTAGCCCCAAATAGGCATCGGGGCATGTCTATGGCAGCGACGTGCAGGCAGGGGAGGCAGAGCCTCACCTGCCATACTCCAATGTAACGGAAAAACAATTAAAGAAAAACTAAATAATAATAAAATGTCTCCACTGATCTGTGTTGTAAATGTGATTTCTTTATGATTCCAATCGCTTCTTATTGTCAAAATCAGCAAATTTGCCGAGCTCCGCTACAACTACATGGGAGCGATGAGGAGTGAGGCAGGGACAAGCTCTGCCTCACGTAACCCCACATCAACTGGCTGGAACGCGGGCACTAATTTAGCGCGGCCACTTATTTTGTGAGCGCGCTCAAGCCAGTTACTGTGGGGTAAGGTGAGGCACAGATGAGATCTGCCTCATCTCAGAATGCGTCACCCCACAGAAACTGGCTGGAAAGCGGGCACTAAGCGCATGCCTGTTACCATCTCACTGTAGGTCACCAATGTAATGTTTGTAGATCCCTTTATTACATTTATCCTCGCCATCCATAGTCTCTAAATAACTTATTTCACGTATATATGATATTATTTAGGCTCGCTGGTCTCATCGTACAACGGCAATGAAAAAAGCACCAGGAGAGGCAGCCATAACCTCTGCCGCACTGAAGGGGGCGCACGTGAGCCCACAGGTTCTTGTTGCTACTGTTATTCTACACTTTTGAAACTAGAGGAAGATAAGGAGGACTTTTACAAAAAAGTAATAGAGATTGTTGTCCAGAAGGATAGCATGGACTTCATCTTCAAGTCAAGGTAAGACCACAATTGTAATGAAAATGGGATCTTAGAACAATCCAATATTTAGATTTTGGGTATCCTTTTGTTGAATGGTCTGTTTAAAATTAATCATAGCATCAGACTAAAAAAGCTTTTGAAAATAACAGAATATTTCGATTAAGGTCAAAATATAATATTTGTAAATCTGACTCTGAAAGAGTCAGTGCCTCACCAGCCATGGACCTCACCGCACGTCACTGGTCTATCGTACTGAGGTGTATGTAAGCCGCTTTGGTTTGTTAGCGTTATTGTTTTTTATCAGCGTGAGTTAATTGACATGTGGTAGAGATAATAATGGATGCCATGTCTCACCGCCATGTAGGGCCTGCAGCCGGCGTCTCGGGTCTTGGCGATGGAGTCCACCAGCTGCCCGCTGATGCCGAAGTCACACAGCTTGATGTTTCCTGTCCGGTCCATTAGAATGTTGGAGGGTTTGATGTCTAACATGACAGAAAGGAAAAATATTGACAGAATTGCTCCAATAGAAATGTGTTCATATTAACAATGACCAAAATATTGTGCTGACCTTAAATACCTTTGTACTTATGTCTATTAATATATAAGAAAAATACTCACCTCTGTGAATAATTTTCAAATTTTCTTTCAAGTGGTTCAGTGCTTTAACGGTCTGTTAGAGACAAAATAAAAACGTCACTTCTGTTCCCGTCATATGTTTGGTGTAAAATCATAATGTAGGAGGAAAATTATGTCTACCCACCGCTAATGTTATTTTGCCTAATATTTCCTCTGGAATGACGTCATCTAATGCACAATATACATATTTGTAGAATTTGTCTAATGAGGTAGCCATAAGTTCCATACAAATCCAACAGTCGCCCTGAAACAGAGTCAGAGGTTAGTGAGAGGATGTCAGGATGGTGGTCTCCACATTAGTGCTGCTCGGGTCAACTGACCTCTCTGAAGAGGGCCCCGTAGAACTGGACGATGTAGGGACAGTCGCTGCTCCTCATCACCACGTCCAGATCCATCAGCAGCTGCTTCTGCTCCTTCTCATCCACCGTGGAGCGGATCCTCTGACACACACACACACACACACACACACACACACACACACACACACACACACACACACACACACACACACACACACACACACACACACACACACACACACACACACACACACACACACACACACACACACACACACACACACACACACACACACACACACACACACACACACACACACACACACACACACACACACACACACACACACACACACACACACACACACACACACACACACACACACACACACACACACACACACGTCAGACAGACCTCTGGAAAAGAATCTTCTGTCTGTCTCTCCGCCTCTGTCTTTGTCTCACCTTGACAGCCATGATCTGTTCCGTGGGTTTGTGTACCATCTTGTTGACAGAACCGTAGGCTCCGCGCCCAATCTCCCCAAGGTCCCTGAGGTCCTCTGCTGTAAAGTCACAGTGCTGCTCCGGAGAGATTTTCAGCTTCCCAGATGACTCGATGCTGTGTGTGCGTAGACGCTCTCTGGAGGAGACCAGGTGACATAAGAAAGATTAGCAGGAAGGGAGAGAGTCGTGACTGTGGATATGACATGATTCATCAGTGATCCAGACGTCTGTGAATGTGAAGCTAATGGATCCTTTTTAATCCAAGCTTTCTTATGTGATTGGACCCTCTGATAGGAGTGGGGGTATGAGGAAATGAGGAAAGTTGCTACGGATCACTTCCTGTCTTCATTGGCAAACATTAGGAAGCAGGAGAGGGAAAAGTGAGATATACCAATCAGGGTTCAATAGGTTGCTGTATCAGCAGGAATAGAAGTGATTGGTTGTTGTTGCTATTCCTGGCAACAGGTGTGTTAGCAACAAGCTAACAACCCGGTTTTAGAAGATTAGAAAACTAATGGGGATCTGAAAAAGGAAGAAGCTCGGTTTGTAAACTTTGACTTTGTTTTCATTGTTTCATTATTGAATCCATCTGTAATTGCATTACTAAAAAATTGTGTTTCTAAGACCTGCAGAAAATTCAGAGACAGTGGCCCAGATGGAACTTACATGTGAGGATTCTGGAAAGGGGGGGCGGTTGGATGGAGCGGGAGCCTGGAGGCCGCTTTCACTGGAGGGTTGGCGAAATTCAGCTTCAGAGCTTTTCGTTTACCTGGAGGCAGAAGGGAAGAAAGCGATCCAGAATCCCACAACATGCACACACACTGCGACAGTTTCACACAACGTGGCTCAGCTCAGGGACTCACACATGTGAGATAAGCCCTTACGGGTGTGCAATAAGCAAAATTAACAAATTCATGCCAGCACATGGCATCAACATGATCCAGGCTTGACCCGACCTTTGGGTATCTCAAGATCAGTGGAAACACACAATGCATGAATACAGGCAAGGTGTCGGGGGGGCAGGGGTTCCCAATGCTCCCGAACTGCACCAGTTCCTTCTACTTTTTCATCCAAAATATAGAATTAATTAACTTATTGGAATTGTTGTTGCTGAAATAGAGGCAAATATTGGAAATCCCTGTCCAAACACTGAAAGGTTCCCTAAAAATATCAAAGTGACCCAACACTTAGAAAGCACTTGATTCTAATTGAATACAGGTCCACAGTGTCGGCCAGCTGTTAATGCACACGAGAGTTTAAGTGTGGAGTCGTCTTTGCCATTCCCTGTTCCACCAGCTCCTGAGTGCAAACACTCCATAACGATGAATCCGTCTCGGACATAACTGTCTGTGCCAGGTGACAGCGTACAGGAAGGACAGCTTTCAGAGCACCACACAGGGGCTTCAGTAGTTTACAGTGGCTTCCTTCAAACGTATTTGTCCAATTAAATATGAAACACATCTCTACAGCAAGCGCTTTAACATTTTATCAAAAGTTAATCAGCCGTTAAAACAGCCATTGAAGAAATCAAATTCTGACTGGGACTGGTTACAAGTGCAAGGCAACATAACCATAATGTAATGTTGACTAGTAGCAATTCCAATTTAACGTGTCTTATATTTCTAACAAGTTGCATTGTTAATTCTTAATATCAACAACTCATTTCTTACTGGTGGAAATGTTCATTGTTGATATCTTTGATTCTGTAACTAGTTACCTATTACCATTGACTTCATTTATAATTCAGTTACAACACCTTATCTGTATTGTAATATTGATAACTTATTGATAAACATTTAAATGATCACTAGTTCAAATGTTTATTATTGATATCAATAAAGGAATTGTAACCAGTAGAGAAGTCAACAATTATATTCTAACTATTTTAAATGTTAATAATAGGTATCTACAATTTAAGTCATATTTTAGATATAACATTATAGATCTTTAAAATTGAATTGTGACTAGCTATAATTCAATTATAGATATCACGGCTTGGAGTAGTAACTCGTAAGAATGTAATTTGAGATTTCTAGAATTACCTTTTTAGTGATATCTAAAATACAATAGATACAGGTGAAAATTAAATCGGACGAGAAACAGTTATATTTGAGATGTTTACATTTCATTTTCTAACTAGTCACAATCGAATTTAGTATATCAAAAAAGAAATGTTCAGTTCAAATGTCATTGTATATGCCTTTAATGAAATATCCCAAATTAACATGAAAATGAGAGCAACATATCCTAAATGAATATGCTAACACGGGAAGTTACCAAGATTCCTGAGACGGCCGTTTCTGCGTTGGATAGGAATTTCAATGTTGCAAATAGATCGAGGCAAGGGTTGGTGACTCCGTTTACAATTGCAAAACATTTCCAATGGATTTTAATAATAACTAACTCCACCATGTCCATCCACAGAAAAGTTTTCCTGTTCAACAGCAGGCAACTTTCCCCAAACATGTGCATGTTTGGAACATTCATTAGGTAGTTGTCGCCCTTTTGAACAGGGTCAATGGCTTAACCCTGACAATGCCCACTTGTTGATATGTATGCAACTACTACATATGACATTTCTTTGCAAAATGTTGAACTTTTTTAACAGATCCATCCAACAGTTTACCTAGTTATTTCAAGATTATTTTCAACCAGTAAGCCTCGCTGATTAAATGTTAAAATGGCTTGCTAAACAACTCGGTCAAAGTGAGTGAGGAAGGAAACCACTGTAGAGCACTGAGGAGTAGAGCACCACTGTAGAGCACTGAGGAGTTCCGACACAGAGACAGGTCGTGTGCTTACTTTGGGACACTGCAGAAAGCCTTATCTGAAACCCTGAAGTCAAGAAAACAGGATTTCTTAGGGCTTGTTTACCTGTCAGTGGGTAAGAGGAGTTCAGCAGTTTGACTCTCATCTCCTTACACCATGTTTAAGGCCCCGTCCACACGGAGACAAAACGGGTGTTATCCGCTATAGTTCTTTATCCGCCGTAACGGAACCGCGGAAACGGAGCCCTCAAACGATAACGCATCCCAAAGTGGCAAGGTCTGGTAACGTAACTCTTGCGGCACCGTGTGTATACGCCCTAAACGATCATAGCCCCGCCTCTCCCCACCTCTCCTGCGTCATTGCTGATGCGTTTCGCCAACAATAACAACAACAACAACAACGGCGGATCACAGGGTTGCGTTCGTGCTCCAGACGCTACTGACCATGATACAGATGTTAGTGCCTACAGCTCCTCTACCACAACCATCAGCAACAAGTGGACATGGAGAACTACATGAACTACATGTTGCTAAATCCACCGCGGAAAATAAACAGAAGGGCAACCAGAAGGGCAACCATGGCAACCATGCTCGGGGGGTCTTATTCGCTGCTTTTGGTGTATTTTGTGGCGGAAGTACAGCGCCTCTTACAGGCCCGGCATATGTACTACAGTGTCTCCAGCAGGTCGAGCGGTCTCGTGTGGACGGGGCCTAAGTGTCCTTGGGCAAGACACTAAACCCCAAATTGCTTTGAGTAATATGTAATGTAATAAAAGAAGCACCTCGTGTCTATGGTTCTGATTCAGGCAATGGTGGTTCCATTTATCCCAGTGGAATAATAATACACCTCAATTTTAAGGCTTTTTGATTACTTTGTTTAATCTCTTCTGTGACCATCTGATACTTATATTTAATGTTTCACATCACCCTGGGGTGGAAAGTGGCTGATGGTTTTCCACTTTTGTCTTGGTGCCATATGCCTGTTCAAAGCATTCCCTCACTGCTGTCTGACATATGGTCCTGCACCACTGGCATCTCCCACTCTCCAGACATGTGCACTTTGATTGCTATACATGCCAATGCTCTGCCATTGACTAATGTCCCTTCTAACCTTACAAAAATTAAACAAGACCTTTTATCAAAGCACCACTAAAAATGTGCACGTTGTACTATAATAGTAATAGAGTGGCACACCATTGTAATGTGTTGATTCATCTGCAGGACATAAGATACAAGTTCAGAAGTGACACATAGCACAAACATGCAGTGGCATATGCAGAAATGGTATTTGCCAATGAAACATGACAGAAATATAGTGTATGCCACTATGCCATGAACCAGTAGAACACCAAAGACAAATAACAGATACCAATGCCAACAGCAGATTAAAACTCCTAAAATAACACATTATGATCCCAACAGCAGATTCAAACTGTAAACTACCAAATAATCCCAAAATCTGATTAACACTAGTGAAATAACACTTTATGATCCCAACGGCAGTGTAATAAGTGTGAATAGTATACCTGTTTCATTTTGACATCTCCAGCAGGTGTTGGTTTCTGTAAGGTTTAGATAAAACATGTGATACTAGAGTCTGCCATACAGTAGGAAATAATGTTACATCTCACATGTGTTGAAAATTGAAACATGAGAACTGCTGCTAAACATCAACCATCAATGGGAATCCAGCAGCAGCTAGCACAAGCACCAGCATGTCCATTACTGGACACCAGTCTGCCCTACTGGCTGTCCTACATCCTTTTCAGCCATCACATAATAGTCTAGTGGCCACTTTCTGGTTAAAACTGCAATTTTTCATCCTGAAAATGTAAAAAATAGATTCAGCATACCCAATAACCCCCAAAAGCACTCCAACATTTTCCAAAATTGGTTACGCCATTTTTAACTAATGTTTACGTTTTAATTAGCACAACTTATGGGGACCATACTATACATTTCTATCATCAAACTTTGGTGTATAGGATACTGCCTGAATATGCTTAATGAAAAAAATTATTTATGATACTGAATATCTTGGTATTTTCTTTTTTATGGTGACATTGTTCTGTTGTCTTACATCAAACACTTAAGTAAAAAACATCTAATTGATATTTATTCTCCCTTTTCTTTTATTTGCATATTTAATATTGAGGAAATCCAAAAGTAATGGAAAGTATCAGGTAAGATTACTTTTATATTTTGATACTCAGATTATGTTACGGATTACATTTTTACTGGTAACTAGCAATTGTATTGGATATCAGTAACCCTGTTAACCCTGAATATGAGCTAGGGTTTGAAAGCAGAGTCCGCCATCACTGGACGCTGCTTATCATGTTCGTGTTAGCAGACAGAAATGTTGCTTAAAGGTCTCCTATCATGCAAAATGCACTTTTTGATGTCTTTTATACATAAATATGTGTCCCCGGTGTGTCAGGGAACTCACGCAGTGTCAGAAAATAAAACCCTCTCTCTTTTCCTCCATACCCAAATCTCTAAAAACGGGGGTACAACGGAGCTGATCCAGATTTGCGTCCGATTTGACGTAATATCGGAAATGTGGACCCACGGCCCTATCAGAAAGTTGCTATCAGAAACAATGCCCGACTGTTTTGGACGTAATATGGTCGGTGTTTGCATTAGCATCGCTAACACTCAGAGCTAACCTGTACTGGAGAGCATGTGTGTGAAGAAGCAGGAAATAAAAAGGAACTCACCTTGTGGTATAACCGGCAAGAGAAAGCCTTTGAGCTCCATACTGTTTCAGAAATAATCCTTGATAATTCATGATATGGCGTTTCATCACGGCAGTATTTAGTTTAGACAGTAGCTGCCGGGTCCCGCATGAGCTCAGCCCCCTCCTTTTTTTATTTATCAATTTATTTATTTTTTAAAGCTTTATACCCAAAATCAGCACTTTTGAAACAGGAAGTGAAACAGAGGGATATGAGGCATGGCTAGAATGGGTGATCTGTTTGGTATTTTGAGCAAAACACTTCATAGACATGCTTTTTATATATTTTTATATATCTGAGACCTATGCTATTGCCTAAAAATAGCATGATAGGTGACCTTTAAATCATTTATTTGGAGGCAGATTTGTCTCAGTATTATTTGTGGCAACAGATTGGGAATCAGGGCGTAATGTGTAATCTGTAAATGTAAAAGAGCCTTTATTGATCCCCCTAGGAGGAAATTCAGTTTTTCAAAAAAGAGTTGTATAGGCCTACTTAAAAAAATAAAATGTAAATCTCAAAAAAGGATCTGCTAATACACAAACAAATTCCACAAATTAAAACACATCTATGATTGCATCAAATGAATGAAAAAACACTTTATTTGTGGATCTCAATCGATGTTTGTGAATTTCACACTCATGGAGTTTTGAGGAAACCTTTCCGGTGGTCGGAACCAGAATCTACCTGTTTCACTTGGCCATTTACTTCCGATATGGCTCGAGGTTCAGCAGCCTAGCAGCCCAGAATCCTTAACTGATATTTTAATGCCAAAACGTATGTACTTTTACTTTATTACAATTTTGAATTAAGGACTTTTACTTGTAACAGAGTATGTTTACAATGTAGTATTGCTACTTTTACTTAAGTAAAAGATCAGAGTACTCTTACACTGCTGCAGATTATACATGTTTTCGATTTTTTTTTTTTACACATAAATAATATTGAGACAAATGTAACTCCCTACAATTCATCTAAAGTAAATGAATGAAACACTTTTGGCTAGCCACAGGTTTGTATCAATCCATGAGGCTAACAGCTAGTGTGTGATGTTCCTCAGACAGCTGTGACGGTGAAGGCAGACATGTTGTTTCAGTACAGCAGGTTGTTGTGGGTTTATTTGATGTCATCACTTTATAACTTTCTCACCTTATCCAAATACGGAAATACTGAGGCTAGCGTTACTAAAACAGAAGCATCTCAGTGACGATCAGAGGACTGAAGCAAACTCATGAACAACGTTTAAAAGTTGTGAACATAATCATTAGTAATCTAACGTTAAGTACTTTGTTTGTAACGTGTGTTTAGCGGAGACAGCGGCCTGGCTCTCAGAGACACACATGTGGAGGCCTTATGCTAACGGTACTTTTGGCAGCCTGGTGCTAAACATATCGGGGAAAGTTTATTAATGAATACATCTTTGCCGTGGAACACGTGTGATCGATGTATTATCGCAATGACAACAGTGTCAGACTGAAAGAAAGTTCCCAACAAGTCAGTGTGCTCATCAGATCAGCTTTGCTAACCTGGTAGCAGTGTACCCATAGAAAGCTAGGCGAAGAAAGATGGAGCTTTACCGGCAACTAAAGCCATCTAGTCTTCAAAAATAAGGGCATATATAGAGTCCAAAATTATTTACAATAATTGTAAAGAGTGATTTTGAATGTTTTTAAATGTACTATGTTGACACTGAAATGTGTAAAGTAGAGCTTGAATACCTAGACAGTATGCAGACATACAGCAGATCCATGAGTAGTGCTCATCTATAAACAGCCCGCTACATTTTCTAAAAACGATAACATGATCATCTCAAACACTTGACAGACTAATCCAAAGTAATTTAAACAAAGAAAACTTAAATATTTATTAGCATGTTATATGGACAACGACGATGATCTTATTCTGAAAATTCGAACAGGAAATGGTTAATTATTCTATCCCACTTGACTATGGATTTTTTCTTCTTCTGGTAAACTAAGCTACCTTTTCCTCTTCAGTCCAGTGTGCAATAAGAAAACAGAACCGTATGAATAAAGGCAATGCCGCCTACCCTGCATGCTGCTGCCCGGGCTCTGCTGCTGGAAGCGGGGCGACGCGGACCCCACAGTGCTGCTGGACTGTTTGGAGTGGCTTTCCGGACAGGGAGACGCCATTGTTGTGTTGAATTCCGGTGTGCAGCAGCGAATGTTTCTGCGGACTCCTGACGGGACACTGCGCCCTGAACGCAGCAAAAGCACCGCTGCTGCCTTCAAGGCCTGTCGGAAATACAGGCTATCCCGACTAACGCAATGTTAGACTTATTTCTATAACTTTTTCAAATCAGCACTCTAGCCTACGTGTTATACCCCCTTCGAAAAGTAGAAGTACTCAGATCTTGTACTTAAAAAAAGTAGAAGTACCACAGTGTAGGAATACTCTGTTACAAGTAAAAGTCCTGCAAACAAAATGTTTCTCAAATAAAAGTACAAAAGTATTAGCATGAAAATATACTTAAAGTATCAAAAGTAAAAGTAGTCATTTTGTGATTGGTCCATTTCAGAATAATATATATGATATGTTTTGATTAATTACATTGATCATTAAAGTGTTATCAAAGCTGGTAAAGGTGCAGCTAGTTTTAATGATATACTGCAGGGTAGCTTGTGAATGTACTCCAGGTGCTCAAGTCCTTTTTTTGTGTTTATTATATTTCATGTTATTAATCCAAATCTGTAAAGTTAACCCAAGGTACTAACTATATGTAGTGGAGTAAAAGTACACGAGTAACCTCTGAATTATAGTGGAGTAGAAGTACAAAGTTGCATAAAATGGAAATACTCAAGTAAAGTACTTTATCTCAAGGTTGTACTTAAGTACAGTACTTGAGTAAATGTACTTAGTTACTTCCCACCTCTGGCAGTGGTGGAAAAGTATTCAGATTCTTTACTTGAGTAAAAGTTATAATACGGTACTGTAAAAATACTACATTTCAAATAAAAGTACTGCATCGAGAATAGTATTAGTACCCATTTCAGAAAAAACTAAAAGAAGAATTTAAATATTTCAAAGCAAAAGGAGCAAATCTTCACATTTAAGAAGCTGGAACTGGGAAATATTTACTCATTAATTTTCTATTACCCACTCATGGTTTTAGTTACTTAAATATAATGGTGGATTGTTTAATCTATACGAAATAATCACATTTTAAAAGTGTATGCAGTATTGTGTGTTAGCATCTGAATTTATAAAGTAAATAAATCTGTAAAATACATTTAGTGGAGTAAAAATGTCAGAATTGTCTTCCAAAAATGTAGTGGAGTAGAAGTATAAATAATAAAAAAATACTCAGGGAAAAGTACAAGTACCTCAAATGTACTGGGTGTTAGTTCAGTACTTGAGTTAATGTACTTAGTTACTTTGCACCACTGCCCCCCTATCTTTTCATATTCCCACGTCCTGAAGTAGACACACTGTTTACTGCAGCATAGCGATGTTTTAGATTTCATATTTAATTCATCATGAACCTCATCTCTTGGTCTTCCTCAGTGGACCTGCATGTCCACAGGTAACTCCATGCTCATATGATATTCTATTTTATATCTGTACTCCACTACATCTCAGAGTCAAATATTGAACTTCTAACAGCACAACATTTATACAATGCTCAAAAAAATGTAAGGAACACTTTGAAAACACATTAGATCTCAATGGGGAAAAAAATCATGCTGGATATCTATACTGATGTGGATTGGGTAATGTGTTTGGAACGAAAGGAAGTTGTTTGATGGAAATGAAAATGGTCAACCTACAGAGGGCTGAATTCTAAGACACCCCGAAAATCAAAGTGAACGTGCCTGACACCATCGGGGCATGCTCCTAATGAGACGACGGAGAGTGTCCAGAGGTATCTCCTCCCAGATCTGGACCAGGGCATCACTGAGCTTCTGGACAGTCTGAGATGCAACCTGGCGGCGTCGGATGGACCGAAACATAATGTCCCAGAGGTTTCTATTGGATTTAGGTCATGCAAGCGTGGGGGCCAGTCAATGGTATCAATTCCTTCATCCTCCAGAAACTTCCTGCATACTCTTGCAACATGAGGCCGGGCTTAGTCGTGCACCAGGAGGAACCCTGGACCCACTGCACCAGCGCAGGGTCTGACATTGGGTCCAAGGACTTCATCCTGATACCTAATGGCAGTCAGGGTGCCGGGTTTCCACCCTGTAGAGGTCTGACCAGCACTGACCCACCACCAAAGCGGTCATGCTGAACGATGTTACAGGCAGCATAACGTTCTCCACGGCTTCTCCAGACCCTTTCACGTCTGTCACATGTGCTCAGGGGGAACCTGCTCTCATCTGTGAAAAGCACAAGGCGCCATCTCTGGTGTTCTATGGCAAATGCCAATCGAGCTCCACTGTGCTAGGGAGTGAGCACAGGGACCACTAGAGGACGTCTGGAGGTACTAATCCGGCCCTGGGCCCCCCCCATGAAGTCTGTTCCTGATTGTTTGGTCAGAGACATTCATACCAGCTGGAGGTCTTTTGTAGGGCTCTGGCAGTGCTCCTCCTGTTCCTTCTTGCACAAAGGAGCAGATACTGGCCGTGTCGTGCCGGGCCCGTTTTTGGTTGCGTTTCCACTAGGCCTAGTTCCGGCCCGGGGCTACTTTTTCACCGTTTTTCTGGCCCGACAAAATCGTGGTTCTATCGGGGCCAACAAGCGGGCCAACAACCGGGCTGAATATGCTAAACTAGTGAGAGAATCGCTGGCAAGGGGGCTACAACAAGATGAACATATTTGACCGTGATTTAATTGTAATACATGTTTCAAAATGATGCCGAAGTAACAACATACTGATACCGGTTAGTAAAAACCATGAATTAATGCTTTGACAAGTCTGCAGACAGACGGCAGGCGAAAAACCTTTTAAAATGCGTGTTGTCTAAATGGAGTTCGGCTAAGCTAACGCAGTATATGCTCCGACCGTCCACACTCACAACAACGGCCTATACAAACATAAATAAAGCAGCGACTGTATTCTCCATGACACAGACAGTCTGTGGTTTGTACTTGTTTAACTTTTGTCTAGTTTCTGAACAGATATGAGGAGCTGTGAGCTTGAGTGCTAACGGCTGATGTTGTTTTTCGGAAGATGACGTCACGGCTCCGCCTACACTGCGTTACTATAGATACTACCCCAGTTCCTAAACTGTAACGGAAGCGCAGCATTAAAGTGAGCCGGGCCTAACAAGGCCTAACAAAACCGTACTAGTCTCCCACTGCAGCCAGTTGGCGGAAATGAGAAATGGTGGAAATGAGCCATTAGAGTACCTGCCTGTCTCCTGGAATCCCCTCCATGCTCTTGAGACTGTGCTGGGAGACACAGCAAACCTTCTAGCAATGGCACGTTTTGATGTGCCATCCTGGAGGAGTTGACTGCCTGTGTAACAGTTCAGGTTTCGCCTCATGCTAGCAGCAGTGACACTGACCACACATTCGGGGCTTTAGCCCCAAATGTTTTTTTCTGTAGCCCCGGACAATTCTCCCTCAATAATATAATCAGGGGTGCACATAACTGGTACGCAGGTACGCATGCGCGGCAAAAATCTTTGAATTGCATAACGTCACTTGTGTCACTACGCGCCTTTGCGTACCTCAAAACAAAACACATATTTCGTCTACACGTGTTTCTTGTCAACACTCAATGGAGTAAACTACTAGACATGTAAAAAAAAACAAAGACATTAAGCAGCTACGTTGCCGTTTCGCTTCCTGCAAAAAATCTTCGGACTTTCTATGACTACTGAATGCTGGCCCAGCCGCGCAGGACATAACCGACGGACCTCTGAAACGGACCTTTACAGGAGGCAGAGGCTTAGATCACTGGACGACAGAGTTGTTCACGTGTGCACAGACAGGGTTAACGTCGGTATGAACAACAGAATTGTGCCAAAACTCCGCCAACTGGCTGCAGTGGGAGACTCCCCTGTGCACATTCTGTGCCCCGCGCACACACTGGAGAACTGCGCAAAATCAGCTGATCACAACGTTCACGCTCTATGGTCAAGCTGCTGTAGTTTTATTTACAACAAAGTGGAGTAAAACACACAGTTGCAAACTTACTCAGGGTGTTGATGGAAGAGTTTGAAATCAGACAGAGGTGGAAGAAGTACTCAGATCTTGTGTAGGAATACTCTGTTACAGTAAAAGTCCTGCATTCAAAATGTTACTCAAGTAAAAGTAGAAAAGAATTCTCATCAAAATATAGTGAAAGTAGCGACAGTAAAAGTAGTCATTGTGCAGATTGGTCTATTTCAGAATAATATATATGATATGTTTTATAATGATTGATTATGAAAGTGTTCTCAAAGCTGGTAAAGGTGCAGCTAGTTTGAATGACTTTGTGTACTGCAGGGTAGCTTGTGGATTTACTCCAGGTGGAACTAAAGTCTGATTTAACACTTGATTATATTTCACATCATTCATCCACATCTGTAAAGTAACTAAAGGTATTAAATACATGTAGTGGAGTAAAAGTACACCATTTACCTCTGAACTGTAGTGGAGTAGAAGTACAAATATCTCAAAATGGTACTTAAGTACAGTACTTAGTAACTTCCCACATCTGAAATCAGATATGACTTCAAGTCATGTGATCATTTCTTAGTATTTGATCCTTCGACTTGGTCTCAGGAAATGCAAGGACTTCACAGTTTTGGCAACAATTGCGTGCGAATGCTGTAAACTGTGAACATTTGTGGCTGAAAATGCAGAAAAAGCTGAATATTTTATTAGTTGAATGGTCTCTGTAGCTGCTTTTAGCTACAGAAACCAAGTAAGTGTGTTGCTGAACTTAGCGGAGAAATGCAGAAAAGTGAAATGATTTGAATCAAATTGTTACAGCTCAAATGCATTGCAATGACTTTGTTGAAAACTTGAAAGTGAAATGTTAAACTGGAAGAGTAGGAAAAATAGTGAAGACGCTTAATATTTAAAAGAAAAGGTTTAAAAATGTATAAACAATAAAATGTATAGCCTCAATGTCCTGAAATAGCTGAATAATGTAATAGTTGAATGGTTTCTGTAGCTGAAAGTAGGCTGAAGGAGTTAGATATTAAATGTAAGTAGTAGTGAATGAATGTGTATTAAGAAGAGAAAAGAAAGTAAAAACGCTTTGAAAAGCAGCAGAACATTTTAACTGCAAACTTTGAACTAAAACCATACGTCACCAATAATGTATAAAATATGTGGAACATGTTGAAGTCAGTATGAAGTCTCCATCAGACATAAAAGAATAGGCTGAGACAGTCTGTGTGTTTGTGTTTGAGGTGACGATGTTATCAAACACCTGTGTGTGTAAGCCCAGAGATCAAAGGTTACCATGGTGACGACGTTATCAAACACCTGTGTGCAGAGATCAAAGGTTACCATGGAGATGTGCAGTGAAAAGAGAGCCTTTCCATTGATCTGAATGAGAGATAAACCTCTTACATTTCTAACTATAGTTTAAAATCGGTAGCTGATATCGGTAAAATGTCAACGCGTGCAGCATCTCAGGACCCTGACGAGCGTCTGAGTCTGCTGTTTGTGTACTTTCGGGTCAATAATGTGGCATTTTTGGCAGATTTACTAAAGGTGTGCAGCTGCTGCTCTGACGAAAGATCAAGCTGAATTAATGGAACATGTTGAACGTTTTTGTCACTTCAAGCCCTCAAGAGGCATTTTGTTTTATTTTTTTGCTTAATTACTTTTTTATTTGTCAACATAAGAGAGGTTTTCTTACGTTTTTCATGAAAAATGATGTCCCAGGAGTGTAGGGTTTGGGAGTTATGGCAGGTTTAAAACATTTTTTTCGGCGAATTTCAAGCTCTCCTCCACTCTGTTTTGAGATCAAAGCACTCTAGACTTAACGAGCTGCGCAATACACACTAATGTTAAAATCTGAAGATGGCCTCTTTACCAAGCTCCAAACTAAGTTAAATATCTCAAAAAGTGTAAAAGATATCAAAAGTGTTATAGCTGAAGGTCTTGTGATCAGTTTAAAGTTGGAATGAGGTCTAGCTGAAAGTATGTGGAAGGAGAAGCATTTGGCGCACGGTGTAGGTAAAAGAGGATTTGAAGGTTCCTCCCATTGAGTTACATGTTAAAAAAAGAGTTTAAAAAGCTGAATATTTTAAAAAAGTATAAAATATTTTGAAAAAGTTGAAAGTTTCCCATCATGTGCTGAAAAGGCTGAATAGTTTGATATTTGAATGGTTTCTGTAGCTGAAAGTATGCTGAGGTTATTCGACGGCAGAAAACGTACGGAAGAACTGAAATAAGAAGTTGAAGAATAAAGATTTGAAGAAGTTGCACAGCATTCACTCATTATTATGTAAAAGATTATTTCCAAGACACACCTTCATATGATCATTAGTTATAAAAAAAATAAGAGAATAAATGAAAAACAGTTATGGAATAGCCTACTATATGACAGTAAAATAAGAATAGTTTTAAAGGGGAGTGATTTGTAAAATATCCATAAATAAAAAGTAAATCTGTTAACAGTTCTGTTTCATATGGGTGGTGAGAGATGTATCCATAGATCTCTTCATGTTGCTCTCAAAGTGCACCAGATTGATGCTTTTAACTGCAATGTTTGAAAAAAATATTCCTGCGGGAGCTTGCCCCCGGACCCTCCTAGAGGAGGTTAGGTCCACACATCACTTATAAAAATAGCCCTTTACCCCTGCCTATATGCCGTGAGCTGATTATCGAGCCTTCATTGTAACAGTCGCGGGTGTGCTGTGTGCGTGCGTGTGGGGAGTGTTGCAGTAGAACATTAGTAGAAAAACGTCAAGCTACCCCACAGCACCCCAAAAGAAAATCTCTGTGGGCTAAGCCCCGGATGTTTCCAGGTCCAGGAAACGCCCCTGACACTGACCCTAGCCAAATGCAAAAGATGAGGAAGGGGAAAAATGTCAGTGGCCTTCACCTCGAAAACCATTCCTGTTTTGGGGGTCATCTTATTGTTGCCCCTTTAGTGCACCAGCTGTTCATTTCATTAACACCAAAGCAGCTGAAACGGATTAACAACCCCCTCTGCTACTTAACTGACCAGATCAATACCTCAGAAGTTCAACTGACTCGATGCTACACTCCCATTAAAAGTGTTCCTTTATTTTTTTGAGCAGTGTAGACAGGTTAAGTTACTTTAAGGATTCAGATTAAAACTTTATCATGTATTATCAGAGGAAGCATAAAAACGTATTGATCCCTAAAAATTCACAAGGCTCCCAGCAGTATATAAACTAATACAAAATAACTCCTCTTTTACTCACGGCTACATTAATGATAACATTCATGCATCAATAATTATAATACAGTAATATATATTGTTCTGCAGAGTGAGTACCTTTACCTCTGGTATATCTCGATACCAAATAACATTTTGATTGCTAGATGACCTTGCTACAGGGTTTTGTAAACTGTGGATTTACGACAGTAATTACTTCATGCTCTGCCTACATTATAATTCCTACTGTTCCTGAACCTTCTTTACACTCCTATCTGAGGCTTTTCTGTTTGTGCTCATTTTATTCCATAAATAAACCAATTTGCAATTACTAACAAATAATTGATCATCACATGTGCGAGCAGAACCTGCAAAGTCAAAGAAGGGGTTCAACTTACAAATGAGCAAGGCCATTTTTCACAACAATGCCAATCAAATAACTTAAAACTTAGTAAAATCAGTGCTTTCTATATGTGCAAAATGCAGTAGGCAGCATATGTAACCAATACAAAATACTGCTTAAATTGTGTATAACTATACAAATGATAGCATTTAACCTCTTGTGTAAAAGCTTGTGTATTAGATATACACTCATAAATAATCAAAACTATTTAATAAATACATATTGACAGTATGGTGTTCCCCCTGCTGAATTAGTTCACACTTTAAAGCCTTTACCAAAACTAAACCAATGGTAGGTTACAGCCCTTCCATGACTGAAGTGTGTTAATGTTTATTCATCTGAGAAAATCATGGAAAGCCTAACGCTACGAGATGGGAGATCGTCTTTCTTGTAAAGGGACCTAACCTCATAACGTCCCGAAAGCCTCAGTGAGGTGTGAACTGTATCCTTATGATGGGAACAGAAACACTCGATCCTCCACCCTCCCCTCCCCTTTCAGCAACATCCTGTCTGCATACACAGAGACGGTGCTGAAGGCATCGCTGTCAGGGGGGGTCTCGATCACCCCATCTATCGTCACGTGGTGTACGCCCGTGTCTTTATCCTGACAGTACCCCCCGTCGTGGCTGTGTCCGGCCATGTAACACACCACGCTGCTGTGGGCCCGGATGACGGCCAGCAGCTCCTCGTAGTTCCAGGCCAGGCAGACGGGGTCTGTGGAGCCGGGGTGCACAGGGACGTGACCTGGACAACAAAACAAGGTTGGATTTCACAGCGGCACTTTCAGATCAGCAGTTGATGTACACAATATATTTCATAGACTGCTGCAACTCAATTTCCTTTTGATTCATCTAATCACAGTGGCGCCAGGATGTCTGAAATGAGGCTGTGCAGTTCTGGAAGCAGAGGCTTCTGTTACCATCCCCTTGAAGAATACCCAACCTTTTCGGTCTCGTGTACCCCTTGAGCTCGTCACCATTCTATAAAAACCCCCTCAATTATCTGTGATGATTCACCTACATTTTTTTCTTGTATTTAATCCAACTGCTCCTTAGATGACACAGTGTTTCCCATACATCGATTCATTTGTGGCGGGCCGCCACAATTAAATATCGTCCGCCACAAATAGATCTCATACAAAAAATAAAATCTCATAAAATATATTTTTGGGAGAATAAACCTGACAGATCCTCAACTCCGGTGTGTCTCACTCATTAACAACGCAACACAGAGCAACAAGAACGTTGTCTGACACTCACCCTTAATACAAATGCATTTAAACTTGACATTTACACTCCTTGTGAATGGAAAAAAATTAATATTAAGACTCCCTTCAAGCAGTTTCAACACCTTTTATTAAGACTAGAGCTTTTGATGAGACACTTGCGCTTGAGAGGGCTGGACACCAGGTTTATGTAAATAGATTTTAGAGTGTTTTTTGATGTGGAAATAAAATGAAATCCCTAATCTCTCTACGTACCCCCTGCAATCCCCTCAAGTAGCCCTAGGGATCTCCGTACCCCGGTTGGGAACCACTATATTATGAGACATAGTGGGCTAATCAACAAGCGCTTCAGGATGGGGGGTGCCCATTTAAGAACCCCCAATGTGTGAGTATGAGTGTGCTGCTCTATGTGTACAAGCTAAAGAAGTCCCCAGGCTGTGGAGATTGTAAATGTAAACCATCTTACAGCTGCAGTCTGTCACAAGCTGCTCCTCTGAGTGCAGGACAACACTGGAGTGGATTCACCTAACATATTAAATGACTCCACTTCTAATACATATATATATATATATATAAGTAAAATATCTGAGTATTTATATATATATATATATATATATATATATGTAATAACTAATGCACTGTAAGGGCGACAGTTTTAACTTACTGACGATTGTAACTCTGTCTCTTTTGTCATCAGACGCGGTCAGAAGAGCATGCAGCCAGTCCAGCTGCTCCTGACCGAAGCCCCCGTTGAACATGGTGAACCTCCGCTGCAGCCCTTCCAAAACTGAAAACAACACGACATCTGAAAACCACTCTTTACTTGAAGAAATACTCAGATATTTTACTTAAGTACAAGACGAAACACTACAATGAAAAGAACTGTGCTACAAGTAAAATTCCTGCATTTAAAATGTTACCTAAGTAAAAGTACAATAGTATCGGCATTCAAATATACTTGAAGTTCCAAAAGTATATAAGTACTTAATGTGCGTAATGTCCCATTTTAGAATAATTGATATTACATGAAAAGATTTTTTTTATTTTTGCAATAATATGTTCATCACAGCTGGTGAATGTAGAGCTACTTTTATAACTTGATATACTATTGCTGGATATTTTACTAATAACTATATAGCAGAGTTTATTTCTTAGTTTATTTATATGTGCTAATATTCTGAATCTGTAAAGTAGGTCTAACTAGTAACTCATTTTGTCAAATGAATGAGTAAAAAGTACAATATTGCCATCCAAATTGTAGTGGAACAGTGGCATCACTTAAAAATACTCGAGTACAAGTAACCTACCCCAGAATCGTGCAAAACTTGAGTAAATGTACTTCACTACATAACAGCACTGCTCTTCACACCAGTCACCCTGCTGTCTGGGACGTGGCTTAAGACGTGAATAAACACATTTGAATGATCAGCACTAGGGTGATCCACAAATCACATCACACTGCCTCTGCCCGCTGTGCCTGGGGGACTGTGTCGGGGGGGGGGTGTACCTGGGGGGTGTACCTGGGGGGCAGTTCAGGTCGTCGTTGTTGTTGTAGAGTTTTATCAGATCCATAGCCTGGCCATACTGCTCACTGGACGGCTCCCTGCCCAGCAGGCTCACATCATAGGCGTCCAGCACGACAAACGTGAATCCGGGGGCCGGGCTGAAGCTGTAGGCGTAGACGTCCCCGCTCAGGTCCCGGTCCCTGTGCAGCGCGCTGCTGTTGAGCCGTGAACGCAGCAGCGCGCTCCTGCTGAAGTTATAGAACTCGTGGTTGCCCCACACATGGTGGACCTCCGCGGGCCCGGAGAACTCCCTCAGCACGGTGTCAAGGGCCCGCTCAGACGCGCCGGGGCCCTTGTTGAAGCCGTCGATAATGTCTCCCAGCTGGAGGATAAACTCGGGTCTGACAGCGGACTCTGCCCAGCTCCTCTGGGCGTTCTTTAGCAGCTGTAGGCTGCTCCGGTAGAACCGCTTCCGCGTCCGGCTGTAGTTGAACCCGTCCTCTAGGTCCGCGTACTGAATGTCTGCTATCACTCCGAATGTGAACAGCGGAGTGGGAGGACAGCCGTCCATGGTCGATGTGTGAGTGCCGACACAGCATACACTACCCGCGTTAATGAAATGCAGACAGGTTCAATGTCCTGTTTGGTCACGACAGCAGGAACTTTTTCCCCTTCTTCTCTCGGATTCTCTAAAACTATGAGGTTTATTGGCGGTTGTCAACCACCGCGAATAGGTACATTACCGCCACCTATTGGACTGGAGTGTGGATCATTAGATTGGCAGGATCAAAATAAATGAAAAAACACTACATTCTCTCTATAATTCTGGTTGCCTTTTAGATTTGTTTTGAACAGGCTGAATACTTTGTCTGATGATCTTTCCTAGCAGATTCCCCAAGGTAAGGCTGAGCTTTTTCATCAGCTAAACCTGAAAACTAACACTCTTCTCTCATCTTCATCCTTGTGGCAGTCTATTAAGACATGTTTGACAGTGTCCGGTTTATTGCAGTCTTTTACACAGTCAAGTGGGCTATACGATGTGGGCCGGTCGGATAAGTCACTAGCATCCCCCCGTCGACAATTTACTAGCGGTAATTACTTACCGAAGTTGGCCGGTCGGGGGGGCATTGGGATATTTTTTTTTTAAATCCTCTGGAGCAGAGAGAGGAGCTGTGGATTATTGTTATTGATTAATGCATCAGTGTTTCTTAGGGTCAAAAACACTAAACTCACAACTTAAAAAGAAAACATTCAGTTTATTTAATAAAAGAGCACATGTTCAATGTGAAAAGTGACAGTATATAGATATAGATTAGTTGCAATGTGGTGCTATATATATTAAAAAAAATAAATTATAAAAAAGAAAAATAAATTATAATCTTTTTTTTTTTTTTAAACACCTTGAATTTCAGGGGGGGCGCAGGGCTCCGTTGGCGGGGCGCAGCGCCCCTCCAAGACAATGGTAGGGGAAACACTGATATGTATTCAGACTTACTGTTTGCCAAGTTCCTTAACTTGCATCCCTGCTTCCTTCACTTGCGTCTTTTCCTTGCGTCTTAGCAGAGGTGGGAAGTAACGAAGTAGATTTTAGGATTTTGGGAAGTAACGAAGTCGATTTTTCAGGTATCTGTACTTTGCTTAAAGGGGACCTATCATGCAAAATGCACTTTTGTACGTCTTTTATACATGAATATGTGTCCCCGGTGTGTCAGGGAACTCACCAAGTGTCAGAAAACACAACCCTCTCTCTTTCCCTCCATACCCAAATCTCTAAAAACGGGGCTGCAACGGAGCTGATACAGACTGATACAGATTTGAATTTTTCCTGACGTCAGAAAAGGGGAGCTCCGCCTATATGGGCAACTCTCCACCTATCAGGAGGAGACCATGGATGCCTCATTCATTCCTATGAGAGTTGCTCATTGGCCCATGAAGATAAAATGGCCCAACTTTTGAAAGAGCGAAACGTCAGATTACCGTCATGCCTGAGAAGTACCCGTATGTGCGCTCATAGAGCATGCGCAACTTTAACCACGCCCCCCAAAAGGCTCGTTCACATCAAGCACGTCACACGTGTACACCTAACAGCATCGCGCGTTCATGACAGCATGGTACTGGATCGTTATGATGGATTTGATATTAACGAGGCGGCGCGGCAGTTAGCAGCTAGCGGCTAGCTAGTAATTATGCTAATGTAACCATAAATCGTTATGTACTTTTATATTACGCTGATGACAGGATATAGTGATATCCAAGCAGCAGCTTCATTTAGCATGATACTTGTGGGTTGTACACATAGACTGTATATATAAGGTTGTACATGAAACCACTTGGTAATATACAAATATATATGTATTTTGAGTTATGATCAATTGTGATTTAAATCTTTATCTAAAAAGTAAAGCTGATGATGGATTACTGTGGTGGAGTTAAAATAACAATAGCCTATTTCTCTTTGAAATGTGATGGAGTAAAAGGATAGTAACTGTGATTATTCATGTTAAGTACCCCACAAGTAACTAAAACATATAGTACTTGAAGGAAAGGTGTAAAATGTTTCCATAAATACCAATATCACACACTACAACACAGACTATAACACCCCTTGTTGTTAAATACCAACCATGTGCAATATATTTTGAATTACATTTTCGTAGAGCTTTGACTTTTTCAGCTGAATAAATATTATAACTAGATGGTTTTGTTCAGCATTGCCAGCTTCACTGTTGAGCTTTATGCGTTCCCCAGCATTCTCCTGTCCTGTGCTCTGAAATCAAAATGTGGAGAAGCATAAAACAACACTAAAATAAACACTACAATACAACTTGTTATTTGTTTTTTGACAACAAAGGTTGTTCATTTGTGTGTATAAATATACAACACAGGCTATATACATATACATATATATATATATATATATATCAGGGATGCAAACTCATCAGGTATGAAAAAGGTGACAAGGATCCGAGCCCCCCACCCCACGGAATATCGGCTTTAAAATGAGGAATAACAGGACTTTAGCAGTCAGATCAACTAAAGCAGCAGTGTTAATAATAACAGAAACGTCAAAGAGTCACATCTAATAGAAATATATAAAAGCATTTATTTTAATTGTGTAGCATTCAGTTTATAATTTTGGCAGGACTGTGAGCATTTTGAAAATGTATTTTCATGCCTCTGTGCAAAGCTTAGTCTTTCTATCTTTATAGCCACTGGTGTAAAGTAACTAAGTTCATAGACTCAACAAGTACTATACTTGGGTAACATTTTGAGATACTTGTACTTTATTTAAGTATTTCAATGTTTTGCTACTTTGTTCTTCTACTCCTCTACAATTCAGAGGTAAAAGGTGTACTTTTACTCCACTACATGTATTTAATACCTTTAGTTACTTTTCAGATCTGGATTAATGATGTGAAATCTAATCAAGTGTTGAATCAGACTTTAGTTCCACCTGGAGTAAATTCACAAGCTACCCTGCAGTATACAAAATAGACATACATTGCAATCAGTTGCGTCCGTTTATGAAGCTGAAGGAGACTCGAGTACGGCTGTGCTGAGGAAGATTTTACCCCGGAGACGTCGCGGAGAGACGGAGTGGCTCCTCGCTTCGGGCTGGGGCCTGCTTCCACCGGGCGTGTGCTGCTGTGCGGAGGAGGATTTACCACGGCTGGGGCCTGCTTTCCACCTGTCCTGTTTCTGCTGTTGCGGAGGCCTGCTCCCACCTGTCGTGTGCTGCGGTGTCGTGTGCTGCTTTGCTGAGGAGACCTTTTACCCCGGGGATACCACGGAGAGACCGGAGCGCTTCCACGCTGCTGCTTTCGCCTGTCCTTTGCTGCTGTGCTGAGGAGGATTTTTGCCCCAGGAACATCGCGGATACTGTGTGCTGGTCTGGGAAAATGGCCCATATCGTGATTCTGCTGTGCCTGTTAACTGTTTTGGACTATGAGAAGATGTCTAGTCATTCTGAGAAGTCTACTGGATTCAGGTCTGTTCTCCCACCCGCAGTGGGCATCCCCTGCAAAGGTTCGGATGTGTTACACAAACAATTACCGGTTGCCTTGTCACAGACAATCTGCTCGACAAAATATGTTTGTCTTTTTCACTTGCCTGCTATGATGGTTCTTCAGGACTGCTTCTTGAGCTCTAATCACACTTTCACAGACTTTGCTGGTGATTTTAAAGTAGATGACAATGTATGTGTGTCGATTAAGAGGAAAAGATGCCTGGTTTTCTTGTTATTATTGCTATCAGGAAATGTACAACCTAACCCTGGTCCGCCCAGTAGTAGTAGTCAGATCGCTACTCCTGCTGATTTTAATTCTAGGTCTGGGCTGGGTTTCATTCACTTGAATGTGCGCAGTCTTTTACCTAAACTAGATTTTGTCCGCATTTGGGCGAGCTCGACTGATGCTGATGTGATTGTCTTTCAGAAACGTGGCTAAATAAATCCATATTGGCCTCTGACATATCCTTAAATGGTTACAGTGTATATCGTACCGACAGACCTAATAAAGGTGGTGGCGTTGCCATTTATGTGAAAAATAAGTTTCGTTTAACCAAGATGGTTTCCAAATCCGAATTTTTAGGCTTAAATATCGAAGTGGCAAAGGGTCAACAGGTCATGGTGGTGGGCTGTTACAGACCCCCCTCAGCTGTCAAGGACTCCTTGTCTTCGTTGGCAAATCTTTTAGCTCAACTAGACTACAAGGAAAATAGTGCTACTTGGAGATTTTAACTGGGACTGGTTAACTGCAGTATCAGAGGATTTTAAAAACCTTTGTATCTCATTGAATGTTACTCAGATTATAGACAGTCCTACTCGCCCTAACATTAAGTCCCCAAATAAATCCTCCCTAATTGATCTCATTCTAACTAATGTTCCCCATAAATACTCATCTGTGGGAGCCTGTAGCCACAATTAGGGACACTAAGGTCCAAAAGGTAAACCTCGCATTATCATTAAGAGAGACACAAAACATTTTGTGGAGCAGGGTTTTGTTCATGATCTGTTTGGGTTTGATTGGGGAAGAATTGATCTGTGTGCTGATGTAGAAACTGCATGGTCTTATTTTTATCTTGGTTTTATGGAGATCATTGATAGACATGCACCCCTGCGTACATTTAGAGTAAAGGGACGAGACAATCCTTGGTTTTCTGCTGAACTGTCTAGTCTCCTGCATGAGAGAAACAAGGCCTGGGCAAAGGCTAGGAAATCAGGCTCAGAGGTAGAATGGCTACGCTTTAGGCAGCTAAGGAATAGCTTCACTTCACATGTCAAAAGTGCAAAGTCTAAGTATTATCTGTCAGTTACCACAAAAACCTGAATAATCCTAGAACATTTTGGAAAGCCATAAAATCGATATCCACCGGTGAAATCCGTAATGAGCTACCTCCGTGCCTTACCACAGCATCTGGCACTATATCGGACAGGGCCACTATGCTAAATTGCTTTAATAAGCATTTTGTGTCCTGCGGTTCTATGTTTGATTCTGTTTCTAACTCTGCTTCTGTGAACACCTCAATCCGTGACTCTGAACAATTTGGTTTGGAAAACCCTTTCAGTTTTACTCCTTTTACTGTTAATGTTGTTCATGAAGCCTTAACCAAGTTAGATCCTAAGAAACCGGCTGGCCCGGACAACGTAGAACCTTTCTTTTTAAAGATAGCTGCAGATTTTATTGCTCCACCTCTCACTACTCTTTTTAACCTCTCCCTCAGCACAAATGCAATTCCAAAAGTATGGAAGTCAGCTTATGTCTTGCCTTTACTAAAAGGAGGGGAGGCAACTATTTTAAATAACTACAGGCCAATCTCTAAATTGTCAGTTCTGGCTAAGGTTCTTGAACGCCTAGTGAGTGAACAGGTAAAGGAGTTTTTATGTAAAAATGACATCCTGTCTAAATATCAGGTTCAGAAAGAAACATAGCACCATCACTGCGACAATGAAAGTGGTGAATGACATTACGAGTATTTTAGATAATAAGCAGAGTTGTGCAGCTCTATTTTGACCTTCCAAAGCGTTTGATACCGTCGATCATCGCATCTTGAAGCAGAGGCTACTCAGTATTGGCATATCCAGCCATGCAGTGGGTGGTTTGTGAACTACCTCTCTGAAAGGTCCCAATGTGTTCACTTTGATGGGCTCACTTCTGAGTGGTTAAACATTGCTAATGGTGTTCCCCAAGGTTCTGTTTTAGGTCCACTTTTATTCTCCATCTATATCAACAGTTTAGGTGAAAATGTGGATGAAGCTACTTTACATTTTTATGTGGACGATACCGTGATGTATTGTGCAGGTCCCTCCATTAAGGAGGCTGTTGTTAAATTACAGGCTGTTTTTAACATTATTCAGACTCAGCTCGCTGAGCTTAAGCTTCTTTTAAATGTTGAGAAAACCAAGGTAATGCTCTTTTCAAAAGCTAAAAAGACTCCAGAGACTGCTTTGGATATTGTTACTATGCAAGGACAAGTACTCGACGTGGTTACCTGTTATAAATACCTTGGTATCTGGCTTGATGATTCTCTTACTTTTAAACTTCAGGTCATTAATCTGCTTAAAAAGCTGAGGGTTAGACTAGGTTTCTTTTTTAGAAACAAGTCCTGTTTCTCATTTGAAGCCAGGAAAAGGCTCTGTGACCTTTTGACCTGTGCTGGACTATGGTGATTTGATACATATGAATGCACCTGCCCACTGCCTGGAAAAGTTAGATGCCCCCTATCACAGTGCTCTGAGATTTGATACTAACTGTAAAGCACTTACACATCACTGTACCCTGTATGCCAAGGCAGGTCTGCCTTCACTAACTGTACGGAGGCTCAGTCACTGGTACATGTTCATCTACAAAGCCATGTTGGGTAAACTACCTTCTTATATCTGCTCTGTGATCTCTCGACGAATTGAAAGTACTTATTGCCTGAGATCTCATGATGTGGTTTTATTAAATGTGCCAAGTGCTAGGACTGTCTTAGGGGAAGAAAGCTTTTAGTTGTGCAGCTCCACTAACTTGGAACAGTCTGCAAACATGTTTAAAACTGAGCACTTTGGTTCCCCTGCATCATTTTAAAACTCGGCTGGGTGACATGCTGTCTGATACTCATGGTACCTGTCACTGTAAATAGAGTTTGTAAACTGTACCCTGTATGTATGTCGTCCTTATTTTTGTTCTGTTGTTTTTATGTTACATGTGTAACCAATGTGCTGCAGGTCACCCTTGAAAAAGAGATCTTTTGATCTCAAGGGGGCTTTCACCTGGTTAAATAAAGGCTACAAACAAACAATACAAAGTCATTCAAACTAGCTGCACCTTTACCAGCTTTGAGAACACTTTAATGATCAATCATTATAAAACATATCATATATATTATTCTGAAATGGACCAATCTGCACAATCACTACTTTTACTGTCGCTACTTTAACTATATTTTGATGATAATAATTTTGTACTTTTACTTGAGGAACATTTTGAATGCAGGACTTTTACTGTAACAGAGTATTCCTACACTCTGGTACTTCTACGTTTACTCTAGTACAAGATCTGAGTACTTCTACTTTTACTCAAGTACAATATCTGAGTACTTCTACTTTTACTCAAGTACAAGACCTGAGTACTTCTACTTTTACTCAAGTACAAGATCTGAGTGCTTCTACTCAAGTACAATATCTGAGTACTTCTACTTTTACTCTAGTACAAGATCTGATTACTTCTACTTTTACTCTAGTACAAGATCTGAGTACTTCTACTTTTAATCAAGTACAATATCTATACTTATACCACCTCTGTTTATAGTCTATGAAAAAAACTATTAGAAAACGAAGGCTAAAGCTAACGTTAGCAGATAGTGACAATGTATGCTAGTTAGCGAGCTCAACGATTCCTTAAATCATATTGCGACAGAAAAAAAAATTCTGTTCACATCACGCTCTGCCGCTCCAACAGGGAGCTCTGCTCTGAACACCCGAACGGTAAGGCGATATGGGTCCGTTCTTATTGTGCATCCATGGGTAAAGGTAAAACATATGTAGTACTGAGCACGTAACATGAACGTGCCGGGCAGCGCGGTCCCGTGGGTTAGATGCGCATTCATAATGCCGAGGAAAATAACTCTCAGAATAACGTTATTAGCACATTTTACAACTTGAGGACCGAATGTTTTTAATAAGGGCTATACAAACGTTCATACTGGGTAGTTTATTTAGTTTAAAAAAAATTATCCAACGATTTACAGACGTCTCTTTCCCAATGTTAGTCAATGGGAAAAAGTGTTTCCGGGCCCAGCAACCTAACGGAAGTGTAGTACCGCCGTTTGGCCACAACAAATATTTTCCTCAGAGTCCGGCGCACTTCCTGGGGGCTTGGAGGAGACAGCCACGGCCATTGCCGTTCGAAAGCGCTGGAGACGCTGTAGTACATATGCCAGGCCTGTAAGTGGCGCTGTAGTCTGCCACAAAAGCAGCGAAGAAGACTTCTCACAGAATCAGCCCTCGCAAAAACAGGGCTAAAAAAGAGCAAATAGAGCGAAATGAGGCAAGTCTAAAATGCATGATCTGTTTGGTATTTTGAAAAAAAAACTTTGCAGACATGTTTTATATAGGTATGGCCCTACAATATATTATTCAAATATAGCATGATAGGTCCACTTTAAGTATTCCCAACATCAAGACAAAAACGAAATGGATGTGACAATAACACGTAGAGAAGACTAGCCATGGTGTGCAGATCATGCTCGACAGATGAAAACAACGTAAAAGACGCATAACGAAACAGCTATGCAGAGACGTTAAGGGAGAAAGGTCTAACGGCATAATGTCCATGAGTGACGCTAGTACAGTGAGCGACATGACTGAAAATGAAGATAACATCGATGATTCATCAGACCACCAGCAAGACATCCCGCATCCATGGCCTTACTTAAGGCAGATGTTTGAAGTTGTGGGCGCAAAAATGATTTGTGGCGAATGCACTATAATAATTTTTGTTTGATTTGTTTAGGCCTATATTAAGGCAAAGTAACCCTTCTACAATGTTGGTGACAGCAAATACAGGTACTTTGTTTTTGTTGTTCACACTGAATACATTCAGACTGGCAGTAATAAAAGTTTAAATGAAGCTCCTTTTCACTTATATTAATATTATATTATATTAATATGATGTTCAGTTAGCTTTGCACAAAAACAGCCAGTTTAAAAGTTACTTTTTACTTTTTACTGTGAGTACATTTCAGAGACTGTACTTTTGTACTTTTACTTAAAAGTTGAATCAGTACTTCTACTTAAAGTAAAGAGAGTGTGTACTTTTGCCACCTCTGCGTCTTAGTCCCTCCTACCAAGGATGCATGGAGAGACACAAAGGAAACCACGAGAAGAGAGGAAATGAGTTCTAAGAGCAATGGGACGTCCTTTATTCGGAGCGTCACGTTAACAATGACAGCAGCATCACTGATGGGCTGTCAGTAGCTTTAACAGCTGCAGAGACTTTTGATGGAGTTTGTGTTTGCACACATATTTCCTGATCTGCTACTAATAAAAGACACAGTTATCTCTGCCAGAGCAGCAGCAGTGTGTTCCTGTTCCACACACACCATACATTAATAACCCCTGCTCTCTAGGTATTCTGTGTCCTGCTGAGCGGACCTGTTCCACCCGCAGAATGCCTTCATATTATTCATTTAGCAGTGGCGAACCGTGTCTATCACAACTGGACCTTCTGTAGACACACCCCCCCCCCCCCGGCATTATAATGTCCGTCTTTTCACTGAATTGTCGTCTTGAAAAGGGTACTCACAACAGTTCCGCAACAACTTCATCTTCACCTGTTGCACTTGCCATTTCAACGTTAAAAACAATAAAACGCCATGAATTGCTTCGTCGTCCTAAATAAATAAATAAAAGTTAGCCTATCATCCATCCTTATTATGGCATTTGCCACTTGATTGCCGTACAGGTAAACCAGTCTGAAATCTCATATTTTCTAACACGCAGTTCACCACGTATGCGCGGTCAACCGCGCCAGCTGCAAATCACCGGCGAGCTGATTATCTAGTTAGCCTTCCAATTTATACAATTATACTAAAGAAAGGGTATAAGGGGGGCCTCACCTCCTCATCTGAAGCGCAAATGCGGCACAATAAGTGTAAGCGCGCCACAGTTTCTCCGCTGCTTCGAGGTTCCGGTGCTCGCAGTCCACTAGCACCCCCCCCACTCGCGACACACAGGGCCTCACCACATGACTTTGGGCAGGGGCGGCCCTGTAGGTCGATCACTTTGACTTGGTCATTTTAAAAGTAGCTCCCAAGCTGAAAATGTGTGGGCACCCCTGATCTAGATCCTCTGTCTCGAGCCAGTTAACTACCGGGCCTTCGAGAGTACCCTGGAACCGAGGGAAACTCTGAAAGAATACGCCCATTGGCTACAAATCAATATATGATTGGTTGATCAAACTGTCAGTCCAAACGTACACTCTCATTCAGTGCAACGGCCAGGGCATTCTATCAAGGATATAGAATACCTTGGTTGAAGGGTATTCTACCCAGAGACCCAGAACAAGATCTGATTGGTTGCTTTCTTTTCTAACACAAAACCACTGAAATGCGTAGTGCATGGTCCGAGAAGGACAAACAAATCAACGTAACACTGTAATATTACAGATCAACAACACAGATACCATTCTCATTTATTCATTTTATATACATTTTATTACATTTTATTTATATAATTAAATCGATTTTTTGTTTGTTTTATCTGAGTCTTCCAGGGTATTCTCTGAATACCTGGAAGGCCCTGACGCTTCGCCACTGTCATTTAGTTATTAACGTCTACATTTATTGATTTCCTGCATTTTTTATTCATAATCTAATAATCCAGGATATGATCGTGATGATTTTTAATACTGACAAGGCTTATTTTTTTCAGGCAGAATTACAATAACTTGTTACAGTCGGCTGTTAAACCCAGCGCTCAAAATTGGTCAGCCTGAATGAAAATTACGATAAATAACAATAAGATAATCAATAATATATAGATGAAGAAAGTTGTATGTGGCCCGATTTGTTGTTCAGAATCAGAATCAGAATACCTTTATTTGTCCCACAGAGGGGACATTTACGTTGTTACAGCAGAAAAAGAGCCAAAGACAGCTTAATGTTACGTAGAAGCATGCATAAAAAAGTATTAAAGGTCCCATGTCATGCTTTTCTGGTTATTAACCCCCTTGTGTGTTATGTAGCTTTTTTATGCATGCAAACCAGGGGTGTCAAACTCAAGGCCCGGGGGCCAAATCCGGCCCGTGACTTCATCTTCTGTGGCCCCACAAGAGCTTGCAAAGAATATAATATGTTTATTATACGGTTACATGATGATTTACAGAAGCACGTTGCCCATAAACTACATTGTGGGACTATGTCCCACAATGCTTCTCAAATTAGACTTTTTTTTATCAGAATTTGACTTCTTTTCTTCTAAATATGCCTTTTTTCTTAGAATGTGCCCTTTACTCAGAATTTGACTCTTTTTTTTAAATGTTACTTGTCATTTCTGTTTTTTGATTTTGACTTTTTTTCCAGAATTTGGCTTTTCTTTTTAAATCATTTTGTGACATGCACACTGAAGAGACTTGCAATTATTTGCCCCAGACTTCTGCTTTCAGACGTAGTTAATTATGAAGTTATTACCCTATCCAATAATAATCCAATGCATGATTATGCATTGGATTGAGGGGGGGGGCTGATGAGGGGGCTGCAGCCCCCCTCATCACCCCCCCCTTCCCGCGTCCATTCGCGATGTCTCGCTGTCTCGCAGCAACCAGGAAACCACACCAGTAACCCAGCTCACACTGTCCGCTCCTCGCAGCAGCGAGCCGCGCAACGTCCCGCCAACACGGCACCCAGACCCCACGCAGCATTCTCATCTGTTTGTCATTACTGGTGTCATTTTCTGGTTGCTAACGCCATTGTAACACATAATCACTGATGTTCCGCTGTAACGGTGGTGGACTCAGAACAGAGTGGGCGAGCTGACCAATCAGATCACACTGGGCTCACAGGGAGGGGGGGGGCAGGAGCTCCAACAAGCCGTTTAGGACAGAGAGTGAATACACATACTATACAGAGATGCTGTATGAGAAACCAATGTGAGTTTGGAAAATTGCACAATTTAAATCTATTCTAGTAGACCTCAACAATGGAATCATGATCAGTAGAAATGGCCATGACATGGGACCTTTAAAGTAAAAAAAAAGAAGTTATAATATAATAAAAATAGAATAAAATCAAAAGTTACACAATTTACAAAATACACATCCTGTAAGCATGGGCGGCGCCAGAGATTTTCTTTTGGGGGTGCTGTGGGGTAGCTTGACGTTTCATAGAAGGTGTTCAATCATGTAGGGTTTCCCATTAATGTGCCGGTCGCTACAGTTGAATTTTCTACTGCAACACTCCCCACACGCAAATACACAGTGTACCTGTGACTGTTACAATGAAGGCTCGATAATCAGCTCACGGCATATAGGTGTAAGCAGGGTGTAGTGATATTTTTTATAAGTGGGTGGTGGACCTAACATCCTCTAGGGGGGTCTGGGGGCATGCTCCCCCGGGAAGATATGTAATATAAATATTGCAGTTAAATGCATCAATCTGGTGAGAGCAAAATGAAGAGATCTATGGATACATCTCTCAACACCCATATGAAACAAAACGGTAAACAGATTTACTTTTTCTTTATGGATATTTTACGAATAGCTCTCCTTTTTAACTGTATTCTTGTTTTACTGTCATATAGTATTTCATAACTGTTTTTCATTTATTCTCTTATTTTTTTACAACTATAATGATCATATAAAGGTGTGCCTTGGAAATACTTGTTTACATAAATGGTGATCAAACAATTTGAGACCCACTGAGATAACTTAGACTAAGTTAATTATCTAAACACTGAGAGAGTCCTTTAGCTCACTGAGCTGTAGTTATCAGCCTCTCAGTTTGACAGGAGAGGACTCTCCCTTCACGTTGTTGTAGAAACAGCTTCTAATATCCGTTAGCGCAGCTAGCTAACCACATGCTAACAACAACTATCTCCGGTGCTCTCTCTCTCTCTCCTCGCTCATGTTGGGTTCAGAATTCCAGAAAAGACAGACAACTTCTAAGTTTTAACTAGTGATGGCGAGATGAAGCCTTATGAAGCTTTGAAGCTTTCCAGCCAATTGGTTCGCAAAAGGGTTCATCTCATGAGGCTTCATCATGGGCTTCATCTGAACACAAACCCCCCTGTTGGTCAAAGTGTGTAAAACAGGCAGATTGGACATCTCAACAGTGTGCTCTCTCTCCTACAGAGTTCCCAATGAGTAAAGCCTTAGAATAACTCTAAACAACAAACATAAAATCATATTTTCATGTTAACAATATTGTTTTTATTCCAGTTGAATGATTGTGATTGAAAAGCCTAAGGAGGCTGGTAAACATTGCAAAGAGGGATTTGTATTCCTTAATAATATTCGTAAACTTAACCATGTTGTAGCCTGAGAAAGGCTAAACCATATCAAAGACTACATTTATTAACTGCATTATCTCATTTAGCTGTAGCTTCTATAAAAATAAAAAATACTTATTGACGAGTCGTTGAACCAGGGACCCTGCGGTGTGAGTCAACTGCTTTCCAGCTGAGCCACAGCCCACACACTGAATCTACCTGAAAACACTGTAGGCTATTTATTCCTGTATTTATTCATTTATGTCTTTTTTCATGTTTTTATTCCTACATTTATTTATGCTTTTATTTATTTATACTTATGACATGTTCCGACCTCTATATGAGTGAGGGTCTGAGCTCTCTTAGTTCCATCGTGTCACCGGGCCCGGGTACAGGAGGGGTAATATGGTTCATTATACATCCATGGGTAATATGAGCGTTGTGGTTCAACCGATCTGAATCGCTTCCTGAAGCAGTCACGTGGTATCGACAGGCAGCGAGGCTTCGTTTGTCATCGATGACGTCACTGGCCCAAAACGATACAAGCCTCGATACAAGCTTCACAAAAAGCTTCGGGGATTACTCGACACACGCTCCGAAGCCTCGGCGCAATACGTAACATCACTAGTTTTAACTATTTATTGTAAAGACAGCAAAAGATATATATCACTTGGCCAAGGACTCCGTCACGTCCTAGAAATCAAAGACAGCAAAGCTATAATCTGTCAGTCTATTTCCGGACAAGAGCCTCGAACCTTGTGTGTGCATACATTTTTATTACACAGGGCGTTGCCCGTACATTTATGATTGGTCAAGACTAGCTGAAGAGATACCGCGGTTTAGACTTGGTTCTCTTTGCTTGGTGCACAGACTCAGATAGAGTCTCTTGGCAACACAACCTTCCAATCAGCATTCGGCCGTCCTGTGGGAGTCCCTCCCTACTCTGGCACCATCATACGTAATTTGTTTTTTCTAACGTTTCTTCAGATATAGTGGAAAACCATAATGTTGCTTCCTAGCTGTGTGTGGGAGCGAAGCTCCCATACAACTCAAGGCCGGAGTGATGTCCTGTTTATGAATAACTCTTTGTATTCTGCCAGTGTCTGCACCTGACCTACTCTGTATCGCAGGCTAAAGACGTCTATTTATTCCAAAGTCACAGCCACATAAATGAGCACAATAAGCTTATAATGTAATAATAAGAATCAGTCTTTCTAATGTTATATGAAAATAGACTCCACACTCACTCGTGCGCTTGTGCCACACACACAGAGCCGAGCTTGAATGCAACACCAAGAAGTACTTGTACTGTAGCATATCATTTTCGAATCAATCATTTTTGAAATTATGAATTTCACATATATAAAAAATAAAAAGTACATACATTTCTTGGGGTTGCTTAGCAGTTGCTACGCCAAATGTTGGTGTTGCTGAAGCAACTCCAAGCTACCGCCTGGCGTCGCCCCTGCCTGTAACAGTTCTTAGGATTTAGCAGCCAGGTATATATTCAGGGGCGCGGGAAGGGGGGTGCTGAGGGCGCTGCAGCACCCTCTAGCGGCAGGCAGGCGGTGCGGAGCTCCCCTGTCAGGAAATTTATTTTATTTTAATTTTATATATATGTATTTAATTTCATTGTGCCTGAGATTATATTTTATATTATATGTTATTATTCAAATGATAATTTAAAACTATATAATAAATGATTTTGCTTCAGGGAAGAAAAATTAAAAAGATGTGGAAAAAAAGTTTTTTGTTAGTTTTTAGTCGGCTACTTTTAACGTGACGCACAACAACACAAGTCACTGACATGGCGCACAAACGTATCTCGGAATTTTTCTCTCTAAAAACGCTAAATCTGCAAAATCATGTGCATAATCTGTATACTGGTCAATATCATGTTTGTGGTATTTTAATTATTATTTTATTTTTATTGCTGCTGCAGCCGTGCATAATTAGCCCCACCTTAGCCCCACCATGAAAAATGATGTTAAAGTAAGCTAAATAAAGTCCGCCAACTCGCGGAGTAAATTGCACAGACAGCAGTTAGTAAGATTGATTTCAGCAGCCACTTGTCTGGAAATACCGAAGACTAGAAACGGTTTTGAAAACTTTTGTCACGTAGTGATCGTCTTCTCAATAAAACATCTTTGATAATGTCTTCTGGCCAATCAGAATCACGATAACGGCGTGGTGTTGTTGCAGGAAGCCCCGACGGAGAATACTTTTGCGGTAGTACATCTTACGGTGGCCCTGAAGTGCAAAACACCACAGCATTTCACAAAACGCCGCAGCATTTCAGAAAACACCGCAGCATTTCACATTGGACGGAAAGGGTATTCCTTTAGGGAGAACACTTCTTGTTTGTGATTGGACGGAGCCAGCCAGAGAAGCACTGCTGTGATTGGTTGTTTTTGCTGCCAGTCAAGAAATGACACTTCATGATTGGTCACCACCCGACAGCGCAACATGTCCCAACACATCAGCCGTTAGCTGTTAGCACACACTCAGAGCTCACAGCTCCTCATATCTGTTCAGAAACTGGACAAAAGTTAAACAAGTACAAAACACAGACTCACTATGTCATGGCGAATACAGTCGCCGCTTTATTTACGTCTGTATGACGTTGTTGTGAGTGTGGACGGAGCAGCTACAGGTTAGTTTAGCCTGATCGATCCGATTCCGATAGGATTTACATGGAGATACGCCCCGCCCCCTCTCCAGCGCGTCTTGTTTGAATGACACAGCTGACAGCCGCGGTGAAACTCGAGCGATTAGAGCGATGCGAAAAAACCATGAATTAATGCTTTATTAATTCATGGTTTTTAAGGGACTTATCTCCATGTAAATACTACGGTAGACTACCCAATATTCGCATCGCTCTAATCGCTCGAGTTTCACCGCGGCTGTCAGCTGTGACAGCCGCTCCTGCTCCTGTTATTCAAACAAGACGCGCTGGAGAGGGGGCGGGGCGTATCTCTATGTAAATCCTATGGGAGATACCAACTACAACAAAATGAACATATTTGACCGTGATTTAATTGTAATACACGTTTCAAAGTGATGCCGAAGTAACTACATACTGATACCGGTTAGTAAAAACCATGAATTAATGCTTTGACAAGTGTGCAGACAAGACGGCAGGCGAAAAGCTTTTAAAATGCGTGTTTTCTGAATGGAATCGGATCGATCAGGCTAAACTAACCTGTAGCTGCTCCGTCCACACTCACAACAACGTCATACAGACATAAATAAAGCGGCGACTGTATTCGCCATGACATAGACAGTCTGTGTTTTGTACATGTTTAACTTTTGTCCAGTTTCTGAACAGAGATGAGGAGCTGTGAGCTCTGAGTGTGTGCTAACAGCTAACGCTGATGTGTTGGGACATGTTGCGCTGTCGGGTGGTGACCAATCACGAAGCGTCATTTCTTGACTGGCAGCAAAAACAACCAATCACAGCAGTGCTTCTCTGGCTGGCTCTGTCCAATCACAAACAAGAAGTGTTCTCCCTAAAGGAATACCCTTTCCGTCCAATGTGAAATGCTGTGGTGTTTTCTGAAATGCTGTGGTGTTTTGTGAAATGCTGTGGTGTTTTGCACTTCAGGGCCACCGTAACATCTCTATATACATCGATACAACATTACGTGTTGATAGAAATCAACACGTAATGAAATAAGACCCCAGGGTTTGATGATTGATAGGTGTGTGGGCTGTCTTTCATTTGACACACAGAACAATGGGGGCTATCCACCCTTATCCACAATGTAAAGTAATCCACACAGCCTCTTCCCTCTTCTCTCTGTGAGGAGCAGCAGGTTCAGCTTTCAGAACAAAGTAACAAAAAACAAAAATGGCATTCATTTTTTTAAATGTGTAGTAATAGATTTATTTATTTTCTTCTCAAGAGAGTACCACAATGTGTATTTTATGTTAGTATTTCCAAAAATCTCCTGGGGGAGAATCCCCCCAGACCCCCCTGCAGGGGTTGGTTTTCAGCATGTCAACTCTTTCACCTGTGGGGAAATTGCAGGATTGGCTCAGGTCGCCCTTTTTATTTACTACAAGACAAATGTGCCTTTTTTTCATACAGTTCAATTTGGATTGAGACAGGGAAATAATCTAAACCTCACGCGTGGCGTTTCACTGTCAAGGGGGCGATATAGCGTGTATGTAATTATATTGCAAATACTGACTTGAGCCCCACCACTGTATGGGTTAGCCCTACCATAGATTACCCAACAAAAATACTCTGGAGCCGCCACTGGTAATATGTAGCCAATAAATTCCACATTGTTGGTAAAATAATATTTTACATCTTTGTAGTGTGTGTGCTAGTGCATTTGTGCGTGCTCTGTGCCTGTAATAGTGTTCACTGGAGTCCATTGCTATGCTGTGTGTGTGTGGTTTTGCCACCCCCCCCCCCGTTGGTGCGTAATTAGCACATCGGACAGCACCTCAGCACCCCCACCCAAATTACCTTCCCGCGCCTCTGTATATATTGCGCAGTTATTAACGGCATATATATATTGCACATATAGCACTATTGCACATAGTTGGTTGGTATTTAAAGGGGACCTATTATGCAAAATCCACTTCTTCATGTCTCTTCTACATCAACATGTGTCCCCTCTTCTTCATGTCTCTTCTACATCAACATGTGTCCCCTCTTCTTCATGTCTCTTCTACATCAACATGTGTCCCCTCTGTGTAAAGAGATTCTGAAAGTTTCAGGAAAAAAGATTTGCTCACTTTTTGTCCTGATCCATTGCTATAAAAACCTGTCTGAAAATGAGCTGATCAGATTTTGGACACTTCATGATGTTATAACAATTCTTTGGCTTGTGTAACCATTAGCCAATCAGCAACCAAGGTAACCCCCCCCCCACCTTATCACCTGAATCTCCTCCTAGAGCACCATTGTGTTCTTTTTTTTTTCAAAATCTTTTTATTGGCTTTTTGACAGACATCACAATTGCAATACAGTAGGTACACACGTAGAGAAGTTGGTCTGTAGGAAAATTAAATAGTTACCCCACCCCTCCCACCCCCCACCCTCACCCCTATGGACTATGGTCACATTATAAACAAGACATACATCAAAAAGTTACAAAACATAAAACACAAGCATCAAAAAAAATAAAAAAATAAAAAAGGTAAAATTTAAATAAAAGGGGGTAAAAATTACATGAAAATACAAAGACCAATAACTGAAAATTACATAAAAATACGGATGCTTCTTCATGTTAATAGTCAATAAAAATAAATACCAGGGAAATAACGGTACTGCAAGTTACATGAGGAAACAGAGAAGACAAATAAAGTAATGGACAATGTATTAGGGAGATATGGAAAGGGGGAAGTGAAGGTCTCTCCCCCCCCCCACCGGGTTCACTCACACCTCATCAGCATCAGGGTTGATTGTAAGGTCATTGATTACAGTAGTAAGTGAGTCCAGGTCTTATGAAAGAGTGTCAGGGATCCTTTAGTGAAAATCGTATCTTTTCGAGATTAATACACTGTAATAGTTCCTGTATCCACCTGTCATGTGAGGGTGGGGAGACGTGCTTCCATTCAAGAAGAATGGAACGCCTGGCCAGCAGGGTTGTGAAGGCGATGACCCGCTGGGTCGTGGTGGGCATGTTCTGTGTTGGGGGGACGCCGAACAAGGCAGTTAGAGGGTTAAGGGGTATGGGTGTGTTAAGGGCCTGTTCAAGGGTTTTAAAAATACTAGACCAGAAGGCATTCAGGCTGGGGCATGACCAAAACATATGTGTGTGATTGGCAGGAGATTGCTTGCATCTGTTACAGGCATCACTTCTAAGAGGAAATATTTTGGCTAGTTTAGCATTGGTAAAGTGAGCCCTGTGGAGCACCTTACACTGCATTAGACCGTGCCTAGCACAGATAGATGAGGTTTGCACCAAACGAAGAATGTCCCTCCACTTACTGTCAGATATGTCTACACCCAGCTCACCCTCCCAGGACTCTTTTATAGATGTAGTAGAGGCTAGGTCAAAGGAGGCAAGTTTTCCATAAATAGTAGATACCAGCCTTTTTTGGTCACAATCAAGGGTGAGAAACTGGTCAATTCCTGACTCAGGGGGGCGGTTGGGAAAATGGGGAAATTGCTTTTGAGCAAAATGCCTAATTTGGAAGAAGCGGAAAAGATGACTGTTTGGCAGGTGATATTTATCTGACAGGGATGCGAAGTCAGAGAAAACCCCATCCTTGTAAAGATTACTGATTGTGACAAGCCCGTTGGCAGCCCACATTCGGAAGGTGGGGTCCGAGCAGGACGGAGAGAATGAGTGATTATATAGTATCGGAGCTTGGATTGAGGCTCTGTGTAAGCCATGTTGCCTTCTGAATTGAAGCCAAATCTTAATAGTACTGGTAACAATTGGGTTGTCTGAGATTTTGTGCGTCATTACTGGAAGTTGGGAGCAAATCACAGAGTGTAAGGAGCTAGAGGAGGAGGAGATCTCCATGTGAACCCATGGTGGGCTGGAGTTAGGAGTCTTGGGGCCAGTCCAGTAAAGGAGTCGGTTAATATTAGAGGCCCAGTAGTAGTGACGGAAGTTCGGGAGTGCCAAACCACCCTCCGACTTGGGGAGCTGAAGAATCGATTTTTTAAGACGGGCGGGTTTATCATCCCAAATGAACGCATTTAGTTGACTGTCAAGACTGGTGAAAAAATATTTATTGATGCAAATTGGGATATGCTGGAAGAGATATAGAATTTCGGCAGAATTACCATTTTAATAAGATTGACAAGGCCAACAAGGGATAAGGGAAGGGAAGACCACCTGGATAGATCCGATTTGCATTTAGCTAAGAGTGGTTGAACATTTTTGGGAAACAGATCTTTAAAGGAGCCGGTGATGGACAACCCCAAGTATCTGAAGCCGTCTGATGCAATATTAAAGGGAAAAGCGGTTGGGGGGAGTGTCTTCGCCAGTTGGTTCACAAAAAATGGTTCGCTCTTTTGGAGATTTAATTTGTATTGTGATAAACGACCAAACTGCTCAAGGATTGACAATATAGGAGGGAGAGAGGACACAGGATTGGAGACGTTTAGGAGAAGGTCATCCGCGTAAAGGGAAAGTTTGTGAACTATACCATGGCGAGTAATGCCCTCAAACCCATTGTGGCCTCTGAGCCTTATAGCTAGAGCAGGGGTCGGCAACCTTTTTGATATGAAGTGCCATTACAAAAAAAATTGTTATCAGCGTGCCGACGATCGTGAATTATCAACAGGGGGGGGCTGAGGAGCTCGACACTCGTGAACTGTCAACAGGAGGGCGGGGGGAGCCTCGCTGCGGGGAAGCAGTGTGTGGACCTGTCAGCGCAACTTACATGATGCCGAATTTAACAAAGAAATTTAAATAATTGGTTTAAACGGCATAATAATAAGGACGATCGTCCGTTCTGTGATTCTCCAGAACACACATGTTATGATATTAGGGTCATGCAGAGTGAGATGAGATCGCTGTCCCTTTAAGAGACAGAGAGAGGGGTGTGGCGTGTGCATGTGTGTGTGTGGAAGGTAGAGCGAGAGTGAGGGAGCGTGTGTATGTTTCTGGAAGTGAAACGAGGCAGCAGAAAAACAGAGGTCTGTGATGTATTTTGTGAAACAGAAGAACAACTAAATAAATGCAACGGCCTCCCAAGAAGAGCTCGCCTCTCTCCAGTCATTTAAGCTAAAGTGGGTTATTGAACCTGAAGCTTGTTGCTTCTGCCCTGGGAGACGACAGAGAGTCATCCCCCCTGTTTCCTCGACTACGGTCTGGGAGCCGACAGGAAAGTTCAACACACAGATGGCCAGTCCGCCCCTTTGTAGCATATTATTTCGATGAGAGATGAGCAGATCGCCACTGGGCTTTCAACTAAAGACACAGCCACGCAAAAACTGCGGCATTTGTACAGCTCCTTATGGGTACTGCAATTTGTGAAGTGCTTTCCTCTGTGGTGAAACGATCAGCACTGCACCACGGAGTAAAGCGGCAGAAAGTCGCCTGGAGTTAAAGAGAGCGGGGCTGTGTTGCGTGCATGGCTTCCTCCTGCAGGTAACGGGGAGACGCGCCCTGGCGGCGGTCTCGTTCAGGATCCGAAAATAAAATTTAAATATTTTGCACACTTATTCCACTTATTCCTAGTGTGCCACTGGTTACGGTGCCGCGTGCCAATGGTGGCACGTGTGCCAGGGGTTGCCGACCCCTGAGCTAGAGGCTCGATGGCTAAATTAAACAATAGGGGAGAAAGCGGGCAGCCCTGGCGTGTCCCACGTTGGAGAGGAAAGGCAGACGATTGAATGCCATTTGTGTTTACCGATGCAGAAGGGGAGGCGTATAAAAGCTTAATCCAAGAAAACATTTTTGAGTCAAAGCCAAATTTTTTTAAAATGAAGAACAAGTAGCTCCACTCCACCCTATCAAAAGCTTTTTCCGCATCGAGTGAAACTATGACTTCGGGGACATTGGACGGGGGCGAGAAAATAACATTAAGTAGCCTCCTGGTATTGAAGAAAGAGTGTCTCCCTATCATAAAGCCTGTTTGGTCAAGCGGAACTATAGAAGGTATCACGAGTTGGAGGCGGAGGGACAGAATCTTAGCCAGTATTTTACAATCAACATTTAGGAGGGAAATTGGTCTGTAGCTGCCACAAAGAGTAGGATCTTTATCCTTCTTCAATAGTAGAGAGATGGATGCCATGGACAGGGTTTGAGGTAATCTGCCTTCTTTAAGGGAGTCATTATACATCCTTGCTAGAATTGGGGCCAAAAGAGACGAATATGCCTTGTAGAATTCGACTGTGAAGCCGTCCGGACCAGGGGATTTCCCATTTTGCATAGATTTGATGGCTTCCTGTATCTCTAAAGTGGAAATGGGGTCCCCCATTCCGCCTGCGTTAACTACGTCAATTTGGGGGAAAGTTAAGGAGTCAAGAGGATTTGGGTTTATTGTTCCAATTGTGGGGCATTCAGAAGTGTACAAATTATTATAAAATTCAAAGAAAGACTTGTTTATTTCAATCGGGTCAGAGACTAAATTGCCTTCGGGCGACTTTACTTTGGGGATTAATCTGGAGGCGTTAACTGCCCGAGCCTGTTGAGCCAGAAGCCTCCCAGCCTTGTCCCCCTGTTCAAAATAGCGCTGCTTAGTTTGCCTCAGTTGTCTCTCCACAACGCTCGTCATTAAAAGGTCATGTTCCAAATGTAATAATATGCGTTTTTTATATAAGCTCGGTGAGGGGGAGGAGGAATACGTTTCATCAATTCGGAGAAGTTCTTCCAAAATTGCCGACAGCCGAACCCTTTCATCCTTTCTTAGTTTGGAAACATACGATATAACCTGCCCACGAACATAGGCTTTGAGAGCCTCCCACACTGTTCCACAACTTACGTCGGCAGTGTCATTAGTTTCGATATATAAACGAATCTGTGAATTAACAAAGTCCTTAAACTTGTCATCTGACAGCAGGTGGGAACTGAACCTCCACAACTTAGTGGGAGTAACACTAAGAGGGAAGTGGATGTCAATTGATACAGGGGCGTGATCTGAGGTGGCTATAGGATGGTATTGACACGCGCTGGCAAGGTGTAGCAAGCTGTCATCAAGCAGAAAAAAATCTATTCGCGAGAATGTGTGGTGGACGTGTGAGAAAAAAGAGAAAGCTTTAATTTGAGGGTTTTTAAATCTCCAAGGGTCTGAGATTCCTAATTGTGCTGCATAATTTGAGACTACATTGGCGGATTTTGAGAGAGTGCCAAGCTTAATGGATGACCTGTCGAGATGCACATCTTGAATCAAGTTAAAATCTCCACCCATGATTATGCGGTGATTGTCTGCGTTCGGGATTTTAGCAAAAAGGTTCGTAAAGAATTGGTCATCATCCCAGTTGGGTGCGTAAATGGAAACCAAAATTACAGGCATGTCCTGCAAGACACCTGAAACTATGACGTAGCGGCCATTATTGTCGAGAATAGTATTTGTTGGTACGAACATTACACTCTTGTGAATAATAATGGCAGCACCTCTGGCTTTACTAGAAAATCTTGAGTGGAAGTAATGGCCCATCCACGCCCGCTTGATGCGAAGGGTGTCAGACGTTTTAAGGTGTGTTTCTTGTAAAAATATAATGTCCCCTTTAAGATGTTGCAGTCGAGTCAAGACCTTACCAATTTTAATAGCTTTGTTCATTCCTCTGGTGTTCCAGGAGATCAGGCGCACACTTCTGCCAGCAATCGTCATACTGTTAGTCATATGGGGAGTCCAATGAAGGTGGTCTGAAACCGTTGTGCTCCCCGAGGACTGAGGGGAGAGGAGTGGTGGGGGGGAAGAAGAAGATCGGGGAAGGGAAAAAACAGTACAAAAAAAACAAGCGAAGGCAAAAATAGACAAACCATAAACAAAACACAACCCATAAACCCAAATGTGACCATACCTGGAGCATCCCAAATACAAACCTTGACTGAGTGCTATAGCTCAAAGCTCAACAGCAGAACTTATCTTCCGAGGTCCCGTTCCCTATACTAAAAGCGGGAAGCCCATTGTAACACGGAAGAGTATCAAAGTGAACAAACAAAAAAACTCAAGTGTATATATATGCATAAAATAGTAATTATAATAACATCCATAGATAGGTAAACAGCCTGCCAATATAAGCATAGCAGGGGGCAGTAAGGCACTGACATAGATCTCAAGTAACATATATAAATAAAATAAGGCCCAGAGATCAAGTAAAACAAAAATAAAATTGCACTTTAAGGGTTAAAAGCCATAGAAGGAATCAGTTCAAACAGCATTCAGAACAGTCCAAGTACCTGGGTCCCATGTAGTGTAAACAGTAGCAGGTGCATTCATGTTCATTGCAATATCAGCAATAGGTTCAAACCATCAGTGCAAATACCAGAGCGGCTAAAGAGCATGTACAAAAAGTGTCCATGAAAGCAGAATACGAAAAAAAGTTGTAATAGTCTCTTACTAAACATCCCATCAGAAGTTATCGGCATCGTTAGTGCTAGTCAGCGTCGGGACGAATGGATGCTATGTAGCCTTTAGCCTCTGCCACCGAGGAGAATCTCTTCTTACCTCCCTCCTTCGATACGATGGATAGCCTCGCAGGGAACAGCAGGGCTGGCTTGAGCCCTAGGTTGTAAAGCTCCGCCATCACCTCTCGGTATTTGTAGCGCTGTTCCATCACTTCAGGTGCGTAGTCCTCGTAGATGGCGATAGGCGTACCTTGGTATTGTAGCTTGCCTCTCCTGGCCCGGGCCTCGCGAATAATTTTCTCCTTCTGCTGGTACGGTGAATCAAGGACGTCCTCGCCAAGGACCTCCATCAGCAGCTTCGGGAAGAATGTCGAGGGATGAGGGCCCTCAATGGATTCTGGCAAACCGACAATTCTTATATTGTTGCGCCGGCTGCGGGACTCAAGATCAGTGTCTTTGGCCAGCAGTTTAGCATTGCTGTACGTTAGCGTAGCACAAGTAGCCTCCAGGGCTAACATGCATTCGTCCTGCAAGTTAGCATTGGACTCGAGCGAAGCAATTGTCTGACACAGTCGCTTGGATTCGGTCGAGCTTTGCTTCGAGAGTTGAGATGGCAGACTTAAAGTCGGCAGAGAGAGCTCTACGGTGGTCTTCAAGGAGGCTAGCTATGTCCGCCATGCTGAGATTGTTGCTAGCTAGCTCGGGGCTATCGGTCCTGGCGTTTTGTTCTTTTTTGTTGCTTTTCGCCGGTTTGGACGGCATACTACGGTGGCGTTGTGAGCGGAATAATATTAATGTTCACGTGAATGTAAGTTAAAGAAGAGTTACGGGCTTAGAAAAGTTACAACACAAAAGTTTGCGGGAGCAGGACTACGCACGTCTCTACTCCGTCATGCCCAACCGGAAGTCCCCCATTGTGTTCTTTTTAACCAAATATCTCTCAGAGGGGCGTGGGGAGTGGATCCTTATTTTCATCTAAAGCACATGTGTCAAACTCAAGGCCCGCGGGCCGAATCCGGCCCGTCTACAATTTTGATCAGGCCCGCATATCAATTTATATCATCAATACAATGTGGCCCGCTTAAATGTATGATTCTGTTCTGGCGGCACGAAGAACGCCGTAAGCTACGCAAATGACGTTGTTGGTACCTGATTGGCACAGGCAGAATGCTCTCAATTGCTATTGCCAATTGCGTGTCTTACAGCGGAGCCTACGTAGCAGCCAACACAGAAGCATTAACGGTCTGCAAATGTCAACTAGCCCGCACCTGTCAGCTAGTAACACAGAGAATGTCAAAAAAAAGGAAGATTGATGTTGAAGGGAGGCTATTTCAAGAGAGGTGGGAGATAGAATACATCTTTACTGAGTATAAAGAGAGGCCTGTGTGTCTTAAGCCCCTGACACACCAACCCGATTTTGGGAGACAGAGGCCGTCAGAGGCAGTCGGGCATTCGCGGCGCCCTACTCAGGTTGGTGTGTCCCGCACCGTCGTCTCTTTACGGCACATTTTCACACCTCCACGGGAGGCCAAAGAAAGTCGGGCCAAAGAAATCACTCTGATTGGCTGTTCAGCTTAGTGAGTCAGTGCATGAGAAGCGAAGCGGAAGTGAGGGACCAAAACAAACGATTAAGAAGGCACACACAGACGGTTAATCTTTTTCATTTTAATCTCACCCGGACGCAAGAGTTTCTTTTTTATGTTTACATGTTTTCGATCGACGAGAGAGAGTGAAAATGGAACCAGACGCTATTTGTTGTTTGTTTATATCACGCAGTCTGTTCTTCTTCTCTCGGTGTATAGTCTGTCTTCCGGTTGTTGCCTCTTTTGAATGACAAATACACACTACCGCTGCCAGCTGGTAAGGACAGTTAATGCCACTCGTCAACTGAAGTCTTTGCGGTGTGTTCGTAGGCGGGCGGCGTAGCCGACGCAGGCGACGTAGCGGACGTAAAAGTCGGGACGCCTTCGGTACGCGTTCTTTGGTCTCAGGTTGGTGTGTAGCAGCCTTTATTTGCAATGAGACAAAAGCCGTGTTCAAAGAATATAATTTGCGTCGTCATTTTGAGACGGCCCACCAGCAGCAATATGCCACCATGGACAGGGAACAGAGGCTTCAGAAAGTCACGGAGCTCAAAAAAGGCAGGCAACAACAGCAAAATATGTTTCATAGGGCCAAATCTTTAACAGATGGAGCTGTAAAGGCAAGTTTCATCATAGCAGAGGAAATCGCTAAATCAGGGAAGCCATTCACAGAGGGGGACTTCTAAAAAACTGTATGCTTAAAGTTTGTGACATTGTCTGCCCCGCCAATAAACAAAACTTTGCCAATGTCAGTCTGACAAGAAATACCATAGCCAGCCGTGTGGATGAGCTTTCTGACGATTTGCAATCACAGCTCAAAGATAAAGCAAAATAATTTGTAAACTACTCAATTGCTGTGGATGAAAGTACGGATATATCAGACATGGCTCAGCTGGCGATTTACATCCGCAGAGTGGATGCACAGTTGTCTGTTACTGAGGAGCTTTTGGACTTAAAACCGATGCATCGAACAACCACCGGCCAGGATGTTTTCAAAAAGGTGGATGAGTGCATCAGTGGAACCGGCTTACCATGGAATAAACTTGTGGGGCTGACGACCGATGGGGCGCCTGCTATGTGTGGGCAAAGGAGTGGACTGGTAGCAAAGGCGCGAGAGAAGATGAAGGAGACGGGAGGAGAGCTGACTGCTTATCACTGCATTATTCATCAGGAGGCCCTGTGTGGAAAAGTGCTAGGTATGGAACATGTCATGACAGTGGTTACGAAAACGGTGAATTTCATCCGAGCAGGGGCTTGAACCACCGCCAGTTCAGGGCACTTTTGGAGGAGAGAAATTCTGAGTATGATGATGTGCCATACCACACAGAAGTACGCTGGTTAAGCCATGGCAAGGTGTTGCACAGATTTTATGAGGTGCGCGAGGATATTGCTAGTTTCCTGGCTATGAAGGGGAAAGCTGTCCCCGAGCTGGCCGATGAAAAGTGGATACATGACTTGGCTTTTATGTGTGACATAACGCACCATCTCAACGCACTGAATGTGAAACTGCAGGGACGCAAACAGCTGATCACGGACATGTGCGATGCAGTGAAAGCCTTTCGGACAAAACTGCGCTTGTGGGAGAACCAAATGCAGCAGGGAAACTATGTTCACTTCCCGACCTGTCAGTCTGTTGCAGACAACCTCAACACTGCTTTCCCGAATGAGAGATGCGCAGAAAAACTGAAAACACTCAAGGCCGAATTTGAAAGGCGATTTTCCGACTTTGAGACCCAGAAATTCAGGTTTGACCTTTTTACAAATCCATTTTCAGTTGATGTGGAAAGCGCCCCAGATAACTTACAGTTAGAACTAATAGAACTACAATGCAATGGGCCACTAAATAAATGCTATGATGCTAAGAAATTTTGTTTTTTGTCGACTTAGTTTGGGCTTTATGTTGACCAACTAATGTGAAATAGCTATATATATTTATATTAGGGCTGTCAGTCGATTAAAATATTTAATCGCGATTAATCGCATGATTGTCCATAGTTAATCGCGATTAATCACAAATTAATCGCACATTTTTTATCTGTTCTAAATGAACCTTAGAGGGATATTTTTCAAGTTTTTAATACTCTTATATGAGTGGAAAAATATGCTTTATGCAAATGCTTGTTTATTATCATTTGAACAGTGACAAATTTTCTCATGAATATTAAACACAGCAACCTCTGAACATTACAAATATTCGCCTCAATTCAACCTGGAACCTCTCTCATACAATACAATAAAAAGTGTGTGTGTGTGTGTGTGTGTGTGTGTGTGTGTGTGTGTGTGTGTGTGTGTGTGTGTGTGTGTGTGTGGAGAGACACTGTGATGGATCGTTGGAGCTATGTGCAACTCAAGGCATATGCTCGAACGGGAGCTGCCTGCACGCTGCAATCATGTTGCGCGCACTATCCGTGCTGAGTGTGCTGACTTTTCGTACAATGTCCCACTGTCTGGCTACCTGCATAAAGTCAAGTGCTCGGCGCAGTTGTCGGCGAAATGTCGCTCCTCTGTTTTCATTGAAACAGCTCCTTATATCCGTTAGCGCAGCTAGCTAGCACCAGATGCCAACAACAACAATACACGTAAGGTGTGCGCATTCTCTCTCTCTCTCGCTCGCTCGCGCCACACATACACACACCCTCCCGGTCCTCCCGATGGCCAGTCCGGGCCTGCCGGTGAGCGTGGAAGTGTGGTCTGCCGCAAGCGGGCGGCAGGAGCGGGGCTGTCAGCCTCAGCTTGTAGATGGTATTTTAAACTCGATGCGCTCTGAAACTACGGGGCGGCCGAGGACAAAAAATACACATGCGTTAATCGCGTTAGAATAATTAGTGGGTTAATTTTTCTTTGTTATTAACGCGTTAACTTGACAGCCCTAATTTATATATACACATTTACATATGGTACTGGTCTGTGAATTAGGTTAAATGTGTGTTTTGCTTGACAGTGAGGTTAGTATGTAAATGTTGGGGGTTTTATGTGCAGCTGATTTTATGCCAATGGGACAGACTGCAAGGGACAACATGTTCAGATGTGTTTTACTTTTATACAATGTTCCACACAACCATTTAATTGTTGTATCAAGGCTTGTGATATCTGTTGAAATGTGGGACAACGTTCAATATTTGTCCTTTTATATCAGGTTGATTTGTGTTTGTTTATTATTCAACACAACCATTTTTTCATATTGTTGTCATATTCAGGCCTGTGCAACAGGTTCTGAGTTGGCTGTATGCTAGCCAGAAAGCATTATTTTGCTTTACCAAATGCTATGATTGCCAAGCAATGTGTTTAAATATATATGGGAAGGCTATATAGTACATACAACAATACATTGAAAGATATGTTTTTATGTTGTTTATTGAATAAAAAAGGCATGTCAGTAAAGCATATGTCCGGCCCTTAATGTGATTCCAATTTCCCAGAGTGGCCCTTTGTGAAAATGAGTTTGACACCCCTGATCTAAAGTAACAGACAGAGAATCAGCACTTTTGAAACAGGGCTGAAACAGAGGGGATTATGGGATGCTACAATGCATGATCTGTTTGGTATTTGGAACCAAACACTTCAGAGACATGTTTTGTATATATCTGAGACCTATAATATATTGATGAAAAACAGTATAATAGGGGACCTTTAACAGCAAGGGGTGTTCAGATGTATTATCACTTATTTTCAACTAGATGATTAATCATTTGAAAAACAAACAGTACAAACTGAGGAGTGATTCCCCTGAGTTTAATCTGTTATCTTCACTCCGCTGTTAAACTGCTCTGATGTTAAGAAGCATCAGATCAGTGATGCACTGCAGTGTCCAATCAGTGACTGATACACAGTAAGGGGGGGGGGGGGGGCGAGTGGCTGAGGATTTCCCTGAAGGATGGGTTGCATTCGAATTGTCCAAAAATCAGCTCCTATAGTCTTTTCCTAACCACTATTCCTTGACCTCTGTGTGAAACGTCACAGGGTTAAGGAATAGTGGATAGGAGAATTCAAAAGGACTTAGGAGAAGAGATTGCGGTGCTTTAAGAATCCGACTGCACTTACACTATCAACGTGTTTATGATGCGCCAGCGGACGTCATAAATGTGCGTCTGCTGTGGGGAAACTACAGTTTTCTATACAGCGGACTACATGGATGTTTAATAAGAACGGAGGACTACTGTAAACGCATCTAGATACTCTTGCACCGTGCTCTGATGGTGTTGTTTTATGCTTTATGAACGTGGACAACAGTGAAACATGACCAAGGTTGGAATTTAAATAAAAAAGTAAAGTGAAACTTATGCTTGTCACCCTCTCCCTCCGGTCCACACGTATTAATCCACATGATCCCAATACGTATGATTGTATGAAAAGATCTTAAAATAAATAAAAATGTATTTATTATTAACGTGTTAGTCCTTAACCTATCACTGTGTATATCACCATTCAAACATGTTTTAAAAGTTTAAGAAACCTCATACAGCTCAGTAAACACTGTGAGACTTTATTTTATCATTTCACGAAAAAAAGTAACGTTCATATTTCTCCTTTTAATTATTATAGTGTTGAACGTTCAAAACAAAGCACTTTGGCAAGTTACCAAATAAGTAGTAAAATGCTTAATAAGCACCGTAGCTTCCATGATATAATTTCTCGGTCATAATTTCGGTTGTTTCCGTGAACGGCCGAATGTTCTGTCACGGTAAATGTTGGGGCCGCAAGGCACTGTGGGACAGACTTTTCTCCTTTCCTTTCGTAAAGGAAGTGTCATGATTTTAGTTTTGTGTGTTTAGTTATTGGTTTTATTTTGAAATTCTGTTCTCCCTGTCTCTTGTCTTCCTTCCTGTGTTTGCCCTCCTGTGTCTGATTGTGCAACCCAGTCTCACGGCATTTCGTGTTATAGTCACAACATTTAATCTATTGATTCGTGATCACCAACACGATTTCCCCCTTTTTTTTCGTTCTGTTGTGTTCAAAATTCCAGGAAAGACAGACAACTTCTAAGTTGAACTATTTATTAAAAGAGAGCAAAATATATATATTCACTTGGCCAAGGACTCCGTCAGGTCATAGAAATCACAGGCAGCAAAGCTGTAATCTGTAACCACTATTTCCGGAAAAGAGCCCCAAACCTCGTGCGACAATACTGTTATGACATTAGGGTCATGCAGAGTGAGATCGCTATCCCTTTAAGAGAGGGGTGTGGCGCGTGCATGTGGGTGTGGGTATGGGAGAGCGAGAGTGAGAGTGAGCGAGCGGGGTATATGTTTTCTGGAAGGGAAACGAGGCAGCAGAAAAAGCATAGGTCTGTGATGTATCTTGTGAAACAGAAGAACTAAATAAATGCAACAACCTCCCAAGAAGAGCTCGCCTCTCTCCAGTCATTTGATAAAGTGGGTTATTGAACCCGAAGCGTGTTGCTTCTGCCCTGGAAGACGACAGAGAGTCATCCCCCCTGTCTCCTCGACTACGGTCTGGGAGCCGACAGGAAAGTTCAACATTGGCGACCACGAAGGGACTGTTCATCATGTTCAACATAAAGACAGTGGTGAGAACATAAACAGAGTAAATAAACGGTGGAGATAAACCGTGAGATTTGCCGTGCTAATTAGCAAGTTTATGCGGCTGCAAGCTATGCTAAATGACGGCCGCTAACGCAAACAAGCCGGAGGATTGCTACGAGCTAACAAACTATTCCAACCCGTTCATGAGTCTTAACTGCTACAGAGACACAGGTGGAATTTAAAATGGACAATGTTAATGAAAGAAATAAAGTGTTTAACCCTTTCATATGTGACAATGAGCCCAGTCGGCCGAGGTTTTCAAGCACAAACCCTTTTGCTCAAGACTGTGAAATACAAGGCCGAGGCCCATGCGATCACGTGTATAGCCCCCAAGCTCATGCCACGCCATCAAGGGTGCAGGACACGTGTATGGCTGCTACTGTTTCAAACCCCTTTACCCCTGAATATATGGGAGAATTCATACATAGCACGCCAGTCCCTTATCCTCCATGTCCCCCATGCTATAGGCCAGGTGTCTCAGACTCCAGGCCCGCGGGCCAGACGCGGCCCGCGAGACAGTTTCTCATGGCCCGGTTGTTGATATCACGTAATAGTGTTAATCTGGCCCGCGCGTTTACGTTTGCGCTTTTAGATTTTAATTTTATTTTTGGATTGATCCCGCTGCTGGCAGGGAACTGCTGCGCGCAGTTCCCTCGCCCCTCCCCCCTCCGAGGGAACTCCGCCACACGTCAATCAAATGCGCGCAGCGGAATCAATCACAGAGTGATCCAAAAGTGACAGAGTGGAAGGAAAATATATCGCCCAGTCATGTCTTCATCAAAACTTTCAGGGAAAAGAAAAATCGATGATGACCACAGAAAATTTCAGGAGAAGTGGGAGACTGAATATTTTTTTGTCGAGTACAGGGGAAACGCAACGTGCCTTATATGCACAGAGAAAATCGCTGTATACAAGGAGTATAACGTCAAACGTCACTACTCAACTAAACATGCAGAGTATGCAAAATACCTGGGAGACGAGAGAGAGAAAAGAGTCACAGAGCTAAAAAAATGTCTATGGAAGCAACAAAATCTCTTCAAGAAAGGAAGCAATGAGACTGATTTAGCAGTCGAAGCTAGCTATGTGGTGAGTGAGATGATTGCTAAGGCGGGAAAGCCGTTTACGGAAGGCGAGTTTGTAAAAAAGTGCATGTTGCAGGCTGCAAGTATAGTCTGTCCAGAAAAGAAGGGTCAGTTTAACAACATCAGCCTGTCAGCTAACACAGTGGCAGAGCGCATTTCTGACTTATCAAGTGACATATATGATCAGCTGTGCGACAAAGCCAAACTTTTCTGTGCATACTCTGTGGCTCTTGATGAGAGCACGGACATCACTGACACCGCTCAGCTCGCAATGTATGTCCGTGGTGTTGATGACAAGTTTGAAGTGACAGAGGAGTTGCTGACAGTGAAACCAATGCATGGCCAGACCACCGCTCAGGAGATATTCCAGCAACTGTGTGATGCCATTGCGGATATCGGTCTGCCATGGAAGAGGTTTGTTGGAATTACGACCGACGGAGCGCCATCAATGACAGGGAGGAAAAATGGGCTGGTGGCACTTGTTCAAAGAAAACTGGAGGAGGAGGGTGTGGAGGAGGCTATTGCTCTGCACTGCATTATCCATCAGCAGGTCCTTTGCAGCAAATGCTTGAAGTTTGACAATGTAATGTCTGTCGTTGTGAAATGCATCAACCATATCAGATCCAGGGGCTTAAAGCACCGCCAGTTCCGTGCTTTTTTGGAGGAAATTGAGTCAGAATATGAGGATGTGCTCTACTTCACAGAGGTACGTTGGCTCAGCAGGGGAAACGTCCTGAAGAGGTTTTTTGAGTTGAGAACAGAACTGAAAGTATTCATGCTAGAGAAGGGAGGGATGGCTGTTCCCGAGCTGAGTGATCCCAAATGGCTCATGGACTTAGCTTTTCTTGTTGACATCACGCAGGAGCTGAATGCACTGAATAAGAAGTTGCAGGGCCAGAGCCAGCTTGTCAGTGCAGCATATGACAATGTCAAAGCATTCTCTACAAAACTGGTGTTATGGAAAGCCCAGCTCCCTCAGAAAAACCTCTGCCATTTCCCAGCATGCAAGGCTCTCATGGACAGGGGCACAGCATTCAGTGGTGAGAAGTATGTTGATGCCATTGTGAAGCTACAGGAGGAATTTGATCAGCGGTTTGCAGACTTCAAGACACACAGAGCCACTTTCCAAATGTTTGCAGACCCCTTCTCCTTTGATGTGGAAAATGCCCCTGGAAGTGAATGGGAAAGCAGACAAGCTTGGACAGTTCATGAGAGAATTGCCCCCCTCCTTCCCTGAGCTTTCCAGGATGTTCAAGCGGACCATGTGCCTTTTTGGGAGCACATATATGTGTGAACAGCTCTTCTCCACCATGAACTTCAATAAGTCAAAGTACAGGTCCAGACTTACTGATGAAGATCTTCAAGCCATACTAAGGGTTTCAACTGCTTCCTCCCTCAAACCAAATGTGGCTCAGCTGTGTGAGAGGAAGCGCTGCCAGGTCTCTACCAGCAAGGAGTAGGCAAGAGCAACTGTGAATAGTTATGTTGTGAAGAACCGTTCATGTTAAGAAGATGTTGAAGAACTGTTAATGTTGTATTTTTAATACATTTTTTGTGGAATACTTGAAGCGGCCCAGACTTGCCCAGACTCTACGTCCAGCGGCCCCCAGGTAAATGGAGTCTGAGACCCCTGCTATAGGCTGTCACCAGAAGAAGAGCATAGTCAGACTATTCAATTAAAGTGCTATTCCCCCAAATATGACCGGCCAAAATCACGTGCACGCCAGCCTCGCTGTGCACACTGCCCGGATTCTTCAGAGGGTGAGGAGGACTGCGAACAGAGAGAAAGAGTCCCAACACTGCGCCCTGGTCAGTATGATGGCACAACACCTTGGAAAGAGTTCCTGCACAGGTTTGAGAGCTGCGCTAAAGCTAATTGTTGGTCAGAAAAGACTGGCTATCCAATTGAAGTTTTGCCTTGTGGGTGCAGCAGCAGCAATTGTCCACAGAAATCCCAGGTCTTCACAGTGGGACTACCGACACCTGCTGGAGGAACTAGAGACTGCATACGGCCCCTCTTCAGAGCATGCAGCAGCAGTGCCTATTGAATTAAGACAGCGTGTCCGCAACACGGGTGAGGCTCTTCATGTTTTGAGGGATGACATTTATGGGAAAGTGTCTGTAGCCTACAGTAACAGGAATGAGACTGAGCAAGACGTGATAGGCGTTGAAGTTTTCACTAATGCTCTGGGGGATGCAGAAATTGTTCAAAAACTGTTGGAGCAGCGGCCTCAGACACTAGCCCAAGCCTATGACATTGCCCGCCACCATGAAACCACCAAGCAGACTGCGCTTTATGTCACTAGCCGCATGCACCCAGGGATACACAACATCACTGAACGGAGGCCCCGTGCTGCTGTCATCAGGGAAAGAGCAGAGGAGGAGCCGATTGAGACTGCAGCCACATCCCCAGGACCCAGATGGAAGCCTGAGCCTGCTAACTCCAGCCCATATCTCCAACACACATTATCCAACCCAAAATTCACACCCAGCAAACAAAAAGGCCATAAAGACATTAACTGGGAGGAGATTCGTTGTCATAACTGTTCAGGATTAGTTCACATGAAGAGAAATTGCCCCTCACCAAAGAAAACAACAAGAGCCCAAGTTTATTCAGCATTTCCTGAAATCACTGACCCCACTGTGCTTCACCTTAAAACACAAAATCAAGAAATGAGTATTCTCATGCTTATAAATGAACTGGAAGTGTGTGCTGTTTTGGACAGTGGTGCACAGAAAAGTGTGTTGGCTCTGCATCAGTACGAAGCTATTCACCCAGAGGTCCGGCCTCCTCTCCAGCAATCAGTTGTTACGTCCGTTGTTGGTATCGGTCTGGGTGACATACCTGTGCTCGGTGAGGCTAACTTCCCTGTCCAGATAAACCGACGCCAAGTTAGGATACACTTCCTGGTTGCTGACATAGCTTCAGATGAAGCCCTGCTAGGCCATCCATTCCTGGTCCAATCCAAAGCACGTCTTGATTATGGTACCAATCGTATGTTTCTGTTTGGTGAAGAAGTCCCATTCTTCAAGCCACAAAGCAAGCCACCATCACGTGCAGTGAGAGTATCCCGGACTGTTGTAGTGGAGCCTGGGCGGGAGTACATGGTGCCAGGCTACACACGTTTTAAAGGACAAGCTAAAGGGGAAGTAATGCTTAGCCCCACCAAGGGTTTCGTTGAAAAACACAGACTGCTGTTAGCCCGAGCCCTTGTAGAAACTCAGCACTCTGGAACTGTGCCCCTCCGCATCTTCAATCCAGGCAACGCTCCCGTAACCATCAAGGAGGGGGCCATCGCAGCTGTTCTTCAACCTGTCGAAGCTGTACAGCCTGCAGCCACTACAGATCAGCCGGGGCAGACTGTCATTGGTCCCACGGTCCCAAAGCACCTGCAACAGCTCTACGCCCAGAGCTCTACTGAGCTGAAAGCTGAAGAGCAGCCCCAGCTTGCAAAGTTACTGCACACATATGGCAGTGTGTTCTCTACTGGCCCTGATGACCTCGGCCGCACTAGCCTGGTGCAGCATGACATCCTAACCAGGCCAGGTGCCCCAATCAAGCAAACGCCACGCCGTATGGCCTCAGAGAATCAAGAAAGTGCCAACCAGCAGATACAACAGAGCCTGGAGGTAGGACTGGCCCGCCGCAGTAACAGCAGCTGGGCGTCACCTATAGTTATGGTGTGCAAAAAGGACGGCACCTACCGCCTTTGCATAGACTATAGAGCCCTAAATGACAGCACTATTAAAGATGCGTATCCACTGCCCCGCGCATCCAAGACACACTAGACACCCTCTCCAATGCCAAATGGTTCAGCACGCTGGACCTCGCCTCCGGCTATTGGCAGGTCGAGCTGACCCCTAGACAGGCCCGGCGCCGTGGGAGGGCCAGGGAGGGCCAGGCCCTCCCATTTGACATTCCTGCCCTCCCCCAATAAACACGTTTTTTATTATTTATACAAATTTTAAATTTTTTCATTTTTTTTAATTATAAATAAACTGTGAACTTTAATGCTACGATGTATGTGATGTCAGATAGTAACTAAAAAAAAAAATTGCAGCCTACGTCAAATAAATTCATGTGTCTGTTGTGATTTGTGATTCGTCCACATTTAGACCAATCACAGCGTCACACTCTGCCGCCTATTCTGGATTTGTTTATTGTGCATTCTGTAGACTCCCATTTCTGTTTGAATTACAAAATGGACATCAGAAATTGGCTTAAAAGGTCTAAGGATTTATTAAAACGAAATAGCGATGAAAGAACTGCAGACGATGGTGCTGCTGGCAACCCTGCATCTGCCGTTGCAGCAGCACGCCTTAATGTCACAAGCTTGACCTCGGCAAACCCCGGGGCTGAGTTCGCGAGCCCAATCCTTGACTCATCAAGGCGGCCGCCACCAACGCTGTCCTCCGAGGCACAGCTCCTTGTGCCCCTACCATCACCACCTGCTTTGCCACACCCTGTACCACACCCGCCAGCATCCTCCTCCTCCTCCGTGCCGGTGCCGGTGCCTCCACTACAGACGCTACCTTGCAGCACATCAACAGGTACTATTGGGCCAGCAACCGCTCAAAGACCAACAGCCCCAGATGATCTTGGGGTTAATAAACCCAACCAGGTGAAACTGGATCGTTATCCAGGGAGATTGTTTTCAGGAAAGAAGCGCACTTTTGCCACTGCATGGTACAACAACAGACCATGGCTTGAATATTCGTTAAAAGCAGACGCAGCCTTTTGTTTCCCCTGTAGACAGTTTAAAGTAAATACGTCTTCATCTGATACAGCTTTTACTGTCAAAGGTTTTTGCGACTGGAAACACGCATTACAGACTGATAAAGGACTGCTAAGACATGCCGCATCAAAAGAACACATTTCATGTGAGTGTTTGTGGAGAGAGAGACAGATACGCGAGGAAACAAATAAGGAAATTAGTACTTTGGTGCACACAGATCAGCTGGCACGGAACCGTTATTACGTGTCAGCTGTCGTTGATATTATAGCTTTTTTAGCTGTCAACCAACTCCCTCTCAGAGGTGACCACGATTCACTCCACAGCATGTCGGAGTCAGGCAGTGGGCTCTTCCTATCGCTGTTTGAGTATACGCTGCACAAAGATGCAGAGTTGGCCAAAATAATGGAAAGCATTCCCCACACAGCAACATACACCTCTCACGACATGCAAAATGCCATAATAGAACTAATGAGCACCTTAGTGACTGAGCATATTGTCGAAGAGATAGGGGATGCGGTGTATTCTATTAAAGTCGACGGAACCAGGGATCCCACCGGGCAGGAGAATATTTCCATTGTTCTTCGGTTTATCAATGCAAACTGTGAGATAAAAGAGCGGCTTTTGACCATAGCCACTGCTGACAGAGGGGATGCCAACACTCTAACCCAAACGGTTATTTCCGAACTGACCAAGGCTGGACTGAGCACAGACAAAATACTGAGCCAAGTGTATGACGGGGCCTCCCTGATGTCGGGAAAAATGGTGGAGTACAGAAACTCCTTCAGGATACATTGAAGAGGGAAATCCCATACGTGCACTGCTTCAATCATCAGCTCCATTTAGTGTGTAGTGCAGGCAATGTCCGCAGAACAGCCCATCACAGATTTTTTTAATGTGTGTAACCTCTTGTACAAATTCATCAGAAAACCCACAGTCGCGGTTCATTATCAAGGGGAAACACTAAAACGTCTGCTTGACCAACGCTGGACCGGTCATTTGGCCACAGTGCAGGTGATACAGAAATCACATGAGGACATTTCCCAGCTGTTGACGGAAGTTCAACGTGCACGCTCCTTCCCAGCTGACCTGAGAGTGGAAGCTGTGGGACTGCTGAGTGTCATCTCAAAGCTGGACTTCAGATTTATTGCGCTTCTGATTAACAAGATTTTGATGCTTCTTGAACCACCTAATAGAATGCTACAATCGAAAGACATGGATCTCCTGACAGCTGTCCAACTGGTGAACTCAGCCACGGAGTGTGTTGCGGGCCTGCGCACAGAAACCGAGTTTGGTGCGCTGTGGGATAAGTGTGGAGCAGCAGAGGACACAACTAACCCGCCCCAAAGTAAGAAGAGACGCACAACAAAAAACACAACTCTACAAGATTACGTTGTAGAGCAATCTACTGGAGCACGGCTTGACCAGGACGAAACAGTAACAGAAAGTAGGAGACTGTTTTACAGCTGCATTGACGCAGTGTGTGGAGAGATGGCACGACGCTTTGGAGAGCGCAACAGCGCACTGATGGAATCACTGGCTTCACTTGATCCTGAGAGTGATTTATTTTTGAACACAGACAAAGTCTTGCCCCTGTTGGAGTTGACCAGCACTAAACTTGTAGAAGCCGAGTTTGTTGTGGCCCGACAGTTTCTTCGCGCACAAATGGAAGGCTCTACGGATGATGGAAAATGGACCATTAAAACACTCCTCATCACCTTCCACAAGACCCTGGAAGCCATGCCAAGTGTCATAGGGGCATTTAAGTCGGCCTTAACTTTCGGGGCCTCCACTGCTACCTGTGAGAACTCGTTTTCAGCCCTGAAAAACATTTTCAGTGACCACCGACGGAGCATGCTGCACCAGCGGAAAGCTCACCTTATTCAACTCGGGTTTGAAAAGGACTTGACCAGGAAATGCAGGGATGAGTGGAAGGACACTTTGCTGAGGCGATTCCACTCTTCAGGCAAACGGCGTCTCCAGCTTTATTAGCATAAAGCAGTAAGTAGAATGTTTGCATGTCAATATGTCCGTGCTTACTGCGCCACATTACGCACTGCATAATGTGGCGTCGCATCGCTCCCTCTCTGTATTATTATGTTTGCTGCTCCGGTCAACGGTGGCCCAAGCAAAGCTGTTGCTGTTATGTTTTTATTTCAAATGTGTGTGTTAAGGGAAATGTGTACATATGTCCTCAGTTGTTGTTATATATATAGGCTATATATATTATGTCTATTCTGTACTCAAGCTCACAAAGGGATGTCATGTTATTATTGTACCACTGTGAGGCACTGAAGTGTTATGTGCTACGTAAGGACGCAGGCTTTCGTCATATGTAAATGAGGGTGTGTTCACCTGATGCACATGTCCAGATCTATGTGTGTTGTTGTTCTAAGTTAGCTCGGCTGAGCGAAAGGATGCACCTGCAGTCAGGGGCGGTTCTAAGGGGGGGCCAGGGGGGGCCAGTGCCCCCCTAACACTGACTTTGGACCCCCCTGTGGCCCCCCTGAAAATGAAAAAAAAAAAGAAATAGTTTATGATTAAACGATTTCTTGGCTGACGGAATAGGCGAAACTAACGATATTTGTCATTGTAGTCGGATCCATTAGAGCAGGGGTCTCCAACACGTCGATCGCGAGCTACTGGTAGCTCGCAAGCCCTCAATAGCCCCCACTTTACAAATATGTTTTTTAATTTTTTTAACGCAAGCCGTCATCGCCACGGAGGAGCACACAGCCTCTGTGAGCGAGCACACCTTTATCTATTTAATATAGTTGTAAAAAATTAAGTAAGAATCATTCCAATGTGTACTATAGTACAGTAAAAAAAAAAAAACTGTTTAAAAGGGGAGTGATTAGTCAAATATGCATAAATAAAAAGAAAGAATGCTAACTAGGTAACATAAGATAAGAATAAACAAGTTTAAATGATTTGTTATTGGTTGTGATCATATTCTAAAGATGTTTGGATTATTGAAAAGTATACATCTCCCTTTCATCTGAGAGTGTTGAGAGCTGTATCCATAAATTCATTTTGTGCTCAAAGTGCACCAGATTGATGCATTTAACTTCAACATTTAGAAAAAAATCTTCCCCCCTAGAGGATGTGAGGTCCAACCCCAAATACAGCAGGTTCAAATAATTTAATTGCATACAATTTATTTTAGTAAAGACTGAAAACGGGTCCCACAGACCCAAACAGCACACAAACGTTAAAGGTAAGCATATAATAATGTGTAATGAAACAAATACCTATAACTATATTGCATTGTTTTCTTATGCGCAATTACTTCATACTGTCTTTGTCTTTTTCGTCCTGCATTTATTGTGCCCCCCCTCAGAAAATAACTGGCCCCAGCCTGGCCCCCCCAGTCAAATTGGTCTAGAACCGCCACTGCCTGCAGTGCATAGGAAAATAAACCATGCCCAAGGGCTAAACAGTTCATCGTCTCCGTCTCTACTATTTCTCTCCGAGTGCAACGTATGAGGAAGCTGCCATCCTTAACCAGTGTGCCTTGCTCGTGATTTACCAGTGTTTGGGCTGCCACGCACACAATGTTTCAAACGTGGTTTCTATGTTGCCCTTTATTTGTGTATGTATTTTCGATAAGTGTGCGTCTTTACGCAATGCTGTTGGCCTTGCTGTTTGATATATATTGTGCCGCAGGCCCGCAGCACATGACGGTGTTGTGTGCCCTCCCATGAAAATCATATGCCCTCCCTTTAGATTTGTTCTGGCGCCGGGTCTGCCCCTAGAGCACGCAAAGCATCTGCCTTCTGCACAAGAAATGGACTGTTTGAGTGGAATGTCATGCCCTTCGGATTGTGCAACGCCCCCGCGACCTTTCAGCGCCTGATGGACCGCGTGTTGACCGGCATGCAGTGGGAGACCTGCCTCGTCTACCTGGACGACATCATCGTGCTGGGCAGAGATGTGCCAGAGATGCTGCAACGACTGAGCCAGGTTTTCGACCACCTCCAACAGGCTAACCTGAAACTCAAGCCTGCAAAATGCTGTCTCTTTCGTCGCCAGGTGGCCTACCTGGGCCACATTGTCTCTGAGGATGGTGTGGCTACTGACCCCAGCAAAGTTCAGAAGGTGCAGGAGTGGCCGGCCCCTACATCAGTCCAAGAAGTCCGCCAGTTCATCGGCCTTGCATCATACTACAAGCGGTTCGTTAAAGACTTTGCCTCCGTGGCTGAGCCTCTCCACGCCCTGACAAAGAAGTATGCCCGTTTTCACTGGAGTGAAGAATGCCAGGAATCATTCAACGAGCTCAAGCGTCTGCTAACCACAGCACGAGTTTTGGGTTATCCACTCGACCAAGGCAGCATGATACTGGACACAGATGCCAGCGATTTGGGCATTGGCGCTGTCCTCTCTCAGGTTCAGCAGGGCAGAGAGCGCGTGCTGGCCTATGGGAGTCGCAAACTATCCAAAACTGAACAGAATTACTGCACTACACGACGTGAACTGCTGGCTGTGGTGGAGTTTACATCACACTTCAGGCAGTACCTCCTGGGCCGGCCCTTCACAGTGCGCACTGACCACAGCAGCCTTCGCTGGCTAACACGGATGAAAGAGCCTGAGGGACAGCTTGCCAGGTGGTTGGAGAGACTGGGTGAATACAACTTTGAGATTGTTCATCGGCCTGGCCGGCTGCACAGCAACGCAGACAGCCTCTCAAGGAGACCCTGCCGCGAGTCTTGTCCATGTAAGCTGCCATGCCCCTCCCCTCAGCCGGTGAGCTTTAGTGATCAGGCGGTGCAGTGCCAGTTGGACTCTGACATCAACCAGGCGATGGTGAGTCCAGTGGGGGTAGAGAGACCCTCAGCTTCCACAGCAGTGAGTCCAGTGGGGGTAGGAGAAGCTTCACCTGCTGAGATTGACAATGTACATTTTGGAATAATCTACCGGACTACGACCAACAATACTACTGGGCTGTTCTGCGGCTGGAGCCCAGAGGAGCTGCGGCAGGCTCAGGAGGCTGATCCAGACATAGGCCCCATCAAAGCATTGATGGAGGCCAGCGACGAACGGCCACAATGGGTAACAGTCTCCCTGTGCAGCCCAGCTACAAAAACATATTGGAGCCAGTGGAAGCGGCTCTACTTCAAAGACGGAATTCTGGTTAGGCGGTTCTACTGCCTAGATGACACACAGTTTTATCCACAAGTGGTGCTGCCTCGTCTTCCGCCCTGATGTCATGAAACAAATGCATGACGGCCAAATAGGTGGACATTTTGGTGTAATGCGCACAGTGGCCCGGCTGCAGACCCGATACTTCTGGTACATAATGAGAGAAGACGTTGCCCTCTGGTGTAGCACCTGTACCAGTTGCGCATCCAAAGCCAGGCCCCGTAAGACACCACAAGCTCCAATGGGCACTGTCAGGGTAGGAGCCCCCATGGAGCGCATCGCCTTGGACATCATGGGGCCCCTGAACGAGACAGATCGCAAAAACTGTTATGTGCTTGTGATACAGGACTATTTTACAAAGTGGGTGGAAGCTTACCCCCTTCCCAACGAGCAGACTGTAACTGTGGCTGAAGTGCTGGCTTCAGAGTGGGTGTGTCGTTATGGAGCACCACAGATGCTGCACAGTGATCAAGGCTGAAACTTTGAATCCGAAGTGTTTCAGGAAATGTGTAAGCTGTTTGGCATTGAGAAAACACGCACAACACCTTTCAGACCTCAATCTGATGGCCAAGTCGAAAGATTTAATGCCACACTACAAAAGATACTGGCCACAACAGCTGAGCGCTGCCACTGGGACTGGGACCTCATGATCCCCTATGCTGTTATGGCTTACAGAGCAACCAAGCACAGTGCAACTGGTTCCACCCCCAACTTCATGATGTTTGGCCGGGAAGTGAGCGAGCCGGTGGACCTGGTAGCTGGTCTACCCCCAGACTCTGACACACTCCCTTCAGCCCCTGAATATGTCCAGCAGACCCGACAACGCCTGGAGCTGGCTCATCAAATCACCAGAGAGGCCCTTGGTGAGTCTGTAAAACGTGCTAAGAGACAATACGACAAAAACTGCTGTCGCACACAGTACCATATTGGTGATGCTGTGTGGTACCTGATTAAAGTAACACGGAGAGTCCAAGACAAAGTCAGGAAGTTTCTCCCGTCGTACGAAGGACCGTACTTCGTTCTGGGACACTTGGATGATCTGGTGTATCGCATCCAGAAAGGCGTCAAGACCGGAGATGGACACCTACGGAGGTGTCGGCCCCTGCCTTGGACATGGATCCTGCAGATCCTACCCTGGGTCTATCTCAACTGTTCACCGACACTGACGCCGCAGCTGAGGAAGGCTCCAGCTGCGACCCATCAGATCCAGAAGTGGAGACTGTCGCTGCTGCCCTTTCAGTCCCCTCCACTCCTCCGGACTCTTCTGCCCCTGAGGACATTCAGGTTAGTGGGGGTAGTGTGGCAGAGCAGCACCGTCGGAGCCATCATGTTCCAGGGCCACGGATGGGCCGCAACAGAGGACCACCTGTCTGGTATGGTGAGTGGGTGAGGACATAAGCCCCACAGTTAAAGGACTGTTCATGGACACCGTTATGTTGTTTACTAATGTCCAAGCTAAATGTTATTGTTTCATATGTTCATACATAAAAAAGAAAAAAAGCACTTGAGGAGAGCAGGTTGATAACCATATGGGACTAAAGTTATATTTCTGTCTTTGATATTTCCATTTAAAGTTGTCATTTTAATGGAGATTTTAAGTTTTGAATGCCTTCTGACTGCTATTTTAGAGCCCAGCTATTAATGCCTTTTTCAGGGTTTCCTTATGCTCCACAGTGATGTGCACACAAAGACTGCTACATATCTGCACTGAAATGTTGTACCCTTTTTCTATCGCCCACTTGTAAATGGACTGAATGCAAATGTGGATGTTTATCGGTATGCATTTTAGGCAAGGGTCATGTAATTTACTGTGCTGGATTAGAATTGTGTGCAATTGCCATCCAGAGTGGGGGTAGTGTTATGACATTAGGTTCATGCAGAGTGAGATCGCTATCCCTTTAAGAGAGGGGTGTGGCGCGTGCATGTGGGTGTGGGTATGGGAGAGCGAGAGTGAGCGAGCGGGGTATATGTTTTCTGGAAGGGAAACGAGGCAGCAGAAAAAGCATAGGTCTGTGATGTATCTTGTGAAACAGAAGAACTAAATAAATGCAACGACCTCCCAAGAAGAGCTCGCCTCTCTCTAGTCATTTGATAAAGTGGGTTATTGAACCCGAAGCGTGTTGCTTCTGCCCTGGAAGACGACAGAGAGTCATCCCCCCTGTCTCCTCGACTACGGTCTGGGAGCCGACAGGAAAGTTCAACAATACATTTTATTACTCAGGGCGTTGCCCTTACATTTATGATTGGTCAAGACTAGATGAAGAGAAACCGTGGTTTAGACTTGGTTCTCTTTGGTAGGTGCGCAGACTTAGACAAAAGTCTCTTGGCAACACGATCCTCCAATCAACCTTCGGCCGGCCGGCGAAGTCCCTCCCTACTCTGTCTCTATCCTAGTCCTTTGTTTTCGCTAACGTTTCTACAGATATAGTGGAAAACCTTCATAATGCTGCTTCCTAGCTATATGCGTGGGAGCTCACCCACACGGCCAAGGCCAGAGCCTCAGTAACTCATTGTCCTCTTACAGCGTCTGTACCTGGCCTTGCTACTTTAGTATTGCAAGCTAAAAACTTTCTTCTGTGACTTTTCCCTTCGTTTCCTTTCCAATCCATCAAACCTTGGGATTGGTGATTTTGTCTATTTATTCCAAAGTCACAGCAACATGAAATGAGCACAATAGGCTTATAATGTAATAATAAGAATCAGTCTTTCTAATGTTATATAAAAATAGACTCCACATGTCACATAGAACGATTTTAAAAGCAAAGTATTTCTATTGGTAGTATGTTTCGTGCCTGCACCACGTCTTTTTGTCCGGTCGGGTCTTGGAAGACCGGAAGCTGTGTGGCTCATAAAAACATTTTCTTACTCAATATCAAGCCACGATTATTGTTTTTATTTTAAATCGTATAATGTCGGACTTTCTTTGCCGTCCGTGAGGAAAATAAATGGGGCTCAGAGCCTCTGAATACTGAAATCTGTATTTTTTAAATATTTTTTTCCTTCTAATTTGTTATTCTTTTCTAAATAACACACTGTTATTTACTCAACAATAACACACAATTATCCTTGTTTTTATTTATTTGTTTAATTCTATAATATCGGGCTTTTTACCGTCCGTCAGGGACTGAATTTCAAAATAAAGTCACCGGAAACAGACGTAGGCGATACACACCCACCGAACTGATTACCCAAGATCCTCAGCTATGGTTGAAGCACGGTGATTGGATGTTTTAGCCACAATGCACGTTGGGATATGGTGTTAATGCGATTTGAAATAACTATCAACAGAATTGCGTTGCCAGGCAGCTTGGGGTGAAAACAGTATTTCCGGTCTCGAAGTTTGCATAGTAATCTGCAGTACTCATCAACTAAACACATCAGCTTATCCTTGTTAATTACACAACATTGATTGGTTTAAATTGTGTACAATGCTTTTATGTTTTCCCCCTTCGATTCGGAGAAACAAATAGTTTTTTCTGAGTTTAGAATGGCCGAAGACACTACACTACCCATAATCCTCAGCTATCGTTTGGGACTACAGTCCCTTTGCTTGACAAACCCCGAGATTAATCTTCAAGCTCTGTGATTGGATGTTGGAGTGGCAGTGTGCCAAGGTTACGCCGAGCGTCAAACAGCTCTATGAAATGGAATGAAACCACGGCAGACTATCGAAAGCTGGACTCGAACGGGTCCAGCCCCGCCCCCTTATCTTATAAGAGTATAATTAATATGTATAATATCAGTTAAAATAAGTGCTTCAACATAGTTAACATTGCAGGAAAGCAATATATTAGACGTTAAGTACTTTGTCAGGCTTAATATTTATCTGTAGATACCCCCAAAGCTTTTTTCTTATTTAAAAGAAGACCTTAACCTAAAGTGTTCTTTCATGTTTAAATAAAGGTTAATTAGTTTTTCTGTTTTGCACATCCTCCTATTAATATCTTTGTACATCCGGCACTAAACTGTTTTATTGTAGAGATCACTTACAGTATCTTTTTGATATTTGATATTCTATATTTCTATCATTGACCTTCTACCTTCCCCCTATAGTATGTAGAGTATGTACTCTTAATATTTTTTTCATCAAATATAACATATTCAACAAAAAAATTAAATAACGTGCTTTAACCACTAGGCGGTGCGGGTTAAAAAACTGTCAAGTTTAAAGTGTTAACACAACAAATCATACTTTTTATTATTAGTGTAGGACACTTATGTATGTATAACATCTGAAGATGTGTAGTTTTATTCATGTTTTCACATCATTTTACAGGATATTGCTATACTATTTCTCATGTTTTACTTCTACACATTAATATCTGATTTGTAAAACATCACAGACAGAAGGTATATCCGTCATTTAATGGTAAGCTATTGAAATTCTGAATCCATAGATGTGTCTCCCATCACCAAAAACCCCTGACTATTCTCTCAACTCAGTATTTACATTCTTATATTCAAAGAAAATGAATAATATCTTTAAAAACTACAAGTCCCTGTCTATCAGCTGTGCACCGCTACCTATCTACCAATTAGATCAAATATACAAGTCATCCGAATTAGTATTGATACTGCAAAGAGACGTATTGTGTGAAGAGAAATTGAAGATGTTGTTTAATAACATTTGTTTTCTGGGCTCAATGTGTGTCTTGGCTGTTTTCGTTGTGATCGCTAAATTCACCTTGTTTATAATATTATCACCGTTCCTTCAACAGGAAACTGCAGTGCTTCAATGCAAGTGTATTTTAGCATACGAGTGCTTTTGTTTTGAAATCACTTTCGTTAGTTTCGCCCTGCCCCTCGCTCCAATGACCATTTGACCATTAATAAGGTAAAAAGCACAAACGCCTCGCAGACGCTCTTCTGTTTCCTGGTTTAATAAAGAAAAACAAATGGTCCGAAGATACACGGATTGCTGAGTAAATACTATGAAATGTTGATTTTATTTGATCATTTCAGTAAAAAAGTAACGTTCATATTTCTCCTTTTGATTATTATAGTGTTGAACATTCAAAACAAAGCACTTTGACCGCAGCCAAAGTTTCAAACCTCCTTTCCTATCATCTAGAGCAGGGGTCTTCAACGTTTTTCAGGCCAGGGACCCCCAAACTGATGGAGAGCTGGAGCAGGGACCCCCTATTATATGTATGGCATACAATTGTGTTTTATATTAAACGGGGCCTAGTGCCGTGTATAAACATAGCTACTCTGTTATTGTACATTCAATACTAAGCTATTCAAATAATACACAGGTTAATATATTCATGTTTTTATTTTAAACATGTGCAAGGTACCGGGTGGCCATGCCACTGCCATTTATAAACATACATCTTGAACACAACACAGAGCCAGGGGCGGCGCCAGGGGGGAGCTAGGGGGTGCTGAAGCACCCCCCAGGATTGCCAAAGCACCCCCTAAGCACCCCCAAGAAATATGTTTTTTTTTTTTTTTTCTTTTTTTTAAATTATTATTATTATTTTTATTAAATTAAATTAGAAAAATTATTGATTACATCAATGCAAATGTGAAACAAACTAATTTTTGACCAAAAACATAAAGCCAACACAGGTGATATGATTAGGCCAATGGCCAGCACCCATTAGATTTTTGACCTACCCATAGGCTAAATTACTTTTTGACACTTGAGTGACTTCCTGTTAGCTAGAGCGCCAAATTATTTGCTAACGTGGATGTCGAGCAAAGTGAAAAATGGATCGTTTTTTAGTCCTTAAACGTCCACGTGTGGACACTCAATCACAACCACCTGAAAGCGAGAGGGATTCTGCACATAATAGGCCTCGTGAGGCAGAGGCTGAAGGTGTCACGGTCACCGACCAGGAGGAGGACCAAGAAAAGCCGTGGGAGGATGGAGATGAGGAGGAAGGCGCGGAAATGCCCGGCCCCGCGGCTGCACCTGCTGCTGCGGAGGAGGAGGAGGAGGAGGAGGAGGGAGGGGAGGGGAGGAGGACATAAGTAACAATCCCCAAGAGGGCCCAAGACGGCCAATTCTTCAAAAATACCCCACACGGCCATTTGGAAATCAGCAGAGATGTTTCTATAAAGGCTGGATGGATCAACATGTATGGTTAGAATACAGCGTGTCCAAAGACGCAGCATTTTGCTTTGCTTGTCGGCACTTTTCAAAACGAGTGCACGGAGTACAACCAGCATTCATCTGCAACGGGTTCAACAACTGGCGAAAAGCATCAGCGACTCTGAACACTCATCATGAAAGTGCGGCGCACAAGTTTGCTATGGAAACATGGAGTGAGTTTAAACAAAAACAGACAAGTGGCTCAAAAATAGCAAACATGATTGACAAGGGACATTCAGCTTTGGTTATGGAGAACCGAAAGTACATGCAGGCCGTGGTTGAAAGCCTTCGCTATACCGCTTGTCAGGGAATCGCACAGCGAGGTCACAGCGAGGGTGGGGACTCCTCTAATAGGGGTAATTTTCTCGAGCTTTTGCACCTCATCAAAATGTTTGATGTTACAGTGGATAAAAAATTGGCAAGCAATCCATCAAATGCCAAATACACTCACCATGACATACAGAACGAATTATTTGATATAATGGCTGATATGATACGAAAAGAAATAAGTGATGAGGTGGGGGAGGCAGAGTACTTTGCTGTTTTGGTGGATGAAAGTAAAGACATTAGTAAGAAGGAACAGATTTCAGTGATCGTGCGGTATTTACAGCCACTGACAGAGACGTTGCATGAGGAATTCTTGCATTTCACCCCAGCAGATGGGTTAGACGCAGACTCACTACTACACAGCATAAAGCTTACACTCAGTCAGTGTAATATAGACATTAATGGTTGTGTTGGCCAGTGCTATGACGGAGCATCTGTAATGTCAGGATGTAACAATGGAGTGCAGGAAAAGTTCAGGAAAGAAGTGCCACAGGCAATTTATATACATTGCCATGCTCATAGGCTCAACTTGGTGCTGGTGGACTGTGTGCATAATGTCAATGCTGCAGCAGAGTTTTTTGAGACACTACAAATGCTCTACAAGTTTTTCTCTGGGTCAGTGGTGCACGATCTGTTCATGAAAAAACAAAAGGAACTCGAGCCAACAGCACAGTGCGTAGAACTCAAGAAGCTGAGTGATACTCGCTGGGCATGCCAATATAATGCAATCTGGGCAGTCAAGAAAACTCTCCCAGCAATCCTGGCTACCCTGCGTGACATCATCGGCCTGTCAAATCCACACCGGAGGACAGAGGCGAGAGCTCTCAGTGCAATAATGGACGAGACATTTGTTGTACATCTCATTATTTTCGAGGATGTATTCAGAACAACCAAGTTCATGTCGGATCAGCTTCAGTCCGCCACTTTTGATCTTGAAGCGGCAGATGATCTGGCCCAGTCTGTTACCACTGCCATATCTGAAAAGCGGACAGAGGACAAGTGGAGGGAAATCCGAAATGAAGCAGAAAGTCTGTGCGTGAACGCAGGAATTGCACCACAGATGCAACGTGAGAGAAGGCGGGCTCAAACATCTCGACATCTGGAGGGGTTTGTAGTGGAAGCCCCGTTAGAAAGAGCACGCTTGGACACAGATGACCTGAGAACACACTCGTTCTATCCTGTTATAGACAGGTTGTTAATGGAGATGAAACGTCGCTTTTCAACAGAAACCAATGAAGTACTGAGAGGTGTGTCCGCCCTGAGCCCCAAACACACATCATTTCTGGACAAAAAAATGATACTGCCCATGGCCCGCCACTATCGAATCAGTGAGGAAAACCTGTCTGCAGAGCTTTACCAAGTTCGCCGGCTGTTGCAAAGAAAAGAAGAACAGGGACATACTATCACCAGCACCAAGGAGTTTCTATCCCTCATGAGGCCATACAGAGATGCATTTATAGACTTGTACAAACTGATATGCATATCTCTGACACTTCCCGTGACCTCAGTGAGCTGTGAGCGCAGTTTTTCTTGTCTGCGTCGTTTGAAAAACTACCTGAGGAACACCAGTGGGGACTCTCGAACCAGTAACCTGGCACTGTTGGCTATAAACACCGTGAGAACAAGGGCCCTGGACAGCGACAAAATCATTGATGCGTTTGCCCTCAACCACAACAACAGACGCATTGTTTTGTTATGAAGACGTCTAATGGTAAGTGCATGATGATGCACCCCCTCTGTTGCCTATTATAAATGTAATGCATTGATGGTTGAGGCAAACATTCTGACTGTTTATAGTTATTTCTATGTGGCCTACTTGTGTTTAATTTTATGTTCAGAGCCAGAGGTGTGTTAGGCTTGTGGACCTTACCCGCTGTAACAGTTGTAAATATGCAGTGGTGTTTCTTTGTACATCATTTAAATTAGTATAATCACACTAATTATGTGTTCTTCGTTTATTTATGTTCAATACCTGACAAGGTCGGAGATCAGTGGGCGGAACTTCTGAAATGCAGTCACTGTACTCAGAAGATTCTTTTTGTGGGTACACCCCCCTTTATATTGTGTCCCTCACGTTTCCTCTTCCCTTTTTGTTTTTGTAAATGTTTCCACATGAGAGGAGTCACTGTGAGGGATACAAAATGTTATACTGATTTGTTATATCTGTTGTCAGCTTGTCAGTGATTAAAAGGAAATCGTCTAAACTGTATGCTGGCTCGGGTCTCATCCATCCATGAACAACGCAAAACACAACGCAGAGACCGCTTAATGTTGCTCTCAAAGTGCACCAATTGATGCATTTAACTTCAATATTTAAAAAAAAATCTTCACGGGGGAGCATGGCCCCGGACCCTCCTAGAGGAGGGGAGGACCCTCCTATAGGAGATTAGGTCCACTCCCCAAAATAGCACTTTACCCCTGCTTACACCTATATGCCGTGAGCTGATTATCGAGCCTTCATTGTAACCGTCGCGGGTGTACTGCGTATGTGCGTGAGGGGAGTGTTGCAGTAGAAAATTCCACTGTAGCGCCGGTGCATTAATGAGAAACTCTAAATGTTTGAGCAGCCTCTATGAAACGTCAAGCTACCCCACAGCACCCCCTAGAGAAAATCTCTGGCGCCGCCACTGCACAGAGCTATTAAAATAATTCACAGATTCAAGTTTTAACTTCAAACAAGTGCAAGGTACAGGGTGGCCGTGCCACTGCCATTTATAAACATACATCTTGCATACAACACTGAGCTATTAAAATAATTCACAGATTCAAGTTTTAAACATACATGTAGAAGGGACAGTGAATCCTCAAACCATCTGTGGATGGCACACGTACTCCCACATTAGTGAGATGTCTGACCCTGATGAGTAGCACACAGCTTATCTAACCTTGGACGGATGGAGGTTGTCAGGCAGAGGGTCATATCAGCCTCAGGCTGCAGCCTTGACCTGTATTTGTTTTTCAAGTAAGTGAGTGAGGAAAATCCACTTTCGCAAAGATAGGTTGTTGCAAAGGGCAAAAGGCTCATCATAGCTTTTCCTGCCAATTTCGGAAAGTCTTTCTGGCAAGAGATCCAGAACTGGGTGAGTGGTTTTGTGTCATATATGTGTCTGAACGTACTGTCCGTGGATAGTTCAATCAGCTGATCCTCCTCTGTCACTGTCAGGCGTGTGCCGTCTGCTGCGTTGTCTGTGAATGGAAACAGTATCCATGTCTTGTCCCTGCGCCAGGAGTCAGCCTCAGAAAAGTAGTGCCCAAATTGTCCCTCGAGCGCCTCCAAATGCGCAATAATTAGTCCACTTTTTAAACCAGCCATGGCTCTTGCACTGTCAGTGCACAGCGCAATACATTTTGTCCACGGAATGTCATTTTCTCTGAAAAAATATCAATCACTTTGAAGATTTCAGAACTAGTTGTGCGTTGAGGGAGGCACTTACAAAACAAAAAGTCCTCCTGCATTTCCTTATCATCGACAAAGCGCACAAACGCCAGAAGCTGGGCGTCCTTAAACATCTGTTGACTCGTCTAATTGTAATGCAAATGCATCTGCCAACCTCAGCTTCTTTATCAGTTGCACCCTCACATCAGATGCCATCTCGTCTATACGGCGAGCTATGGTTGTGTCCGACACTGGAATGGTTTTCAGTTTGTTAATGTCAATATCATTCCCATACATTGTTTTACACATATCGGTTGCTGAAGGCAATATTAAATCCTCTGCAAGTGTGTATGGCTGTTTCTTCTGGGCAATCCGAAGAGCAATTTGATTAGAGCATTTCAAAGCTAGCTCACCAACTTTGGCTGATTTTCTGATCAATATCTGTTGACCTTGGAGGGATTTGAGGCTAGCTTGGAAGTATTTAACAGGTTTGTCTTTGAAGTGGCTGTGTGTTGTCTCCAAGTGACGCTGCAGCTTTGATGGCTTCATAGATTCATTTGAAAGAACAGTAGAGCAAATGACACACATTGGAAATTCAATGCCATCTGTCTCCTTAAAGGTAAAACCAAACTTCAGATAATTATCTGCATATTTTCGGGTCTTCTCTCGTTTGCGCTTACCCTTATTAGCTGCTACATCAGCAGCAGGTTCCGCCTCGCCACTTGCATTCACTGGTGGTTTCTGAGGTGGATGGTATCTCTCTTGTCTTGTGGATTTTTTTGGTCGAGTTACAAAACGATTCATTTTTATATATATATAAAGGTATGGTCTTCTCAATAATATCGCAGCGTGCGTCCTTGTGTCTGGGTCCTTAGTAAACTGGGGACTGAATAGGCTCTCGGCCAATCACGGGGAACCTGACAGAGCCAGCGTGTGTCCTGCGGCCTCGTGATTGGCACAGCAGCGATAGGGGCGGGTCCTCCCCTTTGTGTACAGGAGGCCTGGTGGGACAGGTCCGGGGTAGTCTCCTGCTGTGAGTGAACCGGCGCCTAGCTTGAGATAGCTACTGTGTGTAGCTGAATGCGTGCATTGCTGACTGAAAGATAACGTCTTCTGCCTCCATTTCTCCGTTCGCTACAATATGTTGGATTCATGTTAATGTGCATTTAAAGACATTTCAATTTGTGGGAAAAAAATGTTTGGAAAATGTTTTTGTTTTTAAGAAATATAAAAAATTGTCTAATCAACCAAAGATTTCGCGACCCCCCTGCAGTACCTCCGCGGACCCCCTGGGGGTCGCGGACCCCCTGTTGAAGACCTCCGATCTAGAGAATTAGAACGGCTCTTATCATGGCGGCTACTGAGGTACTTCCGGGTCATTTCACTCTGTTAGGAAGGTTCCTAAGATAAACTGACAATTCGACCGCAGCCATGGTCTGGTGGTTCCTCGGTTATCGCTCCTCGCTCCTCCGGCACAAATAAGGGCCATGGGACGCTCCTTAAGATGGCGCACAAAAATCAACTTCCGGTGAGAGCGAGGATCAAGGAGAATCAGAGAATTGGCATGGACCCACAGCCTGTGTACAGGTCATTTCCTGTGCATATTGTACTTATTAGCCGTTTCTCATTTCTCAAATGTTCGCTTCCTTGACTTGTCCTCCGGTAGTGACCCGGAAATTGATGTCAGTGCGCCATTTTGAAGGATATCTAATTTTTCTAAATAAGAATCAAGGATCGAGCATCGAAGAGGCTCTCTGGAGGAGCTGTGATCGAGGATACACTGATGTATCCTCCGGGGATATATTTCCGGCAACAATGGAGTATAAAAGAGGCGTGACAAACGGCTGGAATCATTTAAAACCATGGCAGGTGCCCTGCACAAAAGTCAGTGTTGTTAATAATAAGTTGTACTAGTCCGCACGTCTGTATGCAGTTAGAGCCTCCTTCTAACCACATTCCTTATTGACATTTCACCTGATATTCTTGATGTTTTTATCTTCATCCAATACTTGTATAATCACGCCATGATGTTTAAAAGTGCAAACGGCAGCAAACCTGTATTTATTTTTACGATTATTATATCAACAAGAACTTTTTTTGCATTCAGCACTATGATTTAATTTGGGCTAATCTCATGTTGTTCAGCCATGCATGAGGCCATCAGTGGGAGGCCATCCATCGACCCTCCCACCCTGATGTACACCACGGCTCAGCATCCACGAGGCTGTCCAGAGCCCGGCCACAGAGGAGGACACAGAGGAGGATGAGGAGGCCACAGAGGAGGATGAGGAGGCCACAGAGGAAGATGAGGAGGCCACTGAGGAAGATGAGGAGGTCACAGAGTCTGGCTCGGACAGCCAGGAGGATGTCGAGCCGCCCACCTCTGCCGGTCGCCCTCCCCGCAAAAATATAAATAAATTGAACTGCTGCAGTTTCTGGAGGAGGACCAATTTAACCGTCAGCAGGCGGCACTAGAGGACACCTTCAGAAAGGAATAGCTTTGTTGGTTTAGTTTTATTCAATTCAATACATTTGTGTCAAGTTCATTTTAAATGTAATTAAAATGAAAGTTTGACTGCAAATCAGTAGTCCTCTTTACAGTTCCAAATCCAGAAAGAAATACCCCCACATATGTTTACTGAAAAGATACAAGGAGATCTTTATTTTATACAAAGCTGAATAAACATTTCATGATTGTGACATGAGAAAAAAGCCAACGTTTTTTAAACTCATTTTGCAAACCCAAGGTATAATAGTGATATATTGAAACTGATAATCAGCACTTTGACATTTTCAGACAAATCTCTACTGTTCAAAATTCCAGGAAAGACAAACAACTTCTAAGTTTAACTATTTATTATAAGAGAGCAAAAGATATATTACTTGGCCAAGGACTCCGTCAGGTCATATAAATCACAGGCATTTTGCTAAAGTTTCTACAGAAAAAGTGGAATCCTTCATTACTGATTCCCAGCTATGCGTGGGAGCGAAGCTCACCCATATCTCAAGGCCGGAGCGATGTCCTGTACTGAATAACTCTTTGTATTCTTCCAGTGTCTGCACTTGACCTTGCTACTTTAGTATTGCAAGCTAAAAACTCTCATATGACTGTCCCCTTCGTTTCGTATCCAACCCTTAGTCATAACATCTCATGAGCACAATAATGTAATAATAAGAATCCCTCTTGTAATGTTATATAAAAATAGACTCCACACTACCTCAAATAATTCAGCGAATAAACCAACCTTGTGTAAAGTATCTAAATGCAATATCAGGAATGTTTTATTAACCCTTAAGAGTTGTTCCTAAGGACAAAACCTTCCAAAAAACTGCTGTAAAAATATGATATACTCATATTTTTTTCCACTTTAACCGAGTCAATCTTTTAAAACTACTATCAAATTCATAAAATGCATTTCAAGTAGTATTTGATTATTATTATTATCAGGGCCTGAGATGGGTCAATGATTAGCAGAAACTTTTTTCTGCAGTGTCAGATTAAAGTTTAAAATCTTAGCCTATAATGATATATGATGATTTTCACTAGGCCGTCTCCTACCACAAGTAAAAGGTTTTTTTTCCCAGTAAATGCCTTTTACCCTGTTGTGACCTAAAAAAAGAAAAATAGAAGATCATTTTGAACCAGAAAAAACATTTATATGAGAAAGATGAACATTGATTGATGAACACTGTGTGTCTGGGTGTGAGAGTCCAGCTGAGGTTGAGCAGGGGCTGCAAATAGACAGACGGTGGTCCTTGCATGTGAACTTCCAACATTTGCAGCAGGTGCTGCAAACTCTCCTCTTTCTGTCCATGCAAAAGTGGCACTGCCTCCTGCCCTTACATTTACTGAGGGGAGAGGGGCCTGCAGCAGCACCCTGCAGATCTGAGACTATTCCTGCAGCGGCTGATGAGCCAACATGAGCAGCTCCATGTACGCCTGCAGTTCCTCTGTGGCCACATCTCGCCAGTCTCCCATGCATGTTTTTCATGGCCTCAATATGCTTCAGGATTTTATCCGTCAGCAGCAGTGCAAAGCTGGACCTCGGGTCACTGATTCGGGCGACAGCATAGTGTGTAGGTCCCAGGATCAAACCTGTGGCTGCTGGGACGTAGTGGTGTGTCTCAGTGTTTGTGGGAGACCAAAACATTTTTCCGCCGCTTCATCCATCGCCCCTCCGCTCTTATCTTCAAATGAGTCTTGAGATGAGTCTGAGTTGGACTCTAAAAACAGGACTCTGGTCTGTTTCTACCTCTGAGGCCTCCTCCGTTTCAGCCACAGAGTCCTCGGAGGAGGATGAAGAGCCATCCTCGCACTCAGAGTGCATAATCATTGCCAGAGCCTCCTGTGTGCCGAATTCCTTGCCATCTCCAAAATGACTACTCCCGCACTAATACTCATACTTCTAACCATGGCTGCACCTGCATAAACAACCTGAGCGAGAACCAAAACAAAGTCCAATTTTGTTTTGGTTCTCGCAACTCATCGTTTTTGTTGTTGAATTAGATTATAACGCAGTTTCTAAGAGAAATGTTTTTTGAAGTTGGACACACACACACATACACATACACACACACACAGACACACTCACACACACACATACCATTATCCAACATCAATAGTGACACAGACCACACATCATTTCAGTAGCAAGGCACCCTTGCAGAAAACAGGAAAAGGTATGAGGGGCCATTAGGGACATTATTCCGAAATACCGTTCACATACACACGTGAAACGCTCTCACACACACACATGAAACGCTCTCACACACACATGTGAAACGCTCTCACACACATGAAACGCTCTCACACACATGTGAAATGCTCTCACACACACACACACACACACGTGAAAAGCTCTCTCACACACATGAAACGCTCTCACACACACATGTGAAACGCTCTCATATACACATGTGAGACGCTCTCATATACACATGTGAAACGCTCTCATATACACATGTGAAACGCTCTCATATACACATGTGAAACGCTGAGTTCAGTATTGAATTAATTTGCTTTTCAGTTAAAAAAGGAAGGCCTTCCTGTCACATGAAGGAAACAGGAAGACTTCACTCTATGAATAGCATGATATTGCTAACATTTCAAAGAGCCTTCTTAAACCAAAATGAATTTCATCTGTTCCTCGTTGTGTTTCAAGTACAAACTTTATTTTTTTTGCGGTGGAAGGAAATGAAGAGGATGTTTTACGTTTTTTTACTAGTGCTTTGCAATGCATTGAGTCACTGCAAATAGAAGAATCCAACAACTTTGATCAGGAAAGGCTGTATAGAATGCTTGATGACCACACAAGGACTCTATCTGCATATCTTACTGTTTCGAGGTATGGTGAGGATAATACGGATGTCAGTAACCTTCTAGGATCATTGTATAGATGTTTTCGCAACTTGCTGCATGCACATGAGACCAGACGGAGAACCACTGATGTGACAATCAATCTAATACCCCAACGACATTGCGAGGCCATGCAGGTCGACCCCAATACAGGATAACCGCTGAACAAATTTCCCACTGTGTTTCAATTGGTATGACATGGTCAAGAATTGCATCATGCTTTGGAATTAGTCGGAGAACCCTATACAGACACAGGCAAACTCTGGGAGTTGAGCCATTAAGCTATGCAGTATTGTCAAATCAAGACCTGGACAGCATTGTGACAAACATACTACAGAACACTCCAAATGCAGGGGAAGCATATGTACTTGGAAGCCTGAGATCACGTGGCCTAAGAGTTCAGCGCTGGCGGGTCAGACAAAGCCTGCATCAAGTGGATCTCATTGGGCGGTCTTTTAGACGTCGACATGCTATAAGACGAAGGGTCTACAGTGTTCAGGTCCCCAATCAATTGTGGTAAGTTGACAGTTGTAAACTGCTCAAATGTGCAGGTTTTAAGTACATGCTTACTTTAATGTATTGTATTTCTCCCAACAGGCATTTTGACGGCAACCACAAGCTGGTTAGGTGGCGGATGGTCTTTCATGGCTGTGTTGATGGCTTTAGCAGGACTATTGTGTACTTACGGTGCTTGTCTAACAACATGGCTTCAAGTGTCTTGTCATTATTTTTAGAAGCAGTAGAGAACTGCTGAAAATGGCCTGAAATCCCTCTCACACAACATACTGAAATCCCTCTCACACAACATACTGAAATCCCTCTCACACAACATACTGAAATCCCTCTCACACAACATACTGAAATCACTCTCACACAACATACTCATCGCAGTTCACATGTGTATTAGAGCATTTCATGTGTGTGTGTGTGTGTGTGTGTGTGTGTGTGTGTGTGTGTGTGATTGCGTTTCACATGTGTATTAGAGCATTTCATATGTGTGTGTGTGTGAGTGCGTTTCACACGTGTATTAGAGCATTTCATATGTGTGTGTGTGTGAGTGCATTTCACATGTGTATAATATATGAGTGAGTTTCATGTGTGTGTGAACGGTATTTCTGAATAATGTCCCGTACGGCCCCTCATATAAAAGTGTGACATTTGTCTGCAGGCTTCAAAGGGTTACAATTATTGCCATCTTGTAGACAAATGTAAAAATAAAAAATTGAAAGCTAGAAGTCAAAAATGAAATCTTAACATAAAGGAACTCATTCGTTTGATAAGATAAATGTGGGCTCAGAAAAAGCATTTTGCCGCGAGGAACAAATGTGTCGTTTTTTGTGTAGCTATTTTAAGGAACTGAGACGACAATTCAAAATACAATTTAAAAAAGAATATCCTCTGGCAAGTTTTAGCTATATTCATTCAACAAATAAAAATAAATGAAAAATAACCGCTACCGGCCTCCTAAACAAGGCCCGGCCCCCCCACTGACACTTTACCTCAGCCACAGGGGCGGTTCTAGGGGGGGGGGGGGGGGGGCAGTAACCCCCTAACACTGACTTTGGACCCCCCTGTGGCCCCCCTGAAAATGAAAAAAAAAAAAAATAGTTTATGATTAAACGATATCTTGGCTGACGAAATAGGCGGAACTAATGATATTTGTCACTCTAGTCGGACCCATTAGAGCAGGGGTCTCCAACACGTCGATCGCGAGCTACCGGTAGCTCGCAAGCAAGCCCTCAATCAAAACTTTACAAATATGTTTATTATTTTATTTTTTAACGCAAGCCGTCATCGCCACGGAGGAGCACACAGCCTCTGTGAGCGAGCACACCTTTATCTATTTAATATCGATGTAAAAAATAAAGTAAGAAATCATTCCAATGTGTACTATAGGACAGTACAAAAAAAAAAGGGGGTAGTGGTGGTCTAATGGATAGTGAGGTGGGCTGAAGATCGGAAGGTGTTGTGAGTTCAAATCCCGCCTGGAACACCACCACTAGTGTGCCCTTGAGTAAGGCACTTAGCCCTCAGTTACTCCAGGGAGAATGTCCCTGTAATTGTAAGTCGCTTTGGATAAAAGCGTCAGCTAAATGAAATGTAATGTAATGTACTTTCTTTGTCTTTTTCGTCCTGCATTTATTGTGCCCCCCTCAGAAAATAACTGGCCCCAGCCTGGCCCCTCCAGTCAAATTGGTCTAGAACCACCACTGCTCAGCCACATCATAGACTCTATGCATTACACCAGGGGTGCCCAACCAGTCGATCGCAATCAACTGGTCGATCGCGGGGAGATTCCCAGTCGATCGCGAGATGTGTCTAAAAATAGAACAACAATATTCTGTTTTATCGTTAATGTCCTGGCTATAACATAATATTCCTGTGCCAGAATAATGCACTTGAACGCATCAAAGCTTTGTGATTGGCCCCCAATGTGTCGGGGCATGGCTGGTGGGCAGTGGGCACTAGTTCGCTGACGTTGTCCGTGTCAACAGGAGTGACAGTCCGCACACACACAAGACCGCAATTATGGCAGAAGCAAAAAAGCCCAAAATATATCATTTTCACTCCGAGTGGGAGGATGATTATTCTTTTGTTTATTCCAATTCAAAGTCCATCTGTCTCATCTGCACTGCGAGCGTGGCTTTACCGAAGAAGGGTCATTTAGAGCGGCATTTCAAAACGGTGCACAAACGCTACGAGACGGAATTCCCTCCTAATTCTGCCCTACGCTCTTCTGTTCGTTGCGTGCATATGTAACAGAGTTAAACATGTGAATACATAATTATAAGTTTGTGAATATTTAATTCATAATAACTTGTGAATTTTAAGAGATGAGATTGTTTCATTTAATATTTTAAGTTTTGTTTCCCGTGGAACACCGTCCCGTTGCACGTCTTTTTTTACTTCCGGTATGTATTTTCCACCCTCCGCGGACTGGCCATCTGTAGAATCTGGAGAATCACAGAACAGCCGGTCGTCAAGGGCCGGCTCGATTCGCTGACGGCCGTCACCGCCCTTAATTTGTTATGTTTTTAAAAGGCATCATTGAAGTTTAAAGTAACCTGTATATCCTATATAACCTGTTCCAATAATTATAACCTGTTTTAATAATTATAACTTTGTCTATGTAAAATGTATACTTATGAAACTAGACCAAGTGTTCTTATTTTTCCTTTGTTTGCTGTGGTCAATTGTGTGTGCGTTGACTTAGGAATGTAGAGGATCCAGTCGCCCCCCCCCGGGTTTTTAATGGGCCGGATAGGAGCATGGGGGGGTTGTAGGAGAAAGGTAATAAAACTGACACCATTGAGTCTATGCAGAGATTGTTCTGAGAGAAAGATTGGGATGCGGAGTGGTACGGCCAGGTGCTGAGGATAAACGAAGATAAGGATTGGTACCTCACCCCCGTGCGACCCAGAATTGTTTATTTTATGGCTGCCATAAAAGATGACCTGGGACTGTTCGGCGGCGCAGGAGATCCAAAGTTCCCACACTTATGGCTGACTCACTCTGATTCGCTGTTTAGACCTCGTCAATGGCTGACTCACTCTGATTCACTGCCTAGGGCTCGCCCAGGAGTGAGTCCACCAATGGATGAACACCTAGGGAGGAGCAACCGACACAACTCCTCCCATACAACTCCTCTCCGTTTGTGGGAATAAATATTGTGAATTCTGTACACTCGCGGCCTCTGTTCTGTCTGACTGTCTGATACGTACATCGCACGGTGGAAGAGCTGAGGCCCGAAGTACTTCGTTATATAAGTACTTCGTTATATTGTACTGTTGTTTCTACCATTAAATCAGCTTATTGTTTAATCTCATATCTCTGTCTGAGCCGTTCCTTTTTACAGCAGACCACTCATCAAACGAACAGCGCGGAGCGGGCTCGAACCTTCAACAACTGAAGGGTGCTTAAACCCAACAATTTGGTGACCGACCGACGTGATGAGTAGGGTCTCATAGAAGGAACACCGGCAGCCAGCGGACGAACTGTCCAGGGAAGACACCTCGAATACCTCTGACAACTAAACAAGGGCCCTACGACTGAAAGGTGAGCAGATACCTGTTATTATCAAAATCTGTGATTGGCTATACTACAACATTTTAGAGTTGTCAGCGGCATTTTCAGTGTTTTAGTCTTACGGTAGAAAGAACAGTACTACAGAATAACACTTTCCAGTCTCAAAGAGGAGCTGTAGTTGTGTTATATGTGGGGTATTTCAAGAGGAGAAACGCAACTTTCAAAATCAATTTGAAATGACCGGATCTCGCAAACTCTTGCTGTGGGGTTAATCTAGAAGACTAAACGTGACGATAAAGAGATTCTGTAGACTGGGTTTCGACTCCTTGCCAAAAGCCACATCGCCGAAAGGGGGTGTAGAAGCGCTTCTGGAAGTCTCTCCATCTGTTGAAATATACATCGCACTATAAAAGTCAACTAGACTGTACGGGGAATATATTAACTGTGTAACGAGATTGCAGTGGTTATAAAATTTAAAGGAAGTCCAGCTGCAATGGTCGTCCGAGATTTCAGTGGTTTTAAAATTTAAAGGAAGTCCAGCTGAAATACTCTGAGAAATAAGGTGACACACACAGTAATTCTTAGACGAATTCTGGGGTTGGGGCTCATCGACTAATGTACACAGGCAATCCTTAGACGGATCTGGGGTTACATTAGGTTTATTTATTTTGAGTGTGATTAACTGTGTAACGAGATTGCAGTGGTTATAAAATTTAAAGGAAGTCCAGCTGCAATGGTCGTCCGAGATTTCAGTGGTTTTAAAATTTAAAGGAAGTCCAGCTGAAATACTCTGAGAAATAAGGTGACACACACAGTAATTCTTAGACGAATTCTGGGGTTGGGGCTCATCGACTAATGTACACAGGCAATCCTTAGACGGATCTGGGGTTACATTAGGTTTATTTATTTTGAGTGTGATTAACTGTGTAACGAGATTGCAGTGGTTATAAAATTTAAAGGAAGTCCAGCTGCAATGGTCGTCCGAGATTTCAGTGGTTTTAAAATTTAAAGGAAGTCCAGCTGAAATACTCTGAGAAATAAGGTGACACACACAGTAATTCTTAGACGAATTCTGGGGTTGGGGCTCATCGACTAAGTACACAGGCAATCCTTAGACGGATCTGGGGTTACATTAGGTTTATTTATTTTGAGTGTGATTAACTGTGGTTGTATATTATAATATTTTCAACATCAATTTGAAAGGACCGTCCCTGAAAGTATTGTAGAATCTTATTTGTATCTGATAGCATATACGTGACGATCAAAGGTTATTGTAGACTGGGTTTCGACTCCATGCCTTGGGCCGCATCCTCCTTAAGGAGAGGCGCTCTTTTGCAGTCTCCGTAACTGGTTGAAATACACCTCGCAACGAAAACTATCAGACTGTATACCTGTGGGAATAAAACTACAATAATTAGTAAATTATAGTACGCAGGGATATTAAAGTAACCTGTATATCCTATATAACCTGTTTTAATAATTATAACTTTGTCTGTGTAAAATGTATACTTATGAAACTAGACCAAGTGTTCTTATTTTCCTTTGTTTGCTGTGGTCAATTGTGTGTGCGTTGACTTAGGAATGTAGAGGATCCAGTCGGCCCCCCCGGGGTTTTAATGGCCCGGATAGGAGCATGGGGGGGTTGTAGGAGAAAGGTAATAAAACTGACACCATTGAGTCTATGCAGAGATTGTTCTGAGAGAAAGATTGGGATGCAGAGTGGTACGGCCAGGTGCTGAGGATAAACGAAGATAAGGATTGGTACCTCACCCCCGTGCGACCCAGAATTGTTTATTTTATGGCTGCCATAAAAGATGACCTGGGACTGATCGGCGGCGCAGAGATCCAAAGTTCCCACACTTATGGCTGACTCACTCTGATTCGCTGTTTAGACCTCGTCAATGGCTGACTCACTCTGATTCACTGCCTAGGGCTCGCCCAGGAGTGAGTCCACCAATGGATGAACACCTAGGGAGGAGCAACCGACACAACTCCTCCCACACAACTCCTCTCCGTTTGTGGGGATAAATATTGTGAATTCTGTACACTCGCGGCCTCTGTTCTGTCTGACTGTCTGATACGTACATCGCACGGTGGAAGAGCTGAGGCCCGGAGTACTTCGTTATATAAGTACTTCGTTATATTGTACTGTTGTTTCTACCATTAAATCAGCTTATTGTTTAATCTCATATCTCTGTCTGAGCCGTTCCTTTTTACAGCAGACCACTCATCAAACGAACAGCGCGGAGCGGGCTCGAACCTTCAACAACTGAAGGGTGCTTAAACCCAACAATTTGGTGACCGACCGACGTGATGAGTAGGGTCTCATAGAAGGAACACCGGCAGCCAGCGGACGAACTGTCCAGGGAAGACACCTCGAATACCTCTGACAACTAAACAGGGCCCTACGACTGAAAGGTGAGCAGATACCTGTTATTATCAAAATCTGTGATTGGCTATACTACAAAATTTTAGAGTTGTCAGCGGCATTTTCAGTGTTTTAGTCTTACGGTAGAAAGAACAGTACTACAGAATAACACTTTCCAGTCTCAAAGAGGAGCTGTAGTTGTGTTATATGTGGGGTATTTCAAGAGGAGAAACGCAACTTTCAAAATCAATTTGAAATGACCGGATCTCGCAAACTCTTGCTGTGGGGTTAATCTAGAAGACTAAACGTGACGATAAAGAGATTCTGTAGACTGGGTTTCGACTCCTTGCCAAAAGCCACATCGCCGAAAGGGGGTGTAGAAGCGCTTCTGGAAGTCTCTCCATCTGTTGAAATATACATCGCACTATAAAAGTCAACTAGACTGTACGGATATATTAACTGTGTAACGAGATTGCAGTGGTTATAAAATTTAAAAGAAGTCCAGCTGCAATGGTCGTTCGAGATTTCAGTGGTTTTAAAATTTAAAGAAGTCCAGCTGAAATACTCTGAGAAATAAGGTGACACACACAGTAATTCTTAGACGAATTCTGGGGTTGGGGCTCATCGACTAATGTACACAGGCAATCCTTAGACGGATCTGGGGTTACATTAGGATTATTTATTTTGAGTGTGATTAACTGTGTAACGAGATTGCAGTGGTTATAAAATTTAAAAGAAGTCCAGCTGCAATGGTCGTTCGAGATTTCAGTGGTTTTAAAATTTAAAAGAAGTCCAGCTGAAATACTCTGAGAAATAAGGTGACACACACAGTAATTCTTAGACGAATTCTGGGGTTGGGGCTCATCGACTAATGTACACAGGCAATCCTTAGACGGATCTGGGGTTACATTAGGATTATTTATTTTGAGTGTGATTAACTGTGTAACGAGATTGCAGTGGTTATAAAATTTAAAGAAGTCCAGCTGCAATGGTCGTTCGAGATTTCAGTGGTTTTAAAATTTAAAAGAAGTCCAGCTGAAATACTCTGAGAAATAAGGTGACACACACAGTAATTCTTAGACGAATTCTGGGGTTGGGGCTCATCGACTAATGTACACAGGCAATCCTTAGACGGATCTGGGGTTACATTAGGATTATTTATTTTGAGTGTGATTAACTGTGTAACGAGATTGCAGTGGTTATAAAATTTAAAAGAAGTCCAGCTGCAATGGTCGTTCGAGATTTCAGTGGTTTTAAAATTTAAAAGAAGTCCAGCTGAAATACTCTGAGAAATAAGGTGACACACACAGTAATTCTTAGACGAATTCTGGGGTTGGGGCTCATCGACTAATGTACACAGGCAATCCTTAGACGGATCTGGGGTTACGTTAGGTATATTTATTTTGAGTGTGATTAACTGTGTAACGAGATTGAGTAAGAAAAAGGTTGATAGGCGCTGTGAGAATGGGTCTGCAGAGAGAATTTCGCCTTGATGCCAACTGGCTGTTATCAGCCTGCAGCCAGGGAGGAGAAATCAGCAGAGCTGCCTGCACTGATGTGTGTGTGTGTGTGAGGAAGTCCGTGGATTGGTCAATTTGGACCAATCAGCGCGGGCTTAACGTAACGGCTAAGCGGTCCTACGACGCTGGTTATCAACTCGGTAAATCGAGCCAGGGTTTCTCTCTCCAGCTGAGAGCGCGTTCACGTGAAAGGGACAAGTGTACTAACAGCGCAGCGTCATACTTCATTAATGAAAAGTAAATAAATATTAGACAAATATGAACTTTAAACATCCATGACTTAAACATATAATAAAGGATACAAGCCACATAGTTGCACCTGCAAGGTGAATATAGAGCAACTGGTTAAAAAATAAATAAACTACCGAGTGTTTGAAAGCGTACAACAGTTTTATGTTATCACTGTTGCCCATCTAAGACACGAGTGGATCTGACTTTAATTACATTTGAGTTGAGTGTTTCGTCAACCTAATGTGTTGCTTAAAATAATACTTCTGCATACAGTATGTGACAATGTAAGTGTTGCACGGTCAGATACGGCTCGAGAAGCTGACTTAGACAAGGAAATATATGATATATTATGATATTATATGATCGATGATGTGATATGAATGATAAGTGCGACACGTCGGCGTCTTCTCTTCATACGGCAGTTTAAACTGTATTTCCTTTATCCTGTAATATGACTTGATAGATTTAAACTCCGCACGCTGAGCTCTGATCAGGCGCAGCTTTCACTGAGTTGATCTCTATTCTATAGACGCCGGAGGCAGGCAGCGTCAGGTAAAACAAGTTATTTAGCCTTCCCAAACCTGAGCCTTACGCGCCGCCAATAATACACCTCGCACCGAAAACTATCAGACTGTATACCTGTGGGAATAAAACTACAATAATTAGTAAATTATAGTACGCAGGGATATCTGGTATTTTTTATAAAAAACTAAAACCTTTAGGAGAAGCGCTCTTGTGAGTCTCCGCAACGGGTTGAAATACACCTCGCACCGAAAACTATCAGACTGTATACCTGTGGGAATAAAACTACAATAATTAGTAAATTATAGTACGCAGAGATATCTGGTATTTTTTATAAAAAACTAAAACCTTTAGGAGAAGCAGATACGAACGAAGTCAAAATGGAAGGAGAATTTGAACGTGAAGAGAGAGAATTAGGAGTCCCTGTTCCGGGGAGTTTAAGGGAACAGTGGGGACAAGCAGAGAGATTGATACTTAGCGGACTTAAGCCCGGAGATCATAAAAAGGCGAGCAGCGATCTCCGTTTCTTACACGATCAGATGATCGCAGAGAATAGAGTAGAGGGTGACGAGGCAATAAGTCTCCTAGCCACAGCACTCAATACATACGAGCGACAGTTGGTTCAGAAATTAGAAACTCTCAACAAGCAGAAGGCAGGTTTTATCAGGGCTTCTAAACTTAACAAAGAAAGGGAGCTAGTTGACAAGCTAAGGAGAATAGGCCATAACGCAGCTTAGTTATGAATGGAGTGGCAGTAACCTGCTCTCTGAGCAAAACTCCCGCCAAAAATCTGCCCGCCATAGCAGCCCCACCCAGTCCTGCACCAGCCCCTCCCACAGAAGTGATAGAGCCAGTCAGGAGGGAGAAGCCATATGGTGGGCCCCTCCCAGACATCCCAGAGGGCGGTCCCCTCCTCTATCCAGATTTATACAACCCCTTTAAGACCCGACCCCCTCCCTATACGCTTCCCTCCACCTCTAACCCCCCTCACCCAGTTCCCCTCATGACATTAAAGGAACACCTGTATCAACACATACACCTACAGATGAAGAAATACTTGACTTTGTTGCAAAACGCGTCAAATTTTTTAGGACTAAAAAAAAAAAAAGGATGAAACCTCTGCCTCTGACAGAGAAGACACGGCAAGTCAAGACGGCACAGGGGACTCCACCTTCCTCTGAAACAGGTTGATATAGCCGGTGTCGGACTTTGTTTATGAACACATTAACTGAGGGACAGGTTTCTCCCCATTTGAGCTGACCCACGGCCATCAGTTTCCGGGTCCTGGAGCATTAGCAGTAGGGAAAGAAGTAGAGGAAATAGCAAAACCATTTACCAGCAACTTAAGGGCTTGGTATGAGATTTCTCCACCCAGGTGGCTGACGCCAAAGGGGGACCGGAGAAGCACGAGGCTAACACCGCAGAATTCATCTGGCTGAAGGTCATCCGTCCGAAGTGGCTCAACCCAAGGTTCACCGGCCCGCACAGAGTGACTCAGAGGACATCACATGCAGTTCGCCTCGAAGGAAAGGGGGAAACGTGGTATCATTGGAGCCAGTGCGCCGTTGGAAAACCTCCAGCAAGGACGTTAGACGACATCAGAACTGACATCGCTGCAGCAGGACGAGAGACGACACATCTGACGACGACAGCCCAGCAGAAGCAACGACCCATACAACAGATGACAAGGACAAAGACACAGAGGTAACAACAGGCGATCTTGGAAAGGAGATTACGGCCGGCGAGGAGGCGGACACGAGTCTACTCTGAAACACACGACTCCATATAGGACCCGACTTTTTTACTCCCACCTTTAGGGGCACTTTCCAATAAGTAGCAGCATTTTTATGCCCACCTATAGGGCCTCTTTCTAATAAGAGTAGTAGGTTATATATAACGAGAGGTTAGCCCTATAGTTAAAGGGCAGTGGAAGTCTCCCCACTCACCAGACCTTCTATTTAACAGGTTCTGGGAGCACAGTATTTACCATTACAGGGTACTATTTTACACCCTAGTTTTAAAAAATCTCCTTAGGAGATTTTAGCATTGTGTTCAACCTAATTACAATAACACGGACCACTGATTAAAGGTACTCAACAATGACAGACTGTGGATTACACTTCCTTATTGTTTGTTGGTGTACTCTGCTAGTGGGAATCGTGGTTTTACTTGGGACACTGTTTGTATCTTGAACACCATTCTTAGTTATATGGCCCATTAGCGAATTGCCTTATTATTTGATTGGGTGTTAATTCCTTGTGTCCTAGTAAATCTCCTATTATTAATAACAGAAATAATGTGTGTTCACCCTTGCCTTTATTTTTGTTTTAATGATTCCATTGACCACCCAGACTCCATTCCCCCGCCAGAGGAGTCCGTAACTAGGGTCAAACGGGCCAAACATGAGGTAGTTGTTACCAAAATGTCTCCTAAACAAACCTTCACTTTCCAAGCAGGTAGTGATGGAATAATGCAGACAGGATCAACTATGTACATTACAATGTGCTCCGTTTAGCTAATCTCACTAGGGACCCTGTAGAAGGACTCGCTGAACAGCTGGGGCCGACTTCCCTTATGGCTGAAACAGAATAGAATGGCCCTTGACATGCTGTTAGCTGAGAAAGGAGGTGTGTGTTCAATGTTTGGTGATATGTGTTGTACTTTCATTCCAAACAATACGGCTCCGGACGGTTCCGTCACAAAGGCTTTAGAAGGCTTTCGCACACTATCCATAACTATGCATGAACAATCAGGGATACACAACCCCTTGGAGGAATGGTTTACAAACATGTTTGGTCAATGGAAAGGTTTAATAATGTCTCTTTTGATTTCAATAGCTACTTGTATTGCCATTTTAGTAACATGTGGTTGTTGTTGTGTGCCTTGTATCCGCTCATTGTGGGACAGACGCAGTAGAAAAGAATGACAGTGGTTATGTTTTGAATGCTATGTGTGAATTGATCTCTGGAGGTGAGATCAAAAGGGGGATTAAAGTAACCTGTTTCAATAATTATAACCTGTTTTAATAATTATAACCTGTTGTCTATGTAAATGTATACTTATGAAACTAGACCAAGTGTTCTTATTTTCCTTTGTTTGCTGTGGTCAATTGTGTGTGCGTTGACTTAGGAATGTAGAGGATCCAGTCGGCCCCCCGGGGTTTTAATGGCCCGGATAGGAGCATGGGGGTTGTAGGAGAAAGGTAATAAACTGACACCATTGAGTCTATGCAGAGATTGTTCTGAGAGAAAGATTGGGATGCAGAGTGGTACGGCCAGGTGCTGAGGATAAACGAAGATAAGGATTGGTACCTCACCCCCGTGCGACCCAGAATGTTTATTTTATGGCTGCCATAAAAGATGACCTGGGACTGATCGGCGGCGCAAGAGATCCAAAGTTCCCACACTTATGGCTGACTCACTCTGATTCGCTGTTTAGACCTCGTCAATGGCTGACTCACTCTGATTCACTGCCTAGGGCTCGCCCAGGAGTGAGTCCACCAATGGATGAACACCTAGGGAGGAGCAACCGACACAACTCCTCCCACACAACTCCTCTCGTTTGTGGGGATAAATATTGTGAATTCTGTACACTCGCGGCCTCTGTTCTGTCTGACTGTCTGATACGTACATCGCACGGTGGAAGAGCTGAGGCCCGGAGTACTTCGTTATATAAGTACTTCGTTATATTGTACTGTTGTTTCTACCATTAAATCAGCTTATTGTTTAATCTCATATCTCTGTCTGAGCCGTTCCTTTTTACAGCAGACCACTCATCAAACGAACAGCGCGGAGCGGGCTCGAACCTTCAACAACTGAAGGCTGCTTCACCCCAACAAGGCGGACACGAGTCTACTCTGAAACACACGACTCCATATAGGACCCGACTTTTTTACTCCCACCTTTAGGGGCACTTTCCAATAAGTAGCAGCATTTTTGTGCCCACCTATAGGGCCTCTTTCTAATAAGAGTAGTAGGTTATATATAACGAGAGGTTATCCCTATAGTTAAAGGGCAGTGGAAGTCTCCCCACTCACCAGACCTTCTATTTAACAGGTTCTGGGAGCACAGTATTTACCATTACAGGGTACTATTTTACACCCTAGTTTTAAAAAATCTCCTTAGGAGATTTTAGCATTGTGTTCAACCTAATTACAATAACACGGACCACTGATTAAAGGTACTCAACAATGACAGACTGTGGATTACACTTCCTTATTGTTTGTTGGTGTACTCTGCTAGTGGGAATCGTGGTTTTACTTGGGACACTGTTTGTATCTTGAACACCATTCTTAGTTATATGGCCCATTAGCGAATTGCCTTATTATTTGATTGGGTGTTAATTCCTTGTGTCCTAGTAAATCTCCTATTATTAATAACAGAAATAATGTGTGTTCACCCTTGCCTTTATTTTTGTTTTAATGATTCCATTGACCACCCAGACTCCATTCCCCCGCCAGAGGAGTCCGTAACTAGGGTCAAACGGGCCAAACATGAGGTAGTTGTTACCAAAATGTCTCCTAAACAAACCTTCACTTTCCAAGCAGGTAGTGATGGAATAATGTAGACAGGATCAACTATGTACATTACAATGTGCTCCGTTTAGCTAATCTCACTAGGGACCCTGTAGAAGGACTCGCTGAACAGCTGGGGCCGACTTCCCTTATGGCTGAAACAGAATAGAATGGCCCTTGACATGCTGTTAGCTGATAAAGGAGGTGTGTTCAATGTTTGGTGATATGTGTTGTACTTTCATTCCAAACAATACGGCTCCGGACGGTTCCGTCACAAAGGCTTTAGAAGGCTTTCGCACACTATCCATAACTATGCATGAACAATCAGGGATACACAAACCCCTTGGAGGAATGGTTTACAAACATGTTTGGTCAATGGAAAGGTTTAATAATGTCTCTTTTGATTTCAATAGCTACTTGTATTGCCATTTTAGTAACATGTGGTTGTTGTTGTGTGCCTTGTATCCGCTCATTGTGGGACAGACGCAGTAGAAAAGAATGACAGTGGTTATGTTTTGAATGCTATGTGTGAATTGATCTCTGGAGGTGAGATCAAAAGGGGGATTAAAGTAACCTGTATATCCTATATAACCTGTTTAATAATTATAACTTTGTCTGTGTAAAATGTATACTTATGAAACTAGACCAAGTGTTCTTATTTTCCTTTGTTTGCTGTGGTCAATTGTGTGTGCGTTGACTTAGGAATGTAGAGGATCCAGTCGGCCCCCCCGGGGTTTTAATGGCCCGGATAGGAGCATGGGGGGGTTGTAGGAGAAAGGTAATAAAACTGACACCATTGAGTCTATGCAGAGATTGTTCTGAGAGAAAGATTGGGATGCAGAGTGGTACGGCCAGGTGCTGAGGATAAACGAAGATAAGGATTGGTACCTCACCCCCGTGCGACCCAGAATTGTTTATTTTATGGCTGCCATAAAAGATGACCTGGGACTGATCGGCGGCGCAGGAGATCCAAAGTTCCCACACTTATGGCTGACTCACTCTGATTCGCTGTTTAGACCTCGTCAATGGCTGACTCACTCTGATTCGCTGCCTAGGGCTCGCCCAGGAGTGAGTCCACCAATGGATGAACACCTAGGGAGGAGCAACCGACACAACTCCTCCCACACAACTCCTCTCCGTTTGTGGGAATAAATATTGTGAATTCTGTACACTCGCGGCCTCTGTTCTGTCTGACTGTCTGATACGTACATCGCACGGTGGAAGAGCTGAGGCCCGAAGTACTTCGTTATATAAGTACTTCGTTATATTGTACTGTTGTTTCTACCATTAAATCAGCTTATTGTTTAATCTCATATCTCTGTCTGAGCCGTTCCTTTTTACAGCAGACCACTCATCAAACGAACAGCGCGGAGCGGGCTCGAACCTTCAACAACTGAAGGGTGCTTAAACCCAACAATATCTGGTGTTTTTTATAAGAAACTAAAACCGTTAGGAGAGGCGCTCTTTTGCAGTCTCCGTAACTGGTTGAAATACACCTCGCAACGAAAACTATCAGACTGTATACCTGTGGGAATAAAACTACAATAATTAGTAAATTATAGTACGCAGAGATATCTGGTGTTTTTTATAAAAAACTAAAACCTTTAGGGAGAAGCAGATACGAACGAAGTCAAAATGGAAGGAGAATTTGAACGTGAAGAGAGAGAATTAGGAGTCCCTGTTCCGGGGAGTTTAAGGGAACAGTGGGGACAAGCAGAGAGATTGATACTTAGCGGACTTAAGCCCGGAGATCATAAAAAGGCGAGCAGCGATCTCCGTTTCTTACACGATCAGATGATCGCAGAGAATAGAGTAGAGGGTGACGAGGCAATAAGTCTCCTAGCCACAGCACTCAATACATACGAGCGACAGTTGGTTCAGAAATTAGAAACTCTCAACAAGCAGAAGGCAGGTTTTATCAGGGCTTCTAAACTTAACAAAGAAAGGGAGCTAGTTGACAAGCTAAGGAGAATAGGCCATAACGCAGCCTTAGTTATGAATGGAGTGGCAGTAACCTGCTCTCTGAGCAAAACTCCCGCCAAAAATCTGCCCGCCATAGCAGCCCCACCCAGTCCTGCACCAGCCCCTCCCACAGAAGTGATAGAGCCAGTCAGGAGGGAGAAGCCATATGGTGGGCCCCTCCCAGACATCCCAGAGGGCGGTCCCCTCCTCTATCCAGATTTATACAACCCCTTTAAGACCCGACCCCCTCCCTATACGCTTCCCTCCACCTCTAACCCCCCCTCACCCAGTTCCCCTCATGACATTAAAGGAACACCTGTATCAACACATACACCTACAGATGAAGAAATACTTGACTTTGTTGCAAAACGCGTCAAATTTTTTAGGACTAAAAAAAAAAAAAGGATGAAACCTCTGCCTCTGACAGAGAAGACACGGCAAGTCAAGACGGCACAGGGGACTCCACCTTCCTCTGAAACAGGTTGATATAGCCGGTGTCGGACTTTGTTTATGAACACATTAACTGAGGGACAGGTTTCTCCCCATTTGAGCTGACCCACGGCCATCAGTTTCCGGGTCCTGGAGCATTAGCAGTAGGGAAAGAAGTAGAGGAAATGAGCTCAAAACCATATTACCAGCAACTTAAGGGCTTGGTATGAGATTTCTCCACCCAGGTGGCTGACGCCAAAGGGGGACCGGAGAAGCACGAGGCTAACACCGCAGAATTCATCTGGCTGAAGGTCATCCGTCCGAAGTGGCTCAACCCAAGGTTCACCGGCCCGCACAGAGTGACTCAGAGGACATCACATGCAGTTCGCCTCGAAGGAAAGGGGGAAACGTGGTATCATTGGAGCCAGTGCGCCGTTGGAAAACCTCCAGCAACGATTAGACGACATCAGAACTGACATCGCTGCAGCAGGACGAGAGAACGACACATCTGACGACGACAGCCCAGCAGAAGCAACGACCCATACAACAGATGACAAGGACAAAGACACAGAGGTAACAACAGGCGATCTTGGAAAGGAGATTACGGCCGGCGAGGAGGCGGACACTCGTCTACTCTGAAACACACGACTCCATATAGGACCCGACTTTTTTACTCCCACCTTTAGGGGCACTTTCCAATAAGTAGCAGCATTTTTATGCCCACCTATAGGGCCTCTTTCTAATAAGAGTAGTAGGTTATATATAACGAGAGGTTAGCCCTATAGTTAAAGGGCAGTGAAAGTCTCCCCACTCACCAGACCTTCTATTTAACAGGTTCTGGGAGCACAGTATTTACCATTACAGGGTACTATTTTACACCCTAGTTTTAAAAAATCTCCTTAGGAGATTTTAGCATTGTGTTCAACCTAATTACAATAACACGGACCACTGATTAAAGGTACTCAACAATGACAGACTGTGGATTACACTTCCTTATTGTTTGTTGGTGTACTCTGCTAGTGGGAATCGTGGTTTTACTTGGGACACTGTTTGTATCTTGAACACCATTCTTAGTTATATGGCCCATTAGCGAATTGCCTTATTATTTGATTGGGTGTTAATTCCTTGTGTCCTAGTAAATCTCCTATTATTAATAACAGAAATAATGTGTGTTCACCCTTGCCTTTATTTTTGTTTTAATGATTCCATTGACCACCCAGACTCCATTCCCCCGCCAGAGGAGTCCGTAACTAGGGTCAAACGGGCCAAACATGAGGTAGTTGTTACCAAAATGTCTCCTAAACAAACCTTCACTTTCCAAGCAGGTAGTGATGGAATAATGCAGACAGGATCAACTATGTACATTACAATGTGCTCCGTTTAGCTAATCTCACTAGGGACCTGTAGAAGGACTCGCTGAACAGCTGGGGCCGACTTCCCTTATGGCTGAAACAGAATAGAATGGCCCTTGACATGCTGTTAGCTGAGAAAGGAGGTGTGTGTTCAATGTTTGGTGATATGTGTTGTACTTTCATTCCAAACAATACGGCTCCGGACGGTTCCGTCACAAAGGCTTTAGAAGGCTTTCGCACACTATCCATAACTATGCATGAACAATCAGGGATACACAACCCCTTGGAGGAATGGTTTACAAACATGTTTGGTCAATGGAAAGGTTTAATAATGTCTCTTTTGATTTCAATAGCTACTTGTATTGCCATTTTAGTAACATGTGGTTGTTGTTGTGTGCCTTGTATCCGCTCATTGTGGGACAGACGCAGTAGAAAAGAATGACAGTGGTTATGTTTTGAATGCTTTGTGTGAATTGATCTCTGGAGGTGAGATCAAAAGGGGGATTAAAGTAACCTGTATATCCTATATAACCTGTTCCAATAATTATAACCTGTTTTAATAATTATAACTTTGTCTGTGTAAAATGTATACTTATGAAACTAGACCAAGTGTTCTTATTTTCCTTTGTTTGCTGTGGTCAATTGTGTGTGCGTTGACTTAGGAATGTAGAGGATCCAGTCGCCCCCCCGGGTTTTAATGGCCCGGATAGGAGCATGGGGGGGTTGTAGGAGAAAGGTAATAAAACTGACACCATTGAGTCTATGCAGAGATTGTTCTGAGAGAAAGATTGGGATGCGGAGTGGTACGGCCAGGTGCTGAGGATAAACGAAGATAAGGATTGGTACCTCACCCCCGTGCGACCCAGAATTGTTTATTTTATGGCTGCCATAAAAGATGACCTGGGACTGATCGGCGGCGCAGGAGATCCAAAGTTCCCACACTTATGGCTGACTCACTCTGATTCGCTGTTTAGACCTCGTCAATGGCTGACTCACTCTGATTCACTGCCTAGGGCTCGCCCAGGAGTGAGTCCACCAATGGATGAACACCTAGGGAGGAGCAACCGACACAACTCCTCCCATACAACTCCTCTCCGTTTGTGGGAATAAATATTGTGAATTCTGTACACTCGCGGCCTCTGTTCTGTCTGACTGTCTGATACGTACATCGCACGGTGGAAGAGCTGAGGCCCGAAGTACTTCGTTATATAAGTACTTCGTTATATTGTACTGTTGTTTCTACCATTAAATCAGCTTATTGTTTAATCTCATATCTCTGTCTGAGCCGTTCCTTTTTACAGCAGACCACTCATCAAACGAACAGCGCGGAGCGGGCTCGAACCTTCAACAACTGAAGGGTGCTTAAACCCAACAAGTTGCACCGACAGAGGTCCGCCGTTTCCCCGCAGCGAGGCTCTCCCCCAGTTGACAGTTCGCTAGCACCCAGCCCCCCCCCCCCCCCCCCTCTTTATTTGGACTGGTAGATCTCGGCAGACTGGCAACTTTAAAAGTAGCTCTTGGTTCAAAAAAGGTTGGGCACCCCTGCATTACACTAAAGCACACAATGTTGACAATATTGCTTACTGCACATATTTTATATTCTATAATTGTTTGCATTCTATTTCAATGTAAATTACTACTTTATATTATTGCTATCTTACTATATTCTTTATTACAGTGTTCTTAGTATAGTTTGCTATCTGTGTTCTTTTAAAAAGAAAAAAAGTTTTTTTATTACTTTTATGTATGCACCACGACACGTAGTCAAATTCCTCGTACGTGTGAACCTATGTTGTGTCTCGTCAAATGTGTTAGTTATGTTTATGTATTATGTCTGTCATTTCATGTTTTTTCACGTCTGGTCATGTCTGTTTATTTAAGGTCATTTCATCTCTAGTCAGTCTCTGTGTTTATTGTCATGTCTCGTTTACCATTTGCTGTTTTATTTTGTACTTACCTCTTGTCTTTCATTTCAGGCCCTGTTTCTTCCTCCCCTTGTGTGTTTTTCCCGCCATCGTCAGCATCTGCCCCGCCCCTGATTGTTTCCACCTGTTCCCACTCACCTCATGTTTAAATAGTCCTGTCTCTCCCCTGTCCTGTGTCAGTTTGTCTTGTTTGTTTCCCCCGAATGGTCGTGCCAAGCCTCAGCTCAGAAAGGATTGCTTTCTCTCATGTCAGGTTTTGTTATTTTGTTGATTTTGTAGGCTTAAGTTTTTCTTAAGTTCTCTTTTTGTTATGCTTAGTTTTTTCCTCCTTGTGAGCGCTTTTTGTTAATTCCAGTATCTACTCTGTTAAAAGGAATTACCTGATCTTTGAAATTAAAGATACATTTTTGTTACATTCAAGACTTTGTCTCTGGGTCGTGCATTTGGGTCCGTCAGTTTTTGTCGAGGTCCTGACAACCTACCTGGTAACAGAGTCCTGCACGGGTCTGATTTTCAAGACCCGCTCCCGCCCCACACCCGCGACGTGCGATACCGAACCCGCCCCGCCACCCACACATATTGCCAATTAGTTCCGCAAACCGGCACAAGATCCGCAAACCGACCCGAACCCGCATATCCTATGAGCAGTGAAAACATGCAATTATTAACACACGCAGTTGCGTATTTGGCTCAAAAAGCGTGGGATGTTGGTTATTTTTCTCCATCTAGGATGACACCAAAAGCCTCCCAGACGTTGGATTTCACTCTTGAGGAAGAGTGTTATTGACAATGCTGTATTCTCCGCTAGAGAGCTTCACCTCAGCCATTTTGAATGTGGCTCGCTCAGCAGCAGATTGATGCGCTGCAGAGGTTATGATTATGCGCGGTCCCGAGGGGGAGAGGTCTGAGGATTTAAACATTAAATTAAATTATTATTATTTTAATATATTTATTATGCAACACCCGCGACCCGACCCTGTTGGAGCACCACCCTTTGGAGTGGTTGAAGGTTCGAGCCTGCTCCGCACCGTTCGTTGATGAGTGGTCTGCTATAAGAGGAAGGACTCAGACACCGAGATATGAGGTTAACAATAAGCTGATTTAATGGTAAAAGCAACAGTACAATATAACGAAGTACTTCGGGCCCTGGTTCTACTACCGTGCGATATACCTATCGGGACAGTCAGACAGAACAGGGGCCCCGAGTGTAAGAATGTTACAGTATTTTATACACATAAGCGGGGAGGAGTTGTGTGGGAGGAGTTGTGTCGGTTGCTCCTCCCTAGGTGTTATCTACTGGTGGATTCACTCCTGGGCGAGCCCTAGGCAGCGAATCAGAGTGAGTCAGCCAGGTGGATTCACTCCTGGAGCAGAGTCTTCCACTCCGAGACAGAGCGTGTCCTTGATGTGGGGTTACTTTTGGGTGAACATGACAATCTTTATCTTTGCATGAAATGTAGCACCTGTGAAAAAGGGGGAGCGAGCCTCCCATACAGAGTCAAGGCCGGTGCGATGTGCTGTTCTGACTACCTCTTTGTATTCTCTCAGTCTCTGCACATGACCTTGCTACTTTCAATATTGCAAGCTAAACACTTTCTCATGTAACTTTTCCCTACGTTCCTGCCCACCCCATCAAAACTTGGGGGGGGGGTGATTGGGTCCATTTATTCCTAAGTCACGGCACATACAATGAGCACACTAAGCAAATAACTTAATAATAACAATATTGCCCTAGTTTCATAAGCAGTTTCACAAGCATACATACAAAAAACTCATTTTTATCTCAAATTGCATTCTGTTATCATAGTGCTTGCTTACAACATTGTTAAATCTCATCCAGATTGTACTTTGACCTTGCAGATCGTTTGCTTCCAACATCCTTTCCTTCAAGGATATGTTCTTGTGAAGTTTTCGATGTTGCAGTCTCTGTTGGTAGACCTATCATATTGGTGTGCATAAATGGTAGGTTTTGGTGAAATTATTATTTTTTAAGTATTTTTTAACTAATACATTACTCTAATTCTTTGTTATTGTTTTTTTTCTTTATGTGTTCTTAGGCCGTTACGATCTTAATGTTCCAGAGCTAACATGCAAACATTGCACTAAGAAATGGGGTCCAGAATTCAGTGACTTGGTTAGGTGTGGATACTGGCCAGCTACCATGCAAGCACAGACCCTGTTCCACCAAGATCTGTTCCATTCCTTTGAGGCTATGAAGACGGCAGCTCCAGGAATGTCTAGACAAGCCTTTACTGCAATGTTGGACCAGAGAACAAAGCAGTTTGGAAGAGTAAGTACAAATGTGAAGCTGAAAGACAAATACATGTATTATCATAAGAAATATATTTATGGCCAAATATGGATGAGCGAGATATGATAAAAAATATAACATATATTATGTATTTTTACTTCAGACTGGCAAGGTGAATGCAGATGCTTTTCAGAGAAGCTTTCTGCAGTATGTGTACTGCACATTTGAAGAGAATAAACTTCTGGGTAAAGAGCCATTTGTCTGTCCAGCCTGTACCATGAAATGGTGGCTGTTTCAGTAGATGGCAATAGGAAACTTTACAGGTTCCAGAAAACAAACCAGTAAGTTTTTAACATTGACACAGCACTTGTCCTAATTCCTTGTATTTTAATTTGACATTGGGATTGCTATAGTTCTTTCCTGTTCTCAGCTGTTAAAACTACAGCTGTTGAATCTAAAATATTTTTGTTAGACTTTATAACCTTGTTTTGAAAGATGCTCTTTAAATATAAATATTATTATTACTATGTTCAATTTGTAACTAGAGTGGTTATCTATAATTCCTTTTCTTATAGGAGTGAAGAGCCAGGCTTCTTTGACGGAGTGTTTTTAGCCCAAGACTCTGAGGTTTCCACTTTTGTGGAGGATGTTCGAGGGGCTGTCAAAAGTGTGAGTTTTAAATTAAGCAGAGCAAAATGTATCTCACCTTTTTTAATAACTAATTGAAGTTAAAATAGTAGTAACACAGTTGCCTTCATATTTTTTTGGAGATGGGATAGAAGTGTTGAGACCAGATGACAGGGTGATGAGGTTAGCAATGCGGTCAAACTGTCACAAACATTATTGCTGTAAAACTGGATTGAAAAAACAGCTAAATTCTAATCCAGAATATATTACACATTTGGAGCCTTCCAATTATCCCAAAACGGGTTTGGTATTATCCAGGGAGTTGCATATCCAGGTGAATCTGGCAGTCGAGCAAAACAAACTTGTGTGTAATAGTTGATATGTTTGATAATACCGTCAGTTGGTCCCACTATCCAGTGTTTTGAAATAACTTCTGATAATGATTCTCTAAAAACGATTTACTTTGGTAGACTGCAGGAAAAGCAATGTGTTGTGAATCTCACTGGACAGCAGCAAGGGAGACCTCTAAGTGAGCCAACAAGTTGGATGAAGAAGGTGTTGAAATTGCTGTGTGTAGGCATGGATTTCTTCTCAAAGGTTGGTAGTTGTCTTGATCATTTTCAATTAAAATATTTGTAGGTAAGCTGAAGCTTTACCTTCAATCTGCTTTGTACTTACTATTTTTTTTTTTTTTTTTTTAAAAGCTTTAAATATGTATAGAGGAGAAATCTTTGCCTATCTGATGTTTCTCCAAAAAGAGTTCCAGAGTGCCTCATTTTTGGCAATGGACGTGTCGGTATGCACCATATCTTGACAAAGTGTCAGAAGCCTTGCCTCATCTTCAGCCCCTAAAGGAAATGAGACATTGCTTGTCTGTGATGCATGCCAAGCCCACAATACCAAATGCGAGGTGAGGATTTGAATGACTTAAACAACAATTAATGGTAAATCTGACCACTACACATGAGTCTGAACTGATCCAAGAGAATGTTTTAAGTTATGAGTTGTTGACCTTGAGATTTGCATCAACATTGATTACCTCATCCTTAGATTCTTTGGAATGCACGGAACCAGGAGGGTGCCGGCACCACTCTTGGTGAAGAAGTGGAACAAGTTAACAGCTTCTTATCCAGATGTGCCCTAACAACTAAATACATGGCCAAGTCAGGTTTGTGAACTTTTTTGGGCCCTGCCTTCCTGTAAATGTACACATTTATATTTTATAACGTTGTAATGAGATGTATTCTTCTTCACAGCAAGAACTGACATGCTCACAGTCCATGCTATGGGCTGGAATCATCGCAAAGAGAATGGCCTCCACATTGCCTTGTCCCTAGATTCAAAAAAGTATGTTTGTGTATTGAAATGGAGATAACTATTTTAAGCTGTAAAATTTGACATTTAAGTCCACCCAATATATATAAAAATGACACCCCCATATAGACATTGCAGTGGTGCAGGACTAGAGCTACGAAATTCATTAAATATGTTATTGTGTTAATTTCCTCCTTAAAATGCATACTTTTGGCTTCTTTTCATTGAATTATTTTATAAAATGACATGATTCTGTTTTGCTATTTTGCAGACAGCAGAAAAGACAGAGGCTGTAACTGAGAGCCTGAAGAAAATGCAGGACCAGTTGAATTGCTGTGATGACATGCTAGAACTGTGGGTTGATGATGTGAAACAGTGGGCCAGTAAAGGTAAGAACAATGCTGTTTTGACGTATACATAGATGGAGTCGGTTCATAAAAACTAAATAATGCTGTCCAAATTAAACTTTGTCCTTTAGTGTGCCTGTTAATGTGCGATGTGCAAATAACAGACATTAATTGTGTTTGAAACTTGTTTTCTTCTTTTTATCTTATTAATTTAGGAAGTGCTGGTTGTTTGCAGATCTCAATAGAAGCACTCTTTGTGAGCATTTGCCAGAAAAAGCACTACCTTTACAGACAAAATGGTAAGCATTTTGGGACATTTATTGGTTGTGTTGATTAAATCCCGTCAGCTCTTTTGTAATCTATGTTTTTACTCTCATTACAGATCGTAACAAAAGGCGTCAAAAGATTGCCCAAGAAAAGAAAAGGTTGCTAGAGGACATCCACAAGTACAACCAGCAACGAGATGGTGACCCTATTGACATTAACACGGTTGTGGAGAAACTCTCAACCAAATCTGCAGAGAGCATGATCTGGCCTTGGCAGGGACCCAACAGAGGTGTTGTATTAAGATTTTACTTCTAATCTACAAAACTGTAATAATAAAATGTGTTCATTAATGTGAAATGTTTATATTCATTCTCAGACGGTGTGGACATTCTCACTAAGAAGGGGCTGTTTGACCAAGAAATGCTTCTGTCACGACTGACAGAAGAAAAGCAGATCCTTGTGAAGGAGATGATGCAGCACTGTCAGTACCTCAAGGACTCTGTATCAAAGGTCCAGACACTGATGGCCCCAGTTTCATTGATCACACAGACAGGAAGTAAGTGAACCACATGGATTTATTCACTTTAAAATACATAAGTCAATGTTTTTCAAACCAGCAAAGGCAAACACACTTTAAAGAAGATTTTATCTATCCGTTTGTTTTTATTTGAGTCTGACTGCATTCTAATCTTTCTTGACCTAAATACGTTTTCTCTGAATAATTTTCACAATTTATATGTGTGCTATATAACTTGTAGGCTATCCGAATGGAATCACAGAGGAGGGGTACAATGGCCTTATGTGTCTTCTGAGGAGAAATCTGCATGACCTCAGACTCTAACAGCAGACTGTAGCAGGCGCCTACAGAGGAATTCTGGAACCCAGTCCTAGGCTGGAGGAGGAGGAGGACGAGGACATGGAAGAAGAAAAAGACTGGCAAAGTGACAACAGCTCAGATGATGAAGATGATGCAGAAGAAGGGACTTGACTTGTGGAAAGTTACTTGGTGCCCTTATGCAGTTCTGTAGTTAAAGCGGACATATTATGCTTATTTTCAGGTTCATATTGTGTCCTATATCTGCCTTTACTGTTCTTCCTTTTCACAGCTCCCTTCAGCCATTTAGCCTCCTTAATAATCAGATTTCAGCTAGCTGACTGTTTTAAGTTAATAAAAAGGTAGTAAAGTGACACCAAACACAAAGCAGTCTAACGACTAACCCGTGGTTTTTAGCTAGCTGACAGGCACAACACTAGCACGCTAACACAGCTAGCTAAGCTGTTAGCCAGCTAAAATGTAGATGCTTCAATCTGGATTTGATTAAGTGTGCAGTTTTTACGTTAAAGAGGACATATTAAGCTTATTTGAGTTTGAAATAGTATTTAGTGCTTCTACTGTGACATGTTTCCATGCTTTAATGTTGAAAAAGGACTTTTTTTCTCATATTACCTGTGCTGCAGCACCTCTTTTCTTTACTTTGTCATGTGCATTATCATATATTGTAACCTGTGTTTTGCTACATATGCTCTTTTATCTTACCAAAATAGTAATAAACTTGATTTTGTACATAACTGATGTCTGTAAATATTTACTGATACCCACTTGATATTTTATTACATTATAGAGTTGTCTTCACACATCAAATAATTAGCTTGAACTGAGGTTACAGTCATACCATTTATAACAGAGATTGATATTGGATGTGTAACATAATTCATAACTAACTAGAACCTATGTTGAGGATCGGGAGAGGGACAACAGTTCTTCCAAAAAGCAATGGTAGTGTAAGGGACATCTTAAAGGGTCAGATAATAAAGACAGACATTGGCAGTGTAACGTGTTATAAAACCCTAACACTGAGTACATGAAAGTAGTAATTCAACAATATTAACCACATAGTTACCATTTGTCATAGGCTACTATCGACTATAAAGTTTAATACAAATATTACCCAAAATGTACCCAATACCCATTAAAACATCCAAGTTGGATCATTATTTTAAAAAGCTTACTAATCTGAGGCCATGCATAGGAAATATCTCCCATAGTAAAAACTCATCCACCAGGGGTAAGGATAAATCACAAATTTAAATGTATTAAATCGATGTGTGTGGTTGTGGAAATACCGTACGTGATGTTGTGCGATTGCGTTGCCAGGCAACAGCTTTGGTTCATGTTAATTTACAAACTCTTCAAACAACCCTAGTTATATTTAAAAACATTTTAGAAGGCCTCGCGAAATACTTTAATGTAAATTCAAATGTGAAGGAATGTGTGTATAACAAAATACATCCGCCATAAACACAATACCGGAAACAGACGTAGGCAAGATCCTCAGCTCGGTGATTAGCATGTTGGGATATGGTGTTTATGCGATATGAAATCTGAAAACATGTTTTAAAAATAAAATAATACTTTATTCCGAGTGTGCTTGCTTTTCTCTTTGAAGGTCATCACATACATGTATTGTAATACACGGTTCGGCTGCATTAAATATTAGACATCTGCCGTAGTTCTCTATTTATAGAGCCCTGATTAGAAGACTTTTGGACAAACTGAAGAACTGCCGCCGAAACATACGTGACTTGGATCATAAATATATCAGCAATTAAACAACATCTTCAATTTCTTTTCACACAATACGTCTCCTTGCAGTAACAACACTAATTCGGCTGACTTTTATATTTGATCCAATTGGTAGATAGGCTGTATTTACCCCATAACGGTGCACAGCTGATAGACAGGGACTTGTATTTTTTTAATTTTCTTTGAATATAAGAATGTAATTACTGAGTTGAGAGAATAGTCAGGGGTTTTGGGTGATGGGAGACACATCTATGGAATCAGAATTTCAATATCTTACCGTTAAATGACGGATATACCTTTCTGTCTGCAAATCAGATATTAATGTGAAATATTATAGCAATATCCTGTAAAATGATGTGAAAAATTGAATAAAACTACACATCTTCAGATTTTATACATACATACGTGTCCTACACTAATAATACAAATTATGTTATTATGGCATTGTATGCCGTGTGTATTTATTTCACAATAAAGTTAATAGTAATATTATGTTTGATATTATGTTTTATTAACTAGACCACATTCTGATTAATGATGTGAAATATAAACAACCCTTAAATCAGGCTTTAGTTACACCTGAGTAAAATTCAGGGAAGGTGATTGTCAAGTGCCAACAATCAGGAGAGATATTTGATAGTGGGTGCTTGAAAAGACTAAACATTTATCTGCAGATCCCTATAAAGTAATAGGCTACTATCTACATACATCTTATAAGAGTATAATACATATAATAGTGCCTTATTAGTCTGTTTTGCACATCCTCCTATTAATGTGTGTGTACATCCGGCACTAAACAGTTTTATTGTAGAGATCACTTACAGCATCTTATTGATTTTTTCTATTCTATATTTCTATCATTTCTACTTTCCCCCCAAAATATTCAATAATGTGCTTATATAACATGCTGTAAGTGATCTCTACAATAAAACTGTTTAGTGCCGGATGTACACACACATATTAATAGGAGGATGTGCAAAACAGACAAACTAATAAGGCACTATTATATAGGTGTCCTTTTCTATCTATCTAGCTGTGCACCGTTATGGGGTAAATAAAGCCTATCTACCAATATATCAAATATAAAAGTCAGCCGAATTATTATTGATACTGCAAGGAGACGTATTTTGTGAAAAGAAATGTAAGATGTTGTTTAATTGTTGATATATTTATGATCCATGTCAAGTATTCAGTTTCGGCGGCATTTCTTCCAGTTTGTCCAGAAGTCTTCTCATCAGGGCTCTATAAATAGAGAACTACGGCAGATATGTAATATTTAATGCAGCCGAACCGTGTATTACAATGCTGTTATGTGATGACTTCCAAAGAGAAAAGCAAGCACACAATAAAGTATTATTTTATTTGCTTGGCACTTCCGGGTATTTCTCCATGTTAACAATACCGTGTAACTGTCACGTTTAAAGGGACGACATCGTGACATCTTCACGTCTCCCAGCATGGTAAATCGTCACATGTTCACATCTTGCCGTGATACCGGGTTGAATACAGCAGTGTTATCTAACCCTGACCCTCAGTGTATATTTTTGTGTATTTTGTAGTTAAAAAAGGTATAAAGCCCAAATCTGAAGCCATGGATGTGATTAGAAAATGTTTTTATACCTTAAAGATCTCCTACCATCAACCAATCAATTATTCTAAATACTTGAGGCTGGAGTCCCAAATGGTCTCAGAATCTACGCCTGAAAGAGGCTTCTGCCAGACAGAGGTGAGCAATAAACTTTGTCCTATAAGATCTGTCGTTTTTGGAAAGTTCCTGACCCTGACCAGCTATGGGTGTCCCTATAAGTTCATTTCTTAATTGATAGCAATGAGGAAAAAAAACGAAGCCTACAAAGTTGGGTTGTTGTCTTTGGGTCAAATCTGACAGATTTACTACTTTTATCAATCATAACTTTTTGACCCGACTGTATTGAATAATATGGTGAGTGCCTTGCTAACACTGTAAATGATGAAACAGATAAACAAATACTTTTATTTTGATTTCAAATATATTTATATATATTTATTTATGAAATTTTTAAATGAACTAGTTTGTCAACAGAACTTCATAATTTACAACACAACGACGAACATTTAGGACACTGTCATGTTTATATTCATTTGTGGTTCCCAGGATGGTGGCCAGGTCTTTTTGCTGAAAAAAAAAAAAAAAGGCAAAAAAAAAACAGTTAGACATTTTTTTTCAATTTCTGAAATATGTTGAGTATACAAAGTCCTTTCAAATGGCTTCTCAACCCTACGAAGGGCCATACACATAACGGTCTGTTTTCAAATCCTGGATGCTAGGCCTGTCGGAGTGGCCTTTAGTGCCTCTTGTTCCGACTTTCCAAGGAAACTGAGGGTGATCCTTATGCTGCTAAGCTTCCATAACCAGCTAACTTACCACCGAAACGTATTCAGCGTGTTGTTTTTTTAATGTTGTCTGTGGGACAGCAGTGTTTTAAACGTTGTTTACCCCAAACCATACTGCATTATTTTAATTGTATGATAAGCAGTTCCCCTAATTCCTTCAACAATAATGATGACCATAACTGCATATTGGACATTGTTGACATTCAAGCTGGTCACAATTTAGCATTTCATTTAAGTCTTCGTAACTATTTAGTAAAAACAAACCTAACAGTAGATGTATGAGTTGACAAAGCTACATCTCTCTTTAGGCTATCACCAATGCCACATATTAAAAAGGGCCCAATAGTGCTTTTGGGGGTTTTCCATTTCCAGTAGTGTGTTGATTACGTAATTGTGAATGTAAAGGGACTGCAAAAGCTTAATAGAAAAAGTTCCCCCGGAGTTTCTCTCCAACACACCTGCCTGAAACTAATTCCTACATTAAACATAATAGACTAAGGGGCGGGACGTATCTAAGCGGTTGGCTCTGGTTTCAGACAGAGGGTGAAAAGAGGTGCTGCAGCACAGGCAGTATGAGAACAATAAAGGGCTTTTTGAACATTTAAGCAGGAAAAACGTAATACTAATGAACCTGGAAATGAACAGACTATGTCCTCTTTAAGTTCTCTTTGTCTATAATTACAAAGCAACCCTGATTTCTCGGATTTCTGAACTTAAAATGGTGCAGGTGCTTATTACATGAACTAAAATAACTCCCAATTCATGGCAAAACTGACTTCTTAATTAGATAGATAGAGATTTATTGTCTCCCTTGGGAGAGATTTGCCTTGGGCAGTCGAGAGAATACACATAAACACAGGTATATATATAGAACAACCAGAGTCACAGATACACTACAAAGATCACATGGCATACATAAGATATACAAACATACAGGTGTACCCGTTATACTCCATCATTAATTAGGCCGAACTGTCAATTTATTGACAATTGAGTTAAACAAGAAATCTGAGCTTACCATGCAGGGCAGGGCAGGGCAGCCAATGGACCAGCACTTCTTTACAGCCCTTTGAAACAGAAGAGGACAAAAACTAAATATTAATTATTTTAATTTATAATTCAATACTTCATTGCATTCCATCCCCAGGATTTTAAAATGGTAAATGTTTGGATTAATGTAAGACCTCCCAGAGAACAGCTCAACATTTAATTGTTGAATTTCTGACAAAATTCAACAATTTCAAAACTATTATGTTTGTTGTGTTGAAGGTCCATACCTGTTGTGTACTTCATGCAAAAATATAGCTACTAAACTTTCTTTCACGTGTCCTTGACACAGATTGCACTGGAAACGCGACCAGTTTGCTGTGATATTCACACACTGTAAAGAAACATGAAATTAAATTGTCCTTAAATCCAAAACTTGATATCATGTATGGTCTTGCAAACTTTTAAGTTGGGTTTTCAAATTGAAAAACACCATTTGTAAAGCCTCAAACAAATACATGTCATATTTTCCCATACTTTATATGACATAATGCACCTCTTGGGTACCACAAATGACCACATAGTGAACCACAGATTATCTCCATGTGCCACAAAGCTTTTTTTAGGAATCAAAAGAACTGGACTAAAAAGATTCAATTAAAAACACATCTTCAACTACTATTATGTTAAAAGTTGTATATTTTTTAATGAACTGACCCATTAATGAACAGCCCCTCGCACTTCCCGGGTTGTTTTACCTCCTTCCACAGGTAAAACAAACTGGAATATCCCCTACTTTGATTCAACAGAAGGAATATTTAAGAGGGACCTGTGGCTTAGTTGGTTAAAGTGCCTGTCTAGTAAACAGGAGTTCCTGGGTTCAAAACCCCGCAGTGCCTTATTGTAGCACAGATATGCTCTCTCTTTGGCCTACTTGAATAAGTCATAAAGGTTCCAGATACCCAAAGGATTTCATTGAAACCAAAAAGTTGTCAAGCCTCGGTATTGCAACAATGTTTGCAAAAGCTTCTTGCGACACAATATAGTGTCCACTTTGGCACTAAAGAGTTAAGCTATTTAACATTTTCGATAATGGATGCTTAGTCTTGTGAACGTGTTTCCTTCTGAATAGGGATGGAAAGGACAAGGACCCTACTGACCCAAAGCTTTTACAATTAGCAGAGGATGGTTTCGATCCATCGACCTCTGGGTTATGGGCCCAGCACGCTTCCGCTGCGCCACTCTGCTCTACTCTTTGAATCAAACGCTGTCAAAAATGTGGATGACGGATTGATTGAATCTTTGGAACCTGGGAGAACCGACATTTCAGCAGCTTATATGTTGGATTTTGGAACCAGGATAGCTAACAGGTGTGTTTTAACCATGTGCTGTACGTGTCATTTTAGTGTGTTAGCAACTGAAAAAAACAGAATCATTGAAAAAATGAACAGGTTTGGGCTGAATAAATAAATAAGTCTGCAGATTCTTGTATTTCTCGGTCTATTTAGAGTCACCTGTAGATCCTTGTAGGTTGTTCTGTGTCTTTTTTTTGTAGTAACCAAGTCAGCAGCAGCATTTAGCATTTATCCAATACAGCTATTGCGACACTGGATTTGGTCATGGGCTGTCTTGTAACAATCTGTTATGTTTTTTTCCCAAGATCATGTCTCACTGAAGGTTACAGTGAAAAACACCATTTGTCAGAAGTGGGATTCGAACCCAAGCCTCCAGTGGAGACTGCGACCTGAACGCAGCGCCTTGGACCGCTCGGCCATCCTGACTGAAAAAGACGATTCTACAGTACATTTTGCCCGAAAAATAAAACTCAGAAATGCTCATTAATGAACTGACCCATTAATGAACAGCCCCTCGCACTTCCCGGGTTGTTTTACCTCCTTCCACAGGTAAAACAAACTGGAATATCCCCTACTTTGATTCAAAAGAAGGAACATTTAAGAAGGTGCTGTGGCTTAGTTGGTTAAAGTGCCTGTCTAGTAAACAGGAGATCCTGGGTTCAAATCCCAGCAGTGCCTTATTGTAGCACAGATATGCTCTCTCTTTGGCCTACTTGAATAAGTCATAAAGGTTCCAGATACTAAAGTAACCTGTATATCCTATATAACCTGTTCCAATAATTATAACCTGTTTTACTAATTATAACTTTGTCTGTGTAAAATGTATACTTTTGAAACTAGACCAAGTGTTCTTATTTTGTTTTGTTTGATGTGGTCAATTGTGTGTGCGTTGACTTAGGAATGTTGAGGTTCCAGTCGACCCCCCCGGGTTTTTAATGGGCCGGATAGGAGCATGGGGGGTTGTAGGAGAAAGGTAATAAAACTGACACCATTGAGTCTATGCAGAGATTGTTCTGAGAGAAAGATTGGGATGCGGAGTGGTACGGCCAGGTGCTGAGGATAAACGAAGATAAGGATTGGTACCTCACCCCCATGCGACCCAGAATTGTTTATTTTATGGCTGCCATAAAATATGACCTGGGACTGATCGGCGGCGCAGGAGATCCAAAGTTCCCACACTTATGGCTGACTCACTCTGATTCGCTGTTTAGACCTCGTCGATGGCTAACTCACTCTGATTCACTGCCTAGGGCTCGCCCAGGAGTGAGTCCACCAATGGATGAACACCTAGGAAGGAGCAACCGACACAACTCCTCCCACACAACTCCTCTCCGTTTGTGGGCATAAATATTATGAATTCTGTACGCTCGGGGCCTTTGTTCTGTCTGACTGTCTGATACGTACATCGCATGGTAGTAAGAGCCAAGGCCCGAAGTACTTCGTTATATTGTACTGTTGTTTTTACCATTAAATCAGCTTATTGTTAAACCTCATATCTCTGCGTCTGAGCCGTTCCTTTTTACAGCAGACCACTCATCAAACGAACGGAGCGGAGGGGGCTCGAACCTTCAACCACTGAAGGCTGCTTCACCCCAACAATACCCAAAGGATTTTATTGAAACCAAAAAGTTGTCAAGCCTCGGTATTGCAACAATGTTTGCAAAAGCTTCTTGCGAGACAATATAGTGTCCACTTTGGCACTAAACAGTTAAGCTATTTAACATTTTCGATAATGGATGCTTAGTCTTGTGAACGTGTTTCCTTCTGAATAGGGATGGAAAGGACAAGGACCCTACTGACCCAAAGCTTTTACAATTAGCAGAGGATGGTTTCGATCCATCGACCTCTGGGTTATGGGCCCAGCACGCTTCCGCGGCGCCACTCTGCTCACCTCTTTGAATCCAACGCGGTCAAAAATGTGGATGACGGATTGTTTGAATCTTTGGAACCTGGGAGAACCGACATTTCAGCAGCTTATATGTTGGATTTTGGAACCAGGATAGCTAACAGGTGTGTTTTAACCATGTGCTCTACGTGTCATTTTAGTGTGTTAGCAACTGAAAAAAACAGTAATCATTGAAAAAATGAACAGGTTTGGGCTGAATAAATAAATAAGTCTGCAGATTCTTGTATTTCTCGGTCTATTTAGAGTCACCGTGTAGATCCTTGTAGGTTGTGTGTGTCTTTTTTTTGTAGTAACCAAGTCAGCAGCAGCATTTAGCATTTAACCAATACAGCTCTTGCGACACTGGATTTGGTCATGGGCTGTCTTGTAACAATCTGTTTATGTTTTTTTCCCCAAGATCATGTCTCACTGAAGGTTACAGTGAAAAACACCATTTGTCAGAAGTGGGATTCGAACCCAAGCCTCCAGTGGAGACTGCGACCTGAACGCAGCGCCTTGGACCGCTCGGCCATCCTGACTGAAAAAGACGATTCTACAGTACATTTTGCCTGAAAAATAAAACTCAGAAATGCTCATTAATGAACTGACCCATTAATGAACAGCCCCTCGCACTTCCCGGGTTGTTTTACCTCCTTCCACAGGTAAAACAAACTGGAATATCCCCTACTTTGATTCAAAAGAAGGAACATTTAAAGTGCCAGTGAAGTGCATTTTTTTGCGCCAAAATGAAATGGCAGTTTCATTTCTTACATATAATTGTACCTGTTCATGGCTAAAATAATTTTTTAGGAAGTGCGAGGGACGAGATAAACATCGCAAATTTTTCATCCCGTGAACGGCCGTCTGAGCCTACCGCTGCTGCAGACGATAGCGGCTGTGACGTCACAAGATGGGCCCAGTTGTGATTGTAAACATGGCGGAGACTTCGGAAAGTGATACTGGTGCGAGAGAAATGAGTGATTTTGACAGCTTTTCGGACAGGATAGATGAGGAAAGTGGCCATGGAAGTCAATTTAGTTGAGGACAATATTTTGTCATAGATCTAGAGTAGATCTACACACAGGATTGGCCATCACCTGATCATACATTCATCTGTTCATAGCATGATGCAACATTCATGTTCACATGCAGTGTTGTGCTAGTTACTGAAAACCAGTAACTAGTTACAATTACTAGTTACTTCACTACTTACACCAAAAAGTAATGCGTTACTGTGAAAAGTAACTTTTTAGTTACTTAAAAAAGGGCACCCATTAATGCCCTTATACTGTAGCCTTCATTTCAGTACTGTTATTGCATCGGAGAATAATACAACCTGTTGATCAACTTGACATGCATTTGCATCACTGAACTCTGCTAAGCAATGTGGTCTATACAAACACAAACACAAAGATATGTTTCAAAGTGCCAATCCAGCCGCTGTTGCTTAGGTGGAGGTGGAGTGGCGTCGGATGAGTCTGGGTCTGTGGTCTTAGCTACTAGCTTCGTCCCAGCATGTTGTTTCTGCAGATGTTTCAACAGATTTTAATTGCTGTTTTGGGCAGTCGATAGGATCTTTGACCCGCCAAGACACAACTTACATTTAACTAAAACGTTCTTTTCTTTGTGCTCGACAAAAGTGAAATAGTGAGAATATCTCCAGGCGGAGAAACTCGACTTGAGCTCTGCCGCCGCCATGATAGTCTTGTTAGTAAACACAAACACAGTGGCCTTTATTTTTCATAAACAATCTACGAATCTACGAAACAATGACACCAGCCACTCACCTTCATCTTTTGGGAACAGAAACATCGCCACTTCGGCAGAATTGACATTACCACAGCCAGCGGCAATGCATCGCTTCCCGTGTGTTTTTCCTCCCTTTTTCTTCACTGTCGCCTCCATTGTCAGGTTTCCTCGATTGGCAATCACTTCCAGTCGACTGCGAAACACTTTCCAATAAAATACTCGCTCAAAAACGTTGGTAAATTCCACTTTGAAACAGAGACAAAATGAACGGTGGTGAATGTAAACACTTCGGCTGAGCCCATCTTCTGACGTCACGCAGTAGATCGCAAGCCACGCCCACGAAGGCGGAGGTCGACTGCGGATTTCCCAGCGGAAAATTCCAACTCGTCAAATTCGTTGCTATTCCAACATCTTTGATATGGGTTCCAATGGACAATTTTGGTCATTACTATACGTATTAGCATAACAGATCATGCACCGGCGCACACTTCACTGGGTCTTTAAGAAGGTGCTGTGGCTTAGTTGGTTAAAGTGCCTGTCTAGTAAACAGGAGATCCTGGGTTCAAATCCCAGCAGTGCCTTATTGTAGCACAGATATGCTCTCTCTTTGGCCTACTTGAATAAGTCATAAAGGTTCCAGATACCCAAAGGATTTTATTGAAACCAAAAAGTTGTCAAGCCTCGGTATTGCAACAATGTTTGCAAAAGCGTCTTGCGACACAATATAGTGTCCACTTTGGCACTAAAGAGTTAAGCTATTTAACATTTCGATAATGGATGCTTAGTCTTGTGAACGTGTTTCCTTCTGAATAGGGATGGAAAGGACAAGGACCCTACTGACCAAAAGTTTTTACAATTAGCAGAGGATGGTTTCGATCCATCGACCTCTGGGTTATGGGCCCAGCACGCTTCCGCTGCGCCACTCTGCTCTTTGAATCCAACGCTGTCAAAAATGTGGATGACGGATTGTTTGAATCTTTGGAACCTGGGAGAACCGACATTTCAGCAGCTTATATGTTGGATTTTGGAACCAGGATGGCTAACAGGTGTGTTTTAACCATGTGCTGTACGTGTCATTTTAGTGTGTTAGCAACTGAAAAAAACAGTAATCATTGAAAAAAAACAGGTTTGGGCTGAATAAATAAGAAGTCTGCAGATTCTTGTATTTCTCGGTCTATTTAGAGTCACCGTGTAGATCCTTGTAGGTTGTTCTGTGTCTTTTTTTGTAGTAACCAAGTCAGCAGCAGCATTTAGCATTTAGCATTCAACCAATACAGCTCTTGCGACACTGGATTTGGTCATGGGCTGTCTTGTAACAATCTGCTTCCACTTTTTTCACAAGATCATGTCTCACTGAAGGTTACAGTGAAAAACACCATTTGTCAGAAGTGGGATTCGAACCCACGCCTCCAGAGGAGACTGCGACCTGAACGCAGCGCCTTGGACCGCTCGGCCATCCTGACTGAAAAAGATGATTCTAAAGTACATTTTGCCTGAAAATAAAACTCAGAAATGCTCATTAATGAACTGACCCATTAATGAACAGCCCCTCGCACTTCCCGGGTTGTTTTACCTCCTTCCACAGGTAAAACAAACTGGAATATCCCCTACTTTGATTCAAAAGAAGGAATATTTAAGAGAGCGCAGTGGCTTAGTTGGTTAAAGTGCCTGTCTAGTAAACAGGAGATCCTGGGTTCAAATCCCAGCAGTGCCTTATTGTAGCACAGATATGCTCTCTCTTTGGCCTACTTGAATAAGTCATAAAGGTTCCAGATACCCAAAGGATTTCATTGAAACCAAAAAGTTGTCAAGCCTCGGTATTGCAACAATGTTTGCAAAAGCGTCTTGCGACACAATATAGTGTCCACTTTGGCACTAAAGAGTTAAGCTATTTAACATTTTCGATAATGGATGCTTAGTCTTGTGAACGTGTTTCCTTCTGAATAGGGATGGAAAGGACAAGGACCCTACTGACCCAAAGCTTTTACAATTAGCAGAGGATGGTTTCGATCCATCGACCTCTGGGTTATGGGCCCAGCACGCTTCCGCTGCGCCACTCTGCTCTACTTTTGAATCAAACGCTGTCAAAAATGTGGATGACGGATTGATTGAATCTTTGGAACCTGGGAGAACCGACATTTCAGCAGCTTATATGTTGGATTTTGGAACCAGGATAGCTAACAGGTGTGTTTTAACCATGTGCTGTACGTGTCATTTTAGTGTGTTAGCAACTGAAAAAAACAGTAATCATTGAAAAAATGAACAGGTTTGGGCTGAATAAATAAATAAGTCTGCAGATTCTTGTATTTCTCGGTCTATTAGAGTCACTTGTAGATCCTTGTAGGTTGTTCTGTGTCTTTTTTTTGTAGTAACCAAGTCAGCAGCAGCATTTAGCATTAACCATACAGCTATTGCGACACTGGATTTGGTCATGGGCTGTCTTGTAACAATCTGTTATGTTTTTTTCCCCAAGATCATGTCTCACTGAAGGTTACAGTGAAAAACACCATTTGTCAGAAGTGGGATTCGAACCCAAGCCTCCAGTGGAGACTGCGACCTGAACGCAGCGCCTTGGACCCGCTCGGCCATCCTGACTGAAAAAGACGATTCTACAGTACATTTTGCCCGAAAAATAAAACTCAGAAATGCTCATTAATGAACTGACCCATTAATGAACAGCCCTCGCACTTCCCGGGTTGTTTTACCTCCTTCCACAGGTAAAACAAACTGGAATATCCCCTACTTTGATTCAAAAGAAGGAACATTTAAGAAGGTGCTGTGGCTTAGTTGGTTAAAGTGCCTGTCTAGTAAACAGGAGATCCTGGGTTCAAATCCCAGCAGTGCCTTATTGTAGCACAGATATGCTCTCTCTTTGGCCTACTTGAATAAGTCATAAAGGTTCCAGATACTAAAGTAACCTGTATATCCTATATAACCTGTTCCAATAATTATAACCTGTTTTAATAATTATAACTTTGTCTGTGTAAAATGTATACTTTTGAAACTAGACCAAGTGTTCTTATTTTGTTTTGTTTGATGTGGTCAATTGTGTGTGCGTTGACTTAGGAATGTTGAGGTTCCAGTCGACCCCCCCCGGGTTTTTAATGGGCCGGATAGGAGCATGGGGGGGTTGTAGGAGAAAGGTAATAAAACTGACACCATTGAGTCTATGCAGAGATTGTTCTGAGAGAAAGATTGGGATGCGGAGTGGTACGGCCAGGTGCTGAGGATAAACGAAGATAAGGATTGGTACCTCACCCCCATGCGACCCAGAATTGTTTATTTTATGGCTGCCATAAAATATGACCTGGACTGATCGGCGGCGCAGGAGATCCAAAGTTCCCACACTTATGGCTGACTCACTCTGATTCGCTGTTTAGACCTCGTCGATGGCTAACTCACTCTGATTCACTGCCTAGGGCTCGCCCAGGAGTGAGTCCACCAATGGATGAACACCTAGGAAGGAGCAACCGACACAACTCCTCCCACACAACTCCTCTCCGTTTGTGGGCATAAATATTATGAATTCTGTACGCTCGGGGCCTTTGTTCTGTCTGACTGTCTGATACGTACATCGCATGGTAGTAAGAGCCAAGGCCCGAAGTACTTCGTTATATTGTACTGTTGTTTTTACCATTAAATCAGCTTATTGTTAAACCTCATATCTCTGCGTCTGAGCCGTTCCTTTTACAGCAGACCACTCATCAAACGAACGGAGCGGAGGGGGCTCGAACCTTCAACCACTGAAGGCTGCTTCACCCCAACAATACCCAAAGGATTTTATTGAAACCAAAAAGTTGTCAAGCCTCGGTATTGCAACAATGTTTGCAAAAGCTTCTTGCGAGACAATATAGTGTCCACTTTGGCACTAAAGAGTTAAGCTATTTAACATTTTCGATAATGGATGCTTAGTCTTGTGAACGTGTTTCCTTCTGAATAGGGATGGAAAGGACAAGGACCCTACTGACCCAAAGCTTTTACAATTAGCAGAGGATGGTTTCGATCCATCGACCTCTGGGTTATGGGCCCAGCACGCTTCCGCGGCGCCACTCTGCTCACCTCTTTGAATCCAACGCTGTCAAAAATGTGGATGACGGATTGTTTGAATCTTTGGAACCTGGGAGAACCGACATTTCAGCAGCTTATATGTTGGATTTTGGAACCAGGATAGCTAACAGGTGTGTTTTAACCATGTGCTCTACGTGTCATTTTAGTGTGTTAGCAACTGAAAAAAACAGTAATCATTGAAAAAATGAACAGGTTTGGGCTGAATAAATAAATAAGTCTGCAGATTCTTGTATTTCTCGGTCTATTTAGAGTCACCGTGTAGATCCTTCTAGGTTGTTCTGTGTCTTTTTTTTATAGTAACCAAGTCAGCAGCAGCATTTAGCATTTAGCATTCAACCAATACAGCTCTTGCGACACTGGATTTGGTCATGGGCTGTCTTGTAACAATTTCCTTCCACTTTTTTTCACAAGATCATGTCTCACTGAAGGTTACAGTGAAAAACACCATTTGTCAGAAGTGGGATTCGAACCCACGCCTCCAGAGGAGACTGCGACCTGAACGCAGCGCCTTGGACCGCTCGGCCATCCTGACTGAAAAAGATGATTCTAAAGTACATTTTGCCTGAAAAATAAAACTCAGAAATGCTCAATAATGAACTGACCCATTAATGAACAGCCCCTCGCACTTCCCGGGTTGTTTTACCTCCTTCCACAGGTAAAACAAACTGGAATATCCCCTACTTTGATTCAAAAGAAGGAATATTTAAGAGGGCGCAGTGGCTTAGTTGGTTAAAGTGCCTGTCTAGTAAACAGGAGATCCTGGGTTCAAATCCCAGCAGTGCCTTATTGTAGCACAGATATGCTCTCTCTTTGGCCTACTTGAATAAGTCATAAAGGTTCCAGATACCCAAAGGATTTCATTGAAACCAAAAAGTTGTCAAGCCTCGGTATTGCAACAATGTTTGCAAAAGCGTCTTGCGACACAATATAGTGTCCACTTTGGCACTAAAGAGTTAAGCTATTTAACATTTTCGATAATGGATGCTTAGTCTTGTGAACGTGTTTCCTTCTGAATAGGGATGGAAAGGACAAGGACCCTACTGACCCAAAGCTTTTACAATTAGCAGAGGATGGTTTCGATCCATCGACCTCTGGGTTATGGGCCCAGCACGCTTCCGCTGCGCCACTCTGCTCACTCTTTGAATCAAACGCTGTCAAAAATGTGGATGACGGATTGATTGAATCTTTGGAACCTGGGAGAACCGACATTTCAGCAGCTTATATGTTGGATTTTGGAACCAGGATAGCTAACAGGTGTGTTTTAACCATGTGCTGTACGTGTCATTTTAGTGTGTTAGCAACTGAAAAAAACAGTAATCATTGAAAAAATGAACAGGTTTGGGCTGAATAAATAAATAAGTCTGCAGATTCTTGTATTTCTCGGTCTATTTAGAGTCACCGTGTAGATCCTTGTAGGTTGTTCTGTGTCTTTTTTTTGTAGTAACCAAGTCAGCAGCAGCATTTAGCATTTAACCAATACAGCTCTTGCGACACTGGATTTGGTCATGGGCTGTCTTGTAACAATCTGTTTATGTTTTTTTCCCCAAGATCATGTCTCACTGAAGGATACAGTGAAAAACACCATTTGTCAGAAGTGGGATTCGAACCCAAGCCTCCAGTGGAGACTGCGACCTGAACGCAGCGCCTTGGACCGCTCGGCCATCCTGACTGAAAAAGACGATTCTACAGTACATTTTGCCTGAAAAATAAAACTCAGAAATGCTCATTAATGAACTGACCCATTAATGAACAGCCCCTCGCACTTCCCGGGTTGTTTTACCTCCTTCCACAGGTAAAACAAACTGGAATATCCCCTACTTTGATTCAAAAGAAGGAATATTTAAGAGGGCGCAGTGGCTTAGTTGGTTAAAGTGCCTGTCTAGTAAACAGGAGATCCTGGGTTCAAATCCCAGCAGTGCCTTATTGTAGCACAGATATGCTCTCTCTTTGGCCTACTTGAATAACTCATAAAGGTTCCAGATACCCAAAGGATTTTATTGAAACCAAAAAGTTGTCAAGCCTCGGTATTGCAACAATGTTTGCAAAAGCGTCTTGCGACACAATATAGTGTCCACTTTGGCACTAAAGAGTTAAGCTATTTAACATTTTCGATAATGGATGCTTAGTCTTGTGAACATGTTTCCTTCTGAATAGGGATGGAAAGGACAAGGACCCTACTGACCAAAAGTTTTTACAATTAGCAGAGGATGGTTTCGATCCATCGACCTCTGGGTTATGGGCCCAGCACGCTTCCGCGGCGCCACTCTGCTCACCTCTTTGAATCCAACGCGGTCAAAAATGTGGATGACGGATTGTTTGAATCTTAGGAACCTGGGAGAACCGACATTTCAGCAGCTTATATGTTGGATTTTGGAACCAGGATAGCTAACAGGTGTGTTTTAACCATGTGCTCTACGTGTCATTTTAGTGTGTTAGCAACTGAAAAAAACAGTAATTGAAAAATGAACAGGTTTGGGCTGAATAAATAAATAAGTCTGCAGATTCTTGTATTTCTCGGTCTATTTAGAGTCACCGTGTAGATCCTTGTAGGTTGTTCTGTGTCTTTTTTTTGTAGTAACCAAGTCAGCAGCAGCATTTAGCATTTAACCAGTACAGCTCTTGCGACACTGGATTTGGTCATGGGCTGTCTTGTAACAATCTGTTATGTTTTTTTCCCCAAGATCATGTCTCACTGAAGGTTACAGTGAAAAAACCCATTTGTCAGAAGTGGGATTCGAACCCAAGCCTCCAGTGGAGACTGCGACCTGAACGCAGCGCCTTGGACCGCTCGGCCATCCTGACTGAAAAAGACGATTCTACAGTACATTTTGCCTGAAAATAAAACTCAGAAATGCTCATTAATGAACTGACCCATTAATGAACAGCCCCTCGCACTTCCCGGGTTGTTTTACCTCCTTCCACAGGTAAAACAAACTGGAATATCCCCTACTTTGATTCAAAAGAAGGAACATTTAAAGTGCCAGTGAAGTGCATTTTTTGCGCCAAAATGAAATGGCAGTTTCATTTCTTACATATAATTGTACCTGTTCATGGCTAAAATAATTTTTTAGGAAGTGCGAGGGACGAGATAAACATCGCAAATTTTTCATCCGTGAACGGCCGTCTGAGCCTACCGCTGCTGCAGACGATAGCGGCTGTGACGTCACAAGATGGGCCCAGTTGTGATTGTAAACATGGCGGAGACTTCGGAAAGTGATACTGGTGCGAGAGAAATGAGTGATTTTGACAGCTTTTCGGACAGGATAGATGAGGAAAGTGGCCATGGAAGTCAATTTAGTTGAGGACAATATTTTGTCATAGATCTAGAGTAGATCTACACACAGGATTGGCCATCACCTGATCATACATTCATCTGTTCATAGCATGATGCAACATTCATGTTCACATGCAGTGTTGTGCTAGTTACTGAAAACCAGTAACTAGTTACAATTACTAGTTACTTCACTACTTACACCAAAAAGTAATGCGTTACTGTGAAAAGTAACTTTTTAGTTACTTAAAAAAGGGCACCCATTAATGCCCTTATACTGTAGCCTTCATTTCAGTACTGTTATTGCATCGGAGAATAATACAACCTGTTGATCAACTTGACATGCATTTGCATCACTGAACTCTGCTAAGCAATGTGGTCTATACAAACACAAACACAAAGATATGTTTCAAAGTGCCAATCCAGCCGCTGTTGCTTAGGTGGAGGTGGAGTGGCGTCGGATGAGTCTGGGTCTGTGGTCTTAGCTACTAGCTTCGTCCCAGCATGTTGTTTCTGCAGATGTTTCAACAGATTTTAATTGCTGTTTTGGGCAGTCGATAGGATCTTTGACCCGCCAAGACACAACTTACATTTAACTAAAACGTTCTTTTCTTTGTGCTCGACAAAAGTGAAATAGTGAGAATATCTCCAGGCGGAGAAACTCGACTTGAGCTCTGCCGCCGCCATGATAGTCTTGTTAGTAAACACAAACACAGTGGCCTTTATTTTTCATAAACAATCTACGAATCTACGAAACAATGACACCAGCCACTCACCTTCATCTTTTGGGAACAGAAACATCGCCACTTCGGCAGAATTGACATTACCACAGCCAGCGGCAATGCATCGCTTCCCGTGTGTTTTTCCTCCCTTTTTCTTCACTGTCGCCTCCATTGTCAGGTTTCCTCGATTGGCAATCACTTCCAGTCGACTGCGAAACACTTTCCAATAAAATACTCGCTCAAAAACGTTGGTAAATTCCACTTTGAAACAGAGACAAAATGAACGGTGGTGAATGTAAACACTTCGGCTGAGCCCATCTTCTGACGTCACGCAGTAGATCGCAAGCCACGCCCACGAAGGCGGAGGTCGACTGCGGATTTCCCAGCGGAAAATTCCAACTCGTCAAATTCGTTGCTATTCCAACATCTTTGATATGGGTTCCAATGGACAATTTTGGTCATTACTATACGTATTAGCATAACAGATCATGCACCGGCGCACACTTCACTGGGTCTTTAAGAAGGTGCTGTGGCTTAGTTGGTTAAAGTGCCTGTCTAGTAAACAGGAGATCCTGGGTTCAAATCCCAGCAGTGCCTTATTGTAGCACAGATATGCTCTCTCTTTGGCCTACTTGAATAAGTCATAAAGGTTCCAGATACCCAAAGGATTTTATTGAAACCAAAAAGTTGTCAAGCCTCGGTATTGCAACAATGTTTGCAAAAGCGTCTTGCGACACAATATAGTGTCCACTTTGGCACTAAAGAGTTAAGCTATTTAACATTTTCGATAATGGATGCTTAGTCTTGTGAACGTGTTTCCTTCTGAATAGGGATGGAAAGGACAAGGACCCTACTGACCCAAAGCTTTTACAATTAGCAGAGGATGGTTTCGATCCATCGACCTCTGGGTTATGGGCCCAGCACGCTTCCGCTGCGCCACTCTGCTCTACTCTTTGAATCAAACGCTGTCAAAAATGTGGATGACGGATTGATTGAATCTTTGGAACCTGGGAGAACCGACATTTCAGCAGCTTATATGTTGGATTTTGGAACCAGGATAGCTAACAGGTGTGTTTTAACCATGTGCTGTACGTGTCATTTTAGTGTGTTAGCAACTGAAAAAAACAGAAATCATTGAAAAAATGAACAGGTTTGGGCTGAATAAATAAATAAGTCTGCAGATTCTTGTATTTCTCGGTCTATTTAGAGTCACCTTGTAGATCCTTGTAGGTTGTTCTGTGTCTTTTTTTTGTAGTAACCAAGTCAGCAGCAGCATTTAGCATTTAACCAATACAGCTATTGCGACACTGGATTTGGTCATGGGCTGTCTTGTAACAATCTGTTTATGTTTTTTTCCCCAAGATCATGTCTCACTGAAGGTTACAGTGAAAAACACCATTTGTCAGAAGTGGGATTCGAACCCAAGCCTCCAGTGGAGACTGCGACCTGAACGCAGCGCCTTGGACCGCTCGGCCATCCTGACTGAAAAAGACGATTTCTACAGTACATTTTGCCCGAAAAATAAAACTCAGAAATGCTCATTAATGAACTGACCCATTAATGAACAGCCCCTCGCACTTCCCGGGTTGTTTTACCTCCTTCCACAGGTAAAACAAACTGGAATATCCCCTACTTTGATTCAAAAGAAGGAACATTAAGAAGGTGCTGTGGCTTAGTTGGTTAAAGTGCCTGTCTAGTAAACAGGAGATCCTGGGTTCAAATCCCAGCAGTGCCTTATTGTAGCACAGATATGCTCTCTTTGGCCTACTTGAATAAGTCATAAAGGTTCCAGATACTAAAGTAACCTGTATACTATATAACCTGTTCCAATAATTATAACCTGTTTTAATAATTATAACTTTGTCTGTGTAAAATGTATACTTTTGAAACTAGACCAAGTGTTCTTATTGTTTTGTTTGAGATGTGGTCAATGTGTGTGCGTTGACTTAGGAATGTTGAGGTTCCAGTCGACCCCCCCGGGTTTTTAATGGGCCGGATAGGAGCATGGGGGGTTGTAGGAGAAAGGTAATAAAACTGACACCATTGAGTCTATGCAGAGATTGTTCTGAGAGAAAGATTGGGATGCGGAGTGGTACGGCCAGGTGCTGAGGATAAACGAAGATAAGGATTGGTACCTCACCCCATGCGACCCAGAATTGTTTATTTTATGGCTGCCATAAAATATGACCTGGGACTGATCGGCGGCGCAGGAGATCCAAAGTTCCCACACTTATGGCTGACTCACTCTGATTCGCTGTTTAGACCTCGTCGATGGCTAACTCACTCTGATTCACTGCCTAGGGCTCGCCCAGGAGTGAGTCCACCAATGGATGAACACCTAGGAAGGAGCAACGACACAACTCCTCCCACACAACTCCTCTCCGTTTGTGGGCATAAATATTATGAATTCTGTACGCTCGGGCCTTTGTTCTGTCTGACTGTCTGATACGTACATCGCATGGTAGTAAGAGCCAAGGCCCGAAGTACTTCGTTATATTGTACTGTTGTTTTTACCATTAAATCAGCTTATTGTTAAACCTCATATCTCTGCGTCTGAGCCGTTCCTTTTTACAGCAGACCACTCATCAAACGAACGGAGCGGAGGGGGCTCGAACCTTCAACCACTGAAGGCTGCTTCACCCCAACAATACCCAAAGGATTTTATTGAAACCAAAAAGTTGTCAAGCCTCGGTATTGCAACAATGTTTGCAAAAGCTTCTTGCGAGACAATATAGTGTCCACTTTGGCACTAAAGAGTTAAGCTATTTAACATTTTCGATAATGGATGCTTAGTCTTGTGAACGTGTTTCCTTCTGAATAGGGATGGAAAGGACAAGGACCCACCCAAAGCTTTTACAATTAGCAGAGGATGGTTTCGATCCATCGACCTCTGGGTTATGGGCCCAGCACGCTTCCGCGGCGCCACTCTGCTCACCTCTTTGAATCCAACGCTGTCAAAAATGTGGATGACGGATTGTTGAATCTTTGGAACCGGAGAACCGACATTTCAGCAGCTTATATGTTGGATTTTGGAACCAGGATAGCTAACAGGGTTTGTTTAACCATGTGCTCTACGTGTCATTTTAGTGTGTTAGCAACTGAAAAAAACAGTAATCATTGAAAAAATGAACAGGTTTGGGCTGAATAAATAAATAAGTCTGCAGATTCTTGTATTTCTCGGTCTATTTAGAGTCACCGTGTAGATCCTTCTAGGTTGTTCTGTGTCTTTTTTTTATAGTAACCAAGTCAGCAGCAGCATTTAGCATTAGCATTCAACCAATACAGCTCTTGCGACACTGGATTTGGTCATGGGCTTCTTGTAACAATTTCCTTCCACTTTTTTCACAAGATCATGTCTCACTGAAGGTTACAGTGAAAAACACCATTTGTCAGAAGTGGGATTCGAACCCACGCCTCCAGAGGAGACTGCGACCTGAACGCAGCGCCTTGGATCCGCTCGGCCATCCTGACTGAAAAAGATGATTCTAAAGTACATTTTGCCTGAAAAATAAAACTCAGAAATGCTCAATAATGAACTGACCCATTAATGAACAGCCCCTCGCACTTCCCGGGTTGTTTACCTCCTTCCACAGGTAAAACAAACTGGAATATCCCTACTTTGATTCAAAAGAAGGAATATTTAAGAAGGCGCAGTGGCTTAGTTGGTTAAAGTGCCTGTCTAGTAAACAGGAGATCCTGGGTTCAAATCCCAGCAGTGCCTTATTGTAGCACAGATATGCTCTCCTTTGGCCCTACTTGAATAAGTCATAAAGGTTCCAGATACCCAAAGGATTTCATTGAAACCAAAAAGTTGTCAAGCTCGGTATTGCAACAATGTTTGCAAAAGCGTTGCGACACAATATAGTGTCCACTTTGGCACTAAAGAGTTAAGCTATTTAACATTTTCGATAATGGATGCTTAGTCTTGTGAACGTGTTTCCTTTGAATAGGGATGGAAAGGACAAGGACCCTATTGACCCAAAGCTTTACAATTAGCAGAGGATGGTTTCGATCCATCGACCTCTGGGTTATGGGCCCAGCACGCTTCCGCTGCGCCACTCTGCTCTACTTTGAATCAAACGCTGTCAAAAATGTGGATGACGGATTGATTGAATCTTTGGAACCTGGGAGAACCGACATTTCAGCAGCTTATAGTTGGATTTTGGAACCAGGATAGCTAACAGGTGTGTTTTAACCATGTGCTGTACGTGTCATTTTAGTGTGTTAGCAACTGAAAAAAACAGAAATCATTGAAAAAATGAAAGGTTTGGGCTGAATAAATAAATAAGTCTGCAGATTCTGTATTCTCGGTCTATTTAGAGTCACCTTGTATATCCTTGTAGGTTGTTCTGTGTCTTTTTTTGTAGTAACCAAGTCAGCAGCAGCATTTAGCATTTAACCAATACAGCTCTTGCGACACTGGATTTGGTCATGGGCTGTCTTGTAACAATCTGTTATGTTTTTTCCCCAAGATTCATGTCTCACTGAAGGATACAGTGAAAAACACATTTGTCAGAAGTGGATTCGAACCCAAGCCTCCAGTGGAGACTGCGACCTGAAACGCAGCGCCTTGGACCGCTCGGCCATCCTGACTGAAAAAGACGATTCTACAGTACATTTTGCCTGAAAAATAAAACTCAGAAATGCTCATTAATGAACGACCCATTAATGAACAGCCCCTCGCACTTCCCGGGTTGTTTACCTCCTTCCACAGGTGTAAAACAAACTGGAATATCCCCTA